>JARUPZ010000037.1:0-1200000 GCA_031213475.1 Nereocystis luetkeana | reverse complement strand
CGACCCGCGGGTCAGTAGAAAACAACTTGCGGGTCATGCTGGCCCGACCCGCGAGTGACCCGCTTCTCGCGGGTCGTCATGACCTGACCCGACCCGTGAGATTTTCATCACCTCTTGACCCGACCCGACCCGACCCGTGAGATTTGAAAAAGTCTTGACCCGACCTGACCCGACCCACGAGATTTGAAAACCTCTTGACCCGACCCGAACCGACCCGACCCCACCCCACCCGACCCGACCCGACACGTGAGATTTTGGATTCTTCCTGACCCGACCCGACCCGACCCGTGACATTTGAACACCACGTGACCCGATCCGCGGGTTGGATCATGACCCGCGAAAACCCCTGGTCATACTGCTCTGCTGTTCGTACTTGACCAAACTATGGTCGATTCGATATCTCAGCCTGAAACCGGTGCGGGCTACAGCTACGTATGAAAAGTAGGAGATACTCCATTAATTTGAATAGACTAAGGAGGAGTGGAGGCATGCAGCATGCTGGGTTGACATATTAGGCTAGGTGGTGTGCTTCCCACGGACAATCCCGCGCTCAAGCTTCCTTGTTACATTCGTTACCAGGTACCAGGTGTTCGCCATACTACATAGCTGTCATGTACGTACGTAACATGAAATACGACGTACGCACGGTACACATACGAGTAGCTATATCGCACGTAAAAGCTAGGCCTGGGAATGGATTCGTTTTAGACATAAAAAAATGTCCAGTCTATGAGACAAACCGTTTTTTTTTATAGTCTGCCACCACCCTAAGGGCCCATCTTAACGGGGAACGCGATTTGGAAATAAAATTTTAATTTCAATGAATTTTAATTTGATTCCGAATAAAAAACGTGTTCGTGTCCTATCCGGAAACGGCATATTAATTGTCAATCAAGAAATAATTCGGAATAAACGCGCCGCGTCATACAACACCCAGCCGACAAACAGCGACGCGCGTAGACGAGAGCGAAGGTTTGCGCTGCCGCGTGCGCGCCGCCGCCAGCCTCTATTTCTTTTTGGTGGCGCAGGATAAGAAGCTATCACTCTCAAGGTGTCTTGGGTGGGCGGAGGGAGCCCTCAGGCGCCACTTGCGGAACAGCAGCGGTGAATCAGCTATCGAGGTCTCGAGCGTATCCTCCGTTGTTTTGCTCGTTTGGTCGGTTTTCGTGATTGTTGGCCGATCGAGCAGGTCGAAAAATTGGGTTTGCGGCCGCCATGACTATTTTTGAGGCGCCACCGCCGGGGTACGATGTGCTATGGTCTGTGGGCGTGGGCGCGGCTGTTGCTCCGGTCACCTCTCGTTGAGGTTCGCGTTTTATCGCCTCGATGGTGGTCACCGAAGCGGCCAAGAATCGCCCCAGACTCCACCGAGGGTGTTGACCCACCATGAACATGCTATATATCAAGGCTGATGAACTCCCAAATTCCAAATTGAAATTTAAAAAAAACATAGGAAATAAGTCCCAAAAGACTATTCACTCAAATTGAAATTTTCTAATTTGCTTTGAGAACGCCTGCTTGGTGATTCACTCTTCGGCCAATCAGATGGAAAAAATAAATTGGGGAAAAAAATCTAATCAAATTGAAAAAAATAAAAGTTCTCGATAAGCTTAGACCTAATTACTTGGTTTTCAGACCACATTCCCTCACGATTCCAGCGAATACCTGATTACTCGGCACAGGAAACAAATTGGATGATCGCATTGGACACGCATCCAATCAATGGAGCGAGAGGAGGTGCTTGGTTACGAATTGATCTGCAGAAAAAAACGTCGATCGGAAATGTTCGGGAAAAAAGGTTCTTCAGGTCATGTTCGTAATTTCTCTCTATTAATAATGAAGAACTGTTTGAGAAAGTTGCTCCCAAAGTTGACCCTCTTTTGATGAGTCAATTGTTGATGAGAAGTTCGGCAAAAAATATGCCGAGTTAAAAAGGAACAAACAAGGGCGTCCATTCTTCTTTGTTTCGGGCAAACAGTGCCAGACATGAACACGGCCACACGCCGAGCGATTGCCATCACACCCGGTGCGATTGCCGCAGCGAATACCGTCTGTGATCGGGCCTTGATGCAGCGGGAAGCGAGTCACCCCTAGCGTGCAGATGCGAACGCACCACTGCTGTCTCACGTGAGAAAACGATCCAGTAAAAATACTCTACCGTACCACTCTATCCGGAAATATATAGAGGCGGTTCAAGTATAAATTAAATATGAAAACGAACGGTTCCATACATTTTCTGGCATAGTGGTAAGTACGTACGTACGAGTACATACAGCAGCACCATGCAGAACGTCAGGCGCGTAATGAATGCAGCCTTGGCCGCAAGGCTCAAGCCCAGCTGCACGCACAGCATCAACTTGCCCGTGAGCCAGAGGTGGGGCGCGCTTCCACGAATTGTCAGCGCCATCGAAATCCCGGTCTCAGCGAAGTGCAGTATAGCAACACGCAGCCGATTGTCGACGGCCGTGTGTGGGTATTTTTTCCCTCGTTGTTTACACGTGCCCAACAGCAGTAAACTAGGACCACATAGCCTGTGACTTAATCTGTACTGGTACAAGATATGTTTCACAGGGAGGGCAGCATTCTCGTACTGCCGGCCGCCAACCCCAAGCGGCCACCAGGAAATTGCGATTCGTTCACGCTCGCGCGTTCGTGTCTACGCTGCTGCTCTACGCTCCGGGCTTGGTTGTGCTATGTCCAGCAGCACATTTGGTTCAAAAACCAAGGCTGTCTTTTTTCAGCTCGTAGCTCAACGCCGCGACGCCGACCCCTGCACAGCTTTTTATTTATTTTTTGAGAGGCAGCATCATCGAACATTTTTTTTAGTGGCAAAGTTTTTTTTTCTCATCGCGGATGATTGAATTCCTAAGATCTTTTTGCCCAGATCTCGACCATTCCCAGGCCTAGCAGAACTATATACATTCGTCCATAAAATGATATTATTACAGCAGTACGTTCGTCGTACTCGGTTTTTTTTTGTATGTGCAGGGCGATGTGATTTCGTCGAGTCCAGCCGAACAGGCCGAGGTACCGGTGGACTTGAGGGTTCTGCTGGAATGGCACGACGTATTCGACGTCGTCCTTCACGCGGACACAGTGCGACAACAATCCGCGAGGTGCGGTCTAGTGACGTGGCTTGGCAGTCGTCCAACTGAGCCTGAGGATAGAGTGGCTAACTCGACAACACAGTGTCACATGATATGATACGTATGATGTTGTACTCCAGGCATGCTGGCACATACGTATATCAGGGTACTTGCAACACTACTTACTGTGCGTACAGATGCATTGGTGCACGTTTTGCGGAATAATGTAAAAACACCCACCTGCACCACGCCACTTACACCATCCTCCCTTTTGCGAGGAACGGAGGTAGACTCGACGTGTCACCCAAGTTCGTAGACCTATCGAACAACACGTGTGCCTACTGTAGTCTATACCAGGTAAACATGTTAGAAAATATTATTACTGGAGGTACTCAGTACATAAACACTGCTCCTGTTTGGTGAAGCTTGACACGCACTCTCCTCCACCGCACCTACTGTAAAGGGAGAGGAGACAATGGCACATTGCTGCCAGGGGGTACGCGATGATCAAGGACGAGCACACGGCGACACAGGTTGATCAATCGCCCCTTGCCGAGGTTCAGGCAGCACACGTATTCATAGCACCTGGGCATACCGATGACGAGGCTAGTGACGACGATGAACAAATGGAGCAGTCTGAGCAGTCTATGTCAGACGACGAAAACGCGGTGAAGACAAGTGGACGTCACCACGGTGCACGTCGAAGAACGAGGCAAGATGCGTAATCACAATCAGGTGTTCTTTAAGCTACCATAGTCTCTGTGGACCCTGTAGAAAGAATGGTTCAACCCTTTAAGAACCGCAGTCCCATTTCGGGGGCAAACTTCTCAAATTTCAAGTAGATAGTCCCTGAAACGGGACTGCGGTTCTAGAAGGGTTAATGGGACGAACAAACACGCCCTACGAGTACCAATTAGGACCCAACGGTGCGCACGTCATGTACGGAGTATGCATGGTGGTAACTTGGGCCTTGGATATTTTTGGTGATATGTGGAAGAAAAAGCTTCGGTTGCTCACGTTCTAACTCCCATTGTGTCCGCTGTCTCACTCACACAGAAATATAACCGGCGCAGCTGCACACCAGCGTACCGGGCTGCCCACTGGGTATGATGCTGCTGTGATCAGCCCTGTGTTCTTCGGGTATACGTCCAAAACTGAAGCAGACGTGGATGCGGCACGCGCGAAGGTGCCAAAGGCCGCTTGGTATTCCCGTGGGTGTGCGCAGTTGTGCTGTGTGCGTGTACTACCTAAGTAGAACAAATTTGGAGACCAGAAAGCTTCGCTCGGGTCTCGTTCATTGTATTACTCCTTCACTTCGGGCGCTAAAATCTACCAGTGCCTTGGTACGAGGTACGAGGCAAGTATCTACCAGGTATCAAAAGGCAGTATTGCGCGCTACCCTGGCACTGGTCGAATGACGATACGTTTCCTAGTCACATGCTGGGAGATCAGTACGCGGTCGAGCTCCAACCGTGCGTTGTTCACCCATCGTTTAACATGAGGTCAAGCGACAAACGACCTTATATCTTCGTAGACGTACATAGCATTGTTATAGAATATAATTGCAACCTCTTCGGGACAAAGGCTGGCAAAAACGATCGCTAGGCAGAAAACCTGCCGCAGTGATTAACGAAGTACATCGGTCTTAGCAAATTTCTAAAGATGTTAACGTCATGATTCACGGCAGGAACGCGCCCTACGGGAACAAGAAGAAGCTCGCATACTCCAAAAGCAAAAGGCTGGGCGAACCTGCCAGCTTGCGCAGGGGGCAGAAGACGCTTTGAAACGGAGGGAAGCCCGAGAACGAACGGTAAATCACCCCGCGGTTTGAATCCAGAAGTTTCTTTCTATACAGTATACGATAATTCTGTGCCTTGGGAAACTGAAGTTGAAGCTTCGCCAAAATTCTGTGCACTGTAGTATTTGCGAGGTTCTAAGACCTATGCCAATGGAAACGCAGAGTTCCCATAAAAAGGTCGAATTCCAAAGATACCCGCCAGAATTTTTCAGGTGCAGCTTGCTATAAGCACGATTGTTCAAACGGATTGCCCCAAACTTTTGGAAAACCCCGAAAAAAGTATTTCTGGGGCCGATGCTGGGCCAAGATCGGCTCAGAAAATTTCAAGCGGATGGTCTGTTCGAAGCCGCGAGATTCCGAGTCCTCGATAGACATCGATCGACGAAACCAACGACTGCGTCATGAGTTCTGCACGGAGTACGCTCGTTAAGGGCGACTCACCCTAGCGTTACCATGTTCACACGATGGCCGGTGACATGTGGCGGGCGCTGGCCAGGCGTATGATAAAAAACGCTTGGACGCTGGTTGTGCGCACAAAGCAGATGACAAAATTTCTCGATCCGTCTCGAATGGCAAAACACAGTTTTTTCAAGTTTGAGAGGATACCGTAGGACGCCGCCGGCAAGCTCTCGCCCCCTAGACCATGGATCTACCTGATACCTTCGAGGCCGTCATCTATACTCGTTGGCCTCGCCCGACACCATGCGGGTTGGCCGTGGGCTGAGTCTATGTCGAGATCGAACGTCTATCGCCCCACGACGAGCTGTTTTTTATCAGCGGATTGACAATTTGCAGCTAGTAAACACAAATTGCGCCGCCTGCAACCGTTTGAAAACAAGAATTTTTTTTTTTTTTAAATCCCTTTTTTCCCACAGCGGCGGTACCAAGGCTATCTTCGGCTGTTCTTTGAACGTAATATTTATGAAACAAGACTTTTTGACTTCGCGTTCCCGTTTTCATAGGTCTAAGTCAACCACTGGCAGCAACAGCTTTTTGTTCCTTATTTTATTGTTGCATGATACGTACCTTTTTTTCCATTGCTTGTATCTCCCTAGTAAGAACCCGATCGAAAACGCCGCATGTAGACGTCGTCCCTATTTCGGTGTTGGCATGCTGTACCGTTTCAAAGCTTTATGGTAAACAGTATAGAGCTGTGACCAATATGCAATCGCGCGGACGATCTCTGGTCGCAGGTGGCCGCGGTAGAAGCTGATTTCGAGCGGGGGCGAAAGCAACGGACGATGGAACTACAGACTGCCAAAAAGGTGACGTTGAGTACCAGGTACCAGGTATCATACAATCTCGTCAACCGCGTGGCTGTTGAATGCGGCGATATTGCCAGGTGGCCACACGCAGCCTCAGAGTTGGCCACTCACAGTGTTACTGTTGGTAGCCTGTGGGAGACGCGCTTGAACGAAACAGGCCGAGATCGAGCCGCGTGCGTCAAGGATATGTGGGGATATGTGAGCCCCCGAAGTGCAGCGTGTAGGAATGCTGCAGTAGGTCCGCAGATACTATTACTGAAATACTACAGTAGTACCTTAATCGGGGCTGTGTATTCCAAGATCGTGCGCGTAGTGCATGACATGACCCGTGCGAAATCCTTGGTCGTTGTGTAATACGTGTGATACGCACGTTGACGTCTGGCAGGTGATGACAGCGGAGGAGTATGCTCCTGTGTTGAAGCGATGGAACGCTGACGAGGTGTCAATCACACAGGCACACGAATCGGAGCTTTCTGATCGCAAGCGAAAGTGAGCCAGCGCGAGAGAGGCCTCGCGACGCCTCATAATGTTCGACGCGTTTTTGTTGTTTCGTCGTTTAGTAGCGCGGTGTATAAAGAGGAACTCGGTCGCTGGCGATGCTAGCCTTGAATTCAGGCAACGATGTTCCCCTCGTTTTCTTCTATGCCCGTATCAGGTTCGCTTTCCTGAACAGGGAAGATACGAAGGACATTCAAAATGTGGCGTACTCTGCGAAGTACGCGGAAAAAGTGGAAAACTCGAAGGTTCCGAGGGGAGCGCAGGTCAGTATAGAGCACAACAGATACTGCTGTACTAGTAGTTGGACTTTCCGCCGCCTTGGAAGACGATTGCTTGTGTTGTACGAAGGAATATGTACCGCCTTGCAAATACCGCATTTGCAAGTTACCATGACATGTTGTGTGTATGCAATAGTCACTTGATGCACCCAATCAGCACGCCTGCATCCGACCGTCCACGCACTGGACGTGGCGGCTTGGAAAATACTTCACTACTACACTACCAGGTACACTAGACTAGTGTACACTACACAACATTACACTACACGAGTTCAGTATTCTGCTGAAAATTCCGGACGAGGTGTTTGCAGGCTTCGCTAGTAAGAGCTGCCTCGAGGCCATCGCGCCTGCTCAATATTCAGGTGGCCTGCTCGCGGCGCCGTGGCCGCTAGGTTGCTATATACCTGGTATGGGGCATGCAAGGAAGAATGCGAGCTGGCTGAAGGTCTGTGTATGTTGCGGGACCTTCTGGGGAATGTATATTTTTGTCGCATGAGCAGTCCAGTGCTTCCTGTTTTTACTGGGGACGCTAAGGATCATTCTGAACTACACGCTAACTGCTTACACACTTCTTGCCGAATGTGGACCGCAGCTCGAAGCCCTAGCTCGTGGAGAGGTCGAGCGTCTGGTAGGAGAGGTTGACGCGGCGAATGTATCCGTGAAACAGACGCAAGATGAGCTGCTTGCGGCACAGGTGACGATCAGTGATGGTTTTCTGGGTTTGTGACTGTTCATGGTTTAAATGTTGTACTGTATATGTTGTACGTACGGAATACGGTTACAGCCTGGACGTTTCACAGTCGTCATTCCCTTCTGTCATGTGTCAGGAATATGCGGAGTTATGTTCCCTGACGTCGTAGCGCTCGCGATTAAGATCTTGATTGCCTCTTTGTCTGAAGCGCGTTTCACCTGGGAGCTGCCGGTGCGATTAACGTGCACTGAAGGATGTGAACCCCCCTCTCCGTCCACCGTCGGTGTTTGTATTGGCCGGCGCAGAATCTCCGTGGGAAGAAAGGAGAAGCGAGGGCGAGGCAAGTAGTGGAGACAAGCCTCATACTGCTGGAGGGTAGAGCTGCTGGCAGCGATAAGCAGCTGGATTCGCTGCTGGAAACTTTGCAGGAGGTAAGGCCGTGGTTGCCTGTACGCATGGTGTGCATGCTATTATTCTAGCTTATGCCTGTACCGGGTAGTACCCTTGTTGCCGTACCACGTTCGCAGGTATTTAGACTCAATTCTGCACTGCTGTACACTAACGCTGCGTGATTGCATTACCTGATCCCTTTATTGACCGCAGGCGGAGTTCATGCTCCAGCGCGCCCAACGGATACGCTCCCAGGAGAATCTAGTTTTACCTTTGTACGAACCTCTTGCGAACAACGCTGACGAGGGCGACTTTCGTGCGCCATTCTTGAGTGTGCTGGCTGCTCTCGCAGTGGCGTGCAACGACACGATGTGGGAGAAGCTGACATTCATCACACATCTCTTTGACGTGGATGACAGCAAGGTCGGTAGTGTTTGAAAGGCATTGTTTTCCTGAAAATCCCTGTTCGCTAGTTGGCACCACCTGTCGTAGAGATGGGCACCTTGTTGACATTGTGCCGTACGCCACGTCGGGATTCCGACCCCCTCGCCATTCGCAGTAGGCCCCAACCGTCGCACGCGCGCCAACTTTTATGGAACCAGCCTGCATTTTTGAGTCTCCCTCGTTCATGCCGCCGACGGTTTATGTGAGCTCAGTTCATGGACAAGGACGAGATATGCACCCTTTTGGCCACACTAGCTGGTGTGTTGAACAGCCTGAAGCTGCTAGAGGTCAAGACGTCCGGCGAAGAATTGGAATCGATCGTCATGAGAGCGTTCCTGGAAGCTCACCTAGACTACCGCAAGGGAATGACCACCTATGAGGTGACAGGGGTTTATCATACTATTAATATCAATAGTAGCACGCTCTTGAAATTGCCTTACAATTGTTAGTATGGCATATGGTATCAAAAGTAAGGATGTGATATAATATGTTTTGTGACCCCCACGTTCTATTGTTGCCCTAGCCCATATCGTGATTCTGAGTGTCTTGAGTGTCTTTGAGTGTCTTGAGTGTCTTGAGTGATACTGCTTTTGAAGCGTGTGACGACAGAAACTGCATGTTATTCGATATCAGGTCAAGTCCTGGATGGTGGGAGTTGTTGCTCGTTCCCAAAGGTTGTCGAACATCTTCGGGTCAAACTGGACTTTCGGGCAAATGAGCACTGTTATGAGATGCAAGATGAGCATGATACACGAGTTCGAGCTGGGCATGACAAGCATGGTCGATTTAAAATATAAGGTGAGGCAAAGTTGATCCTCATCGTGATGGAGATACGAAGCTCGCCCATTTTCTATTATTTTGTCACCGTAGAGATCCACCACGACAACCACCTTCTCGCATGGTTTTTCCCGTGTTGACCTGTTTAATACGCCTCGTGCTCTTCGCAAAATAACCCTGATCGGAGCGTCGGTGTTTTTCTCTCCGAAGGTGGCACGCGCGCTGATAAAACCCCCGAAGTGCCTGCAAAAAGACAATGTTCAAGCCATCCATGACCGGGCAGTAGCTATGGGCGACGACGACCCCTTGAAGCCGGATTATTCGCGCTTTTTAAGTTCCGGCAAAACGACAGCCTTCTCCAATGCGATCCCCCTTCAACATGGGCACCTCGAGAACTACTCCCACTGGCGAGACGTCATTGGAGGAAAAGCGGTGACCAAGATTCAAAACATATTTCGTGGAAGGCAGGCGCGAAAATCGGCAGAGTCGATTGCGAAAAAGCACGCCTTCTTCTGTGCACGAGCAGTGGCACTGCATGATACTCGTCAACGCATTGCGGCCGACATTTGGAAGGTATGTTTGTTTCCCACTTTGTTTTCAATTAAAAAAATCGCTTGGTCCCAAAACCATTCTTCAGTGGTAGTAACTTGCGCACTACCGTAGCTCCGGCAAGTTGTCCTCTCAATTTCACGATGCCACCCGTCCCAACGGTATCCCACCTGCCCTACTCGCAGCGAGAAGCAGCATCCGGCGTAGGACGACTAAAGTGGGATGCAAAGGTGCGTATGAAGCAAGCTAAACTTCGGGCGGCAGGGGGAAATATGGACCGCCAAGAAGTGGTGGAAGCGATCATAGCGGCAACCGTTGAGGCAGCTCAAGACGGAGTGATGCAGCGTTTTGACGAAATTGCAAAGGAGCGTGGATTCCACGAGGGTGATGTCGGTGAGGGAAAGACCGGAACGGATGGAAGCAGTCGAGACTGCACATTTAATTATACGTCGACTGACATCGCCGTTCAGGCGGTAGTGACGCGTGGCAAGATATCCCGGGGGGTTTTGAAGAAAGCTTAGATCCTCATTTATTCGCCGATCAAACCGATAACCATGCAAATAATAAAATTGTTATTTACTCTGCGCTTGACCTTGCCTCTGATGTTCCTTGTCGAAACGCGTCGATTCAGACCAAGTTTCGGAACAGGCACTTGCGCCTGCTGACAATGAAGAAGATTTCTTAATGCTAGCATCTGCTTCGTCGCAAACAGGCGAACGCACCAGAGCGGCTTGCAGACATATGGCTGCCCATCTACTCAAGGCGAGCATTGTATTCAATGTCGGAATTATTGGTGCCTGAATTGATTATCAAAGTTGCGACGACAACGCGGCTTGAAAAGGTGCGAACAAACCCTAGCTGGTGCCGGACCCTGCCTCGGCTAGTTTGGCATGACGTGCCAAATACATACAAGCATGCATTCGGTTGGAATCTGTCGGGTTGCCTAGGGGTAGGGTTAGTCTCTTCGACTGTTCTTCCTCATCAACGTCGAGTGGGGACGTACCCATGGGTGCCGTCACGATTTTTACCATGCCTTCTTTTTGTTTGCTTCGCTTGGTTGGGTGCCCGGGCTGCAGACAGATGTGCTGCAGTTGGCTGGACGCTTCATGGATATAGATAAGGAGACCGTGGTCGATCTCGGCCTACCCCAAACCCCACGGAAGGAAGGAGATGGCCACCTCAATTCAACACTGTTTCCAATTAATGCTCTAGCTCTCGCCAACAGTGGGGTTCGTCAGCCCGTGCAGCGAGCAAGCGCTCCTATGGCGGATGGCGCCTGCTTGTTGCCATCAACGGGGACGAAAAGCTCTATGCGACAGGCGGTTGAGCTGAGCTCGGTCATGATCACTATGGACGATCAGGTTAGAGAGAAAGTGGACCTGGCTGACGCCCGTAAGCAGCTGATGATCATGGGCTTATTTCCTGAGCAACTATACGGAGCCGGGGAAAGCTTCGAAGAGATGCGCCTCAGGTACCTACTGCTGTAGTTTTATTCGACGTTGCGCCCGTATTGGTATGCAAAATTTAGTTAGTTTATTGTTTGACGGGTGCCTCATACCCTTCGTGAACAAGATATCCCAACAGTAAGCGTAGGCATGTGATTGATATATGTATATATATATGGATATTATTTTTGATGTTGACATGTATTGACATTGATCAGCCTTGCGGCGACCAACAGGAGAAGACTGGCGGACGCCGATCCTCCCGTGAAAGAGTTGTCACAACGCATCAGGAACTGGGATGTCGCCATGACACGACTGAAAACAAACGAACTTCTCACGGAGTTACCCACGAAGCGTCTGCTGATGAAGTACGCGCAAGGGTTTGTCGATCGTGCAGAACCTCCAGGCAACTTGCAGGTGGGTCGGTGGTTGCGTATGTGCGTGAGTGGGTAAGTGGATGGGTGGGTATCAGGTAGACCTTCGGTAGATAAAATGCTGAGGGGCTTCACCTGACGCCTCTTCGATTCCAGTATCGCTATCAAGCTCTTCTTTCAATGCTCTGTTTCAATACTGTACTTTGTGGAGTATTGCTGACCTCTGTCATGGGAGAGGTGAAGTAGATATCCATCGCCTGGACGTTTGTTTGGTCAACACTCGTGCCAAAGGGCATTTCTCCGGATCCTTCGTGCCTGAAACAGTTGCGTCGTCTTGTGGCCACCCGAACAGGCGCTTTTTGACGACCTTGCAAGACACTTCCAGATTTCTCGGAATGCCGACCAAATAGGGGGGATCCTGGTGAACCTGGTGCGCACTGATTTTGATTTCGGGTTGGCAGCGGACGCTCTGAAACTTCTGCGAGGAAACCAAGACACGTTGCTGGAAAAAATGACACAAGTCGAGGTAAGAATGATTGGTGTCGTGTTTTGCCCGGCAAATGGAACGAACTCGTTGTGGGGGCCAAGGAGGGGTGTTGTTCTACGTCGCTGTATGCCCCCGGTGGCTTGGTAGTTGGTCCTCGTGCCAACTAAAATCAGTTACGCGGGTTCAGTTCTCACCGAGTGCACATGCTTGTAGGGACGTTTCTTGCGGGAAAAATAATTAGCGGAAAGCGCGAGAGCGTAAGTTAGCAACATCCCATGAACATCAACGAGCAGTGGAAGTGCTGAATGAACCTTGTGCGCGGTAAAAACGAAGCGACGTACCGGGGGGGGAAAGGGACGACACCTGTGTCCACGGCTTGTCCAGAAGCTCGAAAGTAAAAGTGATGATCCGAAAAAAAAGTGCATATTGACTATGCTCTTGTGGGAGAGTGAAGGCCTACTCGTACAGTAGAGCTGTTCGTACGGTGAACGAAAATAGCTGCACTCGCATTCTGGTCACGATGTTTCTCTGGCTTCTGTAGCCACGTGAACAATGCGCGCCTTATAATATATATGCACCGCGCTGAGACTGACCTGTTGACCCAGCAGCTATTGACCCAATAAGCCTGTCCATCGAACCGCTCCGCCGTCTGTAAAGGTTGCCAACGGCATGTCCGAAGCAGAGGGGAACTACACACGCCGCCTGAACGCTGCCAAATCGCAAGGCAGAACAGTCGCCGAAGCCGAAGTGATGCAAACTCGCAAAGTCTTCAAGGAAGTCAAAAAGCGACATCAGGTAAGGCGCCATCAACGCAGTGCTGGAGACTTGAGGTGCTGCAGAGTGTTGTCGGTTTTCATTGGGTATGGGATGCTCTGCCTGGTAACGTGTTTTAGCTTCCGAGTGTTGGGGGGCATCGTGGGACCCCACCCATCCATTTCCCTTTTGGTATCGTATGCCCGTTGCTCCCAGTCGATAGCGGAAGCGCATGCAATGATGTCAAGGAGCAGGGCTCGGCTCATGACGGCAGAACAGGAGCTCTCCGAAATTCGTCGAAGGGACGCAAACGATCGAGCTCTCAAGCGCAGGGCGGACGGCCTACCAATTGAGGCCCAAATAAAAGAGACCCACCGCCATGACTGGGCGCGGCGTTATACCGCAGCTACGGAAGCAGACGAAGAATCAGAGGAAAGCCTGGAGGTGGGCTTCATTTTCCCCTGTTTCCCAGTCGTAGTCATGACCAACATATAATCTGTTCCTCGTCACGATTGCGGTCGTTCGTGTTTTTCATCCGAAATGCATTTGTGCCCTAGAGTTGTGCGTCTTGCGGTTTCGACTCACTACCTTACAGGATAATCTTGCGAAGAACTGGGCCAGAGCCAGACGAACCGACTCTCATCATATTGTATGGTGCCGTGTGTGAAGTACTGCACTTGACATAAGAAGTACATGAGCCGTTATCTGGTGTCGTCAAATCGAGGCGCCCCGCAATCCGTTTTGCCCCCCAGGCCAAGTACGTGGAGATCAGCAACGTTTGTAGTGACTTCGTGGAGACGGCAAAACACCTCGCGACTACAATCATCGACGAACGAAACATCGCCATGACCGCTAGAACGATCCAACCCGCGATTGAAGGCGACTGCCACGGGCGGGGCGTGGAAGGCAACAGGGGTGAAGCCGGAAAGACATACAAGTATGAGGCGTTCAATATTCGACTGAAGGTTTGCTGCGACGACCACGGTCTGTTTAACGGGGACGATGAATGCGCAGCGAAAGGATATGGTGGAAGGGAACTTTTGGGGGCTCTGGAGTACATGAAACAGCACCAACCTGGTGAGTTTTAGGCGAAGATAAGAGACACGGAAGTGTCAGTACTCTTTATACACAGTAGGCCCAAATTATTGACATGTGGGCATGTCCCAACCGAAACTTCCCGTACATGTGTATATATGGTATATATTACTGCAGGAATCCACCTTAGCACCTTCTGTTTTCTGTTGCTGACCAAAATTTCCCGCAGGCGTGGTTGTTCCTCTGACATGCGTGGTGGACTACCACGGTTTTCGGGTGTTGGCAGTTGCGAAGGTCCCCATCAGTACCCCGGTATTCACAAGTTCAGGGAAACTGCGCCGGACGCGTGAAGACCTGGTCCATGGCACCCCTGATGCAGGAGGCACCATTCTCAACGAAAGTCGCATCTTGAACTCAAAGCTGCGAGCAGTGGCAGATAATCTGAACCTCAGCCTCCACACCGTGAAGGTGAGGTGAACCTCAACGACCCAGGTAGGGCGGGTGGGGTGTGTTTTGCCCCGTATGTCCCTCAGCAGGCATCAACCTACAAAGCCAACGCAATCGAGGCAACGAATTCGATTCTTCGTCGCCGGCGTGAGGCGTGATGATGCAGTTTGTTGACTGGCCAGCTCTGGTTCCACACGATCTGAAATGTTCGAAGAAAACCTTACCCTGGTATGTTCTTATCCCGTGCATGGGCCCGTGTGTCTTGAAGGGGCTGCGAGAGCTGAACAATACAGCGCTGTGGGCTTCAGCTGACCTCAGGGCATATCGGAAAGAGAGGAACACCTTTTACTTGCTCAAGTTTTGGAGGGCGTTCCCACCGGAAGACCCGACAGCTACACCTCATTTGAAACCCTCTGGGCGTGGACAGAGTGTTCTATGGAGAGGACTTCGGCCTGAGCTGGTACGCTCAAATCCAGTCCCGCTCAGTCCAGATGCGAATATGTTGGTGACGCATAACGCACCGGACTGGCGTGAACAGAGGGACGATGTGCTTGAGGCAACACGTCGTCTTGTGCACCAGGTACGCTCATCACGTGCTGAAGAACGAGATAGTGGGCATGTCTTGCCTTACCTATGATACAGAACACGTAACTTTTGCTGCGTACCTGGTATGCTCGAGCGATATCTCGCTCGCGAGGGTTTGGCTCCTGTCGGAGAAGGCCCTTGTTTCCTCTCATAGCATGCAGCGTGTCGCCCATGGAAGCATATCACAGGGATTTCACGCACAAACTTGGCGATAACACGCTAAGTGTTTAACGAATTTTACAGTGGGGAGAATCGAATGTCGGCAGTGCACCGGACTTGCCTGGCCCCTTTTCCTCGTGTAAGAGGACCCAATACACAGCTTGTCGGAAGTGCGCAATTTTACTATTATCCACATAGTTTTGAAAAATGTGTGAACTTGTTCCATTCTTGATGCAGGTGATCCCGAGCTTCGCCGAGAAACTGTGCCATAGAGATCTTGGACGCCCAGACGGCGCTTCTGGTTACGGTTTCAGTCTAGCGGACGACATGCATCGAAGGGGCATCAGCGTTCGGCACATGGGACTTTTGCGCGACATGTTCTGGAGGCCTCTAGAAGGAAAAGTTGACTTGTCGTTCAACTCCAACCGCGTTCGCACTAGGACAGACATGCGGTTGCAACTACGCAGAGGGGACCAGGTCAGCATATTGGACGCCGCCTTTGGACTTATTTAAGCTGCAGACTTGGCTTGAGCTGTGTATGACGGGCGACCAGACTTTTACACGGCAAGTGCACACTATCAACACAAGCACCAGCACTCGTTTTGTCACGCGCATCGATATGTTGAACAATTTGATTTTCGTTCCCGCTGTTTGCCTATGCTCGCAGGTTCGCATCGACGGGAGCGTTTTTACCATCAGCGCCAAAATGAAACACGAGTTTTCGGCCTCTGGAATTACCTTGGATCGCAAGGTGCGTAGCGTCCGCGATGACTCTGGAGGCAGTATGGTGCCACTGCTGTAAGATTGTATTTATGCGCACGGACGAAATTCATTAGTTTCCTGGAAAGTCGCATTCAAACCCTGCGTGCTTATCGGAACTCAGGTGGAAAGGATGAGCCGCAACAACGTAACTGTCTACAAGGGCAAAGTTGGTTCTGATCGAAATAGTCCCGAGATCCGTCGTCTGCTGCTCGCTGAAATGGTGGCGAGGGCAGCCAAGAACAACCTTCGCCAACTACTGAGGACATCATCGACTCAGTGTCACGCTACAACATGCCAAACCCAGGTGATAATTGCTGAATCGTTGTCATGAGCCAGATCATTACACCCGTTTGCAGCTCCGGGCAGCCTCCTCGCCGGATGGTCTTGCGTTTAGATAAATGCTCTAGTTGAAACTTCTACGCACAAGTTCGTACACATCGTTCGCCGCGAATTGGTGAGTTGGTGAACGGGAAGGAAAATACCGTAGTAGGTAGAAGTATAATGTCGGGGGATCTCTTCTGTGATATCGTGGTGACGAATAAACGGACTAAACGGGCGGTTAACAATCGTTTCGCCTGCTTCTTGATTCTAGGCGAGTTGCCACTATTGTCAATATGCGGCAGATATGCCCCCCCAACATAAAATCTGCCCTTGCGCTACTTTGGGTGTCATCTCTTCGTCATTTCCATGTCAGTTGGTATTGACCGTCGAGTCCATCAATGTGATCACTGGCAGCCATGAGCGGTCACACCACTTCTGGAACGAGCGAATACTACCCAGAATACGAAGCAGATTCGGTGAATTGGCCGTCGATCACGCCGAAGAGCTCAACATTCGACTCTTGCTCCAGCCGTTTCTGGTGTACATCGTCCAACGGCTCCAGGTGCGTCCGTGGTAGCGAATTCTTGTCTAGCGTGCTTGCTACCAGGTACGATGTACCCGCACAAGCCTACAATGGATAACACGGCGTAATAGTTGGGACCGTGCCATGTTTTATCGGCAAGCCCGTAAGGCATCGGCGCCCTGTCTGATACGAACAACTGCAGTGGGACGTTTCGATCCAGGGACAGCGGGCAGAGTCTGTTCAGGTTCCTGTGTACGAGTATGGAACATGCCACTTGCGTCGTTTACTCCATTGTTAGTCGCTAATCTATACGCGCACGCCCAGTCGGCACGCTACATCACTGGGGCCTACTGCTGCAGTTTGTGCTGACTATGCACGCACGATGGTGCGGTGGTCTACCCGTAGGACCGACAGACAGTTGATCTTTAATATAAACGATCGTCGTGAGGGCCGCCTGCTTGGACATTCTGTGTGTCCCAACGTGTTTCACGCGACGAAGACAAACCAAAGTCAGCATGGAAAAAATGTCGAACTTATCTTATACCCACCACTCACCCCTGCTTTGTTAGTGTTTGCTCTCTGACTGAATATCGGGGTTCGAGAAAATACTGCCCACAAACAACATAGAGCTTCACGAAGCCGTTTAGTGTTTTGCCGTTGACCGTTCTTCGCGTGGCCTTGAACACCGCACATCAAGCAAGCGTGTGTGGAAGTATGTTCGACACGTCCCAAGTTGTGCGCCACAAGCGGTTCGCATGTCCACGTACGTACTGACAGGATCCCCTACTTTCTGAACAGGAAATGCTGGGGTTTACGCTGTCGACGGCATGTTCAAGCCATTTCTTCACCCGTCCATGCGGGTTCAGATTCACCACCCTCGACATATCTAGCGCTCCGTTAAGGTACGCAAGTGCAGACTGGCTTCTCTCGTGAAGTTGAATACCACCCACTGTCCACTATCCACTACTACTGTATCAGCGGAATATAGTACTACAGTACCTGCTAAATCGCACGGGTCCATAGTTTGCTGTGGATGCGGGCATTCCACTGCTCTTGAACGATTTCGCGCGTGGGTATTTAAGCCATCGAAATGCCGTAGTTCACAGCTCATTCTGTTGGCTCACACTCTTCAGATTTCCTCATCGCATTGATCATGTTTTCTACGGCAAGAGAAGGCTCGTACTGCGGTAGCACTCTCACTTCGCTGTACTTCCCCTCTTGGCCGGATCGCTTTTTTTTCAGAATCAAGCACAACGCACCGATGAAGGAGGTGGCCGATGCATCCGTGCTCGTGCTACGAGCAAATAAGGCGCGGGCTACAGGCTATATAGACCTCATACAGATGGCGCAACCGGAGCTGTATTTGACTCTCCAGGTATGCGTCGTTTCTTGTTGGTCTCCAACGAATAGTGTCAAGCTAGGAATATTATTGAACTACTGACATATATCTCACTCTCTGAGCGTGCTCGGTTGGTACATCCCTGGCCTCTCAGAGCTCCCACTTGGAAATCGCCTCCTTATTACTTGCCGGACCTTTCCAGCGGTTCTTTGTTTTCTCCATTTTTCTTGGCAATTTCGGTCCTTTTTTTCCCCTTTTTCTTCTTTCGTTTCGTGTGCGTGCGTGTACTCGGAGCACGGCACCGCGGGTGAGCCCGGCGCCGTCGCGGGTGTCAGCGGGTGCTTGGCGGGTAGACGGGGGGTTGCAAGGAGCGCAGGTCGCCGTTTTCGTGCCTAGGCGTTGCGTGTGCCTCGAGACACGAGGGAAGCATGAATGGGCTCTGTCTGGCCTCCATCTGAAAAATTTGATCGAGTAAAAGAAAGTCTATAAGGGTCGTTCGGGATTGCAAAATAATTATTCAAGCGGTGCTTATTTTGCGACCAAACTCAAGTTCACAGAGAGAGCTACGCTGCCTGAGTACCAACATTGTCGAGCTGGCGAACGAGGGTCACGGTGAGCACCGGGCTTCACGCGACGCAGGCGACGGCTCACTGTGGCAGAGAGGGAGGAAAGCTTTACCCGGACCGAATCGGTGGCGAGGTGGTCGCGAGAGGGGCAGGCGGCGTACGAGGCTGAGAGAAAAACTCTGCTGTTTTTTTTTTTTTTTGACTGGTGTAAGGTGTTCCATCCGGCAGGAAATTATTACACGAGAGGGGACGGGGATTTTTTTTGTTCTTTCCAATTTTTTCGGTTTCATTTTTATTGTTTTTGCGGTGCCGCTGTGCCGTGCTGTGCTTTCTCTTTCGTACATACGAGTACAGACATACAGCATATCAAACGAAGAAAATATTGAGCCTACCTGGGGTATGTACGTACGTACGACATGTGAGCGAGCGTAGCGGGCGGAACTGCCCGCGACGCGAAGCGTATGTGGTGTCCGAGCTGTTTTCTCGTGAAGCATGGCGGCGGGGGGCTCTTGACATTATCAAGTTGCCAGTTTGCAACTAAAAAACTACATATTCAATCATGAACCTCTGTCCGCTTCGCATGATTTGATGTACTTTTCCTTCCTGAGAAAGCGTAGCGGGCGGCGTAGGTCGCCCGCGAAGCGAAGCACCTTGTATAAACGTACTTCGAAGTATGAAGTCAGCACATAACTAATGCAACCCAAGCTGCAAGTACGTGAACATGAACGCACACCTATTGCGTTTTCTTGTGGCGCCGAACAAATTGCTCTATTAAACAAAGCTATATAGTCGTACGACCCTGTTCCTGCTGTGACTTCGGATTTGCCTACATTTTTCAGGAGCGCAAAGGCTCAAGGGTAGCTGTCAACCATGGCAAGGGCGGCATCGCCATCAGCGGGTATTTTGTGGGTCCGATACGCTTCGAGCGTCCTGGGCCAATCTCCAACGACCCACTGAACAGGGCCGTTCACCTGCAGCCTTCCGAGCAATGCCATATTGACACTAAGCACACGGGAAAACTTCTGGCACCAATGCACCCGCGTCTACCGTTTAGTGTTGAGGGTTGGGCGAAGTGTGAGGGTGGCCTGGACACAACACGCTACGTAGTCATGACTGGCAGGTGAGTCGGGGCCGAGGAGGCAGTTTTTCAGATATGGCCCAGGGATTGCACGTACTGTGTACATATCTCGTTTCTAGACTGACTGTGGAGCCTGGCCTGTAGTTTCAACACGCGTTCGACCGTATAACAACGTGCAGGTATTCCATTCTGGCAACCAGAGAAAACGTCTGGGCTGTATCAGTCTGCACGGAAGATGGCTCTGAATTGCACATCTTGGGGCCGAAGGTCGTGCATGGAGAGGTACGACTACAGTTGTAGTACGCGTCTTGCCCAATCGTGGAGGCTGAAACGGCTGCGCTCCCCGGGTTGTTGGACACGCTTGGTGGTGTTCCATGGTTCCCTTCCTTCTTGGCTTCATTCTTATTAAGACTACCGCCGCAATTATCTTCTTCCGCCCCCCGCGTGACCAAAAACTTTTTCCCCATTATTCCCATCTTCCCTGCTTTCCTCCAAGTGGGTGTACCTGGTGGCAACTTATGACGGAGTCGTAATTCGGATGTACGTCGACTCGGAGCTCGTGGCTCAGGTATTGCTGTCATTATGGTTGGTACGCGTGTATAACAGTGGTAGCTGCCGTCATTGATTTTCTGCATGCCCTTTGAATCGGAACGGCAGTTGGAGTTTCATAATTTTCGACCGGAGATTATTTTCGCATCTCTACGTGGAGCACACAGTACACTGCGTATTAAATATCACCACCCGATACTTTGTCTTCAGTTGTTACCGAAGACGACGCTGCCCAGCATACATTTGTCGCGAGCCCATCTGTCTCGAATGCACGAATTCAGCTTCGGTTTCGAGTTCAGCTTCATAACACCTTTGCACCTTTCATCCCTGGTATTCGACTGGCACCCGTATCTCCAGACATTCCAATACAGTGTAGGCAAACCGGTGGTGCGCGCGGCTCGTGTAGGCAAAGCGGTGATGCGCGCGGCTCGTGTTGCAGACAAGCAGGGACGGCCGCTTTCCCCCCGAGCCCTCGAAGCTGGAGGCCTTCCTTAGCACTTCCGTTCTTCGTTCCGGTCGAGCAGCATGTCTGTCTACTTGAAACATGATTTGCCGTCATTGGTATGAACAAGCAGGCTGAGCTTCATGCGGCGTTGAAACGCGCGAGGTCGGAGAAGAAAACGGAGCAAGAACAGGCGCTGACCGTCATTCAGGAGGAAGAGGACGAGGCACGGGACCGATGCAAGGTGAGCCCCTTTACACAGAATATGTGCAGCAGATTGAGTTTTGCCGAAAACCCACAAACTGGAAATACAGAGAAAGGCATGCATCGATCTAGTGTGCGCATCGGCGTCGTCAATGTGCCACAAACAGGCTGCATCGGAGAAAGAGCTAAACATCTACTGCAAGACCCGCGAGGGAGAGTCAAGATTGTCCCGTGCCGCCCACAAGCTTCGTGAAAAGGCGGAGTTCGCTTGGCAAATGGATCGCGATGCGGCCGGAAAAGGCATGGTCAAAATGTCCAAGGCAGACTCCAAAGCGCAAGCCCGGCTCGACCTCAAGACGGAGATGTACATGAGAAATGTTCAAAAGGTGAGGAGCGTCGCAGGGAGTTATGTGCCACGATGAAACGTGTCTTGACTTTGATACGGCATACGGCGATCCTGTGCGACACGCCATGTCGACGCCTCAACCTGTTGCCTTTGCTTCTGTGCGGCAGGTCGCCCAAGAGTACAGACGCAAGCGTGACGATGTACTAGATTTGGCTGCACAGGAGCGCGAAGAGATCCTTGAACTTGCAGAAAAGCCATTACGAGTGGGGGCGATGTGCCGCAGCAAAAGGTCAATGACTGGGCGGAATTTCTTTCATGGCGATCTATGCCACGTTGCCGTGTACCTGTCGGCACTGCCCGTCGATACGATCAGGGCCCATCATTTCGCGGGCGTTAAGGCGTCAGCCTTTGAGAGTGATCGATTGTATGCACTGGCTGGGGCAAAGTTTCGAGCGGCGTTGGTCTGTGCTCCCGACGATACCGAGATTGTCGCTCGTTACGCGCAAAGCATTATCAACTACCTTGAGCTGGAGTCAAAACAGGTGAGATAAGGAGACATGCTGGGCAACGTAACCTTGTCGTGACATTCGCGAGTAACGCATTTATTCGCATGCCACACACACGCGTTCCCGGACGGGTTGGGAGGATCCATACGATACCAGCTCTATGGCACAATACATCGTGGTGTACCTCCTCATTGTGTGCGTCACGTTCGTACTACTGACGCGCTCCCTTCAGAGCAAAAACCCACGGCGGAGTCAAGGCATGGTGGAGGAAGCGGTGGATACGTTCGTGCGAATGGAAAATTGGGATGGGCTGGCGGTTATTTTTACCCAACTGCCTTCAGGTATGGCCGTCATAGAGAGCGATACTTGATACAGCGAGCAATGCCCAAATCAAGCCCCCAGTGTCCAAACGCTGAGGGGCTGGAACTGCAATCTACTTGAAACCTCGGGAATGTAACTGTTGAAAACACCTCCAGGGAACAAACGCCGCTAATGCAAACGTATTTTTCGCTGCGTTCAAGTTGGATTTTGGAGTACAATGAGAACCCAAGGCAGTATCCCCATGAAAATGCGAAAGTGTGCAACAATAACTACAGGGTGATCTGTGCCTGACGGCATATAACCCATCCCAGAACGTGCGAGTGAAAGCAACGCACAGCGCACATATCCTACTCATAGTGTATAAGGTCGACGGCAGCGAGTAATTTTGGTCGCTGCTAGCCCGTGGTAGCTGTATAGTCTATGGTCGTTGCGCATGTTGGTGGTAGATATTAATCTTTCTGAACGTCCTCAGCTCCAGATGCTGCCCTGACACCCCCAGCAAGGATAGAGAAAACGGCTACCGTCAACCGAGAAATGCGCAGTTTCAAGAGTATTGTACAGGTAGCAAGGAGCTCGCTTGTGGTTGAATTGGCTGTGTGTATACCCCGACGCTTCTTGCATCAACCAACACGCATGCACCCTCCCTCACCCCTCATCCGTCATTACTCATCCTTCTTGTTGAGTGCATTTTGTTTCCAAACTGATTCGATGCGTTCGATGCCCCTGCAGCCCCGTTGTACGCAGGTTCTTTCTGTCGAGCTTTCCTTGCCACGGTGGAAGCAGTGCCTGATTACTTCGCGTCATCGTTGCATATGCCTCTGAAGAATCTCGCACATATGCCCAAAAAGTTTTACCTGGATCTTGCGGGTGCTGGCGAAACGATGGTGAGCTTGGCGAAAAAAGTCAGAAGTTGCGGGACAGCGGCTTGAGGAAGACAGCCCCGTCGGGGATTGATTTATATGCGGACACATGACGATGCGTGGTTGCGTTTCTGGCTCATAACCACCTGGGATACGAATACGATTCATCCCCGAGCAGCGGCGATCGAGTTGTCCTACCAAAGGGCATTCATTGGTAGTTTACGTATCACATTTATGGGCTTGGCTGTACGGTCAATCACTATTTACGCAATGACGTTAACGACCTTTGGTGATTCTTGAACAATTTCATTATTTGATCATTATTTGATCGTGCGTCTGGTGCTTCCGTCGTTGTTTGTCTTGACAAGACGGAGGTGGCCGCATCGGTGTATCGTCTCGTGCTCGCCGACCTTAGCCTGGCGGATATTTTCGGCCAGGTGGATCTTTCGTGGCTGCCTGCCATAAAGTCGGCTCCCACTGTGGTACGTGAATTTTTGTATGAACTTGGCGTGTGTCAAGGGTCCAGGATATACTTCTTATGAGGGGAAGGGCGCGCAGTAATAGTGATAATAGCGTTTTATTTCTGCAATAAACACTAGCGTTTGCCGCGTCTGTCGCCGTTTTAGGTGCAGCATGATTGTGCCAACTTTCAAGATCCGGACGTCCCGGGATGGGGTGTGATTTGTCGGCGATAGGGCGACACTCTGTTTCGGAAGATCTTTTTGACGTCATGTTTCCCAACTCCTCGCGTTGCTGTTTGCCGCAGGTAGCAACAGTACTACAAGCGGAATCAGACGAAGATGAACGAATAATCGACCTTGAAAAGTATCAATTGGACTGTTCCAACGTTGAAGAGGCTGACCTTATGACGCTCATCGACCACCGTCGCCTCGCTGTGGTTCTTAATTTGACGGGCTGTAAACGGTGAGGTCTAGCACCAGCCACAGGGAAAACGAACAAAAACGCACAGTTACTTATCAAATGCTTGAAGACGCTCGTCTTATTTGCCCGCATTGGTTCGACGATCATTCGTTTTGCTGTACCAGGGTATAAACTGTAGTATACTCGTATACAGTACCAAATTCGAATGAAAACGCTTCGAACGACCCACTGAATTATGTTTATTATTTCTGCTAATCGGCCTTGCCTTTGCCGTTTCCGTGTCAAATGTTGTGCGTTACACACGAGCTTTTCATTCCGGAGGTGATTCTACTGATGTAACATGTACCGACGGGCTCTATCAAAATCAGTGGGGAACGGAATTTGACAGCCTGATGTTGCTACAGCACTCGACGCGAGTAGTTAGTGTATTTTTTTATAGTACTACCGGTACTGTGTCCCACGGATGCACCACCTTGCTATAAATATAGCAGTAGTATATAATGGGGGTTACTTGCTATCCCAGGATTGGTGCCTTTGTTTTTATTGCGGGCAATCCGGAAATAAACCCTCAGTTGACTTTATGTCGACAGTTGTTGTTATGCATGTTGCATAATACTGTGCATAGTTGCTTCGCAGGCGTCTAAACGTGCGCCGAACTGCTGTTGTGCTGTATCATACCCTTGACGAACCTGCAATGAACCGTCCGTGGTACTGCACCATCGGCAGCAATTCGCATATCACGACAGCTAATCTCGCGAGCGGGATTGTATCGGTTGCTTTTTTTCAGGGTGACGGATCGATGTATGCAGCATGTGGCTCAAGTGTTGGTGCATCTTCAAGCGTTGACTTTATCACGCTGTCAGCTGATTACGGACCAGCACTTTGACCGGATTGTGCGACGCAACACCGCGCTGACGGTCCTAGGGCTCAGTCGATGTCCAGCCATCGGCCCGCTTGCCCTAGTGCAGTTTCCTCGTTTATGCACGGGTCTTAAAACGGTCGACCTGAGCCATAACGCCAACGTAACCGATGATGTCTTGGGCCAGCTAGCCAAATGCTGCCGGCGACTGGGGAGCCTCTATCTCCAATATTGTACATTTATTACAGATGCCGGGGTGCAAATGCTTGCGGTCGAGGTGAACCATGATACTCTCACATCCCTGGACCTTAGCGGTTGCGCCCTATTGTCTGATCACAGCGTAGCGGCGTTGGGACAGCTCTGCCGGAAACTTCGGCGTCTAAACCTGAAAGCGGTGAATCGGGTGACTGAAGTGGGAGGGAGCAGCATCACGCACAACTGCTGGGACATGGAGTATTTATGTTTGGAGGATATGTACAACTTGACGGACAGCGCGTTCGTGTTTGACTTTAGTAGCGATGGGAGAAGGGCGGTGGAGGCGAACATGCTTCGGTGCGTTACGGACATGAACCTTCAAGACTGTAACAAGCTCACGGACACGGCAGTCGACCACATCATGAAGCGCGCCTGCCGTATTAGCACGTTGAATCTCGCTGGTTGCTGCAACCTGACCGATATGGCGTGCAGCTTCATTGTCAAAGACTCGGTGACTGGGTTACGGAGAGGGGCTTTTGTTACGTCGCTTAATCTAGGGTATTGTATGAACATCACCGATCAAGGATTGATATTCCTCACGGCTTCGCTCTCTAGGCTTCGACTTGTAAACCTTGCGGGGTGCGTGCAGCTCACAGACGATGGTGTTTTGGCACTTGTATCGACCTGCACCAGATTGCAGGATGTGATCCTTGCCCAGTGCAAAAATCTAACGGACAAGAGCTTGTGCCATCTTGCAGATTTTCTGTGGGTGGAAACTTTGGACGTTTCACACTGCAGCAAGATATCAGACGACGGAATAGAAGTACTTGCGTTGGAATTTGGGGGCCTGCATACCATTGGCCTAAAGCGGTGTTTCCGTCTGACCGAGCGTACGCTTACCGTGCTGGGCATGTATTGCCCCCACTTGAAGCAAGTTGATCTTCAACACGTGCCCAACTGTAGTCAAAATGCCGTCGATAAGATAAAGAGAACGTGCCCGGGGGTGGATGTTCTTGTGTGATATTTTAGAGCTGTGTATTGGTGCTAATGTCTACTTGGTGTGTTGTGTATCGTGTATTTGTTGTTGTGTGTTCCCGGTTTTTCTTATTTTTGTTTCAAGTATTTACTGTGATGCAGCTCCAATTACGTTGAAAGCCGTGCTGTTCCCCATCGAGTTTTTTTATGAGGTTGGACGGTTGGACGATGAACTTAGCATAATGGCAACACTTCTTTTTTGGGAAAAGAAGGGATTTCAGCGTGTAAATTACAGTCAGGGGTGCGAATGGATTTGTTTGAGTAAAAAAAAACAAGGATGCCGCATGGTTGGTCATTCTCTGGGGAAAAAAAACTTTAGGAAATTAGCCAATCCGTGTTTGGGAAAAATTACTTTGCCACCAAAAAATCCGTTCTATGATGCTGCCTCTCAAAAATGAATTGTAAAAAAGTGCCGGCAACGATGTAGTGGCGTTGAGCTATTATAGCTGAAAAAAAGTCAGCCTTGCTTTTTGCACGACACGCGCTGCAGGACAGCGCACAACCAAGCCCAGAGCGTAGAGCAGCAGCGTAGACACAGACGCACGAGCGTGAACGGATAGCACGCTCCTGGGGAGGCCTTGAGATTGGCGACCGGCAGCACGAGAAAGCTGTCCCCCCCTGTGAAACATATATTGTACAGATCAAATCGCACTATGTGGTCCTGTTTTTGCTGCTGTTGGGCACGTTTAAACAAGAAGAACATACCTACACACAGAGCATCGACAATCGACTGCGTGTTGCTATACTGCACTTCGCCGAGACGAGATTTCGACGGCGCTGCCTGCACCTCCGTGGCAGGGCGCCCCACCTCTAGCTCACGGGCAAGTTGTTATTGTGCGTAGAGCTAGGCTTGAGCCTTGCGGCCAAGGCTGCGTTCACCACGCGCCTGAAATCTGCATGGTGCTGCTGTACGGTATGTACTCGTACGTACCTACCACTCTGTCCGGCACCCCGGAAATGTAAAGAACCGCATATTTTCATATTTCCTATATTTCCGGACAGGGTGGTACGATAGAGTATTTTTACTCGATCTTTTTCTCACGTGAGACAACAATCATAGTGATGCGTTCGCATCTGAACACCAGGGGTAACTCGCTTCCTGCTGCATCAAGGCCCGATCACAGATGGTCTTCGCTGCTGCGATGACACCAGATGCGGTGGCGATCGCTCGGCGTGCGGGCGCTTTCTTGTCTGGCACCGTTCGCCCGATACAATGAAGACTGCACGTCCTTTGTTTTTATCTCGGGATATCTTTTGTCGAATTTCCCATCACCAAATGACTCTTAAAAAAAAGCGGGTCTACTCGTGCAACAGATTTCATGTCGGCTAGTGGTCGGGTTCAGGCACGGGTTGCATTGCTGTGTGCGCAAAGTCCTGCCGCATCACTTGACTGGTTTAGGTTTTCGAGTAGAGTCAAAAATAGTCCTTCCCTAGACAGAAAGATACGAATACAACCTGAAAAATCGAGTTTTCTCGCGTATTTCAACGAAAATTGACGGAACAAAATCTGTAGATCGAAACACAACGAGTCAGTCGATCATTCTCCATTGAGTGGGCATGTCTGTCGAACATTATCAACCAATTCGTTTCCCGTGTCGAGAAGTCAGGTGCTCGGTGCTACACGTGAATGTAGTCTAAAACCAAGTGAATAGGGTGGTGGCAAACTATTAAAAAAAAATGTACTTTCGATTTTGTTGAACGGATTCTCGAAAGGACTGGACATTTTTTTCCGTCTAAAACGAATCCATTCCCGTGCCTAACAGAGTTTATATAGCCTATAAGATCAGCATGATACTGTAAGCACCGGTAAACGATATTGGACTCTCGAAAACATGTATATAAACCAATGGGGGCTGCCAGCGGGCATAAAACCCCCGAAGAAGGCAAGCTCACAATGGTTCACATGAGCACCTGAGCTATTTTTCCGTCTCGCAACAAGGTAAATATCTGTATTTTCAATCCTTTTTTTTTTTTTTTTTTGCTCATCCCATTTATTGTCTTCGCCCATCTTCTTCTCTCTCTCCTTCCAACTCGTAACTCAGATCCGGGGTCACATAGCAGGCTCTTCTCCCCCCTTCCCGCTACGGTACGTGCCTTCATTTTTATCGCGAGAAGATTTCAGCCTTTTCTTCCCTCGTCGACTCGCATCGAATTGTGCCTACCCACGCTGCAAGGCGCTCTCAACAATTGAATCCTTTTTTATTTTTATTTTTGCAAATAAAGTCAAAGTCCGACCCACCTGGGGCTCGAACCCAGGACTCAAACAAGTAGAATTCGAAACTAACCACTTGAACCACCGGGCCGACCGGCTGTATATCCTATGGTGTGCTGGTGTGGAAACCTTGGGTTCGTGACTGAAGACAAGTACGTATGTAAAGGAAAGACCTGAAAAAACAAAATCTCAACACACACACGATTTAGCCGCATATAAAAAAACGATCGCCCCTTGACCGCTCTTTCGATTTGGTCTGCACCAAGGCCCCCCGCCGTCTTTCTCTCACGGAAGCCCGTGGTGCCGCGCCGTGTACGCAGGGGCCATGGAGCCTCGCCGCAAGTGATAACTATACAGCAGTACATGCTACCGTTAACACATATTTAAAAAAAATGCGAAAAAACGAAGGTTTGCTAATACTTTTGTCTCCTTCGTTTGGAGGATGCTGCTCCCTCGACAGCCGCGTGCCAGGTAGGCCCCCCGATCCTTTCCCGCCCTATGCTCGCGTGCGCCCGCCAAAACCAGCGGCGGCAACGTTCTTTCCCGTATTGTCGACGCGCTTTTAGGTCGAAGACGAGGCCTTCTTTTTAGATGTATTTTTTCGAGGTTGCGCCATTTTTGGGCGCTCTGGCGCGGGGCGAGACGAATGTTTTCCATATATATTCTGGGCCACCCACCCCCCCGACCCACAACCCTTGTACCGGGAGCAAGCCTCCTTCCGGGTGTTTCTGTATGCCGCCGTAGCCTTGTTCGGAGCAGAATTCTCCTGCCAAGCGTTGCTGCGAGCTGCTGGTGGTTGATGCTTGCTATTTCTGTGTGTTCGTCCTTATTATGCTGATATCCACATCCAGTTTATTGTAATGAGGCGCGCGAGCCTTTTTTTCTTGGTTTTCCATGGAAAGAAAAACTGTTCATGACGGATCGTACGAGAGAAGGGTGCCTTGTTTATAGTTTATCTGTGAGCGTGTGTGCACGTAACTTTCGTACGCCTTTTGGTATATTTCGCAGTGTACATTCCAATAATGATGGCCATACTGTGGAGCAGGGCAATCGTTCCTGTTGTTCCCTAGGTGTTACCATTTAACTGGTAATATTTTCGTAGACTTGTGTTGTTGTATTGATTAAGCCTGGTACTTGATACAGCCGCGCGGAGAGTAGAGACACGACGGTCGCCACTACTTATGTACTGTTAGCTGATCCCGCTGAGCGAGCGATGCCTCTACAAGGTGATCTCACTTTTGTTGCGACCGATGCGCTGCAGCCAATTTGCGAAGTATTTCGCTGCTCATACCGAACCTGGCACAAGCGATTGTCTACAAACGATTGTCCCGCGGTGGAGCTGGGTCGCGTAGCTCAAGGCGTAAGGCTTCGTTGAATCCAAACGTTGGCCCAGACTGCTTGCATGTGTGTCCGCTATCGATCCACGCGGTATACACATCAACGTCGGGGGCGGTTTGGGGCCAGATTTTGCGAGGATTCGAGTTTCCTTTTGAGGAGGGAACGTTGAGACAAGTTTCGAATTTCCGCTATAGAGCCCATAGGTAATGATACAGCAGGGTACCGCTCTCAGACGCTAAAAAGGACCGGCGCTCGTTAAATCTCTGAGGCCGGCTCGCCTGTTGTTTGATAGTTCGAGAAGGGCCTTCGTGCAGTAATGATCGGGTCACGAAGAACGTGAATCGATACAATGCGGAAGTTGTAAGCAGCCGGAGCGAGCAATGAACGAGGCACCACAGACACGATGACGGGCACGACGGGCAAGGCAGGGCCCAAGGGGCTGTAGATCGATAGGACAGGTACCACACTTTCTTTCTTCACTTGGTGGTGTTTAGTAACACCAGGTGGTCCCGACACCTCTTTACTGGCTCTGTACTCGAGACCGAAGGCGTTCCTACACCGGGGATCCTCCCTGCCCCTATAAGACCCACCCAGAGGATGCTAGCCAAAGCTTGCCCTCTGCCTATTGAATAGACCCGACGCGTGACACTGATCAGGACAGTTGTCTCGCGCACCGTAATATCCTCCCCATAGCACTGGTCACGACCGTCGCAGCGCTATGAACCTCCTACCCTGGCGCCACTCGCTGTAACACCCCCCCTGCCCGACGCATAACCATTGTCAGCACAAAGCCGGTACCCCGGTACTAGCCCGGCGACAGCGTGTGAGCTTTCCTCCTTGGACACCCCTCCCAGCCCTGCGCATATGAGCGACGGTGCCCAGCGGGCATTGCGATCATGGACCGTTGCAGCGCGTGCGCCTTCCACCTCCGCGCCTCGCCGTCGGCTCGATGTTGCAGCTCTTCTCCTTTCCTCAGTGTTGCCGTCAGACGGTGATAAGAAGAGCTGTGATCCCGACCTTCATCCTGTCGCTCTTCAGCATTCCTCCTCCGTCGATCGCCGTCGGCCCGATGTTGCAGCACACCTCCTTGCCGCGGTGTTGCCCTTGGACGGTGATAAGAAGAGCGGCGATCCTGACCTTCGTCCAGTCGTTCTTCAGCATTCCTCCTCCGTTCATCGCCGTCGGCCCGATGTTGCAGCGCTTCTTCTTCCCGCGGTGATGGCCTTGGACGGTGTTGAGAAGAGCGGCGGACCTGACCCTCGTGCACTCTTCACGAATTGCAACTGCCAGCGCCGCATCTGTATAATACGATCGGAGCAAGCACTCACCTGTGGATTTGTGTTTTAATTCTTACCTCACCTCTTGCTTCGGCCTGCCTCGACCTCGGGGTGGGCCGGAGTCCATCGGAACCTACCACGGTCTACTGGTGGCCATACGAGCCCCAGCCTCGGTAGAGAGGAACCCTGTGCGGTCTGGTAGGTGAGCTACTGACGGCGCGGGGTGGTGGCGATGAGTTTTATTTTTAACGGCCGTTGGCACCATCGCTTGGACATGAGCCGACCATGGTATGACGGCGGAAATTCGGGGTAAGCCAAACTGAAAAGCGGTGGGACCAGACTCCCTTCCGGCCGAGGTACTGAAAATCGGCCACCCCGAGTTCATCCGGTACTTTCACAACCTACTTGTCAACGTGTGGAGAACGGGTGGCGTCCCCCGGCAATGGAAAGATGGGACCATTAAGGTCCTTCATTAAATGAAGGATCGCTCTGATTGCAACAATTACCGAGGGATTTCGCTTGTTACCCATTCAGGCAAAGTTTTGCTGAAAATGGTCTGGTCCTGCCTCAGTAACTACTGCGAGGCCAAAGGGATACTCCCCGAGGAACAGTGCGGCTTTCGCCTAGCATGAATAACGGTCGACATGCTGTTCGTTGTGCTCCGACTGCAAGAACTCGGACGAGCTAGAAAAATCTGTACATGTGCGTCATCGACCTGCAGAAAGCATATGACTCCGTCGACCATGAGCTACTGTGGGCGGTGCTCGCACGCTTCGGCGTACCAGAGAAGATGCTTACCGTTTTCCGCCAGTTCCACGAAGACATGCGAGCCCGCATGCGTACGGATGACGGCGAGCACTCGGAATGGTTCGACGTCACCCAGGGGCTGCGGCAAGGATGTGTCTTGTCACCACTTCTGTTCAATATCTTGCTCGCTGCTGTGATACACGCCGTGTTGATACGCTTCAGTGAAGACCCAGATATTTTGAGGGACTTGGTTCACCTCGAGGAGGACCTCGGCGAGGACGGGGTGAAGGTTGACCCACTAACTTACGTACGGAAGGCAGTGTGGGGTATGCTGTACGCGGACGATGCAGGCATTGTGTCCAAGTCGGCGGAAGGCCTTGCGAAGATGATGACCGTCATTGTGACCGTTTTCGAAGCAGCAGGCCTCACCGTATCCGAAAAGAAAACGGAGACCATGCTGATGCGGACACCGAATCAGGCACCCCGGACCTCACCGCTCGTCATCGAAGCAGCGGGACAGAGATATAGGCAGACGATGCAGTTTTTGTACCTGGGCGGTCTTGTCGTCGCAAGCGCTGACATTATGCCAGAGATCATGCGACGTATCCGACTCGCATGGGCATGCTACAATCGGTTCAAACGGGAACTTTATGATATGGAGGATGGCCCGCTCACTCTAAAAGTGTGCATGCTAAAGGCCGGGGTGATGGAGACCTTGCTGTACGGGCACTCTTGGTCAGGAGTACTTCGCTGAGCTCAGAACGACACACCACAAACTCCTCCCACGGATCATTGGCTTCCAGCGCCGGCAACGCACTGACCACCTCATGTCGTACGCCAAGGCCCTCAAAAGGGCACAATGCGAGAGCGTTGAGACGACTATCCGCAAACGACGCCTCCTCTTTGCGGGGGCCGTACAGTGGACGACCAATGACCGGCTGACCCGCCGGGTGATGTTTGGGACGATGGCTGGTGGGGAGAACCCAGGACGAGGCCGACCGGAAAAGAACTGTGGCCTAATGCCTAGCAGACGAACTCAGGGTTTTTCAAGCCACCGATGGGTCCACGGGAAGCCCCCCCCTGCTGTTCGGAGTAAAGACGTTGTTATGGCCGAGGGCGGCTAAGAAGAGCGGGAAGTGGTACCGGGGGGTCGTCGAAGCGGCGGACTGTTTCATGGCGAGGTGGCACAGGGACGAAGCACAGAAGAGCCGGCTGCGCCACGCAGCAGAAGACGCCAGGAACGGCGGCAATGGGAGGGGGGGAGGGGGGAGGGGCAGCTGTACTGATACAGCTGTCGACGAATGCAGAAACGAAATGATAGATCGGGTGGCTAGGTATCGGTACCACTAGCTCTTACAGATTTTTGCCTGTATCTCCCTCTCTTTCGAGTTGCTTCGTCCGCGCAGCAGATACCTGCCCTTCCTGAGTACGTATGCTCTCCTTCTAGCAGCCTTTCTGAAGTCCTTGCGTCGTTTGTATTCTGTTTTTTTTTTTTTCATTTCAGATTTTTTTATTGTCTTTTCGTTCTTATTTTTCCGGTCTTGCTTGTGTTGTTGTGTTCTTGTACCCGGTACGCTGACATTTCACTTGCTTGACACTTGAATTTGCGATTTAGTTTTATTTTTTTGGTCTTCCTATGTGTCACAGTCTGTGACCACATAATCAGTACCGCTCTAGGATAGGGAATCAGGACAGACACTGGGTGTACTGATAAAGCTGGGTGGAAAGGACGATTTAATGTGAAGGCAACAACAACAATAACCTGCATTTGAGGTAGGGTTCCCTCTCGAAGGCCTACGTCTGCACTTTGACAATAACCTACATGTTCACACTTTCGGCCAGACATGGATTCCACTGAAAGCTACCGTCGTCCTACCACTCCACCTCACCTTTAACTGAGACTTCAGAGAGTTCTGCCAGTCCTTCGTCGTATGGCTATACGTGGCCACACTACCCAGACACTGCGGTAACTGTCCATTTTGCCCCTCCATATATCTGCGCGCTTGACTGTACAACCTGTTACAACGGATCCCCGATTAGTATTCAAATATACTCACGTGCTGGACTGTGTCGATATGGCAAACTTGACGTACCTTTGCCAGGCGTTTCAACGTGCGCAGTGGACTGTGTCGATGCTGCCACCATTCACGTACCTTCGCCAGACGTTTCTCAAGGTACCTTCCTTCAACAAATGTTTCTGCGTAAGTTAGAATCCTCTGCCATTAAGTTTGTCCAGACGTCTCTATTATAGTGTCTTTGCGAATATCCAGTTTTGATACAATGACATAATAAAAAACAACAGCTTTGAGAGATCGAGGATTTCGTCGAAACACGCCTTTAGCAGCTTCCATGCTAGCCTTTTATTTGCAAGCTGTGTGTGATACTTCGATCGCGCCTATCACGGGTTTTATCTATTAATTATATATAGACAGCGTGATGCCCAATATATAACTTCATCGTAGTATTGCCTCTAATACCAACTTGTTTAAAAATTATATACCTCACGTACTTCAAAATCAACTTTTTGTAAGCTCCCTTCGCGCAACGTAAAAAAAATGTATCTCTCACATACTACTCCGAAATCACCTTTTGCAAGCTGCCTTCGTGCAACGTTCCAAGATCTTGTCCTTTGCGACGTCATGTTCGAAACACGCATGTGTTCCTGCCCGAACATCCAGTGCTCGTCATCTACCGCCGCTTCACCCGAAGTCCATCGAAATAAGAGTCTTTCGAGCTACCGAGGGGTTCACGCAATCCTCTCTGTCGTCTTTTGTACACTACATACGCCGCGCTGTCGACGACTGCAAACAACAAAGCAGTACCTTCCTCTATAAGCTCTGCAACAATACCCAATGTCCAAATCATCGCTTTATCTCCTTCTATCGCAGGACACTGCTGTACACACACAATCATGCACGCTTGACACGAGAAGGTATCTGTTTGTCCCACCGCGCTGTTGGTCGAGATCGTACTTTGCCGTTACGTATCGAAAACACGCCGCAATTTCTTGTTACGAGAAGCGACGCTCGCTACACCGCGTTGTTGGTAACCCGTGGCGATGATGATGAGTTTCGGCGCGAAGACCTTGCCCTGAGCAAAGACAACTCAACTGCATACAGCAGCGGAAAGAAGAACCCTGCCTGCAGCACCTGTGATGAGACAACGAGACAACACAAACCGCCTACACGGTGCGAAGACGTTGGCTCTCCTAGCAGGAGCGGGTGTATGACGCGTATGCGCGGTTTGTTTATCGTCTTCCGTCGGTCCACGTTCGTGGCGGCTTCGTTTGATCCCCGTCGATTGTTACCACTCGGCTTGACGCTGCTGCTGCTGCTGCTCCTTATGTTGTGTCGCCATCGTATGATGCTGTTGTTGGCACCCTGCTCGAGCTCCACTACTACTTTAATATCAGTACGAATTACGATGATCTAAAACAGCTTTTCACGACGTCAAAACTTGCCCTATATCACCTGTGCAGCAGCCGGTTTGACGGCTTTTGGGAGTTGTACCGACATTGCTCGCGGCTCGAAAACGTTCGATTTCTCGGTATTATACTCGACTACTCGGAGTATCGAGTAATTTTCGTACTCCGAGTACTCCGAGTATTAGAGTACTGGAGGCCTCAATACTCGGAGTATGAGCAGTACTGAAGGGCCAAAACCTCCGAGTACTGGGAGTATGAGCAGTACTTATACTCGAGTACAAGCAGTACCCGGAGTACAAACATCTAAATTACTCGGGGTACTCCGAGTATCGCGAGTATTGAACCCAGGAATATTTATTCATCCCGAGTAAAATACTCCGTGTAATACTCTAACCCGGAGTACCTTGGAGTATAAAACCCTGAAATACTCCGAGTATTAAAGTTTTTGCAGTACGAAATGCCCAAGTACTCCGAGTACTTAAAGTAGGAGCAGTACAAGATCCCCACATACTTCAAGTAAAACGAGTATTCCAGAGGAATGAACCAAAAAATACTCGGAGTACAGCAGTATTTCAGAGTATCGAACCCCAAAATACCCCGAGTACAAGCAGTATTGAGAGTGATCATACCCGGAATACTCCGAGTACGAGCAGTATCCCGGAGTATCGAGCCCTGAAATACTCGGAGTACACGAAGTACCTGAAAGACTTTATCTCCGGTACTCGTTACTTTACTCCAAGGTACTCGGAGCATCTATCTGCACCTTCTCATATTGATATCTTACTAGCATCGTCTGGCCTTTGCTCAGGACGACCCAATCCGGCACACTCTTCTGTCGATGACCACCATAATTACGGCCGTTCTTCGTGCAGATACGTCTCGTACGGCATTTACATTTTGCGTTACCACTGGTGCTGCCGTCTCCATCATCCTCGTGTTTGTAGTGAAGCAAGTTCGACATCGTTTTCATTCCATTATCCTACTAGCACGGTCGTCTGACCTCTGCTCTAACACCTCGATTTAACACACCTCATCCTCTCGATTAAAGTGATAATATTGACGACCGTTAATTCGGATGTTTCGGCGTCCGATCCTGCGGGCACTCCCGTGGCATTTGGATATTTAGTACTACTCACACTCGCACTTACTCGCAACATTCAGGCAGTATTTCGAGGTTTGAAGTTGAGTACTGCTCACACTCCCAGTCACTCGCAATGTTGAGGCCGCAAGCACCCTAATAGTCTCAGCATTCAGAGTACGAAATTAGCTCGATACGGAAACAGTCGATACTCCGAGTGTGGTCCCTCTGCAGTGCGTTTATCGTAATACCCGCAGATTGTATTGCGTCGTACTGCTGCAACCAACGACTGATAAAGTTGCAGTGTGAGATTCCAGAGAGGGAGCAAGCACATCAAATACATATTCCACAATTCATAATTTTAACGCTTATTGAGGCCCTACATAAGGTGGCTTACAAAGTGGTCATTAATTTAAAGCACGGGGCCACAATTAATGTCCACCCTACGTACGTATTGGCTCACCTAATATATCTCCTATATTATCTACAGGAATCTGGCCCGACCGCCGTGGGGGCGGGAAGACCTTTTATTCCCTAGTATGATATATGCCTTCCTTTGGGCGATTATCTCAAACTTCTCCGCTTTGAGAGTAGGTACTCCTTGCGAATGTGGAGGTCGTTTTATGTATACGTTCACCGCGGGCTGTAGGAAGTTCATCATGAGTCATCTTTCTACTCCGGCCTCCTCCTATCGTATAGAGCTCTACTTCGTATATTTCGCGTGCTTCGCACTAAGTTTTCACCTGATCTGAGTAAGTCATTTGAAGGTACTGACGTTGACATACTTCGCGTGCTTGGACCTAATGGCACTTGCCAAAGTTATTATTCGGTTCCGGATGACTAAGCCGTTTGAACGTGCTGACGTATACGCCACTTCAACTTACTGGCACTGGCCAAAGTTATTCTTCGGTTCTGGGTGACTAAGCCGTTTGAACGTGCTGACGTATACGCCACTTCGACTTACTGGCAATGGCCAAAGTTATTATTCGATTCCGAGTGACCTAAGTCGTTTGAGTGCACTGACGTTTACGCCACTCGACTTACTGGCACTAGCCAAGGTTAATATTTTATTGTTATTGCCCTCGATGAAATGCATTCGAGCGCTGTTCTCAGTTTGCTTGTCTTTTTTTTTGTGAAGTCGCAGTTGGAGATGGTGCAAGTGTGGAGAGAGACCAGTCGGCACCGGCACAGACGGCACCCCAGCAGGCGGGGTTTGGCTCTCAGACTGAACGTCTGCTTTTCTTCCTTGGAAAACCAAGAACAAAAGACTCGCGTTTCGCGTTCGCGCGCCTCATTATAAAAACGGTTACTATATTACGGGACAGAGTGGTATGCCAGTACGGCAGTACGATAGCACGGCGGGAGCAGGACGCCCCACCTCCCAACAGCCATTCATAGGTTGTGGTGTGCCTGGTCCATACGACGGTGATGTATACGGGAAAGCACGCCTGCCGATATCTGTATACCGCAGAATGTCTCCCATCGTCTCTAAGAAAAGCCCACACGGCTCAACAGTTTAAACGTGACAGGCACACCAAGACACTAAAAAAAATGTTTGAAATACTCCCTGTAAATGCTGCAGCAAGATCTTGACGTACCAGCACATAGTACGTACGTACGTGTTTGTTGGTGAGTGTCACTATGATATTCGTACATGTTCTTCGCCTCTTCTTCTCTTGATATATGAAAAACGCAGTATGCACACACCTGTAAGATTGCAGGGGTGGTCCAATAGCGCAGGAGGTGACGTTCGTGATTTCTGTAGGCAGGCTAGCGAGTGGCGCATTTTGATCCTACAGCTTTTGTTTCTTGAATCGGGGGGACGAAATATACGAGGGTAACAAAGTGATCGACAGAGACGAACATACTGCATGTCTGTACTAGACAGAAGATTGGAAAGTAAAAACGAACTACTTTTCGTCTTGAAGTTGATGCGAATTATACTTTTTCGTGCTGCTAGACTACGAAGTAGTGATGATGCACCAGACTCTCTTACAGCCTACTATTATTACGGGGGGCCATAGTATATAGGACCAAATATTGTTAGTAAAAGTAGGGAAATATATAGGTTTTGTATTCACCGTAGGTCCTATTTAATATGGTCCCCCGTAATATTATTATCCTAGAAGAGTGGGAATGACGAAAGTGACAGATCTATCTACCGTGATTGTCATTCCCATTGGTGACGCAGCAGCAGTGGTCTGCGGCGGGGTTTCTTGACATGTAGATCGCGCTTGTACGCACGACGGTTACAAAGTAATCAACACTTTACTCGTGGTCGTACTACAATAAATAATACCAGGTAAAAAACACATTCAGGACCCGTCTCAACGAGAAACCTTTTTCATGATAATCGAATAGGAAAAAAAAAACTGATTTGACTCGAATAGAATTTCGTCAAAAATATGCCTTTGGGTCCTATCGAGGAATAGCGTTTTTTTTTTTAGATCGAATAGCTAACAAGGGTCAACGAACACCAGAGGGCAATCAACGAGGCGAGCGACGGCCAGCGACCTCCCCGGGGCACAACCCGGCACACAGGCCGTGATTCCAATGGGCCCAACCCAACTACTATTATTAACAAAGATCAATCAACTGTGTCGTTTGAAGGTACTGACGTTTATGCCACGTCGACATACTGGCAATTATTAATAGTCAAGGTAAATATTCGAGAAAGTAAGTCGTTTGAAGGTGCTGACGTATACGCCACCCCCTTATTATAGCACGAACACTGTCCACTGGTGCGACTTTTTGGTGCTAAAATCAATCATAAATCCTAAAACGGCGTTCATCCACAACCACGTTCAAATGGTACCCCTCGCATAACGGTTTTGGTGGTTGTTTCAGAAAGGTGGTGACAAACACCCCCACAGAACGGAAACTGCCTACCGCCTACTGGCATTCCAATCACACCTCTTGATTCGTTCCTTCAAACACTCAGCCACTACATTTGAAACATCCAAAAGCAAGGTACCCTGCTAGGTTGCGCAGATCATACCAAAGCTCATTGCGTTCCATCTTGGTCATGGGTCTCACAAATGTGGTACTTGTGTGTGGTGTGGCGACTTGCACATGCACTCGTCCCATCCTACATGTGGGTATTCAAACGTTATGATACTTGGTATACGCCTTCTCAGGTACTTCCTGTGCGCCTGACGTCGAGTATCTGTATATTAACTGAATCTGTGCGAACAATCCCAAAGCCTGCGTACCAGGTAGGTGTTATCACGACTGTAAACCTAGGTGATTTGTCGGACAAGGCCTAAATAAAGACAAACTATTATGGGAAATTATTTCTGAGCTCTCAGAACTGGGTTTTTAGGCCGAATACACGCGTTTTACGCGGCGGGACATCCAAAAACACCGGTAAACTCCTCAGAATACTCCCTGGAGTTTTCCAAGAGCTTCCAGGAGCAGTTTCCCGTTTCTCGAGAGTCTTAGTTTATCTGTTCGTGCAGCCAATCAGTTCTTTCCGGAGGGTCGAAAATAAGGCTGTTGGTCAGAACTGAGGCCAGAAAAAATGGATATTTGAATCATGATGTCCTAAAAACTGGCAATATGGACGAACAGTCCAACTACGACTCTGGAGAAACGTAAAAGTGGTCAATTAATAATAAAAGAGAAATCTCTCGGAAAACTAAGGGGAGCATCCTGAGTAGTCTGCCGGTGCTTTTGACAGTCCCGTTGAGTAAATCGCGAGTTCTCGACAAAGAAAAACAATTCCGAGAGCCCTTCAAACAAATCTCACATTAGTTGGTTTAAGACATACAACGGTATACCGGGTGTTCGCGCCAATAGACGGTATATAGGGGAAATTCGGCATATAACACCTTACATCGGCAGCGCTCAGTGGCCAAGGCACCGCTGTACAACGGTGAAAATCAACCGGGCTAGATAGGGGACGATGTACCGGAAGGTGTGTTGTGCGTTGAGCTGCCTATGTGAAGAATTTTTCGACATTGTATTAACGACTTGTACTGTACCCTACGAGTACCTGGTACCTGGCACGAGTATATTGTTCTCAGTGCCCTTACACAGCTACCTACAAACGAAAAACCGATGTCAAAGCATCCGCCCTCAAAGCTCCCCTCCCAAACATTGGATAGAGTGTGAAAAGTGCCACACGAAAATACTGCAGCAGTTCTTCATGAGCCTGGCAGTAAACAGGGTAAACTTGAACTTTTCGATGCCGTCGCTTCACGGACGGATGAAGATACAGAGCAATACAAAATAAAGCAAAACACTCATGTTTCAATCTACTTGACTAAACCACACTCTGGGGCATTTAACGTTCTCACCATGATTTACACCAATGAAAACAGACACTGCCAATTCAATCGCACACTGCTGAAGACTGCGCACTTTCCTTGCCCACGGCGCAAAACACCCCAAATATTATCTGCGAGTACAGTACTGTACTTGTGTATGACAACGCGCGGCGCATAGTACAAACCCACCCAAACACGGCCTAAACGGTTTTTGGCGACCGCTTCCTGCGGGCTGTGACTTCCCCGGTGAGAACTTGTACTTGCCAAATTGGCTGAAAAGACACGTTCTGGCGGATACAGCTGGTCATTTCCATTCTTTCCGGTAGTCTTCACCTCCGACCTGGCCAAATTTGGGTTTGTCTGCAGAAGACGCCGTTTCTTGTTTCCACGTTTTGGACGCTTTGGTTTTGCTGCCCCCTTTTTGAAAGTCTCGCCAGCCTCCGACCCTTTTCTCTCTCCTGCGAGATAGTCATAGACAAGAAAACAGAAACACCCATAAACGAGCATAAACAACCATGGGTGAAATCAATAACGCGAATACGCAAACAGGCTGTTCGGTAAATTATAAATAAAGGTAGTTATCCTCCTATAATAGCAGTACGTTATCAAGTTTTCGTTCTACAGTACTGTGCTTGCTGGTATGGTCTACTTCAGCTCTCAAGTTATACTGGTACGCATGACACCAGACATAGACCAGCATACGCTTTGCACGGGAATGGTAAGTTTTTTTGTGTTGGACGCGAAATACGCGTACGTTTTGGTTCGTACGCGATGTTCTTCACTTTACGGGTGAGAATCAACAACTACTACATCGAAAAACACGAGAAATAATCAAGATTTTAGTCATGATTATTCATGACCATGAGGACATCACTGGGACTTGACTCTTTTCTCAATTGAAGAACAATCATGACTAGTCCATCAACCCATATTTGGTGATTTTCTCTTGATTATTTTCTTAAAATGAACATTTTTCTTCGTATTACCTATATATAGCGCCGAGGCTCTTCTGAAAGCCTCCGTCGGCATGGTAGGAACAGTTAAGGTTGCCCTATTCATTGTCGTGGCTAACATGGATAGGGAAAGCACTGTGGTGCACGTCCACAGAGCAGCTCCAGGAAGGTCGTTGCAAGTCTGAGCAGCCGTACGAACGTTTGCCGCACGCGCAAACGGTGGTCCTCGACAACCCCCCTCTACTGCCGATGGGGGTTGCTGGCAAAGCTCACACAGAAAATCACGAATTGCCTCATGGCTCGCGCGTGCCATGGGTCCGAGTGCTGAGCGTCAAGTGGGACCTGTTGTCATGAACCTTGGTTTTGATCCGCTTTATGCGCTCTCTCGTCGACGTCAAGGACGTGATGTGTGTGGTGATCGGCGAAAGGTTCTCTTTTTCCAAATTGTAGTTATCTTGTTTTTCGGTGTTGAAAAAATGACGCGCGAGCCACGGATCCGAGTGTTGAGCGTCAAGTGGGACCTGTTATCATGCACCACGATGGTTTCTACTCGCTGTAATGCCCCCCTCTCTATGTAATCAACGTTGAGAGAATGATGTGCGGCATTCGGCGAGAGATTCTCCTCCCCCAAATTTCAACTATCGAGTTTTCCGCTGTTGTACAGCTTTCCCCCCCCCCCAAGTTTGTTGTCATTTTGTTCTCAATTTTTCACATTTACGTCGTATTTTCTTTCGTTTTATCTGCTCCATCGCCTTCAACCTCTGCCTTTTGTCACCACCAACCGCAGGTGGGTCGCAAATTTGTGTGCTTGTGTGTGCTATATTGAGGGTTGCCATGGTCGCTAAAAATAACATCCCGGAATTAAAGCGCCCTGTATTTCTCTATAACTAACCAAATACTCGTAGTCATGATACATCAATCAATAAAGTCTTTTCCAGATTTCATGAAGACCACGTGTGATAAAATAAAAAAATCATGATACATCACTTAACACCCTCCCCCCAAACAAAATCACATCAAGCCCGTTTTTGAGTTGATTTCCAACCCTACTCCATTTATCCATTTTTGCTTGTTTTGTTCACTTTGTGTTTTATTATTTTTTCATTCATTCCCTGCAAACGTGGGAGCCTGCCAATCGACGACGGGATTCGTAATTACCTGGTATATAGTTAATGCATTGAGAGATGAGATAAACGACAACCTATTGCTGTAATACCGCTGGTGCGACGTCTGCTTGGTGTGTACTCCTCGTGCTCGGTTGCTTTTGTTTCGCTTTCGTTTACGCTATACTTTGTGAATTCGTAGCTCTCATTGTCCCCCCCCCTCCCCCCCAAGCTCGGAATTCGTATCCTTACTACTTAACACGTAGCGGTGGCAGTGGTGGCGTCCAAACGACTCCTGACGACTACGCCGTTTCGGTATGTGCCCCGTGCGGCGCCGGCTCTATCTTGCGCCGCCAGACCTCCCGCAGCACTACGACCGCGCCACCGGCGGTGAAATGTTTACCTCGGTGCTACATGTTTTTTTGGCCTAGATGGACCAGATGTAGTGCCATGTCTCGAATTCGGTACGGGAATTCTTTCTCTTCCTGTATTTTGGTACGCCGATTTCCTGTTCCAAGTTCTACAGCGTATTTGAAGTAGGTATGGTATGTGTATGACGCACTCGTACGTGCGTTGATTATATCATATTTTTGTTCGCTGGGTGCGATTTTCTTCTTGGTCCTGATAAGCTTTTTGTTCCCCTCCACCAATAAAAGGGGCTTGTTTTGTTGACCACAGACTAAAGTATGACCACGAGTCAAGGTGATAACATAAACAACACCTGGGATTATAATTTTTACGTATGACCGACAACTAATAATACCAACCGGTACTAAATAGATTGTCACCTTTCTGTCTCTGCCCACGCCTTCTCGCCCTCTACGGTCTTTCTTATGGCGTCTTTTTCAGCTTCCTCCTGCGAGTGCTCTCTTTTCTTCTGCGCTTGGCGATGCTTATCGATCTCTCGCCGACGAAGCTCAATCGTGGCAAACTGCGGGCAAAACACGTCAGTCAGTACGACAGTCAGCACGACAGTCAGCACCCTAACCCAAAACGGTTCTCGTATAGTTTCGTGACAAGACATGCCATCATTATAACGCGCACAAGCCAACATGCCAGTCTGTTCCTTTGTGCAATGTATGTTGTTGGTGCCTAAATACGACATTCCGTCCGGCTGTTCCTTATCACGATTCACCCCAGACTGGTGGAGTGCGCTACAGTACTGGTATGAATGTATATGACAAGTGTAGCATACAATGTAACACAAAAAAAAACTATTACTATTACTAGACCAACATCATGCGAGTGCAGTAATCCTCAGTATAAGTTCGCGTTGTCGCTATGCTCACGTGTAGTGGGCATATGCTGTGCGCAGCACTATGCATGTGCACTATGCATATTATTCATATACAGTGTTAGTTTTGATGGAACAATCCTCTACGTCATTCTGGGAGGCCTCCATCCGGACATGGACCTTCTCCGGTGTAGCCAACTACATGAACCAGGTAGATATTAAATCACGCATGCAAGCGAGTGAGACAGCGGTAGATGACCTCATGCACAAAACGTCATACGATAGACTCCAGATATACCCTTGGCCTATGTTCGGGTCTCATATGTCAGCGAGGTTTATACCTGGTACGATATATCGGATGCTTACTGTAAGATATACAGGCGAGAAACGATTGGTCTGCCGATCTACTGCGGTATGGATATACTCTGCCCGGTGAAATTATCTGCAGCCCACCGCACCTACCTGCGTAGCGGTTGGAGGTCTCGCCTACCAGCACGAGAAGACATTCCAAAAAGACACGCCATATAAGGTGAGCGGCAACGTTCTGGCACAGCGCTTACCTCTTTCATGCATGCCTTGCCCTTGTGCGCCTCTTCGCTGCCAAGCTCCTTAGCCACGTCTGCCAGGGACACCCCTTTGTCCGTTTTCTTTTGTCGCTCTTTCGCCACCCGAGAATGTACTGCGTCGATTGTGGCCGCCATCGTTACGCGACGATTGTCGTCCAGCAGAGTCTCCGTATCCAAGACGAAGTTGACATCAAAAGTTCAAGGGGGAGTGTTGTGTTAGCTACACAAAATACATCGGCATGCTAAATAAATAATATGGCACGTTGCAGCTTATAGCAAAATACCGACTGAGGTTCCAGTTGCGCACAGCGACGGTGAACACTCGCTCCAAACCGAGGGGTTTCTCAAACAACCCTAAATGTGACTAGAGGTCATCAGTTCACTATTATTTGCGTCCTGGTAAATACACAAAACCAATCCAATGACTACCAACACCCCACCTGGTATGCCTTCTTGACCTCCTCGAAAGCGTCACGAGCTTGTGGCATATCAAGCCTCTTATCCGGGTGCACCAATGTCGACAGTTTTCTGTACCTGTGACAACACCAAACGTGCACCAAGCATCAGTCTCACACCGGTGGCGATTTTTTTCTACCCCAACAACCTTCTATACCATGTCCAACATGTGGAGGCACTCATGCACAAACATGCACAAACAAGACATCCCATTCTTGCACAGCGCGCTGACCTCACTACTACTCTACAACCAATTCTCCAGATGATACTGCTATCTGGCTATTTATGTATCTGACCTCTGCTTGATGTCCTCCACGGTGGCATCTTGGCCGAGCTGGAGTGCATCGAAGGCATTCAAGTTCTTCCATTTGTAGTTGTGCTGCAGTAGACGGTCCATTTGCTCCTTCGGTGTACCCAGGTCCTGCTCGGTGTACTTTTCGTGGAGCACGCGCTCGACTCTCTGAGGAGGCGCGTTCTCTCGCTCCCCGTGGAGCTCTGAGAAAAAGGATGAAAGCGGATCGCCAGCTGCGCTCGTCTCTCCCGCACTTGCTGCGGCACCACTAGCCTTTGCCTTAGCTGCCTCGGCCTTTGCTCTTGCTTTGGCGGCATCCCGCAGCTTGAGCCGCTCTTCTTCGGCATCCCTTTCCCCTGCTGCCCTCCGCCACCGCTCTCGGCGGTCCACCTCTTGTGCTTCCTTCGCCGCGGCAAGGCTGGCCTCCAAGCCGCTATTATTTGGGTCAATCACAAGACCAGCCTGGATCGGCAAGCGGCGATTGGAACGAGAGAAAACGAGCATGCTTATTAGAATGGCTCCAAAGTGAGAAAACAAAAAAAGGCAGAGAGTCTCATGAGTTTCTGCAGTATTTGTGGTTTGTGTATATAGGAAGCAGTTATGCTATGTTGTTAATAATGTTGATTAGAAGCAATCAACACCTTTCGCGCGAAAACACGCCGTGTTGAAGGTGGACGCAAGGTGGACACAAAAATATTACTATATACGCCTTTGCACTGAAATTCTTGGAAGGATTAGCACTAACACGTACGGTAGCCAGTTTGAGCTATTTTTTTACGCTGAGAAGCAGGCGTCGGTTGGCAAAGCCCAAGTAGCTACGGATCTACCCTTGGCGTGAAGTATAGTGTAGTTCCGTCAGACATAATTATATAAGACGGTATGCACAGCAGTACCCCAATACCAGATATACCCCCAGCTGCCCTTGCATGTCGTGTCAAAATATCAGCATATCTCAACCGCCGCCAACGCACCGTCAGTAGAGTTGCACCCCGTCTGACTGAGAACCGGGTACCCGGAACCGTCGGAACCGGAACCGTCCCGGTCCAACTCACGGAACCGCGGGTATTTGTACCCCGGATACCCGGGTACCTGCCAATTGTTCTACACGGAGGCCAGAAGACTGGGGTATAAGTTGATTTACACTCCAGCGGCTGTGCCTCTAGACTCTCGCCTCTCACCCCTGCAGACTACAGACCGAGAAGAGAGAATCCCCCTAGTAATACCTGCCTTGCCTATCACGCCGCCGCCGCTCCAAAGCTACAAGGGGAGCAAATAATGTATGGTAACCCGGGTACCCGGGTACCCGTGTCCGCCTTACCACGCCGCCGCTCAAACGCAAAAAGGGGATCGAATAGTGTATGGGACCCGGGTACTCGAGTACACGGGTACACAGATACCCGTGTCCGCCTTATCCGCCGCTGCTCAAACGCTAAAAGGGGAGCAAATAGTGTATGGTAACCCGGGTACCCGGGTACCCGTGTCTGCCGGGACTTGGGTACCCGGTTCCGGTTCCGCCTCAACCGCCCCCCACCCGGTCGGGTACCCGGTTCCAAATTTTGAGGCCGGGGTGCAACTCTAACCGTCAGATATCAGGATATCAACCATCTCAACAACAGCCAGTATTCCCAAGTGCAAGCACGGACACCCTCGGCACCGCAGTAATAACGAAAACAAAGAAGACTCCCACGGTCTGCCGGCGCTCGCATCTACAGTTGTAGTGGTGCACGGAGCGGAGCGCCGTGTTCCGCCCGCCTCGTATAGGCAGGATAACCCAAGAGTAGCGTAAACTGCAGGTGCGAAAACCCTTCATCTCTATTTACGACACACTGTTGATAGGAACAGTAGCTACTTCGCAGCGAGTTGTTCGCGTTACAAATTTGCACACCCACAATAGGACAGAAGTATTGGTAGTAGGCACGGCATGATCTACTCTACATATTTCAGGGCAAGGTATTTTATTATTCCGTCTGCGTTACGAGTATCTAGTGTATTTCATGTTGCCGGGTGGAAGCCGTATAATCTATTAATGCATGATACCATAGGACATCTTTCACGGGGTGGATCTGTACAAGACAGATCCTGCACAACATCTCAAAACGCCACGTTATGATCTAAAAATATGTCAATGATGACATGATGTAAATGATCTACAGCAGACTAAACCATCTGTCCGATGTTAAGACATACCTATAAATATATATATATGTATGACTACCCTGGGTATATGATAGCAGGTACGCGATAATCTAAATCTTGGGTCCTTTTCGTCACTTGGTCTCCAATCGCGACGTACATACATTGATATACGTACAAAGGCGAACTGTTAAGATTTTGATCCCATTCGAGGAAAGTCTGCGTCGTGTTTCGTGAATGTACATATGATACAATATGTCGTGGATACTAAAACGCCCTCATTTGGCACATCTCTTGAAAGCTGTCCGAGACAATTGACCCTCCTGATGTAACCGCACCCGGAGTACCCACAACGTACACCATATACACACCAGGTACAGCGAAGAGCCGACTCTTTCGTGACTGCAAAGTTACCTTAAGTGTTTGGACCGCGGCATCGAAGCGACGTAAGGCGTGCTGTGCTGCGCCAAGACGGCTGAATGACTTGGACCATTCTGGTGCAAGTTCCATGCACCTCTCGGCGTCCTTCAAGGCCTTGCTTTTGGCATCTCCAAGCTTGAGGTATGCCGCGCTACGGTTGCTGTAGTAGACCTTCAAGTTGCGATCAAACATAGACAGGGGCAGGGTTCAATGTGCGATCGGAGTGACAACGCCAATAAATAGCAGCGGTATCGTACGAAGGTACGTACCAGGTACAAATTGATATTCCAGTACAAGGTTCCCCTCCGGGACGTGCCTAGGGGAGTGGCGCAAGAAAGAATTGAAAGCGATACAGCACGCATATCATACGCACAAGTTATAATATTCATAGTACGACGTTATGACACATCTGCATACTACTGATGTACGTACAGACATGTACAGTAGATACATACCCTTTAAGAACTGCACCTGCTTTTTTGGGGACGAATCATACATGGGAATAGTATGGAACTGTTACTACTATTGACGGAATCGCTTTCATAGATTGTATTGATGATTCCGCCAAACATTGTACGAGGTACCTGGTATCATATTTGTGAGCATGTTAATGCATGTCTTTGTGGTGGCGCTTACGGCGAAGGAGGCCTCTCCCGCACAAAACCGAGGACTGCCGACAACAACAAAAAAATGGAAGCACTCCACGCGTGACACGCGGCACACACCGCACACATACCACGCGCGGCACACGGAACACAGCATTGCTGCAGTACATTTAGGGATACTATTTAAAGAGACAGAAAAAAACGCACCCGAGAAGGGGCTGGAACTCTCGAGCACACTCGGCTGCCCACGAAATCGCACTGCAGCAGCAGTGTTGTACCTGTGGCAGAATGCATGTACCAGGGGTATAACACAGCAGCAGAGACCCCCAGCTTTACAGATCGCAGGGTCCGATAAAAAAACACCTATTGATAAGAAGCCCGAGCAATACAGCGCGGACAAGCTAACGCACACGTGATGTCGTTTCTGCTCTGCTGGCGGGCGGCTGGCGTGTACTCGTATAGCAGTTTTGTTTTGTTTTTTTCCCCTTTTTTCGGTTCGTCTCTTTGTTTTCTGCTTCTGTTTTATTCTTTTGTTGTCTCTCTTTCATATTATGTGTATTTCGTGCCTGTCGTATCCAGTATGATGACATGGCATTACATTGCCTACTCTGCTTACTGCATAACAATAACAATGTAGTATCGCTGTGGCGTAGTTTTGTGACCACAAAACTCATATTTCTCTGGGATCGGAGAATTGGCACGGACACTGGTTGTTGCTGGATGCCGACGGGTACACTATTAATAGTATTAAAATAAATAACAGTTCAATGTGAAGAACACACACATAGCGTTACAGCCAGATGGTAGTAGCACGCGCTCCGCACTGCTCATGTGCTGTTTGTCGTCTGTGGTGTCTGGGTTACGTACATCATACAAAAAAAAACTTCAGGAAAAAAGTGAAAAAAATAGATATGATCTCTGATCTCTGCGAGGATCGAACTCGCGCCTTCAAGTCCAAAATCGAGCATCGACACCACTTTGCTATATTACCAAAGATCCATATTACCTGGTAATAATTTTCGCCGCGCGTACAACACACGGCACACACATGCACAGCAGCGCAGCAGAAAAGAGAGAGGTGATGATGGCAGATGACGTACCGCAGCCTCCGATAAAGCAACTAGCCACAGCACAACGCCAGACCTGCGACACGCGCGCGGTGTAGCCCGCTGCTGTTTGCTGCTGCTAGGCGGGGTTGTAACGTTGTTCGTGTTTTTTGCACGTTGTCTCATGTCTAGACTTATGGGGTGTGCCCCGGGCAAGAGACACAAAACGTCGGAAATCTAATGACATACCAGGTATGAGATACTCATATTCGATTCAAACAGTCCTTACATTTCCGTCCAGAGTATGCGTGGATTTGTCACTCACAGCACCAAAGATAGGCAGATGGTGGATTACGGACCGCAGTTTCCGATAAACACAACCAACCATATATGAGTGTGTCGCACACACGCGGCGTATGGGCGGCAGCGTTGAAACGTCGTGCTCTGTGCATGTTGCCTGTTGTCTACCAGGTATATGTCTGGGCTGTGTGCTCATGAGAGCCTAGGCCAAAAAAAAAAAACATTTTACCAGTACGTACGTACAAAATAAGGCCTCTCGTATGAAACCAGGCAAATCGTCTTATCCACTCCCGCCGGGAAAAAGTTTGAGCGCTTGCCACGCGCTCCACACTGCACGGGTTGCGCCCGGACCTCGACCAACGTGTCCGGCCGGGCTTCCCGTGTCGACTACTTAGTGTTTTGCCACACGAAGAGATATGCTCGAAAAAGTACGAAGACTTCACAAACATGACCATAATGTATACGTATGCTTGTCAAATTTTCGTACTTTTGCCAACTTTTCTCTTCGTGCGAGCGCTTTTGGGGAAAACGCTAAGAACTCGGACACGGTAAGCCCGGCCGGACACATTGGTCGAGGTCTCAGCGCGATCCGTGCACTCGGGAGCGCATGGCGGGCGCTCAAACTTTTTTTCGGCGGGAGGGGATATAACGATTTCCCTGATTTCAGTACGAGAGGTTTGTACGTGCGTACCTATCGGTATAATGCAGTCTGTTTTCTTCCCTGTATAGGCTCTCATGAGCTGTGAGCACACAGTCCGGACATATACCAGGTACACAATAGACAAAATGCACAGATCCCATCGTTATAACGCTGCCGCCCACACGCCGTGCGTAGAAGAATCACACGCGAATCCCGGGTCGGATGAAGCCGTACAGTAATATATTATTGTGTTCATGTTCACGTCCATCCATTTCCACTAAAAAAAACGGCCCCACTCTCATGCAGGGTGCAATAATGAAGACAAGACATGACAGCAGTGTAGGAAACCCGCGCTCGTCGTGGCAGCAGCAGCAGCAGTAGCAGCAGCAGGCCCCGGATCCTCGCGGATCGTGGCCCCCGCTGTCAGATCCGCCGCTTGAGTGCTTGCTGCCGGAGCCTGCACAGCTAGGTCGCTCGCCGGGGCGCCAGCAGAAGCCATCGGGTCAGAGCTATAGGGTCGACCCAGGGGCCGGGAGATATCCGCCCGGCAGAGTGCGGGTGTGTGCCTTTCTCCATGCCATCGTATTTTTGATCACCATGGTCTTTTTTGACGCGCACACCACACAATGCTCCAAAAAAATACCAAAAACGAAAAAAACGAACACAAACGTACGACATTTTCGGAAAAGTACAAGGGACCAAGGACCATCAAACCGACCAACGTACCAACGCTTATATCTTTGGACCCGTGAGCTTTCGTCGTTGACCCGTGAGATATGTCATGGGTCCAGTTGACCCGACCCGCATGAAACCCGTTTCCCACGGGTCAATCGGAAGGTGGTGGGTCCGGTCGGGTCGGGTCGGGTCGGGTCAGGAAGTGTTGAAAACCTCGCGGGTCGGGTCGGGTCGGGTCAAGAGGTTTTTAAATCTCGCGGGTCGGGTCGGGTCGGGTCAAGAGGATTTCAAAATCTCGCGGGTCGGGTCGGGTCAGGTCAACACACCTCAAAATTTTCGCCGACCCGACCCGACCCGTGAGGTTTGACCTGACCCGCGAAAGCCCTGCAAAATACCAATTAACCCGAAAAGTTGAAAGTAATCCACTGCTGCTGTCGTTGTAAAATACATGTAGTATGCAATTTTTCGCCATTCGAGACGGATACAGCAGTATAGTACTCGTAGATAATTTTGCTGACGCACAAGAAGTAATCCACTCCTGTTGTTGTACTGTAAAATACCTGATATACTAGTAGGCGAATGGAAACGCGAAGTACACAAACATCTTATTTCAGCTCGTGCGACGATAGACGATAGACGCTCGATCTCGACAGAGACTCAGCCCACGGCCAACCCGCTCAGTGGCGGGCAAGATCAACTCGTATAGATGACGGGTTCGAAGAAATGAGATGGATGCATGCTCTAGGGGGCAAGAGCTTACCGGCGGCGTCCTACGGTATCCTCCCAAACCTGAAAAAAAAACCATTTTTTGCAATTCGAGACGGATACACGTAGTAGATAATTTTGCTGTCGCACGAGAAGTAATCCACTCCTGTTGTTGTACTGTAAAATACCTGCTATAGTATGCGAATGGAAACGCGAAGTACACAAAAGTTTTCTTTCAGCTCGTGCGACGATAGACGATAGACGCTCGATCTCGAGAGACACTCAGCCCACGGCCAACCCGCTCGGTGCCGGGCAAGATCAACTAGTATATATGACGGCCTCGAAGAAATGAGGTGGATGCATGCTCTAGGGGGCAAGAGCTTGCCGGCGGCGTCCTACGGTCTCCTCCCAACCTGAAAAAAAAAACAGTTTTTGCCATTCGAGACGGATACAGCAGTGGTACTCGTAGATAATGTTTTCCATCTATTTTGTGCACACCAGCGGCCAATGCGCTGCACTGAGCGTAGGACCCATGCGTCTGAGCCAGCTCTGACTGCCTTTCTTTGGTCTGGCGAACAGCAGCGCTCGGCGTACATACTCTGTATTCATTGCCACCCTTGCACAACACGGCACTACAGCAGTAGCAGGCACCTGATCTGGTGTATAGACGTCTCCCCAACTCTGACCTCCTTACACGGTATGGGATATGGGATATGTTGGTGGTATGGTATATGGGAATATGGGATATGTTGGTGGTATGGCATATGGGAATATGGGAAAACCACCGCATGTGGTATGGTATGTGTTGACGGTATGGTACGGGAAAAACACAGTACCTGGTATATGATATGGTACGTTTGCGGTATGGTACCATGGTACGATGTCGTGGACGTATTATATGGCTAAATTTGCTTCGTGGTATGGTATATTTCAGTATATAAGGCCCGTAAGGGTCGAATACGTCGTACGAATATCATCTGTAGCGAGCTTATATATCGGGCATTGGAAAGTGTTTGAAAATATAAGCCTTGCGGACAGACAGACAGACAGACAGATTTGCATTTACCAAAACAGATACTCAGTTCTCCAAACTGAGAATATCGGCGAGCGCAGCGAGCCCCAAAGCCCCTCCCCGGCTGGCGAGGGGGCCCCGCTGGAGGCGCCGCCGGAGGCAGAAAAATTGAGCACTTTCGCTTTATTTCCCATCAAAATTGGTCCCAAATACGCCATCAAAATTGATCTCGGTACACAAAAACTTGATAAATAAGTGTGGACAGGGGTTTCCCCTCGCTCTCCGGGGCGCAAAAAAATAAATTGAAAATGATCTGCCAACAAAATTGAGCGAAACTTGGAAGAACATTTATTTTATTATTTTATTTGGCATTTCCATGCAGAAAAACTAAATGGAAACCAGCACTGGCCAGCACAGATACATACAGTGTACCTGGTATGCTACAACGTACAGCCTGCTGAGATACCTAAAAAGAACGATACCTGGTATAGATGACGACAAAAAAAAAACATAATCCGCATATAGGCGGTAAGCGGCAACCAACATGCAACACTTGAAGTGTAGCCTAAATTTACTGCCGAACAAAGTGAACTGATTTCAACAGCAACTGTTACAGCAAAACACGTAGCTAAAAAAATAAAGCAAAGAGAAACACCAACAAGCACCGTCCTTCTACCGATGTAGCGGGTGGTACTTTCTCCACTTCTCTGCCACACCCCATACGTTACGGAGGTACATGGCAAGCTCTACGTTCTCGCTGCTTGGGGAATTCCTCGCGGGCGTTACGATCAGCCCCGCGGTAGAAAACATGCACTCGGATTGCGCTTGCGATGATGGAAGGGCAAGCACACGACGAGCTAGTCCGCTAACCCCTTGGCGCTCATTCGGTGCTACTGACGTGCGTGTGCTTGCTGTCTCCTACTACTGCTGTTGCAGGACGCTGTGTGTGATACAGGACGTTGGGACGAGGTGCATATCCCCTGTTTCCCTGCTATGTATGCCTTCCTACTCTGCAGAAAACCTATACCCTACAATATCGGCAAAAATATCGGCTAGACTTCCTGATATAAAATATACATCGGATCGTCCGATATATCGAAAAATATCGATACCGATACACAACCCTACCTTTTTTCCTTTTTTTTTCTTTCGTTTCGTGTGCGTGTACTCAGAGCACGGCACCGCGGGCGAGCTCGGCGCCGTCGCGGGTGTCAGCGGGTGCTGGCGAGTAGAGAGGGGGTTGCAAGGAGCGCGGTCGCCGTTTTCGTGGCTAGGCGTTGCGTGTGCCTCGAGACACGAGGGAAGCATGAATGTGTTCTATCCGGCCTCCATTTGTGGTTTGGGTAGAGCATGTACGAGTTCGGGATTGCAAGATGATATTCAAGCGGTGCTTATTTTTGTGACCGGGCTGAACCTCCATGAGAGAGCTATACACCGTATGAGCAGCAACATTGTCGAGCTGGCGAACGACGGCCACGGTGAGCACCGGGGTTCACGCGAGGCGGGCGACGGGGCTCACTGTGACAGAGAGTGAGGAAAGCTTTACCCAGACCGAATCGGTGGCAAGGTGGTCGCGGGAGGAGCGGGCGGCATACGAGACTGAGAGAGAAGCTCTGCTGTTGTTCGATTTTCTTATTTTCTGACCGGTGCAAGGTGTTCCAATCAGGCAGGAAATTATTACATGAGGGCGCAGGGATTTTTTTGTTCTTTCCAAAAATTTTTGTTCCATTTTCATTGTTTTTGCGGTGCTGCTGTGCCGTGCTGTGCTTTCTCTTTCGTACATACAGCAAGCATACCAAAAGAAGAAAAGGATTACCCTACCTGGGGTATGTACGTACGTACGGCATGTGAGCGAGCGTAACGGGCGAAAACGCCCGCGACGCGAAGCGTATGTGGCGTCCGAGCTGTTTTTCCCTGAAGCATGGCGGCGGGACTCTTGGCATTATCTAGTCGCCAGGTTGCAACTACTTTCAATAAAAACCTATATTCAATCATGGACCTCTGTCTGCGTCCCATAACTCGACATACTTTCCTTCCTGAGCGAGCGTAGCGGGCGGCGTAGGCCGCCCGCGGAGCAAAGTGCCTAGTACATACATCCCCAGGCTGACGTACCTGGACATTTGTTTGTGTTTGTTGCACGAAGCACGGCCCACGGCCCAGACAATAATAGCAGCAGTACACAGAGCGTGCTTACCTCCGGCTTCTTACAGCACCACAACCCTGCAGCCAGCAGCAGCAGCAGCAGGGGGCACACTTTACGCGCAGGGATGATCGTATTGCGGCTACTATAGTTGATTTATCGGAGACTTCCATCGATCACTTGACCATGCCACCGCCACACCACCATCACCTATCTCCCTACTGTGCTTATTCTGCGTGTGATCCAACATTGCCACTGCTCCAGCTGTGCTCAGCACAATGCGCCAACAGCAGCAGCAAGAGGCGGACCATGCGCATGTGGCAGATCCGCGCTGTGCTCTCAGTACTACAATAGTAGTGTTTGTTGTCATCGGCATTGGCCTATGCACAAACCTGCTGCAATGTGTGACGGGCCTTTTTTGCTCCGTACCGATCATCCCCGGGTCGTGCACGTTCGTCGAGTCCAGTACAACAAATCGTTCGTGCAAGCACCGTGTATAGTAGCATTCGTGCAAAACATACTTACAGTTACTGACTGCTGTGCGTCCTATCATGCTGACCGATATATCCTAGAGCCAGCTGAAAGGGCAGCAGTACACGTTCCTTTGTCGCAGTACGCGTATTTTCTGCTGTCGTATCATTTTTGTAGAGCAGGCCAAGGGTTGCCCTGCTGTTCCCTAGGTGTTACCATTTGATACAAGGTTGGACTGAGGTATGGAAATTCTCTCGCGGCGTACGTACTTGCTAGGTAGAATTTTACTTGTTTGAAGATGCTGCTGTTGCCGCTATACATTGTTCATAGCGTGGGTTTTCAGAAGAAAGAAGTGATAGCAGCAGGAGATACCAGGCATGCTTATACAGTAGACGCTGACCACCCGACCCGAACCCTAACCCGAACCCGAACGCTATATGGGGTGACCTGTGCTTGGATGCAAAAAGGTACCGCGGGTTGCAGGTATGGAGAAGTCAGTAGTATCACTGTGCCTTGTTTCGACCTGGGGTAGAAGGGTAGGTTGTTTGTCGTCCTTTGTTGTTGTAGGCCGTTGTTGTCGTGGGCCGTTTAACTCTTTTGTCGCAGTCGGCCTTTTTTTGTTGGAAATAATCATTCTGACTCTTTTACGTCTGCCTATTAATAGGTCAGCATTGTCTTTCAAATATGAAGCAAATGTCATACACTTCAGTCGGCCTGTCGGAAGCTATCACTATCGTGCCAGTAGTAGGTTCCAGGTAATCTCGGTCAGTGGTCTGTGATCGCGACGTCCGCAGCTACTTGTTGTGGTGTTGCTGTCTCTCTCTGTAGTCGCTCATGTATCTGCCGGCGGCCAAAACTCTCGGCGGCCAAAGCTCAGTAGCAGAAACACCAGCAGCTAGCCGCAGAAAAAAAACTCCCCGGCCAACGGCGGCATCTAAGCTGCTGCTCAGAGGAGCTGCTGCTGCTTAGGAGGAGCTGCTGCTCAGGAGCAGCAACTAGCTACTTGTTGCGGTGGTGCTGCTGTCCCTCTCTGTCGCTTAGGTATCTGCCGTCGCGACAACCTAAAGAAGCATATGTCGATCGCGGCCAAAGCTCTCGGCGGCCAAAGCTCAGCAGCAGCTTCTGAAGCAGCAGCAAGCAGCTAGCTGCAAAAAAAGTTCTCCGCAGTAAGCGGCAGGCAGTAGCTAAGCCGCTGCTCAGGAGTTGCTGCTCAGGAGCAGCAGCTGCAAAAAAAAAGCCTTCGGCGGCCAAAGCTCTCAGCTGCTGCTGCCGTCTCGTGACTCCTGACTCGTGACATCGCAATTTTGCGAGCGTTACAACAGCATAACAGACCATTTACTTGGCATGATGTCCGTCACGGTACACGATAATACGTTGATACGGGTATCCCGGGCGCGTTAGTTTGTCTCAACTGCTGCTCCACTTTGTCGGGCCCATTGATGTGTTGTGTACCGATGCGGATGTCCGCGCTGTGGATCGCTGCGTGCTGCTCATCGCGTTGGTGTATTGCCAATCAAAATAATCAGCAGCAGCAGAGGAGTGGAAAAGACGATAGATAGATGTTATGTACCAACAATACCTGGTACAACAATTTGTTGTATGATCGCGCTCGCTACTATTAATACTACTACTGTACGACTGCCGTGCTTCGTACAACAACAGCATAATATTATGCACTGACTGGGTATATTTGCTGAAGAACCCTTTGTGGAGACAACGCTATCACCGCTACTATAATACTTAATGATTAAAATATGACGTAATAATGTGACTGACTGGCAAGGCAGTATCATAACACATGGTTGATGATACCAATCTACCGATAGTCGGATGCGTACTCTGTTGTAATTTGGCTGTTTTACCACCGATGGATATCGATCCCAGGCAGAGGCGGCACGGACAGCTGTTAGGCTGACCCGTAATTTATTCTGCGCAATGCCGTTGCCCATCTGTACTTTGGCTCGCTCATCGTTTAGACAGCTTGAATAGACCGACACACCTCGATTGGTTACAAGTGATCAACGTTGAAGCTCATGCTGCGGCGAAGCCCCGTTTGCTGTGTGCAGGATCTCACTGGGATCCGCGTGCAGTGCAACTGCACGCTGTGGGCTATTCGTGTGAACACGTACGAAGAAGCGCGGAAAGAAAAAAAAACCCGTCCCGTCTCATGTAACAATTTTCTGCATGATTGAAACACCTTGCACCGGTCAAAAAGAAAAAAAGTCGAACAGCAGAGCTTCTCTCTTAGCCTCGTACGCCGCTCGCCCGTCTCGCGACCACCTCACCACCGATTCGGTCCGGGTAAAGCTTTCCTCTCTCTCTGCCACAATGAGCCCCGTCGCCCGCCTCGCGTGAAGCCCGGTGCTCACCGTGGCCCTTGTTCGCCAGCTCGACAAAGTTGGTGTTCAGACTGCATCGCTATCTCAGTCAACTTCAGTTTAGTCGCAAAAATAAGCACCGCTTGGATATTATTTTGCATATCAAAACGATCCTTATATCTCGAATATGGTGCAAGCAGAGCCTCACAAGAAGGCCAGACAGAGCCCATTCGTGCTTTCCATGTGTCTCGAGGCACACGCGACGCCTAGCCACGAAAACGGCGACCGCGCTCCTTGCGACCTCCCCTCTACCCGCCACCACCCGCTGACACCCGTGACGGCGCCGGGCTCGCCCGCGGTGCCGTGCTCTGAGTACATGCACGCGCACGAAACGATCTAAAAAGTCTTTAGAGAGGGATGCTGTGGGTTGGAAAAACTCTAGGTTGGTTATGCCGTACAAAACACCCCTTGGCCAATCAGAGTGCATAAACACCCTACCTTGGGAAGATCCACTATCTGGGGGCAACCACTACTGCTTGACTCATACCTGGTACCACATGTTCGTATGAACACGAGTACAAGAAGGCGCCTGTATTCACGAACGCAGTTTTGTTCGTAATTGTAACCTATACCGGAACATGAATTTTAGGGAAAATGCCAAAATCAGGTATACCTGCTCCGTTTGAGCCAAAATCAGGTACATACTAAAACCAAGTAAAGAACGCGCGCCAAGAGCGGTGTTATGTCCATGAAAATCCGTTAAAAAAAGGATGCGCCTAAAGCATTAAGCGTGCCACATGGCCTAAAAAATCTGAATTGTTTCGTGTTCTTTAGGGTGTAGGTACCACGCGCTCCACTTGGATCTGCAGAGAGTCACAATTAACAGGCTTCGTTTGTTTCGCCACGGCGGGAGCGCCAAGAGTTTTCACTCTGGCGCCCCCTCCCGTTGACAGCTTCAAAGCTTCTAGACCGTCCTCGCCGAACCGTCTGCTCGGCACGAAACTATCTTGCCGTACCAAACCTAAGACCACTTCAACGTGGGGTGGTGCAGACGAAACGTCGGGTGACTATGGTGCTATATAGACTGCTGTGACCATAGAAAACAACAGAGCACATATCACGACAACTAATTGAAGCACATCGCACACCCCAAAGAAGAAAAAGCGAAACCAGCGTACGCATGTATGTATGTATAAACACGTACTTCTACGTACGACGTACGTACGAGTACAGAGTTTATAACCCAGAATAATTTCAACCGAGGAAGGGCAGACGCATACGGAGAGAAAAAACAGTGTACGTATGACCTCTCTGATTGGTTCAAAGTTGGCCAAAATCAGTTGAAAGCTAGACAGGGTAGAAAAAGTCAGGTATACTTGGCCTTTTCGAGCCAAAAGCAGTTACGATGTCAGCCTGGCCAATAGCAGGGCTCCTGGGTTGTGTTTTGTACTTGTTTTTAGCATGTACCAGGTAACTGATTTTGGCCGAAAATTGGCCAGGTATACCTCATTTTGGCTAAAACCCATCGTTTTTACCATAAAACGGTATACCTTGCAATCCCTTGACAGAAAACGTCATATAACTGGGGTTCGGTGTACCCTGATCACCTCGTTTTACTTTTTCGTACCGTAAATTGGCAAAAATACAATGGGGTACCGCTTTTTGGCATTTTTGCGACTTGGGCGGACGCACATGGATGTTTTGCCATAAAACGGTAAACCTTGACAGAAAACGTCATCTAACTTGGGTTTGGTGTGCCCTGATTTCCTCATTTGACTTGTTTTATACCGTAAACTGGCAAAAAAAACACTGGTGTACCGTTTTTTGTTTTTTGTCCGTTAGGACAGGAATTCAGTTTTGCTTCTAGACACCCTGGGTAAAAACTAGGGGATAGGTAAAACCTAGGAACATTACGAATCACGTATGGCATTTTGCAGCAGTACTGTTGTGTATATGGAGTTTTACCTGTACAAGCTAGTCTAAGAGATCCTGCAATGTGTTTTAGATCGCATAAAAAAGACAGCGTGCCAGTTGTATGCGTACTGCTGTAGCGTAGATGACAAACTACGCGTGATAATATTTTCGTTACCGAGGTTCGACTCGCACGATCCTCGCTTCTGTTTTTTTCCACTTTGACTTATTTTGTACCAGTACAGTTCATTCACCTTGCTGTTCTGAAAAATTGCGAAATATGCGCGAATCTTTGCCGGAAAACTTAGTAACAAAGTGTGTTTGATCGGCTCACGGACCTCGAAGGTGTGTATCGGGATCAGAACCTGACTTTAGTTTGTTCTACTACAGAATAGAAGAAGAGCCTGAAAAAAAATACCAGCGCAACAGCAAACAGCTAATTATGTCCCTGCTGCGAGTACTCGCAGTATTTCGAGGTTCTGTACTCCTGCGGATACTACTCTATGGATACTTTCAGGCTCGCACTAATTCGGGATTCGCTACTGCTCCTGTTGTGGATACTCCCTGTTGTGCCTCAAGTATCTCGGGGTTTTGTACTTGTGGGTACTGCAAGTACTATCAGTATTTCGTCCGTTGGTAGTGTTCGTGCTGCGAGTACTCGCAGTACCGAAATACTCTCAACATGCCCAGTATACTTGAGTACTTAGCGCACTGTCAGTATTTCGGGAATATGAACCGCGAGGAGTATGTACCGCGAGTACTCACAGCAGTATCTCTCAGTTTCGTACAGCGGGTATTGCCTGTACTATACGTATTTGGTGTTTCGATACTGCGGGTACATATTTGCCTGTGCCCTCGGGGTTTCGTACTGCTCATACTCCCAGTACTCTCAGTAGTTGGGCCTTCTCAGCGCTCGCTATATTTTGGCCGCCAGTACTCCAATACTCTCAGTACTCGTACTACGAATTGTTCTCGAGCATCTACTGTATCTGTGAAACCTTTATTTTACCCTGAGCGCCAAGAAATACCTGGTATTTATTTTGCGAGACCATGTTTTGTATGTGCTGGATTTTACTCAGCCGATCACAAAGTATTACCTGGTATGTCCCAACCTCGACCTCACGCAACTTTTGGTACTTATGTTTACACCGCAAGCAATGGATTGATCGCCGCGAGTCATCTCTTCAGGATCAATATCCACTTACCGGTCCCCTCTTTTCGGGAGGAGAGAGGAAGATCGTCACATCATCGTCACACTGTTGCATGTATTTTTCTTGATTATTTTGTTGTTTTTTCTCTCTCGATGACCGCAATCACCCCCCGCCAATCCACTTTTGAGCCCTGACAATGATGGAAGTTGAAGCGAAAACGCGTACCAGGTACCTTGTTCTTCCTACGGCGCCTCCAGCAAGGCCCTCTCACTCCATCACTAGCCAGGGGGGGGGCGCGCTTCTCTCGGCCAGTATATTGTATATTGATGCAATCCAGTACACAGTATAGAACTACATACTTAGATCACAACCCCTGAGCGTGCTCGGTTGGTGCATCCCTGGCCTCTCAGAGCTCCCACTTCCAAACCGCCTCCTTTCATTACTTGCCGGACCTTTCCAGGAGTTCTTCGTTTTCTCGGTAATTTCTTCCTTTTTTCTTTTTTCGTTTCGTGTGCGTCTTCTCCGAGCACGGCATCGCGGGAGGACCCGGCACCGTCGCGAGTGCCAGCGGGTGCTGGCGGGTAGAGAGGGGGTTGCAAGGAGCGCGGTCGCCACTTTCGTGCCTAGGTGTCGCGTGTGCCTCGATACACGAGGGATGCATGAACGGGTTTTGTCTGGCTTCGATTTACGATTGTTGATAGAGTATGTACGAGTTTATAAAGGTCGTTCGGGACCGCAAGATAATATTCAAGCGGTGCTTATTTTTGCGACCACGCTGAAGTTGAAAGAGGGAAGTGTGCGGTTTGAACACCAACGTTATCGAGCTGGCGAACGACGGCCACGGTGAGCACCGGGCTTCACGCGAGGCGGGCGACGGGGCTGATTGTGGCAGAGAGTGATAAAAGCTTTACCCGGACCGAATCGGTAGCGAGGTGGTCGCGAGAGGGGCGGGCGGCGTACGAGGCTGAGAGAGAAGCTCTTCTGTGCGATTTTTTCTTTTCTTCTTTTCGACCGGGTGTAAGGTGTTCCAATCAGGCAGAAAAATATTACACGAGAGGGGGCGGGGATTTTTTTCCTTTCCGAGTTCTCGGTTTCATTTTCGTTGTTTTTGCTGCTGTGCCGTGCTGTGCTTTCGCTTTCTTCGTACATACAGTACAGACATAGAGCATATCGAAAGAAGAAAATAAGTATAGACAGTAGTACCCTACCTGGGGTGTATGTACGTACGTACGTACGACATCCGCGACGCGAAGCGTACATGTGGCATCCAAGCTGACGTCGGAGCTGTTTTTTCCTGAAGCATGGCGGCGGGACTCTTGGCGTTATCAAGTCGCCGGTTTGCAATTACGTTCCTTGAAAACACTAAACACATTCGTGGACCTCTGTTCGCTTCGCATAATTTGATGTACTTTTTTCCTTCCTGAGCGAGCGTAGCGGGCGCCGTAGGCCGCCCGCGGAGCGAACCGCCTTGTACTGATGTATTTTTACCACAGTATATTCGCTACTGACAGAACAGCCAGCGCCCAGCCCTACGATAACAAGTACTCATAAGGACATACGATGTGAATTTCAAACCGATCCCGAGCATCTACCAAGTCCTTGCTTGAAATTTTAGCAAGGCTTTTCGCGGGTCAGGTCAAACTGGCCCGACACGACACGACCCGAGAAAATTTTAAGGTGTGTCGACTTGACCCGACCCGACCCGCGAGAATGTGACAGCCTCTCGACCCGACCCGCGAGATATGAAAAACTGTTGACCCGGCCGACCCGACCCATGAGATTTGAAAATCTCCCGACCCAAAGCGACCCGACCCGCGAGATTTCAAAACCTGTTGACCTGACCCAACCCGATCCGCCACCTTGCGATTGATCCGTGAGACACAGCTGTCATGCGGGTCGGGTCAACTGGCCTCATAACTGGCCTCATACCATATCTCACGGGTCAACGACGAAATCTCACGGGTCCAAAGAAAAAAACGTCCGTATGTTTTGTTCGGTTGGTTGGTCCTTGGTCCCTCGTACTCTCCCGTAAGTGTCGTGTCCGGTTGTGTTCTGTTTTTTTTTTGCATCTTTTTCTAGTATTGTGTGGTGTGCGTTTATAAAAAGACCATGATGAGAAAGGCACACACCCGCACTTTTCGGGCGGATACCTGCCGACCCCTGGGTCGACCCAATAGCTCTGACCTAATGGCTTCTGCTCCAGCCCCGGCGAGCGACCTAGCTGTGTATCCTACGGCTCCGGGAAGCAGCGTAGCTGTGCCGCCTCCAGCTGCAAGTACAACTGAGGCAGTGGATCTGTCCCTATATGAAGAGTGTGCTGGGAAATGGTGGACGTGAAATTGACACAACAATATACTCGGCTCCGGGATTCGCATATGATTATTCTACACGCTATGGTATCCTCTCGGAGGTCGGAGTATGGGCACGAGAGAGGCCTTCCGCCGGACAACGGCGAGTATTTCGTTGTTGTACAATTTCGGACCCGCAGGCCGGACCCGCGGGTTACAAAGGCGGCCTTCGGGCAGATAGCTGAACGTTTGCAAAAGACAAGTGACCAAAATCGGGTATACCCGATGCTTTTGTGGGCAAAATCGGGTATTTTTCTATTTCAGTGACCGCGACGGCCCCAGGACACAATCTCATTGGTCAACGCCGGCCACCACTGGATGCTGGCCACATTTGCGCCGGGTATCCCCGATTTTGGCTACTTAACCTCCAAGAGGTACCCGATTTCAGTACCACCCCTACCCGAAAAAAGCCAGACTGTTCGACCACAACGACCAACCACCACCTCGGGGTTCATGCCTCTCGTCCCGACGAAGACGGGTAAGAACCATCTGCGTGATGCCTTTGAATAGGTTTATTCTAGACTACAGTGCAGTTCATTCGCTCTCTCTTTGCTGCAGTGCTGAACTAACCACACACGAACCAACGCTCTCCCTCCCTCTCCTCTCCTCTCCCAGACCAAAGTTAGCACAGCCCTCTCTCTCCCCTTCTCCCGAACCAAAAAAACTCGAGCACCGCAGTAGTAGTGACGGATCATGGGCGACGCTACCAACTTCGTGACATGTTAAGTGTTATCCAGACACAAAGAGGGGGCATTGCTATGCTGCACCGCTTCTTATTTCTGGCCACGCTGGAATTATTTGTAAGACAGGGTGTGTCCCACCCTATTTTCAGTACAAAAAATGTAAATTTCTTGTTTTCGTCCAGCCCTGGAGCCTGAAATTATCAGCAGTCAAATTTGTACGGGTAATTGCTGTCGCGTTGTATTAATAGTCATCGTGCATCTTTTGAGACGCGCGCGCCAGATTTTTTTCGGTGCTTTGGGCAGTATAGGTATCTGGAATAAAATCATTCGTTTACGCGTACGAGGAAAATGTGTCGTATTCATATCGTACGTGGTGGGTGTAAATTATTGTGGCGACACGATACAGGTGTAGTCATCACGAGATGACGCCGTCGTTCGTACGAGGGGTATGAGCTACTATAGCACATGAACCAATTTGTTAGGAGGTTAATGTTGCGTATCATCCAACCTCATTTTCACCGCAACTCACTGCAAAATACTTGACGATACGCGACATTATCTTTCTAACAAATTGACTCAAAGCTCATTCATACCCCTCGTACAAACGAGTAGTTTGTCCGTCATCGTCCAACATTTCAGTACCTGTTGCCTAGCGGAAAATATTCTTCGTATTGTTTGCTGAGGCGTCATCTCATGACCGTGTCGTGTCGCCACGATAACTTATTCGACCACGTAGGATACGAATACGACACAGAGTTTGGGGTTGGACTGAAATATTTTTAGACGTAAAAAAGTCACAAAAAATGTCAGGGGGGAAAGATGAGTTTTTAATAAATTAACCAATCAGCGCTTGGGAAAGAATAAGCACGTCACAAAAAAACTCTTCATGTGGTATCATATTCCAGGTACCAGATAGCAGGGTAGTATGGTACCAGAGGAGCTGCAGTGTGTGGTTCGAGAAGGGCGGAGCAGCACACACAAAAAATACCACGACGAGTGCCTGAGTAGCAGCGCAGCAGCGCACAAACGGGCGCGTGAGCGTGGGGATTACTGGTGTAGTCCCTGCCGGGCCTGGTTGAAGGTGGATCTGCTGATCCTGGTGCGGCTGCTGGCGTTACTGACCCGGCTGCTGCTGCTGCTCATCCTGCTGCTGCTGCTGCTCATCCTGCAGCTGCTGCTGCGGTGCAAGATCTTCCAATCTACAGCCATCTAACCCGGTCGCGGCTGCCTCCGCCCCCGCGATGCCACGGCGGATAACAGCTTTCGCTCGGCACACGATCGCCGCCGCCTCGTGGACACTACGACCCGTACGCTGCAGCTTTGCCTCCCGGTTCGCTTAAACATTACTTTTTTTTGCCCTTGGCCGAGGTTCCTTTTATTTTTTTCGAATTACCCATCACGAAATTGAGTGTCGTGGCCCCCAAAAAGTGACTCAAGGGGCGACTTTTCGCCGGATCGTTTTTTACGGATACTACGTCGACTCGAGCGGGATTTGTTTCGTTGTATGCCACACATCCCAATGTAGAGTATAGCTACGTCTGCGCGCACTACTCAAAAGCACGCCGAAGAGCAAGAGGCAGAAACCACAGAGAAAAAAATGTTTCTCCGCACCTTTTAGTCTATAAATACGTCAATTTGTACTCCTGTGCTAAAACAAGCAAAGCATCCGAAAGGTATGGGCCTGTGTGAGGTATTTGTATGACGCCAAGATCGAATTCACCTCCACGTCAGAGAAATATCGGATACAAGTTTACTATGCATTCACACTAAGACCAAGTACATGGGGGTATGTCGGTAGTTTTACTTTTTCAGAATTTTTAATATTTTTTGACTGGTCGTTTCGAATAGCCTGCCGCTTTTTGGGGTCAAAACAGGCCTCCAGTCCCACCCCTAAAGGCCGTTTCCTATGCGGTTCGATTTTTGAGCTTCAGATTTTGAGCCGATCGCATTTTCAGATGTGAAGTTGGCAAATCGAAACAGTCTTCCTATGCGGAAAAATCAGATGTATTGTGTGTGTAGAGATTCGAGCAAACGCCGAGACCAACTGCTGCTTTTGTGGTTTGGCGCCGCGAAGCGACGCGCTGGGTGCGCTGCCCTGCGCGTAGGGCCCAAGCGTGCGAGGCAAGGCTGACTGCCTCTGGTCAGGCGGCAAAGAGACGTGGCGCGTGCGGTAGAGCCAACCTGTCTTCGTATTTTGTGTTCCATTTTGTGACTGATTGCTGCTGCTGTACAGCAGTGTAGTCTACGAGTACTCGTACGAATCCACGGAGAGGTGCGTGCCGAGTGCGCTTCTCTTGGTCTCTAGGCCCGAGCCCGGGCCAGGCGACTGTAGAAAGGCCACGGAGGGACGGGCCGCCCGCCGCCCGAGCGTCGGGCGCGAAGCAACGTCGCTATACCGCTTTGTCACCACCCAACTCATCGATCGCTCTGCTGCTGCTATTTGCTATCATGGATAACATCTTGAATTTAGAGAGCATGCCATTTTTCGATTTGAAAATCTGATGAACCAGGTCGTCGGATTTTGGGCCAAAATCCGACGACTTGGGTCATCGGATTCTCAAATCGAAAAAAATCCGGTCGGATTTTGCATATTTGGACTGCATAAGCAGGGTCATTCGTTTTTGAGATCGAAAAACACAAGTCTGAAGCTCGAAATCGAACCGCATAGGAAACAGCCTAACATTCGATTTGTACTACACGGAGAGTTTTATTCCAGATACCTGGTAGGTATACTGCCCAAAGCCTAGAACAAAACCCGGCGAGTGCGTGTCAAAAAGATGCATGATGACCTACAGCAGTACGCGACAGCAATTACCCGTGCGAATTTGACCGCTGAGAATTTCAGGCTCGAGGGTTGGACGAAAATAAGAAAATTACATTTTTTGTACTGAAAATAGGGTAGGACACACCCTGCCTTGCATAAGAATTCCAGCATGGCCAGAAATGAGAAGAGATGTTGCATACCTGGCAGCACATAGCATAGCCATGCCCACTCTGTGTCTGGATAACACTTTATTTGTCACGAAGTTGGTAGCGTCGCTCATGATCCGTCACTTCTACTGACTGCGTGCGTGCTGTGCTTAGGTTGATTTTGGTTGGGGAGAAGGGGAGAGAGAGTGCTGTGCTAACTTTGGTCTGGGAGAGGAGAGGAGAGGGAGAAAGGGCGGTGGTTTGTGTGTGGTTGGTTCAGCACTAAGGCAGAGAGAGAGCGAATGAATAAGTTTAGAATGAACCGAATCATGGACATATCGCAGATGGTTTTTACCCGTCTTCGAGAGGCATGAACCCTGAGGTGGCCGTTGGTCGTTGTGGTCGAATAGCCTGGCCAGGTAGGTGGGTACAATAAGCGGGTACCTCTTGGGGGGTAAGTAGCCAAAATCGGGTATACCCGGCGCAAATGTGGCCAGCATCGGTGGTGGCCGGCGTTGACCAATGAGATGGCGTTCTCCGTCGGGGTCACTGAAACAGAAAGGTACCCGATTTTGGCCACAAAAGCATCGGGTATACCCGATTTTGGCCATTTGTCTTTGCAAAAAGACGGATGCGCCGGCCAGACCTGCAGGTCTGACCTGTGGGTCAGCCGAAAACAATTCGCGGGTCATGTGACCCGACCCGCGAATTACCCGTATCTCTCTGGTCATGACCCCACCGGAACCGACCCGCGAGATTTCAAAACATCTTGACCCGACCCGACCCGACCCATGAGATTTCAAAACCTCTTGACCCGACCCGACCCGCGAGATTGCCAAACTTCTTGACCCGACCCGACCCGACCGAACCAGCGACTTTTTGAAACGCGGGTCGCGAAAAGCCTTGGAAATTTTCAGGGCTTTTCGCGGGTCATGACCCGACCCGCGGGTCGGGTCACGTGGTATTCAAAATGTCACGGGTCGGGTCGGGTCGGGTCAGCAAGTGTTCAAAATCTCACGGGTCGGGTCGGGTCGGGTCAAGAGGTTTTCAAATCTCGTGGGTCGGGTCAGGTCGGGTCAAGAGCTTTTCAAACCTCACGGGTCGGGTCGGGTCGGGTCAAGAGGTGATGAAAATCTCACGGGTCGGGTCAGGTCGCGACCCGCGAGAAGCGGGTCACTCGCGGGTCGGGCCAGCATGACCCGCGAGTTGTTTTCTACTGACCCGCGGGTCGGACCCGCGCATTCGGCTCGCGGATCCGACACTTGAATAATTTCCCGCTATCTTACCCAACGGCTTTTCTCGTACCAATACTCCATAATACTCCTTTGATATCACATTCAAACATTTAAACACCCTCAAATTCGTATACGCATGCCCATCTATACCCACTACAGCCAAGTTATATATCGCTGCGAGGCACTAAAATGAACACTATTAATAAATGGTTTTTGAAGTCCCGACCCATGGGCCACATCCGCGGGTCGAACCTGCGGGTCAAGATATATGGTCTAGCGGGTCAAGGTGACCCGACCCGCATGAAACCCGTGCTTCACAAGTCAATCGGAAGGTGGCGGGTCGGGTCGGGTCGGGTCAGGAAGTTTTGAAATCTCGCGGGTCGGGTCGAGTCGGGTCAGGAGATTTTCAAATCTCACGGGTCGGGTCGGGTCGGGTCAAGAGGCTTTCAAAATCTCGCGGGTCGGGTCGGGTCAAGTCAACATGCCTCAAAAATTTCGCGGGTCGGGTCGGGTCAGATGACCCGACCCGACCCGACCCGTGAGGTTTGACCTGACCCGCGAAAAGCCCTGGAAATTTTAGTTATCGACCTGGTACCTGGTACCTGATACAGGATACCTGGTACCTGGTACCAGGTACCTGGTAGTAATTACCAGCCGAACCCTCAATGATGGTAATTCGTACACAAAACCTACAACTGCAACAGCAGTAAGCTTTATTGCGTTATACACCAGAGATCAATGTGCGTTCGGTGTAAATAATAGAAGAGACTGCCGTCATTGCTGCTGCTGTCTACGGCGTATATACTGCTGCACCTTGTTGTCTGGGTCAAGGTCGATCGCCCGTGTGTAGCCCTCGACTGCTTCCGTCCACTTCCCAGCTTTGAACGCGTCATTGCCTGAATAATGTGAATATCGGCAGCGCGGAACGCACACGTGAGATGATAACTCGGGTATGTGTCGGATGTATCGCATCGACAGGCGACACCGCGGCTTCCAAGACAAAACGACAATTTACCAGATATGCAAAATTCAGGGACACCACACAGCAGCAGCAGCAGCAGCAGCAGCAGCAGCAGTGCTCCTTCTGTACTTCTGCATCCCCAGTCATTAGTTGAGCCCTGAGTATATCACGAAGTAGCCGACCTTCACTTTTGAAAGCCTCCGCCTGGATCCTCCAGTCTTCCGTATCCTCTTCATCCTCAGCTACGGGAGTGTCGATGACGGTTTTTTCTGCTACATCCGCAACGTTTGTTTCCGCCATTTCCACTGTCCTGGTGCAATGAACATAAACGTCACACGACGATACCTGCTCTGGGACAACAGGACGTAGTATCCCTACGAAGTCATTCAAATCGGCGTGTGGGGATCTCCAGTGATTTCGAAGCGTTATCTGAAACGTTCACTTACATTTTTCCTTCCTCGAGACGACAGCTGCGCTCGGGCCGGCGGCATCGCAAGGGCCTCCATGGACATCGGATCGAGTGGCTGGATCAAAAATGTTGGCCAATTAGCCGAGAATATGCAGGAAAGCCTTAGTCTTGAGGGCACGGTAGTTACTCAACGAGCGAGCGAGCTGCGTGAGGAAGCACAAAAGGTTTGTCCTACGTACGACAATTTAGTGGTTCGTATAATATCCACGAACTAGGATTACTAACATTAATACTATGACTATTAATTGTACTACAGAGTACCTGGTAGTTGTACAGCAGTATTATCAAGCAAGCTGTAAGTTAGTGTTTGAACTACTGCTGCACTGGTACCTGCATGGTATCCCGGCACTACAAACATAAAAAAACACCCACCGGTGCTACTGTAAGCCTGCCCCCTAACTCCTCAGACTGCATGCTGTTGTTTAACGCTAGCCTTGTACGTCCGTACTGAATTCCATATTGATCCCCCATGCCTTATTGCTACGTGTACCTGTGTATCTCAGTTGGCTCGCCAGCGCGCTTTTCTTCGAGAAGAACGGCGCCGGGCTCGCATGTGAGTGTTCCATGATTGCCTTGTTTGTGTTGTCTTCCTGGCCGAGGCCGATACAGGGCACAGGGTACAGGATACTGCTTGTTTTAATACAGTGGATGAGTCAAGCAAGCACGCCCTGACAGAAATAGGTTCAGAGCCACAGAAAATGTTGAATAGCCACAAAAGATGTCGAACAGCCAGTATGTGCATGGGTACAAGAAGTACGACGTACCCTGGTATACGACATACTGCTGTACCTTAAAAACCTTCGCCATGTCGTCATTTTTATGTTTTTACGCTCCTTCCAGAGAGGAGGAATTGCTTCGGCAGGAAATTACTGACTTCAGCCTGATGAAAAGCGACGACTGGATGCCGCAGGGATGTTCGCCACACTACGGGGGGAAACGAGTACGACTTAACGTAGGGGGGCAGGTAGGCGTGATACAGTGCCTTGTCCAGGTTTCGTCCTTGGCAGAGGTTTGATGGGGACAAGCTGTACCAGCCATCGAATAAAGGCCCGGTTGGTCGTAAGTCATCATTGAAGAAACACTTTTCGCATGTACCGCACGTATAACACACGGAAAACGGCATGCCCCCCTTAGCTAACGCACACCCCTACATGCGCACACCCGGTTTGATACATCTTTTGGCCCGTTTTTCGAACGTCGCTTTACGGGGATGCTTTGAATACCACACCCCCTACAGCGGTGCGTCTAAAAACAGCATCAAACTCCAGAATTATCACACCACCTGGTAGATAATATTCACCCACAACACTGCTACTACTCCTCCTACAGTGCCTTAAGCCCGAACCACAGGCGCCGGTAGTAGGTTTGTGGCCAATTACGGAACTTGTCGCGTGTCATTGTAGCATTGTCTCTGAAACATTTTAACAAAACAGCGCGCAATGCTGCTCATACGGTGTTCTGCTGTTTGGGGCGTCGGCTAGAAACAAAGATTTTATGTATTTACAAGGCGCTTCGCTCCGCGGGCGGCCTACGCCGCCCGCTACGCTCGCTCAGGAAGGGAAAAAATACATCAAAATATTCGAAGGGAGAGGACCTTTAACAATCTGGAAGAAGGGATCTTTAGGTTGGTAGGCTGTTCGGGTGTTTTGGTTCCTGTTGGGATCAAGGTACGGGTGAAGACCCAACCCCACCCCTTACTCTAACCCTAACCCTAACCCTAACCCAGACCCCAAACCGCAGCCAAAACGGGCGAAAACTCGCCATAAACGCGGCTGCGCCGAGGTTTCATCGAACCAGGAAATTTCCAGGGCTTTTCGCGGGTCACGTGGTATTCAAAATGTCACGGGTCGGGTCGGGTCGGGTCAGCAAGTGTTCAAAATCTCACGGGTCGGATCGGGTCGGGTCAAGAGGTTTTCAAATCTCGTGGGTCGGGTCAGGTCGGGTCAAAAGCTTTTCAAACCTCACGGGTCGGGTCGGGTCGGGTCGGGTCAAGAGGTGATGAAAATTTCACGGGTCGGGTCAGGTCACGACCCGCGAGAAGCGGGTCACTCGCGGGTCGGGCCAGCATGACCCGCGAGTTGTTTTCTACTGACCCTCGGGTCGGACCCGCGCATTCGGCTCGCGGATCCGACACTTGAATCATTTCCCGCTCTTTTACCCAACGGCTTTTCTCGTACCAATACTCCATAATACTCCTTTGGTATCACATTCAAACATTTAAACACCCTCAAATTCGTATACGCATGCCCGCACCCATCTATACCCACTACAGCCAAGTTATATATCGCTGCGAGGCACTAAAATGAACACTAAATGGTTTTTGAAGTCCCGACCCATGGGCCACATCCGCGGGTCGAACCTGCGGGTCAAGATATATGGTCTCGCGGGTCAAGGTGACACGACCCGCATGAAACCCGTGCCTCACAGGTCAATCGGAAGGTGGCGGGTCGGGTCGGGTCGGGTCAGGAAGTTTTGAAATCTCGCGGGTCGGGTCGGGTCGGGTCAGGAGATTTTCAAATCTCACGGGTCGGGTCGGGTCGGGTCAAGAGGCTTTCAAAATCTCGCGGGTCGGGTCGGGTCAAGTCAACATGCCTCAAAAATTTCGCGGGTCAGCTGACCCGACCCGACCCGACCCGACCCGTGAGGTTTGACCTGACCCGCGAAAAGCCCTGGAAATTTCTCAGTTGCGGACGACGATTCCGAAGTGCAGACCACGCTACACATTTTTCAAGCAAAAAACATCCCTAAAGATCCCTTCTCTCAAACTGCTAAACCTACTCCGAAGGGAACAGAGGTCCACGATTGAGTTTAGTTTTTCAAGGATCGTAATTGCAAACCGGCGACTTGATAATGCCAATAGTCCCGCCGCCATGCTTCAGGAAAAAACAGCTCCGACGTCAGCTTGGATGTCACATATACGCTTCGCGTCGCGGATATCGTACGTACGTACATACCCCAGGTAGGGTACTACTGTCTGTACTTATTTTTTTCTTTCGATATGCTCTATGCCTGTACTGTATGTACGAAGAAAGCGAAAGCACAGCACGGCATCGCAGCAAAAATAACGAAAATGAAACCGAAAACTCTGAAAGGAAAAAAAACTCCCCGTCCCCTCTCGTGTAATATTTTTCTGCCTGATTGGAACACCTTACACCCGGTCGAAAAGAAGGAAATAAAAAATCGTACAAAAGAGCTTCTCTCTCAGCCTCGTACGCCGCCCGCCCCTCTCGCGACCACCTCGCTACCGATTCGGTCCGGGTAAAGCTTTTATCACTCTCTGCCACAATCAGCCCCGTCGCCCGCCCCGCGTGAAGCCCGGTGCTCACCGTGGCCGTCGTTCGCCAGCTCGATAACGTTGGTGTTCAAACTGCACACCTCCCTCTTTCAACTTCAGCGTGGTCGCAAAAATAAGCACCGCTTGAATATTATCTTGCCGTCCCGAACGACCTTTATAAACTCGTACATACTCTATCAACAATCATAAGTCGAAGCCAGACAAAGCCCGTTCATGCATCCCTCGTGTCTCGAGGCACACGCGACGCCTAGGCACGAAAGCGGCGACCGCGCTCCTTGCAACCCCCTCTCTACCCGCCAGCACCCGCTGGCACCCGCGACGGTGCCGGGTCCTCCCGTGATGCCGTGCTCGGAGAACACGCACGCACACGAAACGAAAGAAGAAAAAAGGAAGAAATGACCGAGAAAACAAAGAACTGCTGGAAAGGTCCGGCAAGTAATGAAAGGAGGCGGTTTGAAAGTGGGAGCTCTGAGAGGCCAGGAATGCACCAACCGAGCACGCTCAGGGGTTGTGATCTAAGTATGTAGTTCTATGGCCGCAGTTAGTTTGCAGCGAGACAAAAGCCTTTGAGGTGCAAGCTTCGGGGGTTTTGGCATCATTTAACCCCTATGGCGGTACCTCTAACCAGGGAATACGGTATTTAGTATTTAGGGCTCTGGCACCTGTTCCGTGAAGCGCAGCGTGCGCTGGAAGGCGTGTTGCGCTCACGCACCGCAGGCGTTTAACCGCCGGAGGCCAAAAATTGCGACAGTAGCGTTAACATACGCCGAAAACCACTTGATAAGTGTGTTTAGACACCTAAACATTTTTTGGATAATTGGGAAAAAGAAATGGTCCCTCAATAACATATCCCGCCTCCGGCGGAAAGGACATGCCCAACAGGTTTTTCGCCTCTGACTAAAAAATGGCGCGGCGTGAAACCTCGTGTTGTGCAACCCGCAAGTTGCGCCAGCGCAAGAGCTACTTCATGCTCTACCGGTAACCGTTATGGGGCGTTGCAGTAAGGCTGGGATTTCTGCTGTCATCTCCTGTTTCAGGCGTAGGCCTTACCATCACCGGCAGTATGGCGTTGGAATGCAACAGCAAGCTGTTTCAGACCAAAGCCTCTCATACGTTAACACACCCCTTGTTATCATACCCCTTGTTGTCGGTATCACCCCCTTCGATATCGACCCACTTGATATCACACCCTCTTGTTATCACACCGTCTGCAGTCTGACCGAGGTCCAACAACGCTCCTTGGCAATCACAACTTCCGTTAGCACAACCCCTCATTATCACCCCCCCCGTTACCACACCCCCTACCTGCGGGGCTCCCGTGCATGTTACTTATCACCGGGAATGCGTTAAGAGATGGCACACACACCCAGAACAGCGCACTAAGTGATACTATTTTTAGAGGCACGGCATGCCCATCATACGGTAGTGTATAGAGTGTACGGCGTCACCGGCGCAATCTTTGGCAATGCTGTTGGGTAAATTATCGTGAGTAGTCAGTTGAACGTGTGGGTTTGAGCGCGGTGTTCGTTGTGTAAATGTGTCGATTGGGCTACGCCTTGATGGCTTACCTTCAAAACACCAGGGATACTCTTGCAAGGGCTGCTTAAACCTTAACGACTCTTTATGTTTGTCGCCGGTTCTGGCGGTCACGTTGATAACCACAGATTTTTGAGGCATCGAGTACAGTCCTCAGCCGAGACCCTGCTTGTCTTCTGGCTGCCCTTTGTGAGGACGGCGGACCTCTAATGGTGGACGGTGATGGCACGGTTCAAGTAGACAGAGATTGGTGAGTGTGGTCGGGGAAGTCTAATAGTAGCGCGCAAGAAGAAATGTTCGGCCACGTGGACTTCAAGAAAAAAAACGAGCATACTTGTGGCTGGTAGAAGGTCGCTCTGGGAAGGCATTTCGCAAGGGTGCAAAATTGCTTGGTGGTTGTCGGTGTGTTGAACCCAAATATCACACGAGAGTTTTCTGTGGGAGCACGCCGTCAAAAAGAAAAGGAACGTACCTGCTGGTGGTCCGAAGTGGACAATCAAGAATACTCTTCGTTTCCTGTGTGTGAGATTATAGGGATTCTGAGCGGTTTGTTTCGTCCCCGGTATGCTTTGGACTCAACCTCCCTACCATTTTCCCATCTCCCTCTTAGCTTACTAAACGTCGGAATCTTGTGTGCCAGGCTCAGAAATCAAATATGATTACGTAAGGTGACCCTTGTTTGGTTTCACGTGCGCTGATGCCTGGTAAAGGGTTCACCTCACAGGCAGGTGATCCTATGTAAATGCTTTTCACGGACTGTTTGACCAGCTACTATGTCCTTAAGGGTACCCGACACCTGGTACATTTGGACGAGACCTGGCAGTAGCTGAGAGATGTACGGTCATTCAGTAACCATCTACTTCGTATGCCGGCGACAATGCGTCGACCTTCGCTTTTTCCTTCCTTCGGCGCCCGTTTGCGATCCTACAACATTTCCCTGGATGCCACCGGTCTACCTAAGGTGGACGTTTCGGTACATTCTCAAATTTCTGCGGGACGGCATGTTGCCTACGGATAGAGCGTTGCTCACCCAGGTGAGCAGGCGCCCTTTTGAAGATTGTTAGACAGGCCAACTTCCTTTGCTTTTTAAAATCTTACCTAATATTTTCGGGTTTGCACCACCAGTGTATACCAGCGCAGTCCCACCAACCAATGATTCCCGAGACTGATTTGGAGCGTTAGCGACCCACCAATGTATCAGCGCAGTCTCACCAACCTATGATTCCCGAGACTGATTTGGAGCGGTAGCGACCCACCAATGTACCAGCGCAGTCCCACCAACCTATGATTCCCGAGACTGAGTTGTTAAAAAAAATTAAAAATCTTACCTAATACGTTCGGGTTTGCACCCACCAGTGTATACCAGCGTAACCCCACCGACCAATGATTCCCGAGACTGATTTGGAGCGTTAGCGACCCACCAATGTACCAGCGCAGTCCCACCAATCTATGATTCCCGAGACTGATTTGGAACGGTAGCGACCCGCCAATTATATATACCAGCGCAGTCCCACGAACCAATGATTCCCAAGACTAATTTAGATCGTTAGCGACCCACCAATAATGTACCAGCGTTGGGTGTGCTGCGTGCTATTTTCCGTGTTATGTGTGCCTGCTGTGTGTTCAGTGTGTTTTCCCTGTATGCTGTGTGTGCTGTGTGCTTGCTGTGTGTGCCGTACGATCTGGGCATTGGGTGCGTGCTGTGTGTGTTTGCTGTGCGCTGTGTGCTGTGTGTTGGTCCTGCTGTGCATCACAGTGCCACGCAGTCCCGCACCTGCTCTTCCTTCAGTTCACACAGAAACTCCCTCCACGGACGCGTATACGATACACTTCCGTCTCGTTCTTCGTCCCTGTTCTTGTACCCCGGGGCTGATTATACAGTGCCCCTCGCATTTCCATTTTACTACGAGTGCAGGGCGTAGGGTTCGAACGAGCAGCCCTGTGGATACCGCTTAGAGGGTTCTTCGCGCACCGACAAGGGTACACTGCTGTGTCGAGAGCGCAGAGCCTAAAGGGGCTGCTCCTAGTATACTCCCAGATACTGTCGTGCAGAATAGAGAGGAAGCGAAAACATTCATCGAGGACGCGTTCCAGCCACCGCTAGATGCCATCAAGGCTCTGGACGACATGCGGCCCGTCGAAGTAGACACGGGCGAGAGAATTATAAAGTATGCCACGTTGTGGAATTCCAGCAGGCCCTACCTGAGTCCTGCACTCTGGACTGGAGTATGGACAACTTTTGCACAACCACCGGGCACGTACGCGCTTAACTCATGAAGAAACTTTGGGGTGTAAAAAAATCCGAGAACGGATTAATTCCGAGATCTCCCGCGCTCAGGTCAAATGATCATCAAAAACAGCGTGCTCGCTGTGCGTTCGCCAAGGCACAGTGACTTTGATCCCACCAACGCACGACTCCCGAAAACCAATTTCGCGCCGAAACTCGCCACCAAAACGCTACGATCTCGCCCCCACCAACACACGAGTCTCGAAAATCACCTTCTCGCCAAAGCTAGCCACCATGTGACTCCGCTCCCACCTACACCCGACTCCCGAGAACCACCTTCTCGCAAAAAGCGAGCCACCAAAACGCTGTGACTTTCCTCCCACCAACGGCCGACTCCCGAAAACCAAATTCTCGCCGAAGCGAGCCACCAAAGCGCCCGGACTTCGATCCCACCATCACACGACTCCCGGAAACCATCTTCTCGATTAAGCGAGCCACCAAAACACTCTGACTTTGCACACGACTCCCGAAAACTAAATCCGCGCCGAAACGAGCCACCATGTAACTTCGCTCACACTCACACACGACTCCCGAAAACCACCTTCTCGCCAAAGCGAGCCATCAAAACGCTGTGACTTCGCTCCCACGAACACGTCTCCCCGAAACCATCTTCTCGCCAAAGCGAGCTACCAGAACGCGGTGACTTCGCTCCGTCTCCCGGAAACCATCTTCTCGTCAAAGCGACCCACCAAAACACTGTGACATGACACTTCCAATTCACCCTTGTCCAGTCAATGTATTGTTCCCTTCGCGACTTCATGTTGTTTCCTTGTTCATGAACCCTTTTTTTCCCTGCGAGTACATGAATAATTGTTACTCGCGCACCCCTTGAGTGGAACGGGGGGTGATATCTAAAGCAGTAGGGGTCGTGCAACCGTACGACAACGGCAGTTAGGAATCTTGGGCTCGTACGTAACGGATCGTGGATTTGCTTAGAGAGGCAATAACAACAGCGCCTGACCACCGACCAAGATGCGGACGAAGTTAGTACCTACAGGGCAGGCGTTAGGTCTCGAACATCTGCATTGCGTCATGCATATCATGCACAGGGTTCCTGATCCGTTAATGACCAACGCCACTCTTCACATGTACCTCGAAATGCATTTTGTGTGTTGCTAACAGCTCTACCGCGAAGCAGACTACTGGCGTTGTGATACCCTCAAGAGAGCAATCGAGGAGAACATGCACTTGTACCGTTCGACGTTCGAAGCTGATCCGTCGGGATGTACCCAACGGAAACCGACAAACAGTGAGGTGGGCTCAGCCTTTTCGATGGCTTCAGTGGTTTCGATAGCAGACTAGAGCCAGCAGCGCATCACAAGGCCAACGAGCCCAGCCCGTGCGCAGAATGTTGTTGTGGGCCATCCCACCTTTTCCAAGGACAAGAAAAATATTCTCGTCTGCTCTGACGTGATGATGTTGCGCAGGCATGGTGGGGCAGGCCACCGAGTGGATGGCAAGGAAAGCAGATCATTCGAACTCTCGCTCCCACTGGCAGTAGCACTGTTTCTTCCCTGGTAACGAGTTTGTTGCAATGTTCACTCAACTGTGTTGATACATTAAAACCGGCCGCTGTCTTGGGTATAACTGTTATTCTGAAGCAGGACAGACCTATTGCACGAATCGTGAATTGACCATGGCACCATCGGCTTGCCGTATTTCGCCATATGTCCAACTGCTCGCTGAAACTCTGGCCGCTAATCGCCGGTCGTGTCTGAGAATAGAGAGGGCGAGTTCTACCATCTGATCTTAGCTTGTTGATGCCTGTGTGCTCAACTTTCGGCCATCGTGTTCGTGTTTCGTACTAGGTGCAAATTCTTACTGCAGAGGACGAGGAAAAACCTGTCGAGACTACAGGAAAGACGGATTGGTGGACTGGCTCAGATTATAAAGGAAGAAATTACTCAGCTTCCAAGGCTACAGATGAGGTGACATATTTCCGCGAGAAAAACACCCACCGCATTCGTTTAAACTGGAGGAATGCTTAAAGTACCAGTATTCCCCAATTTGAAGGATGTCTATTAAAGAGCTTGTGCGTGGACTTTTCCACAGAAGAACTCCCATGAATATATATCGTTGTTCACTCGACATGTGTGTCGGGCTCCCCGCTCTTACCCGTATTACCGGTTCTTGCTTTGTTTTCTTTTCAACGGGTGATGTTTGACATGGGGAAGAGAAACACACCACAATAATCCAAGCGTGTTACACCCCGCGAGGTAGCTATCCTCGGGAAATCTGGATGACCCAGAGCTAGTAAGTACACGTATACTTCAGCTTATACAATACGCCACACCGCCATACAAAAAACATGTTTCGTCGACGGTAGACTGGACATGGTGCTTGCGATTTTGTGCGCAAACGAACTCGAGGCTGGGAGCGCAGAGAGGTCGTGTTAGCCGATTGGCATGTTTGCCGCTCGCACAGTATTGATTTGATCCCGGGCGCTGTTTCTGGTAGCCCGCACTTTTCAATTACCCAGGGTCTAAGTCCGATATATCAATTTACCTTCCAGGTATGTCAATTATCCAAACATCCGGAACAACGTTTCTTGTGCAATGTTTGCTTTCAGGTAACAACGGCATCTCCCAAAATCGAAGAACCTGTGGACTTGGTCACTCTATCAACATGGGCAACAACTGGAATTAATGTAGACGATACAAGTCGGCGATATGTTTGGTAGACGGTGGGGCTTGGTGATGTATGTGGTAGATAGTGGGAATCGGCGTTGGACTCGGCAATACTTATGCTTTTCGTATGGTGTAGCAGCGCCAACTATTGATGCGCGTGCATGCTCAAGACCGGGCGGGTGGACAATTCTTTAATCTCGTGCTATCAAATATCAGGTATCAACGTATGTCTGTTACCCGCATAAATAACAACTCTTTCACATGTAACTACGAATTTATTTATCCGCGTTTTTTTCGTTCATGGGTTCCATGCTATGATAAACAACTTTTACTGATCCACCCATCGATCATGGCATGTGGTATCATTCGTACGGAATACTCGGTAGCTGTGATGGAGAAGCAGGGTGGTAAACCCCAACGACAAGAGGCTACGTAAACATACAAATTAAATGCAATTTACGTAAAGTTTCGACCTCTCCCTGCAGCTTGCACAATCAATCTCTGTGGGGCCCCTGGAGGGAGTAGAAGACATCGTGCCATCCTCGCATATTGGTATAGCAGGGTACCGCTCCCAGACCCTAAGAAGGACCCGCGCTCGTTATATATCTGAGGCCGACTCACCTGTTTTTGAGAGTTCGAGAAGTGCTCTCGTCAGGGAGGATCGGATCATGCAGAAAGCGAATCGATGTAAGGCGGTAGTTGCAAGCAGCGAGAGTAAACAATAAACGAAGCACCAGACACGTTGACGGGCACGACGGGCGAGGCAGGGTCCAAGGGGCACGGGGTTGATAGGACGGATATCGCAGATCACTTGGCTCTGACTTTCTTTGGGTCACTTGGTAGCGTTAGGTAAACCCTGAGTGTTCCCAGAACCTCGTTACTGTGTCTTTACCCGATACCGAAGGCGTTCCCACCCCGGGGATTATCCCTGCCCCCAAAAGACTCAACCGAAGGAGCTAATCAAAGCTTACCCTCTGCCCATTCAAACAGGCCCGATGTGCGACACTGATCAGAACGGTTGTCTTCCGCCGTATTATCCTTCTCATTGCCCTGGTCAGGACAGTCGCAACGCTTTGAACCATTCACCCTGACCAACGCATAACCATCGTCGGCACAAAGCGGGCACCCCGGTACTAGCCCGGTGAAAGCGTGTGTGCCTTCCTCCTCGGTCCCGCGTCGTCGGCCCGGCGTTTGTAACTCCTCCCCAACGCATAATGCTCTGCTCAGGGCGGGCCTTTCTGACATAAGGTGCGCGTTTTGTTCTCAGCACCCCGTCACTGCAACACCCTCCCAGCCCGGTGCTGTGAGCGTCGGTCCCGAGCGGGAATTACGTTGATTAAGTGATCTCCTTTCCTCCTCGGCTCCCCGCCGCTGTATCACTATAGCCTGGACAGTACAGGTCACACTTAAAACGCAGAGGGTTCACCTCACCTCTCATAAGCTATGTTTAGGCCCTGTAGAACCATTGACAAGGCTATAAACATTTCTATATCCTCCAAACATGAGACTCTTGAGCTCTGCTGCCTCTTTCATTGCTGTAAAAACGACCCCAGATTATTTGGAAGTAGCCTGCCCCGAAAACGTGGGTGCCGTAGACGAGTACGCGTGAATGTTTTACAATGGTTCAAGCTGAATCCCCAAAAAAAATTAAAGAGTCGGACTTTCACGCCATAGGTCCTGAAAGTTTGCACACGTGTTTTATGAGCCCCTCTTAACCCTTTAACGAACGGCGTTTTCTTCGGGGGGGGGAGTTTGAATTTTGGGCCTTAAAACACGCGAAATTCCCGACGAAAAAAAAAACACCGTTCGTCAAGGCGTCGACAGGGGCTCACAGAACGCGTGCAATTTTCAGGGTCCATTGCCTCTTCTATCTCTAAGCGAACAACAACGTGAGTACCAACGAGTACCGACATAGTAAGCGCACCTGCCCAGGGTTACAAAGTGTCCCGCTGTCCGTGGTCTTATCACTATCTCTAAAATCGGCGTGAGTTTTCTTCCCCCGAATACCTGAACCTCTTGTGTCCTCTCTTGATATTTATCCCCCCCGACCGACGTCAGAGAGGTGGTCCCTCGTTCACATCTCCTCGACAGAATCTAGCACCAGAGTCTTTCCCATCTTCATCATGAGTGCGGTTTACCTCGCCCAGCTGTGTCAGACCTGTCATGCCCCAGAGCATCGATCACGCTAGTGCGTGGACGTCGAGACGCTACGAATGGGTTTTTGGCTTTAGTGCGGAAAACATGCGTATTCGCGCAGTTGCCTTGTAGTTGCTTAGTTTCAGTATGAGCTCAACGTTGAGGGGCAGCAATGACTTGGTATTAGCCCTACGCAGGCAGATCTTCGAATGTATGTGCAAAAATATCTACAGACAGTAGAGTATACCTGGAACCGGCTCGTTGAGAAAAAAGTGAAATAAACGTTTCTTCCTACGGAAACACCTGACTGACTATTGCTGACTTTTTTTAAGGTCCGTGGCTGGTCGGGGCACATGTTCGCCGCTAACGCCACAGCCCTACAGCATCCACAAAAAAACTGACCATGTCACCCTCTTCCACTGTGTTCGTAGCGCTCAGTATGATACCGAATATGTGGCTTCCGGTTAGATATTGCAAGCGGCATCGGATTTCGTGGTAGGCAAAATATAGGGAGTTTATCGCATAGCGTTTGAACCAGCTCGTACACATTTTGTGAACGAAGTTACATCAATTCGACGGGTGCCGCTTCCACGGAAGCCAGAAGTGCATCCCAGATGGCCAAGAGAATGGTGTCACAAATAAAATGATCGAGTCTTTTCAGGCTTTGGAGGCGAAGACCGTGATAAAGGGACACAACCCGTCGTCAAGGTCACATGATCCACCGAGAGTGGCGGGAAAATAGATTGAATGGCTATTTTGTGACTTGGCAGAACGTACCGAGTACCAGGTATGTATTACCGGGGTATAAACTCCTTGTTGAGATGCGACGTGTGACGGTGTGACGCACGACGACCAAACACATTGGACGGAATGTTGGTTTTATGTAGCACTACAAGCAGTGCACACGTATAAATACTACTATTAGTACTACTATGCTACTACTACTACCACTGACACTACTACTACTACTGCTACCACTCTGCTACTATACTACTGCTATACTGCTGTAGTCTATACCGGGTATATATATATATATATATATATATATATATATTTGATCATCACTTTCACTCTCCAGCCTAACTCGTAGGAGGTTTTACCCTCAACGGGCTTCTGGGCAAGCCGTGTGGACACAGGTTTGGTCTACCCTTCTCCCTCCCGGTGCGTGCCTTTATTTTTTGTCGCGGATAGGGTTCAGCATTCCCACTGCTCGTCGATTTTCACCGAATTTAGGTAACTCACGCTCTCGCGATTGCCACTATTAATAACCATTTTTTATATGCACGAAAAAGCCCCTACGAGCATGCACTCGATGAGACTTGAACCCGCGAAATTGATCTTGATAGGCACGCGGACCACTTGCTACCAAGCCACCGGGGACGCCGGCGTACTGTACAGTAAAACAACTACCCTGATACTCGTATTATTTAATACTATACATTTTGCTATAATAGTTGCAGTACGTAGGTCAGGCAAGCTGAGGTGCTTCCTGCATGCGAGGCTTTATTTTAGTGTAAAGGGTGATGTTGTATTATGTATATACCTGGTAGATATCACCGGACGGATGAATTATATATATATATATAGAACTACATACTTAGATCACAACCCCTGAGCGTGCTCGGTTGGTGCATCCCTGGCCTCTCAGCGCTCCCACTTCCAAACCGCCTCCTTTCATTACTTGCCGGACCTTTCCAGCAGTTCTTTGTTTTCTCGGCCGTTTCTTCCTTTTTTCTTCTTTCGTTTCGTGTGCGTGCGTGTTCTCCGAGCACGGCATCGCGGGAGGACCCGGCACCGTCGCGGGTGCCAGCGGGTGCTGGCGGGTAGAGAGGGGGTTGCAAGGAGCGCGGTCGCCGCTTTCGTGCCTAGGCGTCGCGTGTGCCTCGAGACACGAGGGATGCATGAACGGGCTTTGTCTGGCTTCGATTTATGATTGTTGATAGAGTATGTACGAGTTTATAAAGGTCGTTCGGGACGGCAAGATAATATTCAAGCGGTGCTTATTTTTGCGACCACGCTGAAGTTGAAAGAGGGAGGTGTGCAGTTTGAACACCAACGTTATCGAGCTGGCGAACGACGGCCACGGTGAGCACCGGGCTTCACGCGGGGCGGGCGACGGGGCTGATTGTGGCAGAGAGCGATAAAAGCTTTACCCGGACCGAATCGGTAGCGAGGTGGTCGCGAGAGGGGCGGGCGGAGTACGAGGCTGAGAGAGAAGCTCTTCTGTACGATTTTTTCTTTCCTTCTTTTCGACCGGGTGCAATATATATTATGTGTATCACAATCCATCGTGTGCCGGCTGTTACCTAGCTATACGCGCTCGCAGCGCGTATATCAATGCGCTCGGGTCTTATGTGCTTTTGTGTGTGTGTGTGTTTTTTTTTTTTTTTTCTAATCATCACTTTTACTTTCCAGCCTATAACTCGTGGATGGAGGTTTTACCCTCAACGTGCTTCTGGACAAACCGTGTGGTCACGGGTGCCTATACCCTTCTCCCCCCCTGTACGTGCCTTTATTTTCTTGTCGCGCATAGGGTTCAGCGTTCCCACTGCTCGTCGATTTTCATCGAAAGTAGCTATATAACTCACGCTCTCGCGCTTTTTTTTATGCAAGAAGAAGCCCCTACTCGTATATACGAGCATGCACTCTCGGTGAGACTTGAACCCACGAAATTGATCTTGACAGGCACGCGGACCACCTACCAAGCCACCGGGGACGCCGGCTCTACTGGTGGTGGTATTATACGAGGTACATCATACAAACGAAATGCCCACATGCGACCATATATTATAGGGACGACGGGCGTGTAAAACAGCCCACACACGACTTACGACATAACGACCCCGCCGTAGACTGCATGCAGAGGAGAGGCTGTCAGAGTACCAGACAGAACGAGATCGTCGTTGTTATGCTGCTGTAGAGTAGGAGAACGCAAAGATATTCATACTTGCAGAGGCTGTATACAGTAGTTGTGAAGGTGAAGACTCGAATCGTCTGTCTACTGCTTGCTATGATGCTCCTACTATTAATACTACTGCTACTATTAATACATACAAAACAGTTATTAATAGTTTTGTGTCATTTTACGTATGGATACTATCTGGTATACTCTGGTATACTTTTTTTTTATCATCACTTTTACTTTCCAGCCTAGCTCGTAGGAGGTTTCACCCTCGACAAACTTCTGGACAAGCCATGGTCACAGGTGTCTACCCTTCTCCCCCCCCGCTACGTGCCTTTATTGTTTGTCGCGCATACTATATAGGGTTCATTCAGCATTCCCACTGCTCGTCGATTTTCATCGAATGTAACTTACTCACGCTCTCGTGCTTTCCGCCAATCAATTTCCTTATGCAAGAAAAAGTCCCTACGAGCATGCACTCGGTGCGACTTGAACCCACGAAATTGATCTTGATAGACACGCGGACCACCTACCAAGCCACCGGGGAATATACCTGTACGGGTGTGACCGTTATTCATTCCGGGACAGCAGTCTCGCGTCATCTCGTCATTCGTCATTGCCATGGGCCAGCCGTTACTTTTTCGTTTTTCTTTTCTCTTTTTTCTTTTTTCGAAGAGAAAGGGTTTCCAAAGTAATGGAAGGCGTAGACTCTCTCTGCCTCTTCTTCGACATCCACCGTGAGACCGTGCGTGCGTTCACCAATACATCAACCGTGTAAAGCAGTCCTAGCTTTGACTGTCTGTTGTCTGCGGACAACGCCATAACAGAAGGCCGTGTAGCAGTTGACACAGAAACCTAGGGTACCAAGCACTCCGGCACCTCCCTGTTTTAAGCGTTTACATTTTACCTTGTCTCTGCGAAAAACAGCCCACAGGGAAACTCACCACAATGGCCGATACCTTGGACGCCGGCGAGGGGCCCAGCAGTGGTCTCTCGATCGAAGGAGAGAACATGGATCAAAACCAGCTCACGGGTCTCTTTACGGAGTGGCTGGACTCAGACGTGCAGAATGGGATTTACAGGTAACGCCGGTCCTCGTTTGTGTGTCATAATCAGGACATTCCGGAAAAACGCGCCGTTAGGTATTTTGAATTTTTTCAACTCTGTCCCACTGACTGCTGTTGTTGTCAGCGCCGCCAGATGTAGACCGATCTTCCCTAAAGTCAAATAGGGCAGAACCCAGGCCACACGGCAGTGCCACATACGGCTTCGAGCGAGTACTCGGACTGTAGTTGTGGTCGTTTGACCCACGAACTGTGCTTTGCAGCTTTTTAGCATGGGGTAATGATGTGAGTTTAGCCTAGGTACCCTGTGGGTCGTTCATATATCCACCTACTGGTACGTACCAACGGCAGGGCGAAGGGTAAATGATACCTGGTACCTGATACGAGCTACTGTAGTAAATGATGAATGGGCACGTACTCGGATACATAGTACTCGACGTATTGTACTACGTTGGTACCAGGTATTAATATTAGTAGTATGTACTACGATGGTAGTGCTGTAGGTACTCTCAAGTATACCTGGTACACACCTTGTACATACTCGTACCAGTTACCATGCAGCGTGCGTACAGCAGTCCTATATTATATACCATGGTACAGCACTACCACCTGTTACAATATACCAGGTACTATTATTAATGTGAATAATATCATATGATACGTACGATATGGGGCAGATGAGGTGACGCTTTCATTTTTTCACGAGGATCGAGACGTCAACTGCCCTGAGGTATCACGTGACAGGCAGAGCAAGCAGTACGCCCCGATTCTAACACGAATCACAACAGTATTAAATAGTACAGGAGACCTTTGATACGTACATCCCTGTAGTGATTTGATAATCGTACAAGTATATCGGTGAACTAGTAGCCTCGTACAAGTACTCGTACGAGTAATCCGCTGCTGCTCGCGGCGAGGGTGGGAGCTGGAGGGCAAAGTACGTTACCTTTCTACTCGAAGAGTGATTCGGTGTTGAAGCGTTGATACCAGGTATTTGATATTTCAATACGAAGAGGTACTCAGCTGTTTTTTGTATTTCGATAAGTTTATACCTGGTGCGAGGTACCTTGTCGCCAAGGTGGACCCGGAACACGTTTTAACAGATATCATACCTCGAGTACGAGTACGAGTACGAATACGTAACTCGTATGATACGTATATACCAATTGTTGAGGGAAGCTAAATTCCGCATTGCGTCCGTTGTCCTGTGAACGGTACCAGGTATGATTATTTAAACACAGAAACGACCACGAGAAACACCACACGATTCCATGCTACTCGTATCGCTCTGTACTTGTTAAATACACGTCAATACCCGTACTTGAGATGCTCCCGTACAAGCGGTGACTGCGATTGCTCTTTTGGGTCCGTAGTCTCGTACTCATAATCTCGTGGTGGTGCGAGCAATGACTGTTGCGAAAACCTGATACACCGTTTTCCACTTTCGTCTTTCACCTTTCACACCGTCGCATCCACAACCAATAACAGGGACCGCATCAACGCCCTCAAGGACGCTAAACACCTTCGGCTGGTAGTCGACCTCAACCACCTCCGATCTGACGGAAGAGGTGACCTCGCTGGGCGCATTATGCGTAGACCGGCTCCCTACATGTACGCACTCCGTGAGGCCGCGCGCGATGTAGCGCTAACCATGGACCCTGCGTTCAACAAGACGCTCAAGGGTAGAGATATCCTGATCGGTTTCGAGGGAAGGTGAGAAGAGGACTGCTGCCGTCTGTACCTCGTGCAGTATAATATGTTGGAAGCTCATGTATAAGTGGTGGACAATGTCGGCACGAGACAAATGCAAGGGGCGGAATAGACTGCAGTACCCGCAGTCAAGATTTGTTCAATCGTCACCATGGTGATATCCAGCCCCGCACTTAGACCATAAGCCCAAGTTTTGTTGGTTGTTATTCGATCGCTTTGTCATCGGTGGATCTTCGTTTGACTATGTTTTGCATCGTATCATAGATTTATGCGGTCTCACGTTTTTGTTCGGTGTTGTGCTGTTCTCCTGATGCTTATCTGTGGAATCCCCAATTCTACCCTTGACAGCTTTGGGCATCAACACGTCAGCCCGCGCGGGCTCCTCGCATCGTACCTACGTACCTTGGTGTGTGTGGAGGGTATTGTGACAAAGTGCACCAGCGTCAGGCCGAAGTTGATGAAGTCTGTTCACTTCAACCCCTCGAACGCAAGCTTCACGAGCCGTGAATACAGGGACAGCACTGCGGTGGAACTCGGTCTAGGTGCCGGCGGCAGGTGAGATGCGGTATCGTCACGGGGATGCGTCCTTTTACTGCTGTTGTCAGATGCACATGCCCGCGCATCCAGAGAGTATGCACGTTTTGGGAACGAGGGAGGTTGCCAGCACACAAGATCGGGAGTGGTTTGCCTAGTGCCAACATCTGCACCAACCCTGCGCTTCTCGTCGGTAACAACGCAAGCCTGCGCAAATAGGATGTCGGCATGTAGTCGCCCATCTGCACAATGTTCGCAGTGTGTTGGCTCATTGTCCAGAGCGAATCAGGTTAGGATTAAGGGGAAACAGGACCTCGAGCTTGTTCGCGCACCATGCATTGCCGTTGCCGAGTTGCCCGGCGTGCCTTTTGTTGATATGATCGCAGGGAAAACCTACCGACGACCACCCTCTACCCCACGAAGGATGCCGACGGTAATGCCTTGGAAACGGAATACGGCCTGTGCCGTTTTAAAGACCACCAGACCGTTACAATTCAGGTACTGATTCGTTTTTGGACGTAATTCTTGAGAGCCCATCGCGGTCGCCTTCAAATGTCCGTGCACTTCACATCCGCGACATAATGCGCGCCAAGCATCTCTGTGCACCGTGCTTGATAAGCTGTGCGAGTAGACGATCTATTCTGGACTTTGCGGTGTTGTTTGCTGCCAGCTACTTGCTTTTCATCTAAAAATCTTGCCGTTTGTAGTCCGCGCCTCACGAGCTATGGACTGTTATAATTGACAACCCAGACAACAGGTACAGCGGCAGGACGAGGTGCGGCCGGTTGGTTTTGTGTCGGGAATTATGAGGACGCTCATGGTGGCCCCCGTGTTTACAGTATCCGTTGTTCTCCACATTTTCTGCTGTGGCAGGAAATGCCGGAGCGAGCGCCCCTGGGTCAGCTGCCGAGGTCGGTCGATGTGATTTTAGACGACGACTTAGTGGACAGGGTGAAGCCAGGAGACAGAGTGCAGGTGAGGAACATGTTTGACTGAGGGCACATATTTACTATCAACTGGATTATGAGTATTTGACCATCTGAATTTCAATTTTGAAACGCAGCCAGAATACGCATGGAGTAGTCGGAGAACGAGGTTCATGATACCGGCAGAAATTGTGTGTTTTTCCATGTTTCATAACCCCGACTTCGCCTACCCTCGGCAAGAACAGACTCGCATATATTATCAAGCATATTTGTGCTCAGAAGAGAATCACGGCTAATAAGCGGTTTGGACACCCTTCCTCGCAGTCTTTTCCGTCGCGCGACGACTCGAAATGGTTAACATGTTGTGCTCGTTGCGCAGATCACTGGTTTGTACCGCGCCATTGGAGGAGCGTCGAACGGGAGCACATCTGGTATATTTCGAACTCTCATCATCGCCAACAACGTGGCCATTCTCGGCAAGGACGTTGGCAGGTATTGTCTTCAATTGGAACCGAGGGCAGTGCATGATTTTGAATGTCTGCGTAGTGCGCAGTAGGCGTGTTTCCAGCGCCCCACCTGCCTATTATTGACAACTTTAACCTTGGGCAAGTTAGCCATAGGCCGGGGGAGACCCTCTTGCACTAGCTTTATGTGATTAGGATGGCACTAACTTGCTTTGTTCTGAGGCAGCCGCAATTATGTTTGATGCTTTGCGCTGTAGGGCTACGCTATTCGTTTCACTTACTGGCAGCGGGGTGCAGACAATGGGGAGAGGTACTGACCATCTTCTGGCATCTATTTTTGCTCGCTCAGTGTACAAATGACGCCGACCGATATCAAGAACATTCGAGAGATCGCCGAGCGCGAGGACATACTGGAGCTTCTGGCGAAGAGCTTGGCGCCGTCCATCTACGGCCACGACCACATCAAGAAGGCTCTTGTGCTGCAGCTGTTGGTGGGTCAACCAACACGTATTGCACGCAACGTGCCGAAAATTGGGGCCGGCAATGCAGAGTTTGAGTGTCATCGATGTGTGTGTTGCCGGTGTATTGCGTGGTGTTAACGTATACTCTGAGTGCGTACGATGTGGGTGTTGTTACCGCGCGGCCCTAGGACTCAAACTTTCGCCCGCAATCAGCTCTTACCGGCAGCAAGACAAGCATCCTGTCAGCCGGTTTTATTTTGTGATCGACGTGTGGGGCAACACTATTAATAATTGGGATTTCTGGAAGGCGCTTCGCTAGGCGATGTCCGTGCAGAAGTTCGGAATCGCGGGGTGAGTAGGTCGTTAGTTGTCTGTCAGACGCCAGGTTAGGTATACGTCTCTTTATGCCGTACCCGGAACGTTCTCGTTGTTCTTAGTTTGCGTATAACAAAAAACCCAAGCGATTGGCGTGGTATGACACCGGCCACGTGTATAGTAGGTAAAACTTCGTATTTCACGGATGTGCTAAACAAGCCCAGCGTTGGTTTTCAATTTTGCGTTTTGCGACTTGGTTGCGACTTGGAAGTCCTAAGGGTGTGTCTTACCCCCCCCCACAGAGCATAGGAACGAACCGAATGGAATAATATTTGCCGCATGCATTGGTGTTGATTGGTTATGGGAAACGAATAGCATTCAGTGCAGCCCGAGAAAAACAGTATATCTAGGAAGAGGAAGAAGGAGTGTTGCACCCCTTTTTCTTGTTTGGGAGGACCGAACGGGAACAAATAGCAGATAATTTGATGTAGATGGACACCACCGAAGATGGACGTGGACAACAATTTGCCGTGGCATGTGCAAAAGATGCCGTTCATGCCTATTCGGCTGGCGGGGCCAAGGATTCTGCATGGACCCAAACACGTTCTTTTACATAGGAACGGAACGAATGACCACGAACAGCCTCGTTCCGTTCCGCTCGTTCCAATGCTCGCTGGGGGGGGTTAAGACACGCCCTAACCCGCTCGTCATGGCGCCCTCGTTTAATTCCCGATTGTGCAGGGGGGGGAGGAGAAAAACCTGGCGAACGGCACGCATCTTCGTGGGGACATCAACCTCATGATGGTTGGCGACCCTTCAACAGCCAAATCGCAGCTGCTACGTTGCGTACTCAACACGGTGAGTAGAGGAAACACACTCTGGGGCCCTATTGGCCCATGCATTTACTCTTTATTACAGCAGAGAGACATTGCAGTCTCGGAATAAGCCGCAGCAGGGCACTCATCGCCGTACCTCTGAGAGTACATGGAACACTCACTGTCCGTTTGCCTTACCTCCCTGTATTTCCCGTTCCAGGCGCCTTTGGCCATCAACACTTCTGGTCGTGGGTCCAGCGGCGTTGGGCTGACAGCAGCCGTAACGACGGACAAGGTACGTGTTGTAGATCATGACACCAAGGAGCTGCAGTTTTTCAATGGGTCGATAGCACGTGATACCGTGATACCTGGTACATGATATCAACCCTCACCCTAAACTCGTAGTCAAATACCATGTGCATGCTCTTGCATCTGCGCAACAGGAGACCGGTGAACGGCGGCTGGAGGCGGGAGCCATGGTTCTTGCGGACCGTGGTGTTGTTTGCATCGACGAGTTCGACAAGATGAGCGAAATGGACAGGGTGGCGATTCACGAGGTACGGCTGAATCGGGATCCAGTGATTTCGTTTTGCAGCATCGTGCCAGACCATAGCCCCCTCAATGCCTTCTTTCAAGTAAGCGGGGTTTATGCGTGCGGCTGTCTAGGTTGCCTGTTGCCAAAATGGCGAGCGCGTTGTACCCTTTGTAACACTCAAGTTTATGTTTCAACTCCCCTTTCAGGTCATGGAGCAGCAGACGGTGACGATCGCCAAGGCGGGCATCCACGCCAGCCTCAATGCCCGCTGTAGCGTGGTTGCGGCGGCTAATCCCGTGTACGGCCAGTACGACAAGACCAAGCGTCCCCAGGTCAGGGGCGGCTTTCTTACTTTAGTGTTCGGTCGAGACGAACGCTGCACTCGTGAGCAAGGCTCGGCAGTGTAGGCTGGCGGGAACGTTTTTGTTATCGCCATATTCCCGTGTGCTAGAGATACTGTAGTTATATTTTCGAACTCGACGGCGTCTTCTGCGTTCCCAGCCGCGCATTGGACGATACGCCTATAACTTGCTCGTCATCGACATTGCGTAAAGGTGGAGTTTCCAAGTTGAAAACATAATCGAGAAGGTAGCCTTGTATATTGGTTAGGTTCCGAATTCTGAAACATGATCCTGCTTTAACCCGTTTATAACTGCACCAACATTTTTGGCACAGATATTGGAATTTGACTTGAATATACGTTTTTGTACAGTGCGGCACCAGAAGGAAGCCATCCTTCCCTTCGGCAACTACAGACCGTGTGCAATCCTGATCAAATCGGACATTCTCAGCCGGGGTTTGATTGGTATCTATAATTAATAGAGAATCAGAAAACGACTGGATTCTTCCGTCGAAAGCTCATATTTCGATAGCAACTGATCCAATCAAAAAAGAAAACTAAAAAACGAACGCTCATAGTATGTCATTCTCTGTCAGCTTGCCGTCTGTGTCGGTGATTTTATTCCGCAACGAATGTGACGCACATCATAAAAATAAATGCACCAGCTTGGATAGTCCACTATTGAATGCTCAACGTTTAACTCAACATGCCTCATGCCGCTGCCAGGAAAACATTGGCCTCCCAGATTCTCTCCTCAGCCGGTTCGACCTCCTCTTCGTGGTCCTCGACCAGGCAAGCTATATGGGAGGGTGCCGCAAGTCCCGTGCGCACGCTATTTGTACGCGAGTGGGTGCTAAGTTTTCAAGAGCATGCAGACTTTTGGTCCGGACACCCTTGTGTTTGGGGTTGGTATGACGTAGTTCCGAGGCATTTCAGCTGAGTGTACTTTGTCGAGTCATGTACACAAGACGGCACCAATGTGTTTATTGAGTCACATGATAATGTCACCTATATGGCACGTCATTCTCACTGTGAAATCCGTCATTCCGCGTGTACGTTCTGCAGCTGGATGCCGAAAACGATCGTGCCATCAGCGAGCATGTCCTACGCGGCCATCGCTTCCGCAAACCCGGCTCGGACATGGAGCCTGAAGGACTCGGCGGAACGTCGAGCGAACATGCCGGGCAAGAAGAGCAGACAGAGTCGCTGGAAGAAGCAGCGCAGGTGAGGTGTAGGGTAGACGTCGGACGAATGGGCTATGGTCATTGCTGACCGTGTGGGCAGGCTCTTAACTTCATGCACGAGGTTTTTCCCAAGCTATTTGTAGAAGACCGTCGTACGGCACACGACAGGCTAAAGGCAAAACAGTATAAATGTTGACGACAGTGTTGTCTTGCACACCTGCTGACCCTCTTTCGTTTGCGTGCATCGCGGTTCATGCTGTTATTTGAGATCGCAGATCTGGGAGAAACACCACCCGCTTCTACGGGCGTCCAAGGGCCCGCGTGAAGAGCTTGTGTGCCAGAAGGTACACGTTCGTATTAAGAGTGGATGTATCCTTTCGTGATGGTAGACTAGACTGTCAAATCAGATTTCTCGCTCGCCTATGTACAAACAAATGAAATATTGAAATGGGCGCGATGAAACTCGGTAAGCGCAGTTCTGAGGATAAAGTAGCCTAAACAAGTGAGACTTGACATGTAAGCCTCTTGGAAAACAGCACGTGTACATATGAACCGCCGTTCATGTGATTTACCGTTACCTTCCGTCGCCCCCGCTTCGATCCGCCTCCTTCCATGCTTTCTCGCTGTAGTTTCTGAAGAAGTTCCTGCACTACAGCAAGCACCGCGTCCACCCAGAGCTTACCCAGGAAGCCCGCGAGCATATTGCCAATGCTTACGCCTCTCTTCGGAGCAAACAGGTGAGGGGGTGGGTGTGTTTCGTTTGTGGTCGATTTTCGCTTAACTGTAGTTTAACGGATAGATTGTCGCTCTGCGGCGATTGCGTTGGGTTTCGAATCTTGACTTGTGTTAATGTCAATAGCACACAAGGCACTTTTCTGAGTCTTCTTGTATTGCCGAAAGGTCTATAGCGTGGAATGGCAAAATTCGATGATAATCGATGTGTGGTGGGAATGCTGACCCCTCTACGCGAGAACGTTGAAGGTAAGTTCATACTGGGGGTAAGAAGAGAAGGGGTGAGACCTTTGAACACGGCTACTAATAGCTGATTAATAGTCCAGAAGACCGCTTAGGGCAAAGTCTCTCAAGATTTGAGCTAGAACGTAAAAGTGACTACACACAACGATAAAACTAAGCAGGTGCTGAGGCTGAGGGCAGACCAAGGGAGCATACCAGTATCTAGCAATCCACGGGGCGCTTCGGCTTAGCAGACACCTTTCAATCTATTTGCGCGTTGCTGTTATGTGACATGAGTATCCGGAGACTTGATTGATGCTCTGCTTGGGGTACGAGTGGCTGTTGACGGCGACCACTCATAGTCAGCCGCGCTACGTTATGCAATTGCACAACGTGTCGCTTGTTTTGATTCTCGCTGAGCGAGGGAAATGGATATTGCTATGTTGCTACTGTAAAAATGCCCATTTTGGTGAAATCGACACTCCCCCCGCGAAGCTGATCATCGTTGTGCTGCGCTACTGTTGGGGGTGGGACTGGAGGCCTGTTTTGACCCAAAAAAGCGGCAGGCTATTCGAAACGACCAGCCAAAAAAAATAGAAAAATCTGAAAAGTAAAACTGCCGACATACCCCCAAGAACTTGGTTTTAGTGTACATGCATAGGGAACTTCGTATACGATATTTCTCTGGGGTGGAGATGAATTGGATCTTGACGTTATACAGGCACCTCACACAGGCACATACCTTTCAGATGCTTTGCTCGTTTTAGCACAGGAGTACAAATTGACGTATTTAGAGAGTAGAAGGTGCGGAGAAACATGTTTTTCTCTGTGTTTTTTGCCTCTTACTTTATGAGTGCTTTTGAGTAGTGCGCAGACTTAAGTATACCCTACATTGGGATGTGTGGCATACAGCAAAACAAACCCCGCTCGAACCGACGCAGTATCCGTAGAGAACGATTCGACAAAAACATCCCCCAATCACGCAACAGCAGTGGCCAATCGCTGCAGTCGTTGCATTCTGATGTAACACCTCGGTACGCAGCAGTAGTGATGGTCGCCGAGTGCTGTGTGCACAAACGCATACAGCAAGACGAGTATCATACGTACATATATACCTGGGACACGAGGGGAACTCGCCGAGCCTCTCTTCAATGCAACTACTGTACGTAGCGGTGAGCCCACGGCTCCGCGCGGGGAGCTTCGTACGATACTATCGATCTCGCCCCTTTAGTCACTTTTTGGGTACCACGACAATCAATTTCGTGATGGGTATTCGAAAAAAATTGTCCAAGCGAACCGGGAGGCGTATCTGCAGCGTACGGGTCGTAGTGTCCACGAGGCGATCGTGTGCCGAGCGAATGGTGTTATCCGCCGTGGCATCGCGGGGGCAGAGGTCAGCCGCGACCGGGTTAGATGGCTGTAGATTGGGACATCTTGCACCACAGCAGCAGCAGCAGGATGAACAGCAGCAGCAGCCGGGTCAGTAATGCCAGCAGCCGCACCAGGATCAGCAGGTCCACCTTCAAGCAGACCCGGCAGGGGCTGCACCAGTAACCCCCCCCCCACGCTCACGCGCCCGTTTGTGCTCTGCTGCACTGCTGCTCAAGCACTCGTCGTGTTTTTTGTGTGTGCTGCTCCGCCCTTCTCGAGCCACACGCTGCTGCTCCTCTCGTACCGTACTACCCTGGTTTCTGGTATATGATACCAAATGATGAAGAGTTTTTTCGTGACGTACTTATTCTTTGATAAGCGCTGATTGATTAATTTATTAAAGATTCATCTTTCCCCCCCGACATTTTTTGTGACTTTTTTACGTCTAAAAATATTTCAGTCCCACCCCTTACTGTATGTTCACAACATGTTGGCACCCCTCGGCTTGCTTTGACCACACACAGGGCAACAACCGGAGTCTCCCTGTGACCGCGCGTTCTTTGGAGACGTTGATCCGCCTCGCCTCAGCCCACGCGAAGGCACGCCTCAGCCATAAGGTAGAGGAGGCAGATGCAGTCAAGGCGATGAACTTGATGAGCTTTGCTCTTTACCACGAGACCGCCTCCTCCCTGGATGACCAGCATGATGAGAACGGCGTTGACACAGGCTCACCCCGAAAGAGCAGCAGCCAAGACGAGGGTAGGGGAGACGAAGAGGACGACAACAATAGATATGTGAGGCTTACTGTTTTGACGCTTTCCGATTCTTGAGTTTTTTTGCACCCTATGGCGGTCGCGCGGTAGGTCGAAGAGGTTGTCCTCGAACCCTTTTCACTGTAGAGATCCTTGGTTCGAACCCCGCATGTGACTTTTTTTGTAGGCACTTGTAGGCACTACTATTAATAGTACACCCACCGACCGGAAATCGCATTGCTATTGGGATGAAATGTGTAGTGAGGGCGCGTACGGTAGCAGGGGAAAGGGGGGAGAGTGCTGCTCTTAGATCTACCGCGAAAGAAAGGCTAATACTAAAAAGCCACGAGGAAGGTATCGTAAAGGAGTGAGCCAACAACACTATTAATAGCTGACTGCTCGACTGATGTACGCAGGTTTCTCTAACGCGCACCAAGCCGCTCGCGGCCATGTCCCGGTACTGTAGACGCCGCGCGCTTCTTCCCAATGCCCTAGCAACGGTCGAAGCATTGACAGCAACCATCCCTACCTGGTGCACGCACGTGCTTCTGCGATCGCATCACAAAATGCTACTATTAGTAGTAAAGCAGAAAAAAGCAGAAGAGCGCCACACTTTGCCGTGTGTACTCGTGGTGCGGCTCCTTTCTGACATAGTACATGTTCTGGTTGGAAGACAAGGCTGTACGCAGACACATTCGTTATCAAGGAAATACATGTTCAGCCGTCTTCCCTGTTCTTCGATTTTTGTCAATTCCTCCAACAGCGCGAGTGCTGCAGTGTTACGTACAGATAGCAATATCTTTGCTTGACAACTTCCACCCTTCTGCATTTCACATGCACGTTTGCTCGACAAGGGCTCCAAACGCCGCCGGAGAAACAACCAAGGCGCGACAGGGACAGCAACGGACAGGCTTGGTGCCGACCAAAACGTGGACCCTGCAGCCCGCAGCCAGACGGCTATGCAATTGGTGATGGAGCTTATGCAAGAAAAGGACCAGATGTCCCTTGACGACCTACTGTCAGAAGCAAACAGTGGTGCCACCGACGCCGGCAGTTTCACACGGGCAGAGCTTGAGACGTCCCTGGTATCCCTTGATCGCGAGAACAAACTTATGTTCTATGATGGCATGGTGCACAAGGTTTGATGCCATCGAGGATGCTGCATCATTACGTTTATGCGCACTGCGCTCCAAACGCCAAATCGCCGCGAACGTCATGTTCAACGGAGATAACTGCGATGGCCTGTCTTGGGCCTGGGGGCATTTGTGGGATCTTGTTGTTCTGCATTTCTTCCCTCATGTAGGTGACGAAATGGAGCTCTCGTGATTCATTTGTCACCAAGGCACCAAGAACTTGATTACGTACGCATCGAGAGGGATTCGGATCGTCGCTCCTTAGCCTCTACGTAGTTGGTTGTTGGAAGACTAAGGGGGGCGTTTTTGGCTCTTCCGAAGGCTCAGCTACACGAGTTGGACACGCGCATTCGTGGAGAACGTGTTACACGGCTGTCCCTGGTATTGATCGCTGTTTTGTGTGACGGACCAAGGGGCAAAATAGACAAAGCGTATTTCTTAGCGCTACAGTACCCATGGATCCTGATCATCTGTGCGATGCAGGTCCAAATATAACTGGTGCGTTGCCGGGTCTGTGTGTACAGCATATCAGTGTCAGACGAAATTTTACAATGTCGGACCTGCAATATATTTCTAGTATTATAGTATTTGTAGGAACCCACCAAGTGTTGTGGGAAGCTTCATGAAACTATGACACGGCCTGGAGCAACCAAACAACGAGTTTAGCAGGTACCAGGTATTAATAGTACCGTTGCCCGTTGCGTAGGCTGATGACGTCGAAGTTTGTTTTGCAAGAGCTACTTGGGCAGGCAACAGCAGTAGGAAGAAACCCCCACACAGAGCAGGTTACAATTACGGTTTTCAACTCTTCTCCTTTTAACCACTGAACAGCACACAGCAGTGCAGCAATTCTTGCGATCTGCAAGTAGTATGGTGATGAAGTGGAAGTCGTCGGCAGAGGGGCACAACGCTCATACGCGAAAGGACCAAGGACGTGGTACAAAAGGTGTCAAGATCACCCAACCACGCACGTTTAGGCACCAGGGAATGCCTACTTGAACTGAAATGATTGCTGCAAACGTAAATTATAGCCAGGGATACAGGTAAAATGCCCATATACTTGTCGAAGTCGCGAAAGCCATGGGCGCGTATCTGCATCTCTTTTTTTACACAAGCTAACCCCTCCCTCCTATTTCCGGAGCAAATCGTCGAGGCAGTCGCCAGCAGCGGTCTCCATTCCCTGAACACGCGCAGATATTAAGGGCAGTTGGTCGACATACGACAAGGGGTCCAGAGTTGAGTAACACATATCAACACACCTCGTTCGTACGCAGCTCTACAGTGCAGTTTGATATTACCAGGGCTTTTCGCGGGCCAAGGGTTGTTCAAAACGTTACGGGCCGGGTCAGGAGGTATTTAAACTCTAACGGGTCGGGTCGGGTCAAGAGGCTTTCAAATCTCGCGGGTCAGGTCGGGTCGAGAGGAGATGAAAAGCTCACGGGTCGGGCCAGGTTATGACCCGCGAAAAACGGGTCACTCGCGGGTGGGGCCAGCATGACCCGAAAGTTGTTTTTTTCTGACCCGCGCATCCGGCTCGCGGATCCGTCACTTGAAACACTTCCCGCTCTCTTACCCAAGGGCTTCTCTCGTACTAATACTCAATAATACTCCTTTGGTATAATATTCAAACTTTAAAACATCGCCAAATGCATATGCGCATGCCCGCATCCATCCATACCCACTACAGCCAGGCCGCATATCGCTGCGGGGCATAACAATGAGTATTAAATTGTATTTGAAGTGTCGACCCACGCGCCGGACCCGCGGGTCGGGTCAATATAAAGAGACTCGTGGGTCAAGGTGACCCGACCCGCATGAAACCCGTGTCCCACGGGTCAATCGAAAGGTGGCGGGTCGGGTCAGGAGTTTTCAAAATCTCGCGGGTCGGGTCAGGAATTTTTCAAATCTCGCGGGTCGGGTCAAAGCAACACACCTCAAATTTTTCGTGAGATTTGACCTGACCCGAGAAAAGCCCTGGATATTACAATGGAGAAGTAACAAGCGAAGAACCATGGCGGAGTACTATGCTGCGATTAGCTGTTAGTGTGTCATGCTCACCTCTGTGGTCGCCAGGGGGCATCCTCGGTACATCTACAATTTTACTACTGTACCTGCTGGGTACGCATGGATCATGCGGCCGGTATATCGGATACGTACTGATAAATTTGAACGTGGAAGTGTGGTGAGCTTAAACTTTATTTCAACCAATCCGCCGGAGGATAAAAACATAACATATATACTGGTGATAGCTGCAGTAGAACATCGCACAGCGACCACTCTGTCTCAGCGGTCACTAGAGTACTACCTGGTATCAACTAAGGGTCAATCTTAATGAGGACCGTTTTTCACTTTTTTTTCAGTATTTTCCCGAACTTTCGGTATTTTTCGGTATTAGCCCAAGCAATTTGTGTCTTTCTCATGAGCGCCATCTTGGCGACAGTTCCGCTCGACTGATTCAGCGATGCTGGCCCTGAGCTGAGTGATCACCCACGCGTTTGAACACGACTCTGGAGAATTTGCAGGTCGGCACTCGGGCAAATACACTTGTTATACTCGTAGCTTTGTATTCGCGGACTGGCTTGTGGTTATACCCTGACGTCACTTGAGCCAGTGTGTGTACCTTATGCACACTGTCATATAACAAGCTCGACGTACCTCCAATTCTCTTGTCGCAGGCGTCGACCGCAGTAGGTCTTCTAGCATAGCTTCTATTTCATTAAAGGCAGGCCGTTCTGGAGGACTCTCGCTCCAGCAGCGACACATCAATCGCCCTATTTCGGCAGGACAGTCACCTCGAGGCACCTGAAGCGTAGGAAGACAAAAACGTTCCTTGGTGCGGCAATGACACACTCGGCAAAATAATGGAATACCTACTCATACCTCTGGTATTCCCAAATACTTGCGAAAATGCCAGATGTTGGCTTGGGTAACAACTCACCTTAGGCCTTCCACCGGCAACGACCGCTTCACGAATATCTGCGGCTTCGTATCCGCTGAACGGAATTTCACGGGAAAATACCTGGTGCGTCGTACATGGGAACAAGGAAAGACGGCTTTACATAGCGATACCGGCATATCGAAGCGCGCCTTACGCTCGGCAATGGGCCAAAGGCAGTAGTCATTCTTTCGCGAGGGCCGCAACCTGCTCGCAAAAAGAGCTGACCACCCGCAACTAAGACAACTCTACGGTTGAGCACGATAGACACCTGCCTGAACCGCGCAATGGTCCGTTTTGATCAAGACTGCCGCGCCCAAGCGCCTCGGAATGGAGGGACGGGAGAGGTTTGACCATCGGCGACGGTAGTGGGAAATTCTTTGCATACGAGGCAACTATCGACGTTGTGCCCCCAAGACTGACATGGAACGATGGGATGTCACCATGCTTACCAGGAATACAAGGAGACGGTATTGCATCGCGCTAACTATGCTTGAAAGGCTTGAGAGTCCAGAAGAACTTAATGCTACGTATGTATGTACGCTTAGGGCGTGTCCAAACCCCCTCCAAAGAGCATGGGAACGAACCGAACGGAATACTGCATGATTTTCAAGATGAATCGGTGTTAATTGGTTCTGGAAAGCGAATAGATTCAATGCGGCCAGATAAAAACAGTTCTCTTGGAAGAGGAAGAACAACTAGTGGACTTGAAGTAGGGGTGTACGTATATCAAAAGAAAATCGGTGTTGGTTTGATGGTTGATTAATTTGTTCAAATCGGGTCGACATAATTATTATGCTTAGTAGTTGATTGGAATAAACTCAATCAACTACACGATGGTGAGACTTAAAAGTCATGATTGCTGATGGTTTCCAACCGTTTCTTTCACAAACTCCGGCGCCAGCTGCGCGAATAGGACTTTGTTGCGCTCATGCCCGCCGCCCGCGTTTTCTCAAGTGTAGCGTACTGTACAATGTGACGGTAATACGTGCAACAACAACATTGATCCACTTAAAGCAGGGCGTCGGAAGTATCAACGCCCTGCTTAGTACATACCTGGTATTATGTTGCCACCAGCTAGTTGCCAGTATTCGCGTGCTAACGATCCACGAATGGCGTGCATGCCAGATTCACCATACCGTATCCTTAACCGCACTGCAAGCAGTAGTTACAAGAAACCCTATGTAGTATCCCAACATAAGGCAGTATCGCGTTCTGCCATACTTTGTGCTTCATGCTTTTATGAAGCAAAATAATATCTCCAACCCTTTCCCCGCCCAGACGATTGTATGTCTTCGTAAAGACAAGTTCGCCTATGAAGAAATTGCTGGTGACAAAATATATTTTTGTTGCACCGCGGGCACATTTTTGCACGGTTACGTCATAAAACGCCTTATTTTTATAAAAAAATAACCAGTTAATCACGATTAAGGTCAATGATCAACTAATCGCGATTAATTGATATACAATCAACAAGCAACAACAATATATCACCTGACGTGATAAAAACTAAGCACCAAAAATAAGCATAATAAATACGTGGTTATGAGTTGATGAAAGTTGATGTACCTCCCTGCAGTACCGTAGTTGGGTCCCCTTTTCTTTGAGAGGGCCGAATGGCCCGACCGAACAGGCACAACAAAAAATCCGTGCGATGTGGATGGACCACCGAACATGGGCGTGGAAACTAATTGTGCACCAACATGCTGTATTGTGTCGTGGTATGTGCAAATGATATCATTCGTACTGATTCGGCTGGCAAGGTCCAGGATTCTGCACGAACCTACGCGGCTTCGCACCAAGACTATGCCCTAACGCCAACAAAAAAGAGATTCCATCTCACCTCCCATAAAAGCACACCAAACGCGTACACGTCAATACTTTTGTTGAAAGGTCGATTCTGTAACAGCTCCGGAGCCATGTACGCAGGCGTTCCAGCGGCCGTTACCGTCGTCCTGTGAGACGGAAAACGTGAATGGTCAGCAAGGGCATTTATCTTTACAACCTCAACGGGTACTGGTAGCCCTAGAGCTCTCGTCTAAGCAGGAGCGCATTGCATGCTTTCTTGTCGAGCTGCAGCACGGGCATTAGGTGACTCAACGAAAACCAAGACTACCCTCATAGGTGCGCACCTGACCAGACCAAAATCGCACAATTTGACGGGGCCATCCTCGCCGGCTAAGAGAAGGTTCAAGCTCTTCAGATCTCGATGCACTATAGGTGGGCTGCGCGAATGCAGATACTCCATGGATTTTGAAACATCCAGCTTGAACCCAGCAATGCAGCAACCAACGAGATATTGCAGGTTAGCGACACCGTATCGATATATGTGCTGTAAAGTATTAGCGAAGGTTAACCAACCGCCTACTACCCAAACTACAGTGAGCGGTATTACACTCTTCCCTTCCGGAACGGCGTGATGCTCAGGTCTAGACCGGATATATGGGTCGACGTGTCACCACCCCGCGGTTCCAATTTCTGGGTCCCACGGAGCGTATTTTTCAGGTTCGGCATGGGGAAGTTCAAGTTTTCCTGAAAAAAGCTTGTTATGGACGATGATGAGATTCGAGTTTGCGACCTAAAAATCAAGTTCTGCCGTCGACGTCATATGTTGAGGAGCTCATATTAATAATCTGTTCGGCTACCAGTGAAAGGTTGACCCATCGCCTACCCAAACTAGGCCTACACTGTGTACTACAGTAGGTACATCACCAACTTTACGCCAGGTGTATCGTGCCTGCCATGGAACGATTGATGGTTTTGTTGGCGCGTTCACATTTTACGCAAAACAAAATAGTTCTATGAACTTGTCAGAAGTCAGTAATTTAGTGCGCCTGAAATGAGGAAATAAGACGTGCCGCTTGTTGAGCCTGGGATCGGCGAAAAGCGAAAAGTGGGCGTCAGGGTAGGCAATGATGAATCACACAGATTGTCGTTTTCCGTCGGTCCGTCGGTCATTTGTCACGCACGGTAATGGCCATAGTCATCCCCTCTAAGTGATACCAGGTAAGCTCAGGCGTGCGCCTCATCCGTTGAGTAAGTGGCCTAGATAGGGAACGCTATGGGTTGCGCGTGTCTATGAGGGCAAACTCACCGCCGTCCTGACTCGTTCTGATGTACCGATGTCTCGCCGGCAGTTGTGCAGCAGGTCGAACAGTGACCGCTGGCACAACTCCATAACGTAGAAGAGGTGAGGCGGGACCATGCAAGCTCCATAAAAGTGAACAATATTAGGATGGTGAAGCTGACTGCAAGGCGCGCAGACGGGGCAAGAACAACTTGTCAATGAGGCGATGACTACAAACAGTACAAACGTGTACTCAAATGGAACTAATTACAGGCGGTGGCGGGCATTCTCCCTCAGCGCGGATTCGTGGCGTAGGTGTCATAAACACCGCCTCTCTCTGCCTCTCTCTCTGTCTCGATCACACGCAACGCTTCCTGAAAACACACCTAGCCTGCAGCTCTAATGGTCACCTGAGTACAAGCAACTCGTCCAGATATTCTTGTTTCAGGGCGTCGTCGATGCGGCTGTTGAACTGTACCAGCACCACATATGTATCAGAGTATGAGGGGAGGGCAGGGGAAAGGCCGATGGTTACAGAGGCCACGTTTCGCTCGAAAGATTTGCTTGGTGCACAGTACCCCCAAAGTTGACATGTTGTAAGCAACGACAATTCCAACCACAATCCCGTGCCACACCTCCCTAGTTTCTGCAGTTTCCATTACCGAGAAAGACATTTCGTACACGCAGTTTTCGAATGGTCAGTTTTGGTAGAGAATTGGAGTAGCGGTGACACGCGCCACCATCTCCTAGATGGGCAGTAAAGGGGATCTCCAGCTAACTACCTGGTACGAAAACGAGCGGTTTGGGTAAGAGCGTGAAGTTAGAGCAACCTGCGGCCGGGGTTGAACGGCGCCTCATGTCGTTCACTCCGCGAGCAGAGGCGCCACCAGATTCAACAGCCGCGTATCGTTTAGACACTGCTCATGATGTACCGCAAGCTCGAGTCACGTTGACAAAACACACTGTACTTGTATTATGCAGTACGACACATACTTCACTGCTTGTAGTAGCGGTGCACCAAGGCATAATACTTCCTTCAACCCTCGCCTACACTCATATTTGCTGCCGGAGTCCTTATTATTATTTCAGTGCCACGAGGGTTATGTTATTACCAACCTTAACCCTGATGCCTTACGCCGTCCTGTATAATCTATCCTTACATTTTTACATTATTACACATTTGCATCCTTATCCTTGCTTTCTTACCCTATAATAATTACATAGCACGCGCCGTACACATTGCACTGCACACTGCACTATTGCATCATACCTGCACAATATCGTCCTTTTGCATGCAAGCCGATCCTTTCAATTTCAATATACTTTGACACCTCGTCGAGTTTGGCGCTGTTGATTACCGTCAAGTTTGGCGCTATGACATATTAGCTGTACTAGAGAATTTCATGAGCCGTGCACGCCTTGCAGGGCAGACAAAACTGGAGCTTTAGCCATTTACGAGTATCACTCTCGGGTGTTTGGGCAGCGTGCGATTGAAAGCCCTATTCACTACCGTACTAATCCCAGTATAAGGTTGATTCCACCAACGCTTCATATATAGTTTAGTATAGTATAGGATAGTATAGTATAGTAGAGTCTGGTGTCCGGTATTGCACACAGGACCACGGATTCGTCGATTAACCCTGCACACCTCGGATGACGTTGCACTTGACGTTCCATATCATTATTACGGTTCAGCGTTTTTTTTTACCGTAACTTTACCACGTTAGATGATTTCTAGACATTGCGGTAACATAAGGTACGTTACGATATTGGCGGGCGATTGCGTAACACAATGATATCGTGTTTCTAATATAGCTAGATTCCGTATTGGCAACATAATAGTATTACTTTGTTACAGTATGTGGCTCATACATAGCGAACATTGAAAAGTTAGGATGTTGGAGGAAATGCAAATTGCATCGCAACACGCAGGTAAATAGCGTCAATGACCGATAAAGCACGAACATTCACAATACGGTAATTTGTTAGCTCGTATGCAAACTACAGTATGTACGAACACGAGTTATTAATAGCAGACAAATTGCATCCCCAATATAACATGAACAATAATTTACTGCTGAGTTAGCTCGTACGTGCGAGTATGCGGATTAAGTTGTATTACGTTATACTATTAATAATAGATGAGTCGCGTACTGGCGGGGTTTCCTATTTTGTTGTAGGCGTTTTTTCTTGGGATTCCTCCAAAATTCACCTTGTTTTGGGTTTCAAATTTGTAGAGGCACTTTTTTTCGAGGATGCTTTCATCCTCTCGTCCCGGGGATATTGGCGAATGTGTCCCCGTGTTCGAGAGGGTCTGTTGAACTCCACTAAATGACGAACATTACTTTACTGCTCAAGTAAATGACGAACATTACTTTACTGCTCAAGTAAATGACGAACATTACTTTACTCAGCGACTCCGCTTCAGTGTAACACTAGTAACACATACCTGGTATAGTGTACCTGAGACCTACGACAATGGGAACGCAAAATTTCCTCAAGAACTTTGAATTCCAAAGATATCCTCCAGAATTTTTCAGGTATAGCTTGCTATGGGCGCGATTCTCCAAATCGAATACCTGGTAGTTCCGAAGTTTTGGAAAATCCCCCAAAAAATAATTATGGGGCAGATGTTGGGTCAAGAACGGCTTCAGAAAAACTCAGGCGGATGTTTAGTTTGAAGCGGCGAGATTCCGAGTCCTCGAAAGATATCTATCGATAAAACAAACGGCTGCGTCCTAAACTTTGAACGGGGTGCGCTCGTTAGGGGCTCCAACCCACCCTAGGGTCACCGTGTTCACACAATGACCGGTGATATGTGGCGGGTGCTGGCCACGCGTATGATAAAAATAAACAATTGGCCGCTGGTGTGAAGAAAACAGAAGACAGTTTTTCTCCATCCGTCTCGAATGACATAACCTAGGGTTATTTTTAGGTTTGAGAGAAGAATATAGGACGCCGCCGGCAAGCTCTCGCCCCCTAGACCATGGATCCACCTAATACCTTTGAGGCCGTCATCTACACACTCGTTTGCCTTGCCCGACACCAAGCGGGTTGGCCGTGCGCTGGGTTTACATCCGGATCGAAGGTCCGTCGTCGCATGAGCTGACTTTTGTCAGCGTGTTGGCGTTTTACAACGAGAAAAAACAAGTACGCCACCTGCAGCCGCGTGAAGAAATGAAATTAAAAAAAACTTTTATTTCTTCTATTTTTTCCCACAGCGGCGGTACGAGAATATATTCAGCTGTTTTTGAAAACAAATATTTATAAAATAAAACTTTCAAACTTCTCGTTCCCATTGTCATAGGTCTGAGAGACCAAAACGGCAACATAGATAGCAACGTTTTACGTACTACCATTTTCTTAGGAATGGTGATGATGATGCCGTACTGAATCTTTCGTTTGACTCTGTTATTTTATGCCTTTTCAACACCGGGTGCTCCCGAGCGCCACACGACCCCCGCTTACACACGGCCGAGCCACGCCCGCCCCACTCATCAGCCATCGGTGATCCCGGCGAAAGAACGGGCGCCGTCGCCCAACTCAGAGAGCGGGCGGCGTGGAAAGTTGCGCTCCCGGGGTTGGCAAATAATCCCCGTGTTTACGTTTGTGTCAGCGGCAGAGCGGTCGATTGCAGAGGCCAGAAGCGTTTGTTCGAAGCCCACCCGCTCTGAGTTTTTGTTTTACAATTTTGGACTGGGTGCGGTGAATAGTTGTATGGGTTTTATAGTGCAACTTTTGTTGTCGTTTTAGTTGTATTGCATTTCAGTATGGCAATTGTATGGGTTGGAGTATGCTTTCATTTTATAGTACAGCAGTACATGGTAGAGCGCTCGACTGCAGTAGTAGAGCTGGAGGGCAGAAGCGTGGGTTCAAATTCCACCTCCTCTGCGTTCATTTTTTGCATTTTCTTAGGACGGGGTCTATGGTTGAAGCATGTCTTCTCTTTCGTGTCAGTTGTATGACATTCGTATGGTAATTGTATGGGATTAATTGTGATTTATTTATGTACAACAGCAGTAGTACTTGGCTGGGCGGGCGGGCGAGTGGGTGGGTGGGTGGGTGGGTGGATCGTTGGCCATGTTACAACGTTACGGAACAGCGTACTTGAGTCTATACGAGGGTGGGTTGGTGGGATGGGTGGGTGGGTGGGTGTGGGTGAGTGGTGAGTGTTCGGTGGTTGACACATTTTTTGGTCCACTGGTCCACTGATGCTGTGGCCTACCACTAGTGTTGTAGTAATTTCAGGTCCAACTGTCACGCGGTAAGCTAATGTTACGTCTAGGTCGTCAGTTATGGCAGCCTGGCAACGCAACGTTAAGGTTAGATCTTGAATGCAAGTAACATGCTAACGTTATGTTAGGCGCCCATCGGTATTTAAGTAGCATCCTACACTAGAGATCCGTCGCGACCACCTCCAAAAGTGAATATTCGCTTAACTTAAATCAACTGTTACGTTATCGGGCCTTAAGGAAGCATAAGGGGGGCTCGAATATCATTCGAAAAATACAGTAATGTTAGTGTTACTGAAAAGACGATTACCGCACGTAACGTTGCGTTAGGGCATTATAGGATTTCCGCGTAATTTTCACCAAATAAAAAAAAATGTGTATTGTATTGCTCGGATTTAAACACCCTGCCGTTGTGGGTTATTCGCAACCCCCCCCCAAAAGCAAACTGCGGGAGACAGAATGTGAGCGAAACGAGTATGCCCAACTGGTTTTGAAAGCTCCAAGCTGCCTAGAGACATACAAGACAAGATAACCCTACCTGCTTCGTACAGCGGTGACATGAGTAGTAGAGTGACGACGTTGCTGTTGCTTACCGGTGGTGGGCCACGTAGCTACCGTAGTCGTGGGCGGAGTGAGGTTGGTCTCTACAAAAAACGACCCTAAATTCCACCCAAAGCACAAAAGTTTCATGAGATCGAATCGTATGCTCGGAACGACCGAGCTCGCTCGAACACGACACCCCTTATCATAACGGCCTTACCCGCTTGCTGCGGCCATGGCATGAGTAGTATTAATAGGAGCAAGGTGATGCTGAGTATCAGGGGTTGGGGGCGTGATAGCCGCTATATTCGCTTGGGTCGTCTGCTGCTGCTGTTGCTGGCATATTCGGCGTTCGACGATATACACTCAATCAATTGCAGTTGTTTCGAAAGGAAAACCCCCCCGCTACATCAATCGAACCAGTGAAGAAACATCTTGATTACGATAATCGATTCGTTACTTTTAAAGAAGTCCCGCAACCTACGAGGGTGAAAATGTCCATCGTTACAAACAAAGCCCTATGATATGCCTACTGTAACAACACTGTAACCTACTAGTAACACAATGTTAGAATATGATGCCTAGAGTCTCCTATAGTCATAAAATAATGTTAGCAAGTTACCGAATCGGCGGACAGTGATCTGTTCATGTTAGGATGACAACGCACAAGTCTGGATAAATCCCAACTAACGTTGTGCTACCTTTTGTGTACCGCAGTACACGTACCGATCACGGCGTAACACTATGTTACGGTGCGAGAGTCGCCGAGATCGAGGAAAACGATAATATTACGTATTGTGTTAAACTATAGCGTTCGTGGATAAGGATTCAACACAACGTTGCCGCGTTACGCCATTTGTCTTCCAGTGCTAACGCTATGTTAGGACGTGGTCAAGCCGCCGAGTTAGGCCCCACAACGTAGATAAGTGTTATCCGAGAGTTGCGTTATCCGGTCTGTGAAATCATGTGGCTTATATTATATGGCCCCTTAAAGCCCATGTTTCATGATTTGCATAAAAACTGGCACCAGTACTCTACGCGCACCTTACCCTCGTACTGCTGCTATATCCACCATCCGCCAACGTACGGCGTAGTCTTCGCAGTAGTTTACTGACTTACTGGTGGTTCATATTTGGGCTTGTTGTCGCCTCTTCCGCTCAATGTGCTATTTCAAGGCTTCAGGGGTTGTCGCGCTTACTTATGTTATCGCGGGGTTCGTGGCTTGTTCGTATGGGCAACGAGAGGAGCTACCGAAACGGGTGATGTTTGGGGTATTGGAGGGGGGGAAGGGTTACTTGAAGGGCAAGAGCAGGACTGGATGGGTTGTCTCGAGCGCAGCCTATCGGTGTTTAAGTTGCCAAGCGAACAGAAACAATGGGCGCTGGCAGCGAAGAGATCGGGCAAGTGGTTCAGACGTGTAGAAGAAGCGGTAGAGCAGTAGTACATGAAGCGCTGGTTTGTTAAGGGGAAGGACAACGTAGCAACACGACGAACGCTTGGTACAAATGCGCAACAACTTAAGACGTCGTTGGGCCCAAGACCCGGGGGGGGAGGAAGAGGAGCCGCGTCAAAAGGAGGCGTATCAAGAACAGCTAGGCCGGATAAGAAAGTGAAGGCACCCGGCGAAACGTGGTACCAGCCGTCTTTCTTCCTGAGACGCCAGGTGACTGCTGCCTAATGCTGGGTTACAATCCCTGTTTTTTTGTTCGTCGTGCTGCCCTATTCCCTACCAAGTCGATGGTACCCTCCCCTCTGCCGTACCCTGCCATTCAGCGTCGGCTGTGTCACCTTATTTTTCTTACTTTTGTTCTATTTGTGTGACCCTTTGCTATTTCTCTTTTTTTTTTCTGGTTTTGCTTACTTTTTTTTAGCCACCGTTGGTTCGTCTGTCTCTGTCCTCTTTGTGTCTGTTGTGTCTCTGTCCTTGACCCACTGCTCGTGTTTCGTTTGTTATTAGCTCTTTGTCCCTACCCTGTTATTGTCCTCTTGTCTTCCGTCTGGTCTTCTTATGACGTCTTCATGTTGGTCGATCAGCTGGACATATCATAGGACTGGTCGTGCCAGCAAACTGCAACCTTGTCCTCGGGACTCGGCCTGCGCCCTGAGGCTGTTTCCTATCGGGGTTTTTTCTCTTCTTTTTTTACCCTCCGGCGGATTGGTGTTTTCTATCGGTTCTATTTTGAGCTTCAGATTGTGACCCGATAGCATTTTCAGATGTGAACGTGGCAAATCGAAGCAGCCTTGCAATGCGGAAAAATCGGATTTTAATGTGCGAGCAGAGATGCGAGCATACGTCAAAACCAACATTTGTTGTTGTGGTCTACTGCCGCGAAGAGACGCGCTGGGTGCACTGCACTGCGCGTAGGACCCAAGCGTCCGAGCCCACGCTGACTGCGTTTGGTCTGGCGGCGAAGAGACGGGTCGAGTGCGCTACGTACAGTAGAGTCAACTTGTCTTGATATTTTATATTTTGACCCGATGTGGCTGACTGCTGACTGCTGCTGCTATAGTTTACGGGTACGTATCCACGGAGAGGTGCGCGCCAAGGGCGCTTCTTTTGGTATCTAGGCCCGATCCCGCGCCAGCCGGCTGTAGTCTGGCCACGGAGAGACGCGCTTTCACCCATGTTTTATCTCACGTTGTTCTGGCAAAAAAAACGATATTGAGTTTTTAGATCGAGGGATTTGCGTGTACGAAGATCGCGATATTGAATTCGGCGCAAAGAGTCGAAACATCACCCTCTCTTGAGTTTTATATAGGGTATACTCGTATGTCTATCATCATTAGGGGGTTTGCGAAATAATCGATTATGGTTGGGTCGCGAACCACAGGCTACTCACCAAACCAAAACATAATCGGGTTTGAAACTGCTTGCGAGAACCCAAAACGACCATTTCGGTTTTGAACTGGAAATAAAATTCTAGGAATTCAGAATACAGCAACAAATGACAAATAACGAAATAAAAGTACGAAAAATGGAACACCAACGGCCTCGCACGAGATGCTGCTCCCTGCTGCTGCTTCGTGGTTCGCTGCGTTTGTGTCTGCTCTGTGTGCTCTGTGGCAATCATGCGAAGCGTGTCAATCGATGCGACCGGGGCCTGTTGTGCAGCGCGTGCGTAGGCGTGCTGTGGGTGTGCCTGTGGTGCGGTAACACGCCCCAGAGCCCAGAGTACCGCTACTTTGTTGCCGCAGCAATAAGCAGCACAGCAGAGCAACACCTTCAGCAGCAGTCCACAACGCAAACGGCGCCGTCAACGATGTTGAAGTTGCAGCCTGCCAGCCCTCCGCCGCATATGGCCGTATGCCTTTGCCGGCCATAACGAGGGCTTCGCGTTGACACGGACTCGCCGAATGGGCCGTGCGCTTGGTTAGATAGCTTGGTGGTGACAGGCAACCCATGTATCATGCCTCACTCCTTCTGGCTGCTGCTGTACGCTGTGCGATGAGAACCTGACGTCAACGATTATGATTTCTTGTCAAATACGATGTTTTCATTCGTCCGGGGCGATTCCGGGTTGTCCTGGCCAATAGGGTGAAGATCCTAATCGAAACCCAAGAAGGCAAACCCAACCCGAAAATTTTGTGAAGATATGGGCCATATGAGGCCATTTTGGGTCCTGATTTTGGGAAGTTGATTATTTTTTGGGATCGGGAGAATAGAAATTGGCCAAACCAAACCATAATCGGAACTTCGCAAACACCATACCAGGTATTATATTGTACGAGTAGTCTCGGTAGACCGGGGTTTGTGGAATGCACTGCTGTACTGCTGTATGAATGACGCAAGTAAAGGTGCCACCGCTGGTGCTGCTGTAGCTTGCTCTTGCCTTGCATCTGTGTGGGTATTTTACACTTCTGTACCAGGTACTATACGCAACACCCACCAGTGTCTTCAGCGCCACCGGCTTTCCCGCATACGCCCCACGGTGGACCAGCCCTACGCTCCCTCCTCCTAGCTGCTCTCCCAGCTCCACCTCTTCGAAGGAGATCGTTTTCCAGTTTCCGGTGTCGACTGGAGATAGCGTATGCCCCTCATCCTCCTCGAAAGACTCGTCTCCATATTCCTCCATAAAAGCTGTAAGCAGGGCTCTCAACAGAGGCTACAAGGCTCTACACCTCTTTAGCAGAGCTGTTGCTGCTGTAGCTTTAGCTTTAGCTTCCGTCGCATTTCCAGTGATGAAGATACGGAACGATGTTCACCGCGCTCAAACAACACCAACAATGACGAGGACGTCAAACAGGAACACTAAGAGTCTTGAAAGACAAGGTACACCGCGCCGGTTCGGAATCTAGACCAGGACAAGTTGCCGCCCAAGGCAGCGGCCTGGCAGATCAGATCTTTACATCAGCAGTATCTTATACCGGTGCAGGGGACATTAAAGTGCATTCCCCTCTCCAAATATATTTTCCCACCAGTGTGGAAACCTTCTTCGACGCACCGATACGCAACACGCATCAAGACACTGACAGGAGCAGTTGAAACGCACTACGAGCGCCGATAGGAGCTTTTTCTGGTGTATTACATAGGGAGGACAAGAGGAGGAGGGGATATGTCGACTGGGAGCGATGATAACGAGCTGCTTTTACTATTGCAAGGATGCGAAGCTGGCATGCCGTTGGAGATGCGTTCGAAAATTTGCCAGCGCTTGCTGGATCTCGTCGAGAACCAGCGTGTGCGAGATGTGGATAAACTCCCATGGAAGATCTACGGCTTCCTTGTTGACTCTATCCGCCTAGGGTGGCAGCAACCAGAAACGTACTTGGTGAAAAGCTCGCAAGCCTGTCTTACAGGACTGATAGATATTCCCGAGTTTGAGGCAAATGTGGCTGGAGATGTCGTAGATGATGGATTCTTGCTGCAGCTTTGTGACCGATTCCATCGAGGGGTTGCTTTCGAACGAGCGTTCCTGCGCGACACGCTTCATTGGGCGTACGCAAGCTTCCCGCAAAAGCGAAGCCTTCTTCGGCAAAAAATTGGGGCTGTTCTCAGCCACTTCGCGCGAGCACCAAGCTGCAGCTTCCACGCCGCAGAATTGCTCCAAGTATTGCGGCACATCATCAAGGGTTTCCCGGAGAACTTGACTCAGGTGAGCTGACTGGCCGAAGTTCACATGCTCAGTTAAAACATACCAGGTAGTAACGAGTTCGCAGCTGCACTTGTCGAGAGCTGGTTGTCGAGGCATGTTGCGTACCAGTATAACATACCAAGGTACCTGATATTTGGTACCGTATCATAGTAAGCACGAAAGCGAAAACACTCCCATGGCGACTCCTCAAGGTATGCGTCATGCAGGTCCTTACCCGGTACCAATACCCCGTACTCAGTTGATACTGGTACAATAGAACTACATACTTAGATCACAACCCCTGAGCGTGCTCGGTTGGTGCATCCCTGGCCTCTCAGAGCTCCCACTTCCAAACCGCCTCCTTTCATTACTTGCCGGACCTTTCCAGCAGTTCTTTGTTTTCTCCATTTCTCCTGGCACTCTCGGTCCTTTCTTCCTTTTTTCTTCTTTCGTTTTATGTGCGTGCGTGTACTCCGAGTACGGCACCGCGGGAGAGCCCGGCACCGTCGTGGGTGTCAGTGGGTGCTGGCGGGTAGAAGGGGGGTTGCAAGGAGCGCGGTCGCCGCTTTCGTGCCTAGGCGTCGCGTGTGCCTCGAGACACGAGGGATGCATGAACGGGCTTTGTCTGGCTTCCGTTTATGATTTTTGATAAGAGGATGTACGAGTTATCAAGGTCGTTCGGGATGGCAAGATAATGTTCAAGCGGTGCTTATTTTTGCGACCAAGCTGAAGTTGAAAGAAGGAGGTGTGCAGTTTGAAAACCAACGTTATCGAGCTAGCGAACGGAGGTCACGGTGATCACCGGACTTCACGCGAGGCGGGCGACGGGGCTGATTGTGGCAGAGAGCGATAAAAGCTTTACCCGGACCGAATTGGTGGCGAGGTGGTCGCGAGAGGGGCGGGCGGCGTACGAGGCTGAGAGAGAAGCTCTACTGTGCGATTTTCTTTTCTTATTTTCGACCGGGTGTAAGGCCGGATCTTGTGCATTTTTTTTTGAGGTGATTATATGACTGTTTACGGAGGCTTCGGGGTATCTGGTCCCATATCTGAGCAGATTTTATCAAAATCACGTCTTATGGGGCCTGTTTGGTGGAAAAAATGTTCCTCCGAGATTTTATCACTCCTGAAATTCCACGAAATGTTTTTTTTTGGCAGCCTTTTCTGATCAACTCTGAAAGTGATGAATTTAGCTTTGCAGAAGACCTCGGTGGCATTATACAATTTTGTTTAGGTTATAGACTGGGTTCATGACGGGTCACGACGCTACATGCTTGGTTACGCTTGTATACAGCTAGGCTCCAACACTTGTGCATCGGCCACCACGGAGAAGGAGGGCATCAGTACCTTGGCCACCATCGTGTCCCTTGCGGCCGCCCAACTGCAGCTGCTCTAGGCAAAACAACTTTGGAAACGAATAGGACGAGACTACAGCAGCAGTATCAAAACAATCAAACGGTATTTTTCTGACTAAGACCGCCGCAAGCAGCTCATGCTCCGCGAAGGCGAGAGCTCCTTGCTGGTCCAGCGACTAGCAAACCCCTTACGCAGCTCCCCAGGGGGTTCCACATTCCGCTGCTTCCTTCGAGGAGCTCGTGGTGAAGGTTGATCGCCCAACCCGGCGTGAGCGACTCTCGTTCGTGTCGTGGTCCACGTGGAGTTCAAAATGTCGGTTGTGTTCTGTTTTTTTAGTTCTCCCATGAAATAAAACCAAAATCACGATAAGACGGCACATGGCGCACCGACCTGGTTTGGCTTTTTGCCGTAGGAAAATCCGACTTCCTGCCTTTTTCAATCACTGATTTTTTTTTGCATAAGACCCAGCCTAAAAAGGTGTTCCAATCAGGCAGAAAAGTATTGCACGAGAGGGGATAGGGATGTTTTTTGTTTCCGAATTTTCGGTTTCATTTTCATTGTTTTTGCTGCTGTGCCGTGCTGTGCTTTCGTTTTCTTCGTACATACGAGTACAGACATACCCTGGTAGAGCATATCAAAATAAGAAAATAAGTACAGCAGTAGTACCCTACCTGAGGTATGTACGTACGTACGACATCCGCGACGCGAATCGTATAATGTGGCGTCCGAGCTGACGTCGGAGCTGTTTTTTCCTGAAGCATGGCGGCGGGACTCTTGGCATTATCAAGTCGCCGGTTTGCAATTACGATCCTTAAAAAAACTAAATTCAATCGTGGACCTCTGTTCGCTTCGCATAATTTGATGTACTTTTTTCCTTCCTGAGCGAGCGTAGCGGGCGGCGTAGGCCGCCCGCGGAGCGAAGCGCCTTGTATAAGAAGGCAAATAATATATAAAAAAAAACAGGTAGTAAATTATAAATGTACGCTATATGACAATGTGGAAGCGCCGGCGTCCCCGGTGGCTTGGTAGGTGGTCCGCGTGCCTATCAAGATCAATTTTGTGGGTTCAAGTCTCACCGAGTGCACATCTCGCAGGGACTTTTTCTTGCATGAAGAAATTGATTAGCGGAAAGCGCGAGAGCGTGAGTTTGCTACATTCGATGAAAATCGACGAGCAGTGGGAAGGCTGAACCCTACGCGCTACAAAAAATAAAGGCACGTACCGGGGGGGAAAAGGGACGACACCTGGGACCATGGCTTGTCCAGAAGATCGCCGAGGGTAAAACCTCCTACGAGCTATTAGGCTGGAAAGTTAAAGTGATGAAGAATGTGCAGGGCGTTATTCATTCAAAATTAAAAAGCTGACATAATTCATGGAATACCACTAACTTCATCTAACCAATTCTCCTTCCCTGCGTATACTCGCTTGAATACGCACCCCCACCATTTACTATTAATAGTAATTGGTGGTAATGAGGCGCGACTTCGGTAATACCTGCAGTAGTTATATCTGCGATGCATCATGCTGGGCGAATACGGATTATTTTGTATTGTGCTGAACGAACGAACACGAACGAACATCTACTATTAATACGTACGTACTACTACTTGTACGCCGTCGTGGGTGCATCTCAATAAATATCGCATGTGTTCTTGGCCTCTCCTGCTCTTGATATACCTGGTATGAAAACACACAGTAGCAGTACTCGTACGCACACACACCTGCAACCTGCAACAAATACTGGATTTGGTCGTGTGTATCCTGGTTTCCACCTCGAAATCCGGCATAGTAATTTGAAGACGAAAAATCTGACCACATAACTTGTATCTCTCGAGGAATCGGCAAGGACACTGGTCAGTGGTGCTGGATGTCGACGGGTTTAGAAAGAGTCGAGAACACACAACATCTGACATGTTTTGTCGTGCGTGTTTTGCTGGTTGAAATTCAGCACAACAACAATTTGAGGACGAAAAATCTGCATCTCACATGTTTTGTCCAACAGAAAGAGCTTCTTTCTCGTATCAGGTGCACTTGGACTCATGTACGACATCTACTGCAGCAGTGCGCCTCCCGCAGCATAACAGCAGCAGCAGCAGCAGCAGCAGTAGCAGTAGGACACACGAGCAGGGTCAGCGTCGCCGTAAGCTCGGCTTGTCGGTCTAACCCTTGCACCCTTTGTACGCGTACATACACAGACGTAGTACGCACCCTGTACTCGTTTTTTATGTTTCCTGCTTCCCACCTCGAAAGTCGGCATGATATTTTCGAGACAAAAAATCTACAACACGAACATGGCATGTCCAACAAGAGCTTCTCGTAGCAGGTACCACAACTACTACTGCTGTACAACATCTACAGCAGAGCTTCTCCAGCAGCAAAACAGCAGCAGCAGTAGCAGTAGGACCCACGAGTCCAGGGTCAGCGTCGCAGTACGCTCGGCTTGTGTCGGTGAAACCCTTGAGCCCTTTGTACACCGTACCTGATGTTGTGTGTGTGGTTCCTGATCCCACACACATAATTGGAAGACAAAGAATCTACAACCTGTCATGACATACATGTATCCAACCAACAATGACAAAGGTTCTCGTAGCAGGTGCCACCACTACTACTGACTGCTGTACAAAATCTACAGCAGATCTTCTCCTGCTTCTCCGTCCCCTCATCAGTAGGAGGGGGGGCCTGTCAATATCACCTGCAGCACATGGCCCGAACGTTGCTGTGGACAGACAGGCTAAGTCTGCGTATGACTACTCGTAGTTGGGTTTCGTTAGTTATTACGTAGGTAGAAGAAAGAGCTAAAAAAACAAAGCCAGCCGTCTCTCTGCCTGCTGTGGACAGGCCCAGTCTGCCTGCTGTAGAGTGCTGCGGACAGGCTCACTCTGCTTGCTGTGGATAGGCACAGTCCGCCTGCTGTGGACAGGCATAGTTTGCCTGCTGTGGACAGGCATAGTCTGCCTGCTGTGGGCAGGTACAGCAGTGTGCATGGTGTGGACAGGCACAGTCCTGCCTGCTGTTGGCAGGCACAAAAAAAACGTTATGATTTTGTATTTTGAACACGGCCCAGCACAGACATTGGCCTACACACGTTGCCGCACCTAGCTCGACCAACTGTGAACGACTTTCCACCCCACCAGGACGAGAAAGTGTCTTGCGTGTGTGTGCGTGCACAGAGCCCGCGGGGACTGGATTTGGTGACGTGTGCGTCGAGCGCGGTAGTGAAAGGTGGACCAAAAAAGGTTGAATCACTCACACCAACTCACGCACACACATACAAAAAACTCAAAATACGGCACCCTACCCTCGTATCCGAGCCGCTATGAAGAGGCTTTTTTTCCTTGGTTAAAAACCAACGAAAAAAAGGCTCGCTTCGCTTGCGCGCCTGCTTGCGCGCCTCATTACAAAATAAGGCAAGACCGAGGGAGCCAATCGACAACGACAGGTGTTGCCTTAAGAGTGGCCGCTGCTTTCATGGATGATCACGATTCGAATGTTGAGTTCGGGTTACCTGCGGTTTTTCCCGTGATGGCTACGATATAATTTATACCAGGTACCATGTATTTTATTGCGACAATCGACGCCTTCGTATCAATCCTCAGGTGCACCGGTCTCTCCTTACAACAGTCCTGCTGCCCCTTCACCAGCCCAACGAGATGGCCGTGTGGAGCGTTCAGCAACCTCTCCTCGATCTTTACCACGAGGCGCTCGTCGGTTGTATAGTCCCCTTTCTGGAGCTACAGCCGGACCTAGTTCTGCCCGTTTTTGAGGCTATCGTGGCAGCGTGGCCGAGAGGCTTCAACGGCAATACCCCGAAGGTTTGGGTTGTTCCCTGACTTGCATGCTGCGCTTATTCTGTTGTCATATGAGTGGTCAAAATATGAACTCTGTTCTGCTATGTTATCCACAGCTGTTGTGCCGTATACACGTGTTGTAGAATTTCACTACCGGCTTTATATACTCTACTGCGGTCGTAGATTAATGGATCGTACGTAGTCGTCGCAGGTAGAGGCGTAGAGGCCGAAGAGGCGAGCATCCATGCTGTATTCTGTTTTTCTCGGTCGGTCTGGTCGGTTTGTGATTGTGTTATGCACGCTTCGATTCGTTTATTCATCGTGCGCTTGTGTGGCCACCTGTCATAACTTCCTAAAGTGCCTACCGTTGGGACTTCCGGTGAGGCACAAGCGGTCGATTCAAGGGATGTCGGCACCCACTGGAGGAAACATTGGTATCGAAATGTGAAGGCTAAATGAAAGACAGCGATGTACTTGATAGGGTTTTCGCTGGAAGACTATGATCCGTCTAAGCTTGCGCATTTCCAAGAGTCCGGCCCCGAAACTCTCTTTCGCAACAATCGACATTCTACCGCAGGAAATTCTTCTTCTGCATGAGCTGGAAACGTTAGTCGAGTTTGTCCCACCAGAGGCGTCTGGCGCTGCGCTGAACGTCATAATGCCCAAGGTTCGTGAACTTCATGTTGTCACGTGTCGAGCCTTTGACCTGTGCCAAGGGAGACTATTATCGACAGGCTCTGTTCCAGAATAGCCCAGTCCTGTAGTGTAGTGCTCAATATTCGTGTGAGAAATATTCTCAGCCCTTTTATACCAAGAGCTCTATTTGGGGCTCAAGCGCGTACCTACTGTAGTACTGTTCCACGACGCGTGATCCACTCCTGACCTACCCCGAATTACTCTGTCATATTGGCGGCCAGATTTTGGGATGCCTTCGTGTTGACCACACCCAAGTTGTTCAGCGAACTCTATTCCTGTTCAAGAATGACAAGTTTGTGGACATGCTGACTAGGAGGAGCCACTCCATCTTCCCGCCGCTGCTGTCTGCACTTCTGAGGGGTGGAGAGCGTTCCTGGAACCCAACCGTTAATAAGGCAAGCAACAAAGCTCGAAATGCTAGTGCGCGCTGTTCACGCGCATGTAAAATCTCAAGCGGACGCTGTAACGGGTGCTTGCCTCTGTCTTGTCTGCCCGTTGCCGTCCCGTGGTTGATAAACAAGCCATGCTAAGGTGGGGACGCTCACGAATGTATCCATTGCCATAGTCGGTAAAAAAATGCCATTGCTCAACGTTGAGATGTTTTAGTGCACCAAACACAATGTGGTTTGTATGCCGCGTGGTGGAAGTCATTGTTGGCGTTTGGCGCGAAACACCCTCTTTTTCCCCGACCGTTCTTCGTCCTGATTATATAGATGACAGCTCACGTTTTGGAGTCCCTGGAAAGAAAAGATGCCGCCGCTTTTGCTGCCGCATGCGAATCTGCATGGGGCGATATCTCACCTTCCACATCCACTGCCGAGACTCGCCCAGAAAAGGCAACAACGAAGAGCGAGGTAAGGAAATACCGTTGGTACAAGATAATGGAGATTCTGGGGCCATGCTCCATGCTCACTTTGCTTGTGAGCGACGTCTGCACCAACGGTCACATGCACTGCCAAGGGCAACATGGAACTACTGTAGTAGTTAGCGGGTCCTCAATGACCGATATAGAGTATTTGCAGTTGGACTCGATCGAAACAGGGATTGCAACGCGCTGAGAACGCCACCGTCAAATCTCAGCATGGGTTTTGGGCTCGCCTTTCGTACGTCTCAGGTTCCGCCTCAACCAGAAGCCGAAGGCACTGGACGTTGTCCTCCTACCTCGCTAAAGGTTGCGATGGGAAGCTGGCGCCCTTTAACCGGCACTCGTCCCGGGCACGTGGACGCTCGCGAAACGGCTAAAAACCCCCCTGCAGCGGTGACGGGGGTTGCTCCGTGGGCCTTCCGGGCACCGAACGTACCGACTCGACCAAAAGCGGCGGGAGCCCTGCAGTCTAGAGCGAATAGCGCACAGCGTATGACACCGCCGGTACAATCACTCAAGAGAATTCGGTGAGAGCTCGGCTCGTAGTGCAGGGGCCAATTTCGGTTCTCTACTAGATATATAACTATAAATGACTGACTGGCACTATCCCCAGGAGCGCTGCATCGCGCTCTAACGTCTTAATCGTGTGTGTTTCCAAAGCCATGAGAGTGAACGCGTGGCCCTTGGTATACCCTTGTGTTTGGCTGTACAATTTTTCCACAGGCTGGATGCCCCTGAAAGTGGGGAAGGTATCCGTCACGACGATGTGGATGATCGGAAGACGTCGGAAGATACTCAGGTCGGCACAGGCCCCAGGTCTTTACCGCCGCGTGCGAGTGGAGCTATGGCATCGGTCTCGCCTGACCCCCCGCCCAATCTCGGAGTGTCGCAAAGCCGTGAGCGCGAAGACGGCGCGAATGCCCAGACCAAGAGCGTCCCCCCATTGTCAACAAGCGAGTACGCTACAGGTGATGGGGGCTCCGTTGATAGACATGCTGCGTCACCACGTGATGTGGACGGAGAGGAGGGTCCGGGGCTTCGGCAAGTGCGAGAATTTATTTTGAAGATTAAGCCTAAGGAACCGGACGGGCCACCCGGTCTTTCGTGGCAAGAATTGCAGTTGGAACCAACTCCTACACTGCTCCCAGATTTGAGGTGCGCGCATTTGGAACCTACCAGGCACACGGTAGTGGCGGGGGGGTGACAGGGTTTTGGTGGTGATGAAGTTGATATATTCCGAGACAGTGCATGCACCGTTCTCGAGGCGTCGGCTCTGCTTCTAAGAAAAAGGTAGAACAATTCGCCAATTCTTGCCTAGAACGTGGCTGTGACGTGTTTCTTTCGACAAGCGCTTTTGCGTTGGACACTACTTGCCCAGGTTTCACGATCTGGTCTTCGGACATGATCTTGGCAAGGGAAGCTTCAGTGTGGTGAAATATGCCCGACACATCACCAAGGGAAAAGCCCAAAGCCAGTGGCCAGAGTTTGCGGTGAAGGTTATTAGTACTGCTAAAATTCAGGTAAGCCGAGGGCTTAGTTGGTTCGCTTGTTTTTAGTTCGGCCGCTATTAATAGTCACTCTCAGCTCGGTTGCCCCCTAAGAGCGAGGTAGGCGGCAGAGGGGCTGACAAAATTGTGACGACAACAGCATCAGGCCGCACGCCCGAGCGGCACCGCGTGTGTTCTGCGCTGGACATAAGGTCTTGAGGTATCTTGACGGTTTTCCAATAGTGAGCAAACCGAATGGTTGGTGCTACTCGAGAAGCCTCTGAGTAGTGTGCCTCGGTGGGTGCCGATGACTTTTCAAGACGAATCAACGAAAAACATCACAAGTAATCAAGTGGCCATTTGTAAGCGTCCCTATCGTTGTTTGCCTTGATCCTTTCCGCAGGAGTTGAACTACGAGAAGAGTGTGACGAACGAGATTGCATGTCTCCGTGTCTTTAGTCACCCAGGCATTGCTCGGCTGATATCAGCATTTCGTTGGAGAGACGGCGCTTACCTGGTGTTGGAATATGCCTCAAGAGGGGATCTTCACGGCCACATCAAGCGGCATGGTTCCCTTTCTGAGGCCTCGACTAGGTCAGTGCCACATGCGAGTGTACAACTGATATGAATTATTTGCAAGCGAGTATCTGGCGGTTTTTGCTTGTAAACGGCGCAAACGACAAGCCAATATTTGATGCAAACGTAGTGTCAATCCTATCACGATCGCTCAATACCGCTTCGCCTACTGCCAATAAGGACCAGGAGCCATCCCGCCAGAGCTTCAAGGATCCTAACGAAACGCACCGAACCTGTACACCGGATGTGGAGTTCCTTATTGCCAGGGGGGGCATACTACCTGGATAGTTATCGTCGACAGCTGAACGCCTGACGCGCATTGCGCTGTAAATACCGGAGTTGCACCCGTTTTCTTCTCTGCTCCGTTTTTTGTCACGGCGAACAAGCAGTGTTCCTCAAGTGCGCCTAAGTTTATCGCCTTTTCCCACCTTCTACGTACACGAAACCGCCTTGCAGGTTTGTCGTTGGAGAGGTCGTGGCGGCTTTATGCAGCATCCATGACAGCGGCTTTGTGTTCGGAGACCTCAAGCCGGAAAACATTATCATCACCGAGGGTGGTCACATCAAAGTCACTGATTTTGGTGCTTGTCGACCAGTCTCGGCAGATGCAAAGAATGTCCTCAACCGCAGCCGGGATGCTTTGCGCACGCTGAGGGATGGAGACTGGAGAGTTGCAGCGGGGCTGCCCCCGAACCCAGTGTATACAATTCCAATCGGGGGTAAAGCGAGCGGGAAGGGTGGCGACAGCGACAGCGACAGCGACAGCGACAGCGGCAGCGACGCTGGGGGGCAAGCCGAAGGTAGTGATGGCGAGGAGGAAGGGGACGTGCGGGCGGAGGGAACAGCAGCATACATGCCCCCAGAGGTTGCACGAGGCGGTGTGCCCGGGCTCGGGGCGGATTCGTGGGCGTTAGGGTGCGTCACGTTCTTGTGCCTCGCCGGCCGCCCACCTATTTTCGCTGAAACAGACGAGATCATCTTGGCTCGTGTGGTGCGATTTGCATCTGATAACGCCAGCGATCTTGCGGTCCTTCCGGCTGCAGTCTCGGAGCCGCCACGATCGCTCGTGCGCTCACTGATGGAGCCGGACCCTAAGATACGTCTTAGCGTGGAGCAGGCTGCGAAGCACGAGTTTCTCGTCGAGGGGGCCGTCGATGTGTTTTCCCTACATCGTGAGAAGCCTGTGGAGCTGGCGCAGGGAACCGTAGCACCTACTCCAAATGCAGCATGGTCGCGTCGACAAAATTCCATGATTTGGGCACCAATGCCTCAAGACTACAAGTGAGTCAGAGTATCAAGAGTGAAAGTGTGCGTGCGCACACTATTGAGAATGTGACACTCGAGCACTGTCTGTACACCATCACCCTTTCACGGTTCTGCTATTCAAGCCTACAAAGTACTATCGTCCAGCGAGCGTTTGTAATGTATTGATATCCCTATACATGAGGGAGACCCGTTCACCACGAAATACTTGCTCCCGTTGCCCCAAATTACGACAGGTTCGAAGCTGTTTCGAAGGCGCTTGTCACAATCCCAGAAACATCTGTGGAACGTGCAGCATGCTTCCGCCGACCTTTGGGTGCTGTCCGGGAGCCCCCCGTGGCGGGGTAGGAGGTCGCGCGCTATTTGAAATGACACCATCGTGCGAGTTGCCTTTTCTGGCGGCCTGCCGTCACGCGTCATCGGAGATGTCAATATTGTTCTGCTCTCTGTGAACACGGGCATTTCTACAATTGGCTACGAATACCAACGCCGGGTTTGCTGGAAGGTTCGAAACGTTATCCCTATTGAGCGGATTCGGCTTACAGCTTCGTCGTTTTAATAGAAAAGTCGTAATGTGTGCAATTGGCGTCGAGCAGGTGACCACCTTTTCCACTCTCGACAATCGAGTTGTACGAGCACCGATTGAAAGCGCCAATAGCTATTGTAGCGCTGAGTTTTATAGTCAATGAGAGGTGCTCTATCAGTCAGACTGGCAGTGTTATCCTCGTGTTCATTTCCATGAATATCCACATGCTCGCCAGGAAGGCGGCGAGGGGCGATACCGTTAATTTGCCATATCGAATTATGCATTTACAGCCTATACGTAGGTCCGGTCAACTTTCAAAAATACGACCAAACTAAAAGCGCTGAAGGGAAGTCGCTCGCGAGCTCTTTAAACATTGTACCTCTGCGCAAGCGCTGCTTGACACAATTCTCCCAGTCGCTCGCTTCTGGACGACAAAGCGCCTAGCCTGACCGTGGCCTGCAGGCTCTCTGGCGCAAGCGGCGCAATGTTTGTGGACACGTGGCAGCCGTCATCCAGTCTCCCCGTAGCGTCGTTGCTTAGGCTGCTCAGTAAATGTGCCAAGTAAGCGTCGGCAAAAGTGAAATGATAGTGCGAGACATCCGCCAGGAGCTCGGCGTCCAAGTTCCATAGCCTTGCGTCATCGCGGAAAACTAGAACCTGCAGTCCGGCAGTGTATGAAATGCATCGGCATCCCGAGTGAGTTTAATTGCCAAACCCACGTTGTCAGTTGATCAACATGGGCGTGCACACACGTTGCCTCCGAGACGACAGTAGATACATGGGGGGGAAAAGCAGCCGAAGGTATGATGGTGGACGCGCACCTCCTCAGTGTCCGCGCGATGCCCGACACTTGCGGTTGGTCTGTGTCGAACATGTAATTGCAGAACGCACAGGAGGTACCACAACCATGTACATATTGATGGGCTTGAAAAAGTTGAAGCATGCACATAGCGAATTACCTGCTGTAAAATCGCACTGCACAGCAACTTGCGCAGCGCTGACTCTTGTAGCTGTGTCGTAGCAGGTGAATCCGGCACTTTCGCCCAGTCGTTAATGTCGCGGCCCTTCCCGTACGTTGTCTTTTTCCAGGACTCTACAAGCATAAAACACATGACCTCCTGAAAAATGAGCGAACAGGGACGCGGCGCACGTGGCGGGTTTCGATATCAAAAAGCGGAAACTACTCTCGTCGCTAAGGTCCCACTACTTGAAGCTCGTTAAATGAATGAAGCAGGACTCATAAATAAGTACGATACTTGGTACATATTCTGCCGTAATTACTGAAAATACGTGGTACAAGGTAGGTTAGTAGCTCACCAATACCACAGTGTCCATGCGCGCAAGTGTAGCCATCTGGGCCATGAAGCTGGCCACTCCATTGTCGTCGAAAACTTGACCCCTTGGTCCATCGCTGTGGTTGCATTTCGATAACAAAACACCGTAGCAGTTGCTCGCATAAGCGCGCTTCTGCGCAGTCTCGACGCTTGTCTCATGGGCGAAAGACGGCCTCCCCCTCTTACGTCCTCTTGACGGATCTTGTCCGGCGCAACACAAGACCGTCTCCAAAGTCTCAGACGGGATCAACGCCGCACCACAGGAGGCAGACGGAGATGTTTGTACACCAGCGGCAGGCCGGGAGCTACCGACCTCGGCGGTCCTGCTCGCGCATGCCAAGAGCGCAGAGCACGCGTGGGACAGATAGGCAGTGTTTCCGCGGGTTTTGATCACTTCCGTTGCATCCTCCACGAACGACTGTAATGACCTGGGGTGCTCACGTCCAACGCCGTTTCTCGTAGGTAATCCCCATCGCGTTGAAGCTGATGGAGATCCTGCACGTCGCGGACAGACAAAGAGCAGTACGCACTCATAAGTGAATTGGTATCTGGTGCTTGCTGTTCGACCCCATCGAAACGTATTGCAGCACGAAATTCCGACTACTATAGTAACACAGACTACGAGCGACATTTTTGAATCATTACTTTTACCTTCCAGCTCAACTGGCAGGACCTTTTACACTCAACGACCTCTTAGACAACCTGTGGTCACTGGTGTCTTCCCTTCTCCTACCGGCACATGTGTTCATTTTTATCGTGCACAGGATTCATCATTCCTACATTCACTCTGTTCGTCGATCTTCATCGAATTGCGATATGCCTGGTACGCGTATAACGTGTTGTTGAACCTCGCATGTGTCTCTTTGGTGTTTGTACAAAAGGTTGGGGAAATGGCGATCATTCGGGGGGTTCGCCTCACCCTTCCGTGGCCGCCGGCTGACGGTGTAATCTACTATAGTGTGGCAACACAAACTGCTGCCGTTATTATAAACCTGGTATCAGGTACAACAATAATTTTACGTACGTGCGAGTACACAGCTACAACACACGGGGGTGCCGTTCATTCAACAGGAAAGTTGTGAGGCTTTAAATATTAAGCGCTATTAATAGCACGATCAGGAATGCGTCAAGTATCCGCGCGTAGGCGTTTCGGCAACATGTATATACGGCTTGGAATTAAAGTGAGGGAATTGCAACCAAGATCCGTCTTTCATCGTTGTAGAATGGTGGACGCAAATATACGAGAATCCTGGGCTTTTTAGCCCATTCTTGCACTTTTTTGAGCCAAATAACTTACTACCTATCATGGGAACGTAATGTTGCGTCCAGCAGTATTTTCGACGACGACTCCCTAAACAGCAACCTTCCAGTGAAGGCCATTTCTTTATCGGTCATGTAGCCCTTGTGCTATGCTCCCTTGCGTGAATGAAACCTGTTTAGCGTTTTCGCGAGCTTTTGATGCTACTCGCTCGCAATTCGAATACACGAAAACATCTCGTGAGTCGTTTCTTGCTGCCTGCGACTGCCGTCTGGCGCACCCGACGCCCTCACAGACACAAACCTCATCATGAGCATCCCTCAATTTCGCGGGCTGTAGTTTCCTGTGAGGAGCTGTAGCTGTTCGCAAGCGAAGTGCAAACATTTAGTTGGAGGTCGCTTTTGTCTGGTTTGTGCACCCCAAATGTCGACCGATTTCGACCACTGGAGCATCTCTTGGTCGAGGTGTAGGCCTCTGTTAAGAATCTGCGGGGGGTCAATCTCGAGAAACACAAGCTGCTGTGATGAACCTATTTGAACTCACAGTCGCTCTCCGGGAGGCACGAACCAGCCGAAGTTCTAAACGCCGCGTGATAAGATAGTGATGTTGTTTTCTGTTCCGATAAAACATCTAGAAAAGAGAGAGGCCGGAAACCCGGGGACCAGGAGACGCTTGGGTGCCAGCGTGGCCTTAATATACTGAGACTAACCTTTCTCGGCGGGGACGGCGGCGTACTCTATCATGATCCACACCAGAAGAGCTTCGGGTTTCGGATGATCTGCCAAGAAGGTGCTTCCAAGCATTGACCTCAGCACCCACCTACGGGCTGACAACAAGGCGGAGTCACGGCCAATATCGTCAACTACTGATTGCTGTTGCTCCACTAACATTTGCTCTACAACAACAGTAAATACAGCTGCTGACCAACCACGTGCTTGTAGCCAATCCGGACCATCGCGATCGTGCTGTGCTTGAATTGTTCATGTATATAAAACACGCCGGTATAAAGCTTGCTGCCAACAAGTGGATGATACCGAAACACCGAAAACCATCAAATGGTGGCAAATATCTCAATAATTCCAAAGAGCTCTTGTAAGTCTTATATTAGAGATAAACCACAACCACTGTCCGGCCAGACTGTCTGAGTAGTAGGGTACCGCATAACACGCAAGATACCCCCCCTGAGTTCAGAGCCGATGTTCTCCAAAGCACTATTTAATAGGGGGGCACACACAACGAAAAGGATGGCTGGCTTCGGAAAAATATCGTCTCGAGATGTTTCCATAGACGGCAGGCGTCGCTCGGCGTTTTCGCTCTCACCTTTTTAAAGAAAACCAGCTTGGAAATTAGTCTGAGGGGGGTTGTTCTCATACCATACGTGTTATACGATTATACGGTATGAACAGTACGTTATCCCTTGAAACCAACGCATGGTCTGCAGGTTTCCAGGTGGGGAAAAGGGAAGGTGGATTCTTCTATTCTGACTTTTAATAGTAGCGCGTTGCCAGGGGTTCGCCCCGGACATCAATGCCGAGGCCGAGATCGAATCGAGCTCACAAGGTATACCGGTGCGCTTGTTAGTCAGAAGGCCTACTCAGCCAGCCATCTTTTCTAACCAACAATACTTGATGCTGATGTGCTGACTGCTGCCTGTACAGATTGCAGAGAACATATTGCTACTGTCTTAGCGTACGGATAGATTCCAGGAAAATAAATATCGAGCTACACGAACATAGAAGCAGACCTTAAAGATCGTGAGGATCTAAGGCTCCGGCCATTGATGTTTCGCCCTTTGATGCTCTCCATGAATCCCTCGTTCCCTCCTGCCTCCCTCACCTTGACGAAGGCGTGCTAGAGATGCCATATTCTCTGACACATGCGGAGAGACTGCGACGTCTCCGGCTGATGTCAACCTCCGCGTAAGCATGTCTCGCTGCCAGTTTGTCGACAAGCTATCGATCACCTATACCAGGTGTATAATATAAGAAAAATATGACACGCACGTACGTATAATAGGAAGCATGAAGATCAGAGGGCAACTAGCGAGAACATGTTCAAGAAAAACAACGATCGAAAGCTCGGCCACAGACTAGACGTTCACCAACGAAGGATACCAGGTTGACAATGACAGCAGCAGTAAGAACGAGCACGCCCATGCGACGGATACGCTTGCACAGCAGACGCACCACGCAACATGCCATTTTTGTTTGGCCAATACGCAAAAACACGTACACCCGTTGCGTTGGGAGCCAAAAACAAGAAAATACTGAAATCGAGACAACATGCACCCCACGAGCCTTCACACGAGAATTATTTGGCCAAAAAAACACATCGTACACTACCCGCCTCTGTGGGACAAGGACACAATCGCCTACAAGTACACTTGCTGGCGGCTAATTCTATACCTCGACGTATCCAGGTTCAGTTGGGAGGGCTCAGGTCCGGGTGGGGTCAGGTGTGGGTTGGTTCAGGGTGCCAAGCGTGAGCAGGGTGCTTTTGAAGCAGAGTTCTGGTGGCAAGCGCGTGTTGTATGCTTGGTGTCATTCAGCGTATAGTTGTCTCGTACCCTACAAGAGTAGTACAGCAGGCAGCAGTGATACACGTATACCACGGTATATGATACCTGATACCTGGTGTATAAGATGCATGGTTTGTGCGTCCTTCTACGAATGTGCAGACAAACGTACCCAACTGCGCATAACGGTCGCACAGAGTGAAATAAGAGTGAAGTTGAAAGGGCATGGAAGAAAACGAAGTAGCAGAAGAGCCGCCACGATGTCCATTCGGCCAATCACGTGGCTGGTGGGGGTTTTTATAGACTGGATTTGAGCATGTACCTGTTTTTAAGTGAAAATGGACCAGGTATGCCTGTTTTTGGTTATTGCCCATTTTTTTACGATGACTGTTTTGACTTTTGACGTGACTGTACGTTTGCCTTTTTACTACTATTAATAACAGTAACATCCTTGTTGAATATGTACTGTAGTACAAGGTTCCCCTTCGGGATGTGGGTGGCATGAAATCCGGGGGTTGTCGCAAGTTGAAAAGGGAGACGCAGGTAAAATTCTTGCACTTCTTTTTTGAGTAAAAATGATCTCGGAGTAAAATGAGTCATTATTGCTGAAATCGAAGAGTAGTAGTCTAGTCTCCGATGCTCTCGCATGTCTTGGCGTATGGAGGGCATGGACTACTGTTGTATTGCTCACAGGAAAGCGTAGCTCTCGGAAAGAAATGACGTGATTCGTATCATCCAGGTATTAACTGCCTGGGTGGGATCTGTATCATTGATATATGTGTGATCCTTGATGATCTGAACACCTCTACCAGGTGGGGTCTGCATGATCTGCATGAACTACACATGTTAACCGAACATGCATGTACCGTGATTAACTGATGAATAGCTTTGCGTGGGTGGGTCTGCATTATCTGAAGGACTTGTACGATCTGCAGAATCTGTATAATGTAGATGTACCACCCTTTTTTTGGCGGTGAGATCTACTTGGTATTCATGATTGCACTTGCGCGATGTGAAGGATCTGCACGATGTGAAGGATCTGTATGATATGAAGGATCTGTTATCTACACACTCCAACTAGTGTGCCTTGGGAGACATGTATGTTCCGTATCATTTGCACTTGTGTGCCAGGTGGAATCTGGTTGATCTCAATGACATGCGCATGTTAAGCCGGAATGGGATCTGTCTGGTTACATTTTTCATAGATAGATACGTACCTGAGTAGAATCTGTGTGACGTACAATCACCACATTTTGACCGAAATGGGATCTGTCGGATCTACCTGATCTGTACATCTTTCGCGAGATAGGGTCTGTACGATCTGCATGGTTTGCACATGTTTATAGGAGGATATGTATGATCTACAGGATCTGTACAATCTACCTGAGTGGAATCTGTGTGATCTGTAAGATCTGTACTCCGGGATGGAGTATGTACGATCTGCACGATATGCACATTTTCAATGTTGGGTCTGAATGATCTGCAAGACCTGTATGATCTGCGAGATTTCTGTATGATCTGGAGGATCTGTAAAATCTGGATACTTCACGCTTGTTTACAGAATGTATAGCCAGGATGGGGTCTGTATGAGGTAGATATTCCACAGGCGTGTACCTGAGTGGGATTAGTGTGATCTGTACATCTTTGCCGGTTGGGGTTTGTATGATCTGCAGAATGTATAGGATCTTCAGGATCTGTATGATCTGTATGATCTACCTGAGTGGAACCTGTTGTGACCTGTATGATCTGTACATCTTAACCGGGATGCGGTCTGTACGATTTGCAGGATCTGAATGATCTGCAGGATTTCTGTATGATCTGGAGGATCTGTAAAATCTGGATACTTCACACTTGTATCAGCATGTTTAGCCGGGAAAGGGTCTGTATGAGGTAGATATTTCACACGTGTGCACCTCAGTGAGAACTTGCAGGATTTCTTCATGATCTGAAGAATCTGTAAAATCTAGATTCTTCACATTTGTTTACATCATGTTTAGCCCGGATGGGGTCTGTATGAGGTAGATATTTCGCACGTTTGTACCTGAGTGGAAACTTGATCTGTGTGATCTGTACCTATGCGTGATCTGCAGGGCCTGCATGATTTACCTAAGTGGAATCTGTGTGATCTGTGTTATCTGTTCATCTTGACCGGGATGGGGTCTGTATGATCTGGATGTTCTGCACATGTTTATCGGTGGGTTTGCATGACCTGCAGGAACTGTATGATCTGCAGGATCTGTAATATTTGGCAGGTGTGTACCTGAGGGGGATCTTGATGTGTGTGATCTGTACATCTTTACCGGGTGGTATCCGTATGATGATGTAGATATTTCACACGTGTACCTTAGTGGGAACTTGCAGGATATCTGTATAATCTGTAGGATACGTAAGTATGGATACTTCACAATTGTTTACATCATGTTTAGCCGGGATGGGGTCCGTCTGAGGTAGATATTCCACACGTGTGTACCTGACTGGGAACTTGTGTAGTCTGTACATATGTGTGATCTGCAGGATCTGTATGATCTACCTGAGTGTAATATATGTGATCTATAAGATATGTTCATCTTGACCGGGATGGGGTCTGTACGATCTGCACGATCTGCACATGTTTATCGGTGGGTTTGCATGACCTGGAGGATCTGTATGATCTGCAGGATCTGTAATATTTGGCAGGTGAGTACCTGAGTGGGATCTTGGTCTGTGTGACATGTACATCTTCACCGGGTGGGATCTGTATGATCTGCATAAACTGCACATGTTTCGTCGGGAAGATTAAAGGATCAATCAAAACATCGAGTTGATGGACAACCCTATACACGCGCAACGCAATTAATACCCGGTACAATATACAAGGCGCTTCGCTCCGCGGGCGGCCTACGCCGCCCGCTACGCTCGCTCAGGAAGGAAAAAAGTACATCAAATTATGCGGAGCGAACAGAGGTCCACGATTGAATTAAGTTTTTTTAAGAATCGTAATTGCAAACCGGCGACTTGATAATGCCAAGAGTCCCGCCGCCATGCTTCAGCAGCGGCAGCAACAAAAGGAGCAGCAACATAAACAACCGCGTCGCACGGGAAAAAATACAATAAGGGTAGAATCAAGAAAACCAACCTGTGCCGGTAACAGCAGTAACAGGTATGCCGTGATTGTGTGTAGCAGTAGCGGCAGCAACAACAGGCGTAGCAAAATAATAAGCAAACCGCGTGGCACGGACGCATTGTACAAAGGGCAGTAAACACTCGGCCATTACACGCAACCCAATAAGAGGTACAACTATTCGACAAATGATTAATCACACGGAGATACTAAAAAAATGCTACCATGTACGTGGTGGATACAGCGTTTTCTCACGTCTTGTAGCCAACCAGTCACGAGCACACGAGCACTCAGCAGCAACACTCAGCAGCACTCGAAGAACACTCGATTTAAGCAGCACTCGTACGCCTTTTGTTGCTGTTCGTGAACTGCTGCGTACTGCTCAAGCAGCACTGGAGCGCACGAGCATGTTGAGTAGGTTTCCTAGGGAACGGGATCACGATCATTCGATCGCCCAAGCGCAACGAGCACGACACGAACACGAGCACGTCGTGGCCAAGCACGTTCGGGCACACGGGCACTCAGCAGCAGCAGCAACCAGCGGCACTCGAGCAACACTCGACTCGAGCAGCACTCGTACGACTGTGTTGTTGCTGTTGAATTACCGATGCGTACTGCTCGAGCATGAACTCGAGCAGCACGAGCAGCGCTGTATGCTGTTGTTGCAGTTGCAGCAAGAAGCGAGAAGAACAAAGTCTTTGCAGCTAAAAATACGAAGATCCGGGTAGGTTCCCAAACCCCTGGATGACTTTTCGGAAGTGGGACCCCATTCCCTGAGTTGCTTGCTGGGCCACGTGACTGTGACCACGTAGAGCATGTGCCACGGAGTCCGGCCGCAGCCAACGCTTGCACGGTACTGTCCACGCCGCCCCCCTGCGGGTCCCGCAGCAGAAAGCACGAGAAAAGACCCGCGGCCAAACGAGAAAAGTGCATTATTCCGGACACAACGGCCATTTGGTACAAAGTAACAAGGTTCCACACCTCGGATAACGTAACAATCAACATTTTATGTTAATGTTAGGCGTCAGCGAAAAAAATGGTACCATTACGTTACTACGTTAACCATTTTTTGGATTTCGTGATAACATAGTGTTAGTGTGTTATGATAATGGCGGGCGATCGCGTAACATAATGTTAGAGTGTTACCTCGATCCCGTATTGACCGCAGCATATGTGTTACAGTGTTAGGGTAGGCAGCCCATAGCGAGTAACACTATGTTAGTGTGTTAGCGGAAATCCTGGTGGCCATCGTAACACACGTTATAGGGATAACGTAAATCGTCAATTAAACGTTAACATTATGTTACCGTGTTAGCGACATCACCTCGTAGCGAGTAACGTTATGTTAGTGCGCCAGCGGAATTCTTACTTGCTAGTCACACACTTTTGACGGATAACGTACATGGTCAATTCAACGCTTACATAATACTATGTTAGAGGGTTAGCGGAATTCCTAGTGGCCATCGTAACACACGTTATGGGGTTAACGTAAAGCGTCAATTAAACGTTAACATTATGTTACCGTGTTAGCGATATCACCTCGTAGCGAGTAACGTTATGCTAGTGTGTCAGCGGAATTCTCGCTTGCTACAGGAACACATTTGGACGGATAACGTACATGGCCAATTAAACGCTTAGGCTGTTTCCTATACGGTTCGATTTCGAGCTTCAGATTTGTATTTTTCGATCTGAAAAACGAATGACCCTGCTTACGCAGTCCAAATATGCAAAATCCGACCGGAATTTTTTCGATTTGAGAACCCGATGACCCAAGTCGTCGGATTTTGGGCCAAAATCCGACGACCTGGGTCATCAGATTTTCACATCGAAAAATGGCATGCTCTCCAAATCCAAGATGTTATCCACGACAGCAAACAGCAGCAGCAGAACGCTCGATGGGTTGGATGGTGACACAGCTGTATAGCGACGTTGCTTCGCGCCCGACGCTCGGGCGGCGGGCGGCCCGTCCCTCCGTGGCCAGACTGCAGTCGCCTGGCGCGGGCTCGGGCCTAGAGATCAAGAGAAGCGCACTCGGCACGCACCTCTCCGTGGATACGTACGAGTACTCGTAGACTTACACTGCTGTACAGCAGCAGCAGTGAGTCACAAAATGGAACACAAAATACCAAGAAAGGTTGGCTCTAGCGCACTCGCCACGTCTCTTTGCCGCCAGACCAGAGGCAGTCAGCCGTGGCTCGCACTCTTGGGTCCTACGCGCAGGGCAGCGCACCCAGCGCTTCTCCTCGCGGCGCCAAACCACAAAAACAGCAGATGGTCTCGGCGTTTGCTCGAATCTCTACACACACAATAAATCTGATTTTTCCGCATAGGAAGGCTGTTTCGGTTTGCCAAGTTCACATCTGAAAATGCGATCGGGTCAAAATCTGAAGCTCAAAAACCGAACCGCATAGGAAACGGCCTTACATATTACCGTGCAGTGTGTTAGCGGAATTCCTAGTGGCAATCCCAACACACATCAGTAATTGACGATCTCGCAATCCCCGTCGTTGTTGCTGGCGGCGCCAGCCTCGGTGGCGGGCGGTAGCGTCGACATGACGTCTACGCCAGTGGCGTCCACTCCACCGCACGAATTGCACGGGTATGGGCTGTGCGCAGTATCGTCCGTGTTGACGATGGGTGATGGTGGGTGTTGTGGCTGGTCGGGCGTTGTTGTGCGCGTGATCGTGGTCGTGGGTGATGGGGACTGACGTCCTTTCCAACGGATTCCTCCCTCCTCTCTCTTTTTTACTGTTCCGTTTATACGTCGCGCCAGTACAATTTCAAGTTCCTGCCTACCATGCACCTAGTAACTGTGCTATAATGCACCAGGGATGTCGGCGAAATTGGACAACACGGCAACGTTACGTTACTCCGCCATGCCGCTTGACCACTAACACAGGTAACACAAGTTAGATCTTGGGAAGATCCAAAGGGTAACGTAGTAACATTACGTTTGAACAACCTTGGCCCCAACGGTAACACAGTAACATAATGTTAGACCCGGATTGATTTTTATGGTAACACGGTAACGGAATGTTACAATTAGATCTTTACTGACGGTAACACCGTAACATACCGATACAGAGACCTCCGCATTTAGCCTAACATAACACAATGTTACGTATGGGCAGGCTAAGACTGTATCGTATCTAACGTGTGTTCAATGTTACGTTATCCGAGCCTAAGGCAATCAGATGGGGGGTCCAGATAACGTAGTGTTAGTAGTGCTGGCCACTGCGTTATGTTATGTTAGTGTGTTATTTGTAACACAAAGTTATGTGTGTTAGTGCTGGCGAACATGGTAACGTTATGTTGGGGTGTTATGTATAGCACTCCTCCTAGGGGTAACACTATGTTAGTGTGTTATGTCTAACGCTGCGTCGACAGTAACATTATGTTATCATGATAGTAAATATGCGGATATCGATCTGGGCATGTTAGAGTGATAACGTACGTGTTTGGTCAAAGTCTAACTCTGTGTTACAGTGTTAGTTCAAGGACGGATCACGGCATAACATAATGTTGCTGTATCAGAGCTGGACGAGATCGAGCAGAAACATAACGTTAAGGCGTGTGCACGTTCGTGGATTTCCAGCTAACACTGTGTTTACCGCGTTACCGTGATTGCTCCTCCAGTGCTAACACTATGCTAGTACGTTACCACGTCCCTGTGTTAGGCCCCATAACGTAGATAAGTATTATCCGAGTGTCACGATATCCGAGGTGTGCAAGGTTCCCCTTCGGGATGTTGGTGGCATGAGATCCGGGGAGTATCGCAAGTTGAAAAGGGAGACGCATGTAAGACCCTTGCACATTCTTTATTGAGTAATAATGATCTCGGAGTAAACTGAGTCATGGGCTACTGTGGTTTACTGCCAAAAGCGAAGAGTAGTAGCCTCGTCTCCGATGTTCTCGCGTGTCTTCGCGTATACCTGGTACCTGGTAGGAGACATGGTATGCACAATTCGATGCGAGTCGACGAGGGAAGAAAAGGCTGAAATCTTCTCGCGATAAAAATGAGGGCACGTACCGTAGCGGGAAGGGGGGAGAAGAGCCTGCTATGTGACCCCGGATCTGAGTTACGAGTTGGAAGGAGAGAGAGAAGAAGATGTGCGAAGATAATGAATGGGATGAGAAAATAAAAAAAAAATAAAAAAATGGACTACTGTATTGCTCAAAGGAAAGCGTAGCACTCAGAAGGAAATTGACGGAGTTGTTTCATCCAGGTATTTTATCGCCTGGGTGCGGTCTGTATCATCGATAGATGTGATCCTCGATGATCTGAACACCTCTACTGGGTGGGGTCCGCACGATCTGCATGAAATAGATATATATGTTAATCGAACATGCATGTGCCGTGATGAAGTGATGAATAGCTTTGCATGGGTGGGTCCGCTTGATCTGAATGATCTGTACGATCTGCAGGGTCTGTATAATGTAGATGTATCCCTCTTTTTTTGGCGGTGAGATCTGCTTGGTCTTTATGGTTGCGCTTGCGTGACGGGTGGGATGATCTGAACGCCATGTGTGCATGATGTGGAGGATCTGCATGAATGATCCGAAGGATCGAGTATCTACACACTCCAACTAGTTTGCCTGGAGAGACAGGTATGTCCCGTACCATTTCCATTTGTTTGCGTGCCAGGTGGGATCTGGTTGATCTCAAAGGCATTTCAAATGTTTAGGCGGAAGGGGATCTGTTTGGTTACAACTTTCATAGATGTGTACCTGTTGAGTAGAAATGTGTGATCTGTACAATTAGTAGTGCTTGACCGGGGTGGAATCTGTGCGATCTACCGATCTGTACATCTTTAGCGATATAGGGTCGGTACGTTCTGCATGATCGGCACATGTTTATCGGTGGGTGTCGTCGATCTGCATGATCTGTATGATCTGCAGGATCTGCCGTATTTTTGTATCGTCTGGAGGATCTGTAAAATCTGAATACTTCACACTTGTTTGCATCATGTATAGCCGGGGCGGGTCTGTATGAGGCGGATATTTCACAGGTGTGTACCTGAGTGGGATCTGTATGATCTACAGGATATCTACGATATACCTGAGTGGAATCTGTGTGATCTGAATGATCTGTACATCTTAACCGGGATGCGGTCTGTACGATTTGCAGGATCTGTATGATCTGCAAGAGTTCTGTGTGAATGGTCTGGAGGATCTGTAAAAGTTGGATACTTCACACTTGTTCCAGCATGTTTGGCAACAACAGGAGCAGCAAGATATAAGCAACCGCATGGCACGGGCAAAAACTAAGTAAGGGTAGCTGCAAGAAAAGCAACTTGTGCCAGCAACAACAGTAATAGCAGCTACCAGGTATACCGCGATTGTGTGTAGTAGCAGTAGCGGCTGCAACAACAGGAGTAGCAGAATGATAAGCAAACCGCGTGACACGGACACATGGTAGAAAGGGCAGTGAACACTCGGCTACTACAGCATTACACGCAACGCCATTCTACGGTGTACGAAGATCCGATAAATAAATGATGAATCGCACCGAGATATCATACTAACAACAATCTACCAGGTATAGCACGTGGTGGATACAGCGTTTTCTCATGTTTTGTGGCCAAGCAGTCACGAGCACACAGGCACTCTCAGCAGCAGCAGCAGCAACACTCAGCAGCACTCGAGCAACACTCGATTCGAGCAGCACTCATACGCCAGTTGTTCCTGTTCTAGCTACGTACTGCTCGAGCAGCACTCGAGCGCATGAGCATGAGTAGGTCAGGATTCCAAGCATTGCCTATGGCACCGCAAAAAGAAACACGGGACCACGATCACTCGATTGCTCAAGCGCAACGAGCACGAGACAAGCACGTGCACGGCGTGGCGAAGCAGTCACGGGCACACGAGCACTCAGCAGCAGCAGCAGCAGCCAGCGGCACTCGAGCAACACTCGACTCGAGCAGCACTCGTACGACTGTTGTTGCTGTTGTTTTACTGCTGCGTGCTGCTCGAGCATGATGAGCTCGACAGTATTATTATAGGCAACGCAATACTTGGCACAAAGATCCGATAAATGATGAGTCGCACCGAGATACATAAAACAAATCTATGAGGTAATAAGTACATACATGGTGGATACACCGTCTTCTCATATATTGTGGCCAAGCAGTCACGAGCGCACAAGCACTCAGCAGCAGCAACACTCAGCAGCACTCGAGCAACAACACTCGATTCGAGCAGCACTCATACGCCTGTTGTTATTCTTATACAGCTGCGTACTTCTCGAGCAGCACTCGAGCGCACGAGCACGAGTAGGTTTCCGCGCATGGCCTATTGCACCGCCAAAAAAGGACACGGGACCACGATTACTCAATTGCTTAAGCGCAACGAGCACGAGACAAACACGAGCACGGCGTGGCCAAGCAGTCACGGGCACACGAGCACTCAGCAGCAGCAGCAGCAGCAGCAGCAGCAGCAGCAGCAGCAGCAGTACCACCCAGCGCACTCGAGCAATACTCGACTCGAGCAACACCCGTACACCTGCTGTTGCTGTTGTTTTACTGCTGCGTACTGCTCGAGCATGATGAGCTCGAGCAGCACGAACTCGAGCGGCACTGTGTGCTGCTGTTGCATTTGCAGCAAGAAGCGAGAAAAACATAATATTTGTAGCTAAAAATACGGAGATCCGGGTAGGTTTTGAAGCCCCTGGATGGCTTTTCGGAAGTGGGACACCCTCCCCTGAGTTGCTTGCTGGGTCACGTGACTTTGACCACGTAGAGCATGGGCCACGGAGCCCGGTCGGATCCAACGCTTGCACCGTACTGTCCACGCCGCCCCCCTGCGGGCCCCGCAGCAGGAGGCACGAAAAATAACACGCGGTCAAACAAGAAAATTGAACTATTCCGGAAAAAACGGCCTTTTGGTACAAAGTAATATAGAAATATTGCCTACCAGGCTATATAGAACTACATACTTAGGTCACAACCCCTGAGCGTACTCGATTGGTGCATCCCTGGCCTCTCAGAGCTCCCACTTCCAAATCGCCTCCTTTCATTACTTGCCGGACCTTTCCAGCAGTTCTTTGTTTTCTCCATTTCTCCTGGCACTCTCGGTCCTTTCTTCCTTTTTTCTTCTTTCGTTTCGTGTGCGTGCGTGTACTCCGAGTACGGCACCGCAGGAGAGCCCGGCGCCGTCACGGGTGTCAGCGGGTGCTGGCGGGTAGAAGGGGGGTTGCAAGGAGCGCGGTCGCCGCTTTCGTGCCTAGGCGTCGCGTGTGCCTCGAGACACGAGGGATGCATGAACGGGCTTTGTCTGGCTTCTGTCTATGATTTTTGATAGAGTATGTACGAGTTATAAGGGTCGTTCGGGATGGCAAGATAGTATTCAAGCCGTGCTTATTTTTGCGACCACGCTGAAGTTGAAAGAGGGAGGTGTGCAGTTTGAACACCAACGTTATCGAGCTGGCGAACGACGGCCACGGTGAGCACCAGGCTTCACGCGAGGCGGGCGACGGGGCTGATTGTGGCAGAGAGTGATGAAAGCTTTACCCGGACCGAATCGGTGGCGAGGTGGTCGCGAGAGGGGCGGGCGGCGTACGAGGCTGAGAGAGAAGCTCTTCTGTTCGATTTTTTTCTTTTCTTCTTTCTGACCGGGTGTAAGGTGTTCCAATCAGGCAGCTTTTATTACTTGCCGGACCTTTCCAGCGGTTCTTCGTTTTCACCATTTCTCTTGGCACTCTCGGTCCTTTCTTCCTTTTTCGTCTTTCGTTTCGTGTGCGTGCGTGTATTCCGAGTACGGCACCGCGGGAGAGCCCGGCGCCGTCGCGGGTGTCAGCGGGTGCTGGCGGGTAGAGGGGGGGTTGCAAGGAGCGCGGTCGCCGCTTTCGTGCCTAGGCGTCGCGTGTGCCTCGAGACACGAGGGATGCATGAACGGGCTTTGTGTAGCCCTCCATTTATGGCTTTTGATAGAGTATGTACGAGTTATAAGGGTCGTTCGGGACGGCAAGATAAAGTTCAAGCCGTGCTTATTTTTGCGACCACGCTGAAGTTGAAAGAGGGAGGTGTGCAGTTTGAACACCAACGTTATCGAGCTGGCGAACGACGGCCACGGTGAGCACCGGGCTTCACGCGAGGCGGGCGACGGGGCTGATTGTGGCAGAGAGTGATGAAAGCTTTACCCGGACCGAATCGGTGGCGAGGTGGTCGCGAGAGGGGCGGGCGGCGTACGAGGCTGAGAGAGAAGCTCTGCTGTTCGATTTTTTTCTTTTCTTCTTTCTGACCGGGTGTAAGGTGTTCCAATCAGGCAGCTTTTATTACTTGCCGGACCTTTCCAGCGGTTCTTCGTTTTCACCATTTCTCTTGGCACTCTCGGTCCTTTCTTCCTTTTTCGTCTTTCGTTTCGTGTGCGTGCGTGTACTCCGAGTACGGCACCGCGGGAGAGCCCGGCGCCGTCACGGGTGTCAGCGGGTGCTGGCGGGTAGAGGGGGGGTTGCAAGGAGCGCGGTCGCCGCTTTCGTGCCTAGGCGTCGCGTGTGCCTCGAGACACGAGGGATGCATGAACGGGCTTTGTGTAGCCCTCCATTTATGGCTTTTGATAGAGTATGTACGAGTTATAAGGGTCGTTCGGGACGGCAAGATAAAGTTCAAGCCGTGCTTATTTTTGCGACCACGCTGAAGTTGAAAGAGGGAGGTGTGCAGTTTGAACACCAACGTTATCGAGCTGGCGAACGACGGCCACGGTGAGCACCGGGCTTCACGCGAGGCGGGCGACGGGGCTGATTGTGGCAGAGAGTGATGAAAGCTTTACCCGGACCGAATCGGTGGCGAGGTGGTCGCGAGAGGGGCGGGCGGCGTACAAGGCTGAGAGAGAAGCTCTGCTGTTCGATTTTTTTCTTTTCTTCTTTTTGACCGGGTGTAAGGTGTTCCAATCAGGCAGCTTTTATTACTTGCCGGACCTTTCCAGCGGTTCTTCGTTTTCTCCATTTCTCTTGGCACTCTCGGTCCTTTCTTCCTTTTTCGTCTTTCGTTTCGTGTGCGTGCGTGTACTCCGAGTACGGCACCGCGGGAGAGCCCGGCGCCGTCACGGGTGTCAGCGGGTGCTGGCGGGTAGAGGGGGGGTTGCAAGGAGCGCGGTCGCCGCTTTCGTGCCTAGGCGTCGCGTGTGCCTCGAGACACGAGGGATGCATGAACGGGCTTTGTGTAGCCCTCCATTTATGGCTTTTGATAGAGTATGTACGAGTTATAAGGGTCGTTCGGGACGGCAAGATAAAGTTCAAGCCGTGCTTATTTTTGCGACCACGCTGAAGTTGAAAGAGGGAGGTGTGCAGTTTGAACACCAACGTTATCGAGCTGGCGAACGACGGCCACGGTAAGCACCGGGCTTCACGCGAGGCGGGCGACGGGGCTGATTGTGGCAGAGAGTGATGAAAGCTTCACCCGGACCGAATTGGTGGCGAGGTGGTCGCGAGAGGGGCGGGCGGCGTACGAGGCTGAGAGAGAAGCTCTTCTGTTCGATTTTTTTCTTTTCTTCTTTCTGACCGGGTGTAAGGTGTTCCAATCAAGCAGAACATTACTACACGAGGGGGGACGGGGATTTTTTTTCCTTTCCGAGTTTTCTGTTTCAATTTCATCGTTTTTGCTGCTGTGCCGTGCTTTCGCTTTCTTCGTGCATACGAGTACAGACATAGAGCATACCGAAAGAAGAAAGCAAGTACAGACAGTAGTATCCTACCTGGGGTATGCACGTACGTACGACATCCGCGACGCGAAGCGTATGTGGCATCCGAGCTGGCGTCGGAGCTGTTTTTCCTGAAGCATGGCGGGGGGACTCTTGGCATTATCAAGTCGCCGGTTTGTAATTACGAACTAAACTCAATCGTGGACCTCTGTCACTTCGCATAATTTGACGTACTTTTTCCCTTCCTGAGTGAGCGCAGCGGGCGGCGTAGGCCGCCCGCGGAGCGAAGCGCCTTGTATTTACCTACAGTTAAACTAGGGCGGGCAGTCGAGGGGACAAATTCCTCGTCGAATACTCTAACATTGGGTTTCCGGTACCGATGATGAATTATCTACTAAACCTCCTGGGACCAACAGCAAGTTCCCGCCAAGGCACAAAGACAACAATATCTCTGACGGGTACATATGAATCAACGTCGGGATGTCTACCGGCATGGGGTTCAAGTCGGTACAATCTAAGGAGGACAAACCGACGGCAGACGAACTCAAGTATGACCCGGGGGCGACGTCATTCGAGACCATCTGGGCTGAACCGATCTCGATCCCACAGCTCCCGGCGGGCAATGTCAGGGCTAGGTCCTGCACGACATTCCGTACCATGGGATGTTCCATGAATGTGTCATCGCACATGGAGTTGGAAGACGTGCCGCCCACGACTATTAACTCGGTCACTATGAGGATGTGCGGATGTCACGTCAACATGAATGCCCTACCGGGAGCCACCGCACTGGCCATGAGAATGGGGAAGTCGGTCTAAGTAGCAGTCGGCGGCGTCCCCGGTGGCTTGGTAGGTGGTCCGCGTGCCTATCAAGATCAATTTTGTGGGTTCAAGTCTCACCGAGTGCACATGCTCGCAGGGACTTTTTCTTGCATGAAGAAATTGATTAGCGGAGAGCGCGAGAGCGTGAGTTAGCTACATTGGATGAAAATCGACGAGCAGTGGGAATGCTGAACCCCATGAGCGACAAAAAATAAAGGCACGTACCGGGGGGGAGAAGGGACGACACCTGTGACCACGGCTTGTCCAGAAGATCGCCGAGGGTAAATCCTCCTACGAGCTACGCTGGAAAGTAAAAGCGATGTAAAAAAGAAAAGAAAAAAAAGTTAGGCATGGGAATGGATTCGTTTCAGACGTGAAAAAAATGTCGAGTCTATTCGAGAATCCGTTCAAAAAAATCGAAGAGAACAATTTTTGAAAATAGTCTGCCACCACCCTATTTACTTCGTTTTAGACTACATTCACGTGTAGCACCGAGCACCTGATTTATCGACACCGGAAACGAATTGGATGACGAAGTTCGACAGACACCTCCAATCAATGGAGAATGATAGGCTGACTCGTTGTGTTTTTTTTTATCTGCAGATTTTTGTTCCGTCAATTTTTGTGGAAATACGCAGGAAAACTCGATTTTTCGGGTTGTATTCGTATCTTTCTGTCTAGGGAAGAACTGTTTGACTCTACTAGAAAATCTAAACCAGTCAACCGATGCGGCAGGACTTTGCGCACACAGCAATACAATCTGCGCCTGAATCCGACAAGTAGCCGACATGAAATCTGTTGCACGAGTTGACCCTCTTATGAAGAGTCAATAGTTGATGGGAAATTCGACAAAAATATCACGAGATAAAAACAAAGGACGTCCAGTCTTCATTGTATCGGGCAAACGGTGCCAGACATGAAAGCGGCCGCACGCCGAGCGATCGCCATCACACCCGGTGTCATCGCAGCAGCTAAGACCATCTGTAAGCGGGCCTTTAAGCAGCATGAAGCGAGTTACCCCTAGCGTTCAGATGCGAACGCATCACTATTATTGTTGTCTCACGTGAGAAAACGACCGAGTAAAAATACTCTACTGTACCACCCTGCCCGGAAATATAGGAATGGTCTAATCATAAACATGAAAATAAGCTGTTCATTACATTTCCGGACAGAGTGGTAGGTACGTACGAGTACATAGATCAGCACCATGCATATTTCAGGCGCGTGGTGAATACAGTCTTGGCCGCAAGGCTCAAGCCTAGTTGCACGCACAACAACAACTTGCCCGTGAGGTAGAGGTGGGGCGCGCTGCCACGGAGGTGCAGGGAGCGCCATCGAAATCCCGGTCTCGGCGAAGTGCAGTATAGAAACCCGCAGCCGATTGTCGATGCTGTGCGTAGGTATGTTCTTCCTGTTCACACGTGCCCAACAGCAGTAAAACAGGGCCACATACTGCGATTTGATCTATACAAGATATGTTCACGGCGGGGGACAGCTTTCTCGTGATGCCGGTCACCAATCCTAAGGCCTCCCCAGGAACGTGCGATTCGTTCACGCTCGCGCGTCCTTGTCTACGCTGCTGCTCTACGCTCTGGGCTTGGTTGTGCGCTGTCCTGCAGGACCTGTCGTGCAAGAAGCTAGGCTGACTTTTATACAGCTACAGCTCAACGCCACAGCATCGATGCTAGCACTGCTTTTTATTTTATTTTCAAGAGGCAGTATCATAGAACGGGTTTCTTTGGTGGCAAAGAGTTTTTTTCCCAATCACGGGATTGGTTAATATCCTAAAGATTTTCCCCCCCAGATAACGACCATGCGGCATTTTTTTTTAACGTACTAGTAATAAGACGAATCCATTCCCCCCCCTAACAGTACTATTTTTACCAACAATATTTGGTTATATTTACTATGATCCCCCGTATTAAAAACGCCTGTAATTACAACGCCACATCAGATATTGATTTTGATTCTTTCGTACGAGTATGTACTCGCCTGGCCGATGCGGTCATTTTAAGCCATCACACGTTGATTTCCGACATTATTTCACTTTTTTCGATTCGGGGTTTATACATTAGGGCCCATCTTAACGATAAACTTTCTTTATGATACTCCGCCAATACTTTTTTCGTTTGATTTGATTTGCATCTGATTGGTCGAAAGGTGAATCATCAATCAGGCATTTTGACATTTGATTCCAATAAAACGAACGAAAACGAGTTCGACAAGAAGTCTTGCGGAAATTATTTTGCTCTTTGTGTTATTGGATTCGGGGAGTTGGTCCAACTCGACATGGCATGTTCCTGAAACCGAAGCCAGCCACGCACACTTGAGCCGTGTTGTCGACTGCTTCACAGGTGAGATTCACCATTTTCGAGAGGCAGGGCCACCGGAGCAGACGCAGCGCGAGGTCCGACGGCCCCTAGCACAGAGTAGACCATCCGCCGCGCCTCAAAATTTTACAAGGCCGTCGCAAACCCAGTTTTTCATCCCTCTTCGCCTCGCGAACCAGACGAGCACCGACCAGGTCACGACTTCGCTCAGAATTTCGTTGTATCCCCGTCGCTGCTGCCAGCGTGGGGCATCGGGGCTGCGCCAGCCACCCAACACATCCCAAGAGCGATAGCCTCTTCGGCGGTGCCGGCAGAAACAATCGGCCGCTGACCGCGGCGTCCTGGGGAGGACGCGGGCCGTCGCTCGCCTCGTTGGTTGCCCTCTGGTGTTCGTTGACCCTCGTGCGTTATTCGTTTTTTTTTCCACCACGCTGTTGCGATTTTGTTTTGTTTTACTTTTACTTCTCAAAAAAATCTCCCGAGGTAACTTTTTGAGGTAAATTTCTGAAAAAAACGCGAAAAAGTACTTCACCGAAGTCAGGATTTCATCAAAAGTTGCGGTAACTTTTGGCTCTTTATTCTATTGGCCTTCACGCACCGAGCATTATCCCGACGCAGAATGCATCATCTCAAATCTCGAAGGATCAAAACACCGAGCATCTTCCATACCACCATGCTGCTTGCTGTACGCATCACGACAACCGCTCGGAGCACAGAGGATCGAGAGGTGTAGCTTGAGTATAGCGCGCACGAGCGGCGTTGGATTGTGCCAGCGGGCCGCCGCCGCTGCTACGTACGGTACACACTTTCGCCCACTTGGTGACGACGTGGAGGATGCTTCGCCCCAAAAAAGGGCTCGCAGTCACACTCGTACTCGTACTGGTCGTGCTCGCACAGAGCGCGACAGCTCGTGTATCATTTCGATTCCACCACACTGCAGCTGCAGCAGCAGCAGCAGCAGCAGCAGCAGCAGCAGCAGCGGCAGCAGCGGCCGCGACAGCGGCGGCGGAGAGGAGCCCGTAGGCTGAGCGCAGCAGGAGCAGCAGCAGGCAATCCAAAAAGGGAAGCTGGTTGGTGCTGGTGCTTGCTGGTGGAGCTGGTGCTGACGCTGTTTATTTTTGTTGCTCAAGCTTCCCCTATTAATAGCTGGGGCTAGCGCTTGCTAGCTGAGGCTTGCTGTGCTGCTGCTTACAGTCGTGGGATGGCAGTGATGGCACCGCTGTCAACTCTGCCGCCGATTCGTTGCTGGGCTGCCGTTGCTACCCCCAAGCCGTTTTTTTGCTTTTCGTTTTTTATCCTTCTTATTTTCGGAGGCGTTGCCTGCAGGATTTCGTTTACCTCACTCGCAAACACGCCGCAATCAGGAAGGGAAGGGAATTCACTTTTTTTAGCGGAAGTAGAGTTTTTTTTTTTTTCCTCTGTCGTTAACACATCTACCAGGTACTTTTTTTTACCTGTCTATTCATCGATAAGACCCGAAGACAATTTTTTTGCGAAATTCTATTAATATCAGATAGTATACCTGGTACCAGGTACCTGGTATATCTTTTTTCCTATTGGATTATCATGAAAAATGTTTCTCGTCAAGACCGGCCCTTAAGGGCCACCGCCGTAATATTGTTAATTTGAATTTGAGTTTGAACGATTTGACAACGTCTACGTTCCAATAACAGCAGCACGTTCATACGTAAGTGGTGTCTTGCATCAGTCTGTTGTGTGTGTAGGTACGGCTTCCCAAAAGGGGCATCCTTATAACCCAAAAGGGGCATCCTTGTAACCAGGTATGACAACCAGCAACAGAACAAAAATATGACACTCGTGCATCAGCGGCAGTTTTTCGGATCGTTTTCTTGACTGATGATCGTCGTAGATCCTACCATTTCACACGGTACCAAGTACAGCAGTGTGAACATCTACGCTACGAGGGCAGTACCAGGGTATACCTTGCTTTTACGTGTGATTATATGCGGTCTCTGATGAGGCCTCGAATCAGCAGCATGAGTAGGCTCGTCTGATGAAGACTACACCCAGCAAGATCAGGGCATCACCTCTTCAATGTACGAACCCCAACCCATAGCCCTCTTGATGGTGTCGTCGTCGAATGCTCCCAGTTTGGGGGTCTTGGTCATGTCGACGATTTGCTGAAGGCTATAAACTTGCTGTACGAAGTCGTTCAGTAGGACGGAGGGATGCCATTGCCCAAATCTCCTTCCCTTTGCTGTCGACGACATGGGGGTACTTTATAGCTATGCTGGGTAACGGAGTGTATCGCCGGGGAGGTCAGCCAAACACTGCTGAAAATAGCTATGCTGGGTAACGGGGTGTTCCGCCGGGGAGGTCAGCCAAACACCTGCTGAAAAACTGGCAGGTTTCCATTGAGTTAGGGTGCGTTTTTTTTTCTGGGGACAGCCTATGATTCGTGTTGGTCGAGGTTCTGGGTTCTGCGCCTGTGTGTGCAGTCTGTGCGACACGTACGGCAGTGCTGGGTACCCCTCGTGCTGCAGGGTGATGGGAAACGCGGTTGCAAATGGAGTGCCTGCTCCTAATTCAAACTCGACGTTGTTGCGCCTGAGAAGGGGCAAGAAAAGTGCTGGGTGCCCTTGCTTTCTTGCAGAGCACGCATCTACTTGGGAGACACTGACCCTCCACGACAAGTTTCGCTCTTACGTGCTTCGCCACTTGCTGGACGAGGGGTTCATCTGCTCTGTGCTTGAGCACGGCGAACGCGAGCATGCTCTCGCTGCATGCGTGGGAGTGCAGTATTATGAGGTGGGTTATAGCGTCTGCTCCTATTCGGTACCACATCTGTACGACAGACGATAGGGTTCTTATGTTCGAAGCTATTACGCTCCCTGCGTCTAAATGATGTATCCTCCGCATCCAGATTCCCCTGTGCCTGGTCAGCAAGAACGTATTTTTAGGGAACTGATGAACTACTGCTGGACCTGGTAAGTAGTCACCAGGCGTGATAGGCTGATACACACTGCGGAGTGCACCGACTGATGGGTTTAAGTGTTACCATGGCGTGATAAATTTCATGGTGGCTTTCGCGCCTCTGAGTCGCGCCTCAGAGCTGATGAGTGCAACACGTCCACATATCAGCTCTTATGTACGTGACAGAATTAGAATAGAGTTCCGTACCATGCCAAGTATCCTCGCGACGAAGTGCACTAAAACAACGAACAGCAGTCTTCTCCCAAGCAACACGTACGCGTCTACGTGTCATGTACCGCTACCATAGCTGGCTGGCTGAATCACTGCAGTGCACGGGATCTATCAGCACCGGGCAATTTCTGATTGCCTCGCCCCTGGTGTCTTTCGTCCTCATTCCTACCTGATTCATCCATGGCATTTGACGAGAACAGTATATGGAAGAGAGTCAGCGTGGACTTTTGAGGGATAAGCTCGAGGCCTGGGAGCGTGCGGCCGGCGCCGGGGTAACTTCGTGCGATGCCTTGAACGCAGAATCGGCTTTCGGGGAGCTGCAACTTGCCCGTCCTCTACATGCATACGGCTTTCTGCCAACATTACAGCGCAGACTGGCCGTTCTAAGGGAGCTCGGAGCGGCGGTAGCCGAGGAGCACAGGTGTGAGCTACTAATAACACCTGGTATTCCACTACTGTTTAATTCCCATTTTCGTATTTGTGTACCGGTACGTACCAGGTATGATACTACAGAATAGAATAGAACTACATACTTAGATCACAACCCCTGAGCGTACTCGGTTGGTGCATCCCTGGCCTCTCAGAGCTCCCACTTCCAAACCGCCTCCTTTCATTACTTGCCGGACCTTTCCAGCAGTTCTTTGTTTTCTCCATTTCTCCTGGCACTCTCGGTCCTTTCTTCCTTCTTTCTTCTTTCGTTTCATGTGCGTGCGTGTACTCCGAGTACGGCACCGCAGGAGAGCCCGGCGCCGTCGCGGGTGTCAGTGGGTGCTGGCGGGTAGAAGGGGGGTTGCAAGGAGCGCGGTCGCCGCTTTCGTGCCTAGGCGTCGCGTGTGCCTCGAGACACGAGGAATGCATGAACGGGCTTTGTCTGGCTTCTGTCTATGATTTTTGATAGAGTATGTACGAGTTATCAAGGTCGTTCGGGATGACAAGATAATGTTTAAGCGGTGCTTATTTTTGCGACCACGCTGAAGTTGTTAGAGGGAGGTGTGCAGTTTGAACACCAACGTTATCGAGCTGACGAACTGAGGCCACGGTGAGCACCGGACTTCACGCGAGGCGGGTGACGGGGCTGATTGTGGCAGATAGTGATAAAAACTTTACCCGGACCGAATTGGTGGCGAGGTGGTCGCGAGAGGGGCGGGCGCGGCGCACGAGGCTGAGAGAGAAGCTCTTCTGTGTGATTTTCTTTTCTTCTTTTCGACCGGGTGTAAGGTGTTCCAATCAGGCAGAAAAGTATTGCACGAGAGGGGATAGGGATGTTTTTTGTCTCCGAATTTTCGGGTCCATTTTCATTGTTTTTGCTGCTGTGCCGTGCTGTGCTTTCGCTTTCTTCGTACATACGAGTACAGACATACCCTGGTAGAGCATCAAAATAAGAAAATAAGTACAGCAGTAGTACCCTACCTGGGGTATGTACGTACGTACGACATCCGCGACGCGAATCGTATGATGTGGCGTCCGAGCTGACGTCGGAGCTGTTTTTTCTTGAAGCATGGCGGCGGGACTCTTGGCATTATCAAGTCGCCGGTTTTGCAATTACGATTCTTAAAAAATCTAAATTCAATCGTGGACCTCTGTTCGCTTCGCATAATTTGATGTACTTTTTCCTTCCTGAGCGAGCGTAGCGGGCGGCGTAGGCCGCCCGCGGAGCGAAGCGCCTTGTAATACTGTATTATATTAATTTATACCAGGTATTAATAATAATAATAATAATAATAATAATAATAATAATAATAATAATAATAATAATAATAATTATAATTATAATAATATGCGATCATCTCTCAACGCCATGGGATTTCTGCCACGCATTGCCCGCACCAGATCCCGATGTCGACCATTTCACATGCGGCTGAGGTCAAGGCCTCAATCTACCGGAGGCCAGCAACAAGGGGATGTGCGCCTGGCATTGATGATGAATGCAGTTGCCCTTCAGTCACTTTCGACCCTCGCGTCGTTGGCCACCGCCCTGCAAGCCCTTCCGTCTGGCGAGGGGACTGGGCGTAGCAACGTGAATCTGATTCGAGCGCCTTTCGCTATGCTGGCCGACATGCTTGAGGGATTTCCTCCGCAGAACCTGGTGAGAATGCCCCACTAACTCGATGCCCTGCGATATGCCACTGCTGTTGTGGGGCATAGATTCTACCAGTTATTTTTGGCTCTGTTGGCTAAATGGTTTTCCGAAGGAGACGATTTTCCGATGTCCCCCACGAAGGGCCACCAGCGAGGACCACCATCTTATGGGTAATCAGCAATCAGTGCTCTTCAGCTCCTCATAAGATTGCAGCGTCCATTGCTATAATCCCCACATCATCTGTTGTTTTTGTAAAACGTTTGCTACGCCACGGCTGTCGGTACTTTTGAACGCGTAAACTCCGCGGCGGACTTAGTTCAAGTACTGGAGCCCGCTGCCGTCAGAGCCCGAAAAGAGAGTGTCCGTCGATCCCGAAACTGCGACTGCTAGCAGTTCCGCTTCGCTGGCACGCCTTGCCGTTACTGGTGGGTTGCACGTGGGGTGGAAGTCAACTGCCACCGGATCGAGCACCGTCACATGGCAGGTGTGTAGAGTTGGCGTGAGGTTTCGCGGAGTTAGTATGTGAAGAGATAGACGCTATATGGCGCACGAGTATATTGGTACCAATACACGCTACGGGTATAGTACTTCGGGCGGCACCCACGTACTTATTGGCTGTTGTGCCTGGTCGTTGTATTAGAGTACTACAAGCGCACGGGATCGTTGCCCGACAAGCAGAAACCCAAGGTCGTCGGTCTGCTGTTGTCGCCTGATGCGCAGTTAGGACACCTCGAGCTGGAAGTATGGTAGTTGATGTACTACGATATTTGGTTGGAGTCAAGAAACTCAATGCCGGGTGCTGAGGCGAAAGTCAGAAGCCTACCTCGTACTAAAGGGGTATGGTGGAATGACCTGAGTTATCTTTCGGATAAAATTTTGGCTTTGATGCTATTGCGAAGCACGAGATTGCTTGTTCGCAGAAATATCCTCCGCATCGGGTGGTGGAAAATGACGTCTAGAGATCATACGGCTTTCTCTATAGTACCTGTTTTTTGTTGCATTCACCTATCGGGCAGGTCGCGCTGAGTGTACCGGCGACGGAGCTGACATCGGTTAGCGTGCAGTGGGGGGCGGGGGATCCTGCCTCTGGCACAGACCAGAATGCGGTTCCGCTTGCGCTGAGCATCGAGGCTTTGGTGGACGGAGGGCAAGAGTGGCAGGGAATTACCGGCGGCGGTGAAGCGGTAGATGTTGCCCTTGCTCACAAGGCCTCGCTAGGGTCGTCGCAGCATCGATATCCCGTTTCACTGCTAGGGCTACGGAGGAAAAGGCGAGTATAATACCTTATTTGTTGATCGATGGCGTTGAGGAAGCGAGGATGATTAGCTTGGATAGTTGTGCACCTTTTGAGTGCTGTTGTTAGCGTTTCGCTGTCGAGGGGGAGAAGCTGTCTGCAGTCTTCCGTGATATTCATTTAGACGTTAAAGGGACGAGATGGTGATACACATTGCTCAAAGCGACAGTAACGAAGCGTCGAGTTTTCCGGGCTATCTGCGTGTTCGCACTTCCTATCATCGACGGCAACCGGCATACGGGAGATCATGCGCGAATTATGGCTGTGTAGAGGTCGAGCGTGCCAGCATGTAAATGTCGAGGTTTACTATTACTTGGCATAACGCGTATAACTTGCTTCATTCGATGTCACATTCTCTCAGGGATCCTCGCCGTAAGGCGCAGGCGGGTTCTGCCCTTCAGCCCATCACTGCGGTTACGCACGTCCGGCTAAAAATGAAAGGAACCACAGCCAGCAGATCGGGGGGAGCGCTGAGGATCTATGATGTTGCGATTAACGCGCCAGATCCCTCTGCCAGGCAAGAGTCCAGCACTGTGGAATTGAGCTGTAGCCACAATTTGGAGTATGATGTTTTCGGGAGGCGTTACTTGTGTCCGATTTCTCCACCCTGGACGTGCAGGGACACGTCGCAAGTCACGTCTTAACTTGCAGGATTCGTTTCAGGCGTGCACGCTTTTAAGAGCCTTGTTTTTTGCCTGGTAACACAATTATTATTTGATTACAGAACGGTCCCTTCTCTTCCTCTCCTTGTCGCAGCCCGTCCGATGTGATGACAGTGCTGCGCCAAGTACAGACCTTCTTGCTTACCCAGCATTCCCAACACCAGACCGATCTACAGGCGTACATTTTACGGGCTCTGCTGGGCGTGTGCAAGGTGAGGGGCAGGGTTCGTTAAATTTGCAGAAATTTACGCGGAGATTTAGCGTGAAGTGTTCCAAGTAGTTTTTCTTTTGCGATATATGAGCTACTACTACGACCGCGCCGTGCTCTCTGTACAAATCCTCGCAGGCGTCTTGTGCGCTGGAATTCGAGCTTGACCTGGTCCGGGTTTTCATGGATATAGAGACCGCAGCAACCCCCGGCTCGGCAGAGGGAGCTTGGAACGAAGGAGGCACCCCAACAGCTTCCGCTCGAGAAAACGCGGTTCACAGCCTAGGACAGCAGCAAGGCTTGCAAGCGTTCGTGTCTACCCTTTTATTGGCCGCAGGTCGCGCGAAGCGCCAAGCGTGCCGCCAGGATCGCGAGCGTATCATCCGGGATGCAGGATTTGACGCGGCGTTGTCGTCGAGGTGGGTTGTGGTGAGCGAGTGTGGGCAGCTGGTTTCTAGCGCGGCGGACAGTGGTCACAGCCATAGCCTCCTTCAGCAATGCTTGCGCCGGGGTGTGTGGTCGTGGGAGCTTGCATTAGAGCGAGAGAACAGCGGTGACGAGACGACCTGCGTGGGAGTGGCCGTCAACCCAGTGACCAACTCGTACTACGAAGACTCCCATCAGGTGAACTATATCGGATTTTGCTTTCGTGGCATCGCGTAAATCTGCAGCTGCATCGTTGTGCACTATGATATACCGTACCAGGTACTTTGTAAGGTGTTGGGGCCCGCGCTATTTGTTGGTCGAACGTGGTGTCTTGAGAAACAGGACGGGCACAAACTTACGTCCGTCCCTGAGGTATCTCGAATATCCAATGTGCTATGTTCATTCCGGAGTCCGCGTGTATCAGTTTCCATATGCCGAACCCTCGCGTGCTCCTGCTTCATGTCGCCCTTCGCAGATGTGGATGATCCGCTGCTACAGTGGAGAGACATACAGTAATGGGGGACGGCGCAACCATATGACCCGCAAAATTCATCCGCTGGACTCCGTTCGCCTGACGTTGAATTGCGAAGCTGGTACGCTCTCCTTGGAGGTGAATGGGGCGGATCAGGGCGTTGTGTTCTCAAACGTCCCGCCCGAGGTGCACCCCGCGGTGTGCTTCTATGGAAGTGCCAAATTGGTGCGATTGGTGGAGCTAAAGCGAATATATAGCGAGTCTGACGGTGACACATCAGACAGCGAGGACGAAAGTGACGAGGAAGGCGCGACATACCGCGGTGGCGAGGAAAAGGAGGCGGCACCTTTGCCACAGCGTCCGTCGCAGCAGCAGCAGCGGCGTCAGCAGCAGCAGCAGCAGCAGCAGCAGCAGCAGCAGCAACAACCAGAAGAGCAGCCGCAGGCGCCCGTCGTTGGGGGCGAAGATTCGAACAACTCGAACCAAGTCGACGCGTCTGCCAACCCGGTAGTAGAGCCCCGTGGCAACGCTGGAGATCGCAGCAATGCCGCAGGCAAGTTTGCACGGGGATCACACGGCAACCTGCATCTTCGCAAGTCTGCTCGGCGCGAAGAAGAGGCAGTTGCTTCGTTCATCCGCGGTGCCTCTGCTTCCTCGCCATCGAGGGGTCTTCTCGCAAGCCTCGCGAACTTGGCACAGTGGTACGTTCCACGAGGCGAAGAAGACACGGAAAGAGACGAGCACAGAGCTACGGAGCAGCAATCCGACGTTGAGGAAGGAGATGAAGATCGAATGAACCGGCTGTCAGAAACAGTTGACGACTCGGCCCACGCGGTCAGCAGGCTGATGGCAGGTACATGGGTCCTATCCAACTGTCGTTTTTCACTCAATCAGTTTGGTTAGGCCGACATTGACCTGTGCGTCGCGTCCAAGCCGTCACAGCTCTCATATTTACTCCTGTTGCACTGCAGTATGGAAATACCTGCGTTGCGGCTCTCTACTAAAACACGTGTTCCCTTCCGATTGTGTGGCGTGCGGCCGCTATTTTTGTTTCCTTCCCTTTCCAGCCACGCCCGCTTCAATCGATGGCGGCGGGGTCATTGCCGGGAGTGGGGAGTCGCTTGATTTCGACGCCCGCAGGTATATCAGGTGCGAATCATCATTAGACACCGGCATGCATTCTTTACGTGGTGCGTTCCTTGTGGGTGGCGGAAACGGGGTTTGTTCTCGCGTCAGCAGTATGGTCTCTGATTTACCCCCTTCGCTGCCTTTCTCGGTTTTGCTTGTGTGAAAAAGCGTCAATAACGCGAACGCCAACGAATCCGGGGGGAGCTTGAGTGGAGGAACCCGGCAGAGCAGCCGCTTTCCCATCCTGACGATGGCGCGGCCATTGCCGTTCAGGAGAATGGTCATTGGCGCGGCGGACACTGGCACCGCGCAAGGTCTTCGTACAGGAGCGGACTTTTCAGACCCCTGGCGAACGCTGGCCCGGATACCTGGAACTGCCGAGGCTGTAGGTACTGCTGCAACAGCTGGGGGTGTACAAAGCAATGGGAAGCCACTCGCTTTGGAAGAGCCTTACATCATCCAGCCTACCGCGGCTGTGTTTCGCAAGCTGTACGATTTGCTGGTGAGGTCGCTTTCCTGTCTCCAAGACGGCGCGGATGCCGACAAGGTGTCCGCAGCATCAACAGTTTTGTCCCTGCTGCAAATTATGCGCGCAAACTTCTGCCGCTTGGTGGACGTGCATGTGGATCCCGCTGAAGTGGATCTTTTGCTGGACTACAACAGACAGCGGCACGCATTAAACGAGGCTCCGGAGACGGGTCCGCCAACGGATGGACGTGAGAGACTCCTGCCGAACATTTTGCACTGCTTGCAGGACATTATGGTAAAGCAAGAAGGCGATCCCGTACTCCTACGGGCCACGGTAGATACTTTCACAAGCGGCCTTCCCCTCTTGATGCCATTGGTGGAAGACCGCCTGCATCTCCTGCTCGGGTTGGTGTGGCATTTGAAGTCTACGGTGTTCGAACGTTCAAGCGTGAAGGAGAGACCGGGCGCGGCCAAAGGGCTCTCAAGCTCAGGTTCCGTGGGACACGGCTCAATTGGATCGCTGGCACAGATTCCACGGGAGCGCATGACGCTCCTTCGTGATCTGTTGAAGCACTTCGCCCGCACAGAGTCTGTGCTGCAGCTGCTTGTCCTCTTCGAAGAAGACGAGGCTGAGCGAAGTGCTGTTTCAGACCTGCTGGAGTTGATGCTGACATCTATGGCTGACAAAGCGTGTCCTATTACTCGCATGGCCAGGGTCCCGCAACGAGAAGAAGGCGGGGAAGGCGTTTCAGCTGGAAGCAGTGGCGTTGGGGCCAGCTTGTGCAGCAGGGAGCGGCCACGCCGAGGGCCACCAGGAGACCTCAGACGGCCATGGTCTATCGAAGGAGAGTCCGCGGAGACTGGAAACCAATCTGATCCGGTGGACGATGGCGTACCCGCGCGAGTTTCTGGGGAGTGGGGCAGTCAAGGGAGTCACTGGGATCACCTCGTATCTAAGGGTGCCGCAGGGACGACTCTCAACTTCACCTTGCTCGACACATGCCAGCAGCATCTGCTATGCATGGTGTTGAAGCGTGATCGCACGGAAGATAACCCTCACGAGCTTCTTTTGTGTCAGTACGGGCAGTGCCTCCTTCAAGTGAGATTTGCGTCGTGTAGTGGGCGCGGAACGGAATAAACAGTGTTTCTCGTTCCCAACGCAGTTGGCGCTTGAGCGTTCATCCTCGACGCGCGATTTTTATAGTCAAGTTATGATTCACTTACTGTAGTGATAGAAACGACCGCTCTCTTTCCGATCAAGGCGGCCGCTTTTGCCCTGTTCGTGACCGTGTTCGTGGGCTACGCCCCCCGCGCATTTGACGTGCTAAATGTGGTCTTACTTTTAGCTGTGGTCGGTGTGCTATGCTGGAGATCAGTCACGTATCATTGATGGTTCTCACACATTGTGTTTGTCGATAGTTTCGAGGTCTCAAAAGTGGAATCAAAGCACACGTTTTATCACCCGATCGTTTGATGCGAGTGTTCAGTGAGTACCGGCCATGGTTTGCGGGATGGATACTGCCATTCCCATGAGTCCCGTTTCCGGTATTAATGTAATGGTAGCGTAGCCCCCCTTGGCAAATGCAAGCCCAGAGCGAATCAACAAGCACGCCTTACCCCCATATCGCGTGCAGGTGTGCTGCCGAGTTCTCACAGGCGAGTGTTCACCAAGTGACGAAGCTGAGGATAGTGACAGTCCGTGGTGGCAGCTAGTCGGCGTGCTACTCCCGCCGTTTCTTCACGGCGTGTGCATGTGTGTGGACCGTCCGCGTATTGCTGAGGGCCTGCTGCCGCCGCTGGTGAGCGTTTTCGCTTTCTTACGCCGGAGACAGTAAAGGAACATTCGGTTTCGTCGAGATCAGAGGCTGTCTGAGTAGCGGTCTGGGGTCCAATGGTTTAGCTTGGGCGTTCGATGCTTCCAGCAACATGCGCTGTTGTCTGTGGACCGTCCGCGTATTGCTGAGGGCCTGCTGCCGCCGTTGGTGAGCGTTTTCGCTTTCTTACGCCGGAGACAGTAAAGGAGCATTCGGTTTCGTCGAGATCAGAGGCTGTCTGAGTAGCGGTCTGGGGTCCAATAATTTAGCTTGGGCGTTCGATGCTTCCAGCAACATGCGCTGTTGTCATCACTATTGCCTCTTTTCGCCCCTCCTGTCTCCTACCTACTTATTGTACGTCGCGTTTTGCAGGTGCGCTTGTCGGAGGTGTTGTCAGAACGTATCAGCCGGAACCCCACCGAGGAGGCCGCTGCGTCGATGGCGGAGGATATTTTGCGGCAAACTCAGCTCACTAATCCCCAGGAAGGTCTTGCGCTGGCCCCGACCGGCTGGCATCCGGTCAAAGCTTCATTTGAAGTCGACAAGGTAACATGTAACGTTTGTGCGGAATATCTGCGGTTCCCGGTGTTCCATGGGCCAAGTAATGGTGAATATTATGGTACACTTGTTGACCTACGAGCCTCGGTCGATCGCCGTTATTAAGGCTATTATTGACGCTGCTAAGTACCAATGTGGCTGTTGTGGCCATTGTGCGATCCTGTCTGCCCCGTATAACGCTGTTGCTGTCGCCAGGAAAGCATGACGTCCTTTACTATTTCGGAGGATGGGCAGTTGTACTCGGCCTTGACCTCGTGCAATACGTGCGCGCTGGTGGATGTCGGGGTGTCGCAAGGCAAAGCTGCTTGGGAGTTTCTATTGGAAGATGACAGTCCCAGGTGCGCCGACTGTTGATGAGATACCGGTATTGTATCATACAGACCTAACAAGTATGGCATTGTATCGTATCTTTTTGGGCGAAGGGAGCATGTCTCGCCGAGCCGTGATTTTGCAGAGCACTTTCATAGCTCCTGAACTTCTAACGAAAGCGACCAATGACCAAGCATCGATACTATTTCCACCAGAAAGTTCGTTGCGTGAGACTAGTAGCAAGACTTATGGCGACATGGAGTGTTTTCCGCAGGGATGCGCTGGCGACTGCCATCGCGGGGGTAACATGCGTCGAGGAAGGAGTATGCGATCTCAACGCTTGAACGAAGCAAGAGCACACGAAGCGTACAGTACAGTGGACAACGTTTCGGTGTACGTTCGATGCTGTTCGGGTGTAATATTTGTGTTCGTTGTCATGTGTCACTTTTCTTCATGTCTCTTGTTGTTTCTTCTCACGTCGTTTCACCCCTGCGCAGCGACGAGTGTTCAGTCTTCGGCATCGCCACGAAACCCCCCTACAGCCGGTGCTACAACTCGAGCCAGTCTTTGTGGATGAGGCGGGCATACAACGGTGTCTTGTACAACCGTGGACGCCAACTTCCACCGGCGCAGAGCATGCCAAAGATACACCCGGGGGACGTGGTGCGGTGCGAGGTGGACATGGACGAGGGGACCGTTCGCTTTAGGTGATTCTGCAGCCAGACCGCGTGGGCTCTCTCGATTGCAAGCGCATGCATCTGTTGGCGTTGCGAACCGTCCGTAATTTGTGTTGTTGTTCTTGGCGGCCATGTGAGCGGTAAGGTTGCCTTTGACTTCACAGGCCGTTCGTTGCTGCGCGTGTAGTCCCTGGCGAGCTATGGAGAATGTATGACGTCGTTTTACCCGATTCCCTCCCGCTTATAGTGTTAACATAGAGTCGTCAAAACACATGCATTGACGGATCGTGGCATCTTCCAGTGTGAACGGTGATAAACAAGATGGAGGCTTTGACGACGTTGAGGGGGAAGTGTTTCCTTGCGCGGGGAGCTACAGATCAGGCGTGACGATCAGGCTTCTTAAGGTGGGTGGTCGTACCGTAATTGTCCGCTCTGCCCGCATTGTCCATGGGAACACGTCGTCAAAGGTGCTGCCATAATGTACCAAGTAGACAAGACTGCAAAATGGGAAGTCTAAATGAGCCGAAAATAACCTACTATTCGGTCGGGAATATGGTCACACCATGATACGGCATATCAGTAGCACATGTGCTGCTGTATTTATACCTGGTATATGTTCCCATCCAGCCGTGTTTACGTAGCACCCCGAGTTTTCCGGTTTGGTGCGGCGATAACTCGCTCCCCGTTTCCTTAATTTTTTATTACGTACACATTACGAACGTTGTTTTAATGTTTTGCATTGCCTGTTTCTTCGTTTCTGTTGCGGGCGGCTGTCACTGTTTTGTTTTTATAGATGGAGATCATGGGAGGAATCGGCCTCCGGCGTTCAGGTTGTAATGGCTTGGGAACTGCCTTCTGGGACCCAACGGAGGTATGGGCGGCATTTAGTAGCGTTATCGTTATTCTGCAGAAGAGGAGACTCTGTTTAGGGCTCTGATGCACGCTTTTGGTCTCGCGTATCCAGCTTTTGAATAGAAGAATAGGTTTTAATCAACTAATTTGATCAAGGGAAAATTCGTCGATGAGAGTGGATAAAATATATATATTATCTTCCTCGGAGCAAGGGCTGCTTACCAAATGGGATAGCGGCATGATCGATGCATGCGTGGTGCTTACCGTTGTCCCGAAGACGCCAGTTGGCACTTAATTGCGCTTGCGCAGATAGTGTTTTTCGGAAGTACTGCCAAAGTTTGTAATAGTGAGCTGCGACGCTGGAGTGGCATTCAACAGTCGTCATGTAAAGGAAATGACAACCGGATCAGTACGCAAAACGAAAGGGCGCTTAAAGAAAGGCGTACATGCGGTCCGGTCCGGTCCGTGCCTTGCTATCTGCATTTGTGTCGTACTCATAGCAGAGGGCATGGCTGCAGATTACGTGCTCAATAAATCCTCTTCCGAGATTTTGTTGTGAAACTGCTGTAATGTACGTACAATAGTGCATAAACAGCAGTGCTTAGCAACAGCGAGGAAAGCCAATTAGCATGTGTGGGCTGTTGTTTTAGCCTCGCGGTTCGTCCGTATACCTTTCATATATCATTGATGAAGAGTAAACTCACGATTCCAAGCGATTGCATATTTGAATCTCGCTGGCGCCTAGTGATATTTTTACGTACCTGGTAGTGTTGTAAATCGAAGTACATGGTTGCCTCTATTGTCCAACAGCCACTTATAGTACGTTTTACTGTTGCTGCTGTCGGTAGATCGCGTGGGCACCGGCACCTTGTTGCAAGCTGACGCGTGGAGGGTTGGTTTCAATCGACAAGAATGCCATGGAAGTCAAGAGGATGGCCGCGCCTTTGAGTCTGCATAGACCGTGGGCCCCTCGGCCAGCTACGGAGAGTCGTGCCGCTCGCGCCAGCGTTAGGGTCTCTCCGCGGACGGACGGCGTAGGTGCGGAAGAGTCTGGCGATGCGTCCACTGCCGCCATCGCAACTGGTCGCCAACACACGCTTGCTCCAGAATATACGGACGGGGTTGCGACGTCAGGGCCAAAGGTCGACCCCGGTTCACACGTCGAGATGGTCGAAGTCGCCGATGCCGACTCGTGGGACTGGGTGTCCGTTCGGGCGACCCGTGGGTTTGCGGCCTCGAAGGGCAAGCATTCTGTAGAGATGGAAGTGACACCGGTGGGGACGAGGAGAAGACGCCCGGTTCGGAGCGGTCGTCCTTGTGGGAGCGAAGACATGAACAGCCTCAGGTACTAAGTATTCGACTACCGCAAGGCCCGCCTCACCTGTTTCCGTATGCATGAAAAGCTGGGTGCTATCCGACTCTCTTAGGTCGTTGGACGTGGAAAAATTGCCTCGTACGTGTCAGAGTGTGTCGCTTCATGGCACCAGCAAGCGCGTATCGTCGTTATTACATGGAAGAACAAATAACCACTGCCCTATTTTGGACAATACGGTTAACCGCTTCGTCTGTTTCGCCGGTCGTCCGGCCTAAACATTCTACGGGTTTTACAAGGAGTCTCACGCCTAACCCTGAGTAGGCTCGGTAGTTTGTAGGCTAGAAATAGCCGCGAAAGGACACAAGGTTATTCGACTACAAGCTTCAAACGCCAAACTTCATGCGGTTTTATGATGCCCGCCCGCTTCTTTGCGCTCGCAAATTCCGCCAGACGATACCCAATGGCGTTCGGGTTGTGTGCGGGAAGCCTTGGGTCGCTTGACAAGCCTATTGGACATCTCAAAGGGAGCTGGGGGTGGTGGAGCGATGGCTCGCTTCGGGCACACGGAGAGGTCGTCATGCCGGCTGGGGTGCGTAATTTGATCCATTAAATCTGTTCATTGTAAATTGGCAGAAGACTAGCCATCGGGGCGCGTTTGTGAGGAGATATATTGAGGCATGTGTTGCTTGCGTCTGAGCAATGATGTGCAGTCTGCAAGACTACCACAAGCATTGATAATACTAGCGTACACTTGTTCATTCGAAGAGACAATGTATTGTGTAATTACCGACGAGGCTGTTCGGAACGATGGTGTAAAGAGCCATGCTCTCTTCTGTAGTAGAACCTTGGCCTGGTGCGTAGAACTATTTATATCTATGCTGTAGAAACCTCCACCTCTCGTGCCTCGTGTGGCGCAATGCAGCTGTGCAAGGGGACGTCAGACGAGGCGACTAGCGAGGCTTTGTACGGAGCGGATTTTCTGCCGCTTAAGCAATTCGATGTAATTACCATGGTCGCCGACACGGCTAGAGGTACCCTTCGCTACCTGGTCAACGGGGTCGATGCAGGCGTTGCTTTTGGACCGCTGGGTTCCGGGGCCGCTTGTGAACTTGAAGATGACAGGGCCCCCTTCACCTGGGAAGCGGGCGCTGTTTTGTTTCCATCGTGCAGCCTAAGCAATGATAAGCAGGTGAGGTGGAGATCACCGTCGAGGGCCGATTGTGTTCAGATGCTCAGATGTATTGGCAGATACGGGTCTCTGCTCAGCTGTCGATCATACTTTTATAGTACTGGTGATCTAGAAGAAAAGATGATGGGACGATCGAACATTGATGCTACACCGGTGGGAGTGGTGGCCCTCTAGTATGGTCGCTACCGTTCAAGTGTTGTGTATAGTGTCAGTGTTCCCATGTTTCATCTGCACAGCCACACAAACCTTCGCACCCGAACGCGTGCAGGTGGTTCAACTCCGAGCTGGAGGCACGCTCGGCACGCAGTTGTGGCCTCTATCTCTGGATCTGCAGAAGACGGTGGCGTCCCTCTCTGGTAGACTGTGCGCCACCATGGTGGCAGGTATGCAGACCGCACCGCCACACCAGGGTATACTTATCATTGGACGCATGAAACAAGTTATCAAAGCGTACGGTTTTACAGTCTGAAAAATCCCAAGACGTGTTGTTCCCCGCCAGCTGTGATTTTGCTTGGGTCCCAGTGATGGGGTGTCTCCTTTCTCCAAGCACTTGTTGTGGGAGTACTGGGCGTTTAGGGCTCGAAGGTTTTATCACCATCCGCCCTGATTTCTCTGTGTTTCGCTGAGTGGCAAGACTACGGTGGATTTTTTTTTCAAGGTGAAGTGATTTCCGATTGTTTTTCAATATGGTCATCGTTTCGGCTTCCGTATCGTCCTACGCTAACCTCGCTAACCTCGCCCAAACACCAGGCACTCCTCACGATGAAGCAGAGGTAGCTCTTGAGCCGTGGCTGCGGTCTCCGCTTCTCAGCGGGGGTGTGCAGGCAAGTAACGGCGAAATGGGAGACTCTGCGTGGCGAAGTCTCGGACGTCGTACATGGGACGAGGCGTGGGGAGCGGAGCAGGGTAGGCGCTTACTCCGTGCTAACAGCGTTGTGGCTATTGGATCCGAAGGTGATACTGCTATAGCACACCCCAAAATGACGTGGAGAGAACCTGTGGCAACCGTTTGCGAGGAAGAACGTGCCAGTATCGGTTCGCAGTCGCCGCCGCTGGTGTCCGTCCGCGAGCTCCGCCTCACCGCGCGAATCGTGCAGGCTACCAAAATACCGCAGGGGTTAGTTCTATGGCCGGACACCTCGTATGTGCGTTTGACGGCTGTGGTAGATGGTCGAGATGTCATCTTCCAGGAGGAGGTGCTTGCAATCGCGAAAGCAGGTCCAACGGCGACGATGGATAACATCAAGAGCAAGGGTGAGACCGGGGAGATGATTGGATCTGATCAGCTGCGGCCAGGACAAACAGAGCTCGTGTTGAAGCTGGGGGGACCGAAAATACGGACTGTCCTTAGCAGAGATGATGCGAGCGATTCCGTTCTCGGTCTGTCGCTCCGGGTGGAGGTGCTGGTTGGCAGGGCAGTCACAGCCAGAGGGACAGTGGGCCTTGGTGATGTGCTGAAAACGAGCTTGTCGCAAGCCAGCAGCACGCGTGCTAAGCTAAGCTTGCAAGGTGGAGGGGAGATGGTTTTTGTCTTGAACTTCGATGTGGTGGAGCCTTTGTCTGCCGGTGTGCGAGAAGAGACGGCGGAGGACCAAGCGGGTGTACATGCTGCACGTAGCGCACCCGAAGGCATCCCCCCTGACCATATAGAGCTCGGGAGGGCAACTGGACCGGTAGGACTAGAGCGCTTCCTTGAAAGCATCGCCTGCTGGGGATTGGGGGAGGGTTCGATTAGTTCCGCTTCCATCAGGGACAGCCACAACAGCTCACCAGCAGCTGTTCGTGTCCCCCAAGAGTCGTCGGCGAGCGTTTCTGCAGGAGATGCTTCGATTGGCAGCAGCCTGAAAGAAGTGCATCTACCAAGCGGGAACCTAGACCGTACCGCGTTTCCCAATCTGCTGGAGTGGCTTTCCCAGATACACCCCGACCCAACGTTCCTTCGTCTGGCTTTGGAGAAAACCGACAACTACTCGTTCCCACGCGTAGAGGCTCCGTACCTCGCAGCATTGCTGAAACACGGCGGGCTCTTGAATGAGGCATTCCAGGCAGTGGAGAGGATAGCTTCCAAAGACCAAGGCGAGTAGCACATGTAGGGATGTGGTATAGAGTGGGTATCCCCTCCGGTGTGCGGTACAAAACGTCAAAAAAACATTCTGAATGTTTTAACCTGTTAAAATTGTTGTATGTAGGCGTTCGTGGCGGCGTAAGTTCCCTTCGGTCATTTGCAAGTCTATTGAGAGCGATATTCTGCATGGGATGATAGGTCGTCTGCAAAGCTCTACACCGAGAAACATGCTGCAAACTGTCGCTATTCGTCTGCCGTGTGTTAGGTTTGCCTGCACCTTTACCCTGACGTTTGCCTTTACGTGTACCTTGTCGTCTCCTTATACGCAGAAGGAAGTAAGGCCCTTCCTCCACCTCCGCCGCCGACGAAAGACATGGCCAAGCTGTGGGGGCGGGTCCAGCAGCTACGATCGTTTTTGAGGACTCAGCGGCAAGAATACAAGGTGACCACAACACTACAGCACCACGGCACAACTTATTGAGGGCAGTTTGTGAATATGGTAGAAGACCAAGCGCACTTCGCCCGCTTGGCTTGCCAGGTGGGTTCGCCGCAGAACCCGCGCACCGGTACGCTATTTGGCCATCATTTGTAGTGTGACCTGTTCATATTTCTCTGAAGGTCGTTGGTCGAACAATGTCTCTACGGAACAATATTCCAGAACTGTGTTCGTTCGTTTCTGCTATAGGTTTCTGACACTGCTTTGGCAAATCATAATTTTGCAAAGTTCATTGAAATTCGGATTTGCTATTGTGGCATTTTTTTTGCCAAACGTTCGGGTATTTCTCAAACCTTTTGTTGGCAAGGTTATGGAAATTGGCAAAATCATTTGACAAGTTTTTAGGAAGAGTTGGAAACAGAGGCTTGTCAAAATTTGCCAATCTGGCAAGTTTTCACTGTGTCGATAGAAACGACCCTTAGGCTGATTCTTATGCGGATCAGTTTTTATTCGGTTCGATTCTGACCTTTTTTTTCACGTCGACGCTCGTTTTTGACCGGTAAACTGAGGAAATCAGCCACACTCTACGTACTTGGAACCAGTCCAGAGTCCCTCCAAGAGGTACCCAGGTCAAAACTCCGCTTCTCCAGAGGCGTAGTTAGAGTTTTTCGCCGATGGAACATAAACCGACGAAAAATAATCCGAAGCTGTCCCTCCTTCGAACTTCGGACTGTTTTTGGATTGAGCTACTTCAGATTTTTTGGGTCAGATTTGAGCTACTGTAGTCGGCAATAATTCGAACTGCGCGTGGGAGAGGCGGGTTTTAAACTGTACCTCTCGGAGAATGCGTGTTCTCATTCCGAGAAGCGCACGGCCGACTCCGTGACAGTCCGGGCGTAGCAAATCCGCGATTGGCTGAAAAGCCCGAATCGAATCAGAAAAAAAGACACGCATAATAGTCAGCCTTAGACCACAGTAAAGTCACCCCCTCAAATCTGTGGTTCTCGGAATCCTCGGCGCTGGCACACCCCCGGACGTAAACATCCTATCCACTGGCCACATTTCATCACCTAAGTATGCTACTGTATGGGCAACTCGGGAGCGTTTTCGGGTTCCAATTGCGCGTCCTTTATCCCTCCCTAATTTTCGGAGGCCTACACGTCAACTACCACTACGTGGGTGAGGCCTAAAGTCGGCGGCACCAGCAGCACCAGCAGCGCGACACACACGACAGCTGCTTCTGCTGCTGCTTCGGCTGCTTCGGCTGCTGCTGCTGCTGCTGCTGCTGCGGCGGTGCCTCTGCTGTGTGGCTGCTGCTGGTGTTGCTGCGGCTGCTGTTTGGTGTTCGTCGAAAAACAAATCTCGGGGGTGGTACAGTATTACGAGTTTGTACGAGTACTTACATACCAGGTATGATATGTGCTGTACAACCGCATGCATCGGATGTGTGACCAATATCGTAAGAACGAGTATCAGTACCTTCAGCAGTCCATAGTGCTCCGAGCATACTACATATAATCGGAATATCGAGAGTATTTCGCCCTGTGAGTACTGAAATTATTGCACTACTGGCGGCCGAACTACTGCGAGTAGTGGCAGTATGAGCAGTACAAAACCACGTGTATACAATCAATTTCCCCGCTAATCGGTGTGAAAATTACCTACTGTATCTCTGATCTTCCACCGAATAATCGAGGGGCATTACATCGCTATTCGTACATTGACTTCGCCTCCTATCGACTGGCGATTAATGTGTGCTTTAGATTTTTTCGCATGTATACATCTCCAACATCGAACAAATAATGCCGTACATCCCTTGGCAGTACTGTCGCTCCTCGGCCTCGGCTTAGTCTACCGTGCTTCCATATATCGCCCATAGCGGGCATACGCGGAGCAGCGGCGGATAGCAGCCCGCCGCGGCGGAGCCCCTCTTGTATAGGGCACAATATATGCACTTAAAATGTGGTATGCTTATTTTCAGGGCTTTTCGCGGGTCAGGTCAAACCTCACGGGTCGGGTCGGGTGCGACCCGCGAAATTTTTCAGGTGTGTTGACCTGACCCGACCCGACCCTCGAGATTTTGAAATCCTCTTGACCCGACCCGACCCGACCCGCGAGATTTAAAAGCTTGTTGACCCGACCCGACCCGACCCGTGAGATTTCAAAACCCTTTGACCCGACCCGACCCGACCCGCGAGGTTTTCAGCACTTCCTGACCCGACCAGACCCGACCCGCCACCTTCCGATTGACCCGTGAGACACGGGTTTCATGCGGGTCGGGTCAACTGGACCCATGACATATCTCACGGGTCAACGACGAAAGCTCACGGGTCCAAAGACATACACGTTGATACGTTGGTCGGTTGGATGGTCCTTGGTCCCTTGACTTTTCCAAAAATGTCGTACGTTTGTGTTCGGTTTTTTCATTTTGTGTATTTTTTTGTGTGGTGTGCGCTTCAAAAAAGACCATGATGATCAGAAATATGATGACATGGAGAAAGGCACACACCCGCACTCTGCCGGGCGGGTACCTCCCGGCCCCTGGGTCGACCTTATATAGCTCTGACCCGATGGCTTCTGCTGGCGCCCCGGCGAGCGACCTAGCTGTGCAGACTCCAGCAGCAAGCACTGAAGCGGAGGTTCTGACAGCGGGGGCCACGATCCGCGAGGATCCGGGGCCTGCTGCTGCTACTGCTACTGCTGCCGCGACGAGCGCGGGCTTCCTACACTGCTGTCATGTCTTGTCTTTATTGTTGCCCCCTGCATGAGAGTGTGCCCGTTTTTTTTGTGGAAATGGACGGACGTGAACATAAACACAATAATATACCGGGTACTACTATACGTCTTCATCCGACCCGGGATTCGCGTGTGATTATTCTACACGCTATGATATGCTCTCGGAGGTCTAGTACGAGAGAAGCCTTTGGGAAGGAAACGGCGAGTATTTTTTGTTGTACAATGCCAGACCCGCGGGCCAGACCCGCGGGTCACAAAGGCGGCCTTCCGGCAGGTAGCTGCACACGTTAGCAAAAATACTGATCCGTGGGCCAGACCCGCGGGTCGGACGTGCGGGTCAGCCGGAAAAAATTCGCGGGTCATGATGACATGACCCGCGAATGACCCGTATCTCACGGGTCATGACCCGACCCGACCCGTGACATTTTGAACACCTCCTGACCCGACCCGACCCGGCCCGCGAGATTTCAAAACCTCTTGACCCGACCCGACCCGTGAGATTTCAAAACCCTTTGACCCGACCCGACCCGACCCGTGAGATTTTTTAAAATTTTGACCCGACCCGACCTGACTCGCGAGATTTTGAAAAAAATTGACCCGACCCGACCCGACCCGCGACATTTTGAAACCTCCCTGACCCGCGAAAAGCCCTGCTTATTTTTCCCTTCGATGTTCCAGTCTTTGCACGCCAAAATTTACTTCGATGATGAAATCAAAGCGAGAACGATGAGCGTCACGTGCTAACTTATTTCGTTTACCGCCACAACAAAAATAAACTCGCTAAGGCTGTTAGTTTCCTATGCGATTCGATTTCGAGCTTCAGATTTGTATTTTTCGTTCTCAAAAATGAATGCCCCTGCTTATCCAGTCCGAATATGCAAAATCCGACGTTTTTTTTATTTATTTGAGAATCCGATGACCCGAGTCGTCGGATTTTGGACCACTTGGGGCGTCAGATTTTCAAATCGAAAAATAGCATGTTCTCTAAATTCAAGGTGTTATTATCCACGACAGCCAACTGAAGCAGAACGATCGATGAGTTGGATGGTGACACAGCTGTATAGCGACGTTGCTTCGCGCCCGACACGCGGTCGGTGGGCGTCGCGTCTCTCCGTGGCCAGACTACAGTCGGCTGGCGCGGGGTCAGACCTAGAGAACAAGAGAAGCGCACTCGGCGCGCTCCTCTTTGTGGATACGTACTCGTAGACTACACTGCTGTACAGCAGCAGCAGCAGCAGCAGCAGTCAGTCACTTTGTGAAACACAAAATACCAAGACAGGTTGACTCTAGTGTACTCGCCACTTCTCTTCGCCGCCAGACCAGAGGCAGTCAGCCTTGGCTCGGATGCTTGGGTCCTACGCGCATTGCAGCGCACCCAGCGCGTCTGTTCGCGGCTCCAGACCATAGCAACAGCAGTTGATTTCGGTGTTTACTCGAATCTCTGCACGCACAATACATGTGATTTTTCCGCATAAGAGGACTGTTTGTATTCGCCAAGTTCACATCTGAAAATGTGATCGGGTCGAAATCTGAAGCTCAAAAATCGAACCGAATAGGAAACAGCCTTTTTTCCCTATTCGGTTCAGTTTTTGAGCTTCAGATTTTGGCCCGATCGCATTTTCAGATGTGAAGTTGGCAAATCGAAACAGCCTTCCTATGCGGAAAAATCAGATTTATTGTGTGTGTAGATATTGAGCAAACACCGAGAGCAACTGCTGTTTTTGTGGTTTGGCGCCGCGAAGAGACGCGCTGGGTGCGCTGCACTGCGCGTAGGACCCAAGCGTCCGAGCCAAGGCTGACTGCCTCTGGTCTGGCGGCGAAGAGACGTGGCGAGTGCGCTAGAGCCACATGTCTTTGTATTTTGGGTTCCATGTTGTGACTGACTGCTGCTGCTACTGTACAGCAGTGTGCGTACAAGTACTCGTACGTATCCACGGAGAGGTGCGTGCCGAGTGCGCTTCTCTTGGTCTCTAGGCCCGAGCCCGCGCCAGGCGACGACGTCTGGCCACGGAGGGACGGGCCGCCCGCCGCCCGAGCGTCGGGCGCGAAGCGACGCCGCTATACAGCTGTGTCACCTTCCAACTCATCGATCGTTCTGCTTCTGTTTGCTGTCATGGATAACATCTTGAACTCAGAGAGCATGCCATTTTTCGATTTGAAAATCTGATGACCCAGGTCGTCGGATTTTGGCCCAAAATCCGACGACTTGGGTCATCGGATTCCCAAATCGAAAAAATTCCGGTCAGATTTTGCATATTTCGACTTCATAAGCAGGGTCATTCGTTTTTGAGATCGAAAAATACAAATCTGAAGCTCGAAATCGAACCGCATAGGAAACAGCCTAAAGGATAAGCGCGGTGACTAAACTACTGTAGTCGGCGTGCAGTTCAGGCAGTAATATGGATACATTATTCATATTGATAAGATAGTGGCATACATGGCGGCCGGTGAACGCCAACATTGGCGACAAGGCTAGGCGAGCGTATCACGATTGTATGTATACCAGGTGTATCATATCACAGCAGAAACAGTATTGCAGAGATCAGCGCTGAAGCCACCCTCGGGCTCTGCAGTAGCTGAGCCATGCAGGTGTAGGTGCTAGTTACTCTTAGTGATCACGGTTGTTTAATATTCGGTTTGCTCTCGATTGCCTCGATCGCCCCAGGTGGCAGCAGCGGACAGCCCTCCCGCCGGCGGCGGCAGCCCTGGTGTTGATGCTGTTGACCCTAACTCTGCTGTTGGCGTTCAAGGAACCACTAAAACCGAGACCGGGAGAGGCGAAGATGAACAGAAGGAACCGGGGCCGGTAGCAGAAGAGAAGGAGGAGTCACCTGCGAGGACGCAACAACCCGTGGACCATGTAGAGCGGGAAACTTTCCCGGCGACTTTTGATGACCTGTGTCTCAAGTTTTCGGAGCGAGCATTTTTTCTGCTGGAGGTGATGCACGGTACTAACATTTGATATTATCCACGAACCAGTAGACGATAGTCGAGACCATTGAACGCTGCTCTCCGGTCATGACACTGCTCGAGTGTAGTATCGGCTGGCAGCATAACTCTTTTCTTTAAGGGCCTGCAATGTGGACATGCCCTGCTTTTCCTTCTTGCGTGACTAGAGCACAAAGCAAAATATTTTCTTGATGGACTACTTAATGAAATACGCACGACCGTGGGTTGTGCCCTTGTGTCGCGCATCGCGTTTCCGTCTCGTCGCTCGCCTCCGGACAGCTGTCGCCGTCGACTGTTGACTCTCCTACGGCCACGGCAGAGGGCACCTCGGTTCTGATGCACCACTTAGCGGAGGAGCTGTCAGATCTGCCAGGGTCTCCTCCCTCTACTATTGATATGAACAGTAGGTTGCAGTCGAGTCTGCTGCGGTGGCGTTCAGAGGATCGTGGGAAGGAGCAGTGGAAGGGGGTGGTGGATGTCCTGCGCGTGCGAACCCAGGTAAACCAATGTGCGCTGTTTCTATTGTTAGCTGTCCCTGTGGACCTGCTTCCTTCTCATTTTCTCGTGCGCATAATGGTTTCCCAACCAACTCTACTCCCCAAGGATGCTTTCGCGAAACCGGTGTGAAGGTATTGCCTGCCACTCGACTTAACTCTCCTGTATGATTTTGCCCGTCATAACACGTGCAGCTTCGCCGAAGCCTGTCCATGGCGTATCGTCCACGTGCGAAGAGCCTGGGGAACAGACCTGCGGAGTCAGCGTTACCGCACGGCTACAACTCAGAGTGAGTCGCAACAAACGACCATGTTGATGTATTTGCATACAAACGGGTTTGACCGTGCCCTCGCGTCTCTTAAGGTGTTCAATATGTATACGGTAGTTATAGACTAAGCTTATTAAAGTATTATCCCTCCCTTGCGTCCGCTCGGCATAAGCTTGCCCTTCATGCCGCTCTACTATTTTGACTTTGATGCAGCGCATTAACCAAACATGCTCCCGCGATAACAGGCCATGAATACGTCCGAGGGACAAGACAATAAGTACAGTAGAACTCGATGAGTTGGGTGCATGGCGTGCGACGTGACGATAACCGCAACCGCCAAACTTGTTGTCATTCGGACGTTGTGTTCAGGCGCAGCGTGTCCAAGCCATGCATTCACGAGGGCCAGATCGTCGGCGGACGCGAGTCTCACGACGACGGTGACTTTGCTCCGATCCAGACTGGCAATGTTGGGCAAGTCGACGCAGACAGTGGGTGCAATTCAGGCGACGATTCTGACGATTCGGGGAAGGGGGCTCTCCTCGATAACGAAACAGCTTCGAGCGCAGCCATGCAGGCGAGAAGAACGTGGGGTTCCGGTTCAACGACCGCCTTTTGGCTACGCAATGACACGGATGACCTTGGTGTTGAGTGTGCTCATGTCTGAATCATCTGCGAGAAAGGTAGAGTTGGTGCTTGTGAACAAGGGAGGGTAGCATAGCTTGAATACCCCCCCCCCCCCCCCCCTCATGTGGCTTTCTGCTCGCCCTACCAGGCATGTATGATGTACGTGATAACGGGCGGTGGTGTTGCTCCACCTCGAGTTCTGAGGGCCTCCCTCCGCAGTCGTACTGTTCGGGCGTCCATGCGCACTTTCGGACTGGAGGCATTGGCGGCGCTTCTGCGATCCCTAGCCCCGGACGGGGAGGTCTCCACGTCGAGAGGGGCACCGTCTGCTATCCAGGTTAGCAAGCGGGGTTGGGGCTGCAACGGAGTGCCTGCTGTACTGTGACGTACTGGAATGCTTCCACGTGGCAAGTACTGCATCTGGTGCGACCAGAATAGCGCCACTACAGTACTATTGCCGCCACTGTCTGCTTACCTCACCTCGCCTCACCTCACTGTAGTGACGAAAATTGTATCTGTGATAGCATGTGTCGTTGCAGCTGTTGTAAGTTCAATGTCGTCTCACGGTTGCAAAGTCTGTACGCCACACCACCTATTGCACTCCTGTCCACACGAGGTATCGACGTCTCGCGAGAGTAGCCATAAGCGAACAATTTTGCGAATTTCGCGAGTTTAATGCTCTGATTTGTGCAGCCATAGCAATAGTACAATCGCCTCTCGTGATCGCCGTCGGGTGTATGTTGTTTTCTGGTAAACCCACCGTTTTTACTTGACTTGCGTGGTGCAAAGACCGCTGGTACTGAAGGTCGTGTTGCAGGGTAATGTATTTGCGCTTGCCGCTAATTGAATAATCGCGAGTCGTTTCTGTACTTTGAAGAGTGTTCGAGTACCACCCCATGCAGAGAATGCTTTGCAAAACGAGTGTGGCTCGGCCTCCTTGCTTGTTGACGAGCAGTCCTGAACTGTAGACCGTATACCTGTTCACTGTCAACGGCAGGAAGCGCTCGTGTTCCTCCGACCAGCCTTCCAAGGTCTTCGCATGAAGCGCAACAAGGAGGGGAAGGAGGTAAGGTCGACCTTGACATTGTTGCCTTCGACTCTATGTTCAGGCACTATTACTCTAATACTACAGCAGCGATACCCTCGCACAATACGCATGAGTTTCATCACGTTGGCGTTCACTTCTTGCTTCGACGTGCCTCACTTGTTGGCTTCCTTACTATTGGTGCCCATCAGAGAGCGGTTTCGAGACGTCATCACGTCATTCCACAACGCACCGCGTCCTGATGTGCCGACAGGTAGAGGTATCGAGTGACGAGCGCGACACGCGGCACCATTATCTCAAGGGACTTGAAGGGTGCTCCACTGGCCTGCTGGCAAGAGTGCAAACTGCTTTCGAGTCTCTCTACGGACTGCTGAGGACGTTGCTTGATCACAGTCTGCGAACGGTACAGGTGACCTACCTCAAATGAAAATTCTGCCTATAGTGTCTGTACGAAGATGTGCTGGTCACGCCGACGACGCATCCGTTTCGGCTACGCAATTTCACATGAGCGGCTTGACCTCTATTGGGCAGCTTTCGTTCCTTGTGACCGTGTGGATTTGACCGAGCCCATTGTTTCCGTCACTTGCTTCCCGTTTCTTTGTGGCAACGATGTCTGATATAGCCCGGCCTGGCTCATGTTCTGATGACCACTTGGGCGCTGGACTTCGAGTCACGAGACTACCGCTTCCTTGCCCATGAGTCGGGCATACTACCTACTCTTCAGACGATGGTGACTCTCACCACTACAGCGGACATGGCCAACTGTTCCTTAGCTAGCTTGAGCGATGCCCGCCCTGAGCAGAAGGAAAGCTGCATCGAAAGAGAGGCGTCGGCAAAAGCTGCCCAGCGTTGGACCCCTTGGTCGCTGGAAAATATTCGGCAAGGGTTTATCCAGGTGGGCCGATGGGTCGGAGGTTTGCTTGTTTCGTTGTTTCAATTGACGAGAGGTGGTGATGGTGATGGTGACAGGGATGCGGACATGATGACGGTCACCATGTTATGTACAGTAGTCAGTGCCCTGCATTGTAATTGTACAATAATGTACTGCAGTTTAGCATCCTTAGATGAAGGTTTGGACAGGCAGTCGGGGTGATGTTGATTTTCCTGGTGGTGTAAGATGGTGTAGATAATTTCGCATCGTTCTCTTCATCTGTTCCGCCCGACGTACTTACGGTATGACGTACACTGCAGGTATTGTAGTACAGAGTAGTACCGTACTTTGCCTGTTGTTGTGCCAGACCTTCAAAACCATCAGAACACTCGTTTTGTACCAGGCATGCTGTCTCGACAAGAACAGCTCGGTTGCGCGTTTTGTCGATGAAACTTCATCACTGACGTTCGAAAACGTGTGTGCTGATTGCGCAGGGGACGCTCTTGGCTCGTGACTTGGCACACCACATCAGTGGTATTCCGCCTTCAGCCCTTCCCTCCGCATTCCTCCAAGCGGCTGGCCTGCACGGGTCTGCGTCCGACATTCTTGGACGACATTCCATGGCATCCCTCATCACAAGATACAGCGCGCTGCTGCGTGTGCATCTGAAGCACGCGCAAGCCAAAATCGAGAGTGCGGAACAAGCAGCGGCATCGAAGAAGAAACGGCTAGAGGTGACCTGTCAACATGTCAATGTTTTCTATTAGAACAGCCTAATATTAATAGTGTACAACAACGTGTGCCACAATCAACGGTGATTGGATGTCGTGGGCTTCCTCTCTTACCTCAAGGCGAATACGACGCGATGCCCTGGCTGTCCCGCGACGATACACCACACCAGTATTTGGCGCACTCCGCGATCGATTCTTGAGGAGTGCACGTGTTTGTACTTCCACCGCCACGCAGTGCTGCCGGTTTCCCTGAATCAATTGTTCTTTTCGTGCCGTTTCGTACCGTTGTTGCGATCACCGTCGGCGTTGCTGCTGGTGCTGGCATTGGTGATCCTGTTGGAATGTGTCGTGTACCGTAAACAGGAAGTCGCGCGTGAACGCGTTGCTCAGATGGTCACCCGAGGAGTTCCCGTGCTTGACGAGCGCGACGTCAGGAAAGCTACGGAAGTGCAGCTGACGGCGCTATGTTCCTGGGCAACGGTACCAATGGTGGCATCCGTGGCGTGCACATTTGCCAGGGGTGTAACGTACGCCTGTAAGTCGGCAGCAGGAGAAGCGCCTGTCGGCGTCCCGGCGTCAGCAAATAGCGCCAACTACTTCGAGGTGACCGTCATGAATCCGGGCGAAAAGACCACCATCGGCATTGGTCTGGCCGACCCCGATGTCTTCCCGGCCACCAAGCAAATGCCTGGATGGGTGGACCATTCCTACGGATACCATGGAGACGACGGCCGGAAGTTCGGGCGAGGGAAAACGGACAGCATCTGGCCAATCTGGGCCGACGGTGACGTCATCGGATGCGGGTTCGATTCCGTCCGCGGTGCTATCTGGTGGGTGGAAAAACCTGCAAGTAGCCAGTGAGATTGTTGTCGATTGGGAGTACCCCCCATGGTATGTGGTACCATATGTCAGCCTGCATTTGTCTTCGTCGTAATTATTTGTTGTTGGACCTCTCCTGTCCACGCGGACTGTGACGGAGCCATCGTGCAATCACGTGGGGCTTTCCTCTTTTGCGTTCTGCAGGTATACCCGAAATGGCAAGCTGCTCGGAGATGGTTTCGTCCCGGTGCATGAGTACAACTTGGTCCCCGTGGTGGGCTTCCACAGCAATGGCGAGAGCGTGCGAGTGAACTTCGGCATCGTCCCCTTCGCATACGAGGTTGGAATTGCCCCACAGATGACTGCGACTGTAGAGCGAGTGTAGAGCCATGCCGGCAGAGAAGCAGGATCGAGGTTTGCAACAAGTTCGATAGCAATTGTCAATGGCAGTCGTCGACGACGTATCACACGTCACCGGTATGATACGTGCGGTCAAGCCGAGGTCTTTTTTTCAACTTTCAACGAGAGTTGCAGGACCTTTTATATACATCCCGGCCTGTAGGCTTCTGTTCCTTTAGTAATTACCTCGTAGGATATTACAATAGACCGCCGTCAATCGTACATCCAGTGAAGCAGTACAGTGGCAGGGGTGTTGGTAACTTAGGACGCTTAATCAAGATAGCGATGATGCTTGTATCAAGTCATGAATTGTTGGTCTTCCAACAGCAGAGAACAGAACGGACTGACCTCATGCGTAGCACTCTCACAGCACGTACGAGCATAGAAGCCAATATTAAATACCTGAGAATTTAGTATTGAATCATAGCCCGAAACGATACGTAACCGTCAATGTTGAATAGTCCCATTCAAACACCCTCCCGGCTCTTCACATGACAGTGACGAACCAGAAGAATAGGACACAACTCCACGACCCAAATCAACGACGAGAGTATGTGGAAACCCGCCCCTACGAGCAAAAACCCCTATTAAACTGCCATATGACTATTGCAGCACAGGAGAAATTGCAACAGCCGCGCCCCCATCGTGAAAACTAAGGCGGAAACCATAAGGCCAGAGATCGCGAGAAACCCCGTTCCCCCAGGCGAAAGTATCATTTTGCCCCCTACTCCCGCCATAGATACACAGATCGCCACGGTTGGTAAAGCGAGATATCATAAATCCTGTTTGGCATGACTTGAACAAAGAATTTACCTGGCGCTAAAAACGAAGATTAATTTGCTGGCAATATCAGCACGAACAGCCTAAGCCCTCCCAGTTATAAAGCTATTCGATCATCCGTGACGCATCCTATATTCATTTTTGGTTTCCTTCGTGAACATGCATTCAGCTTAAGCACCAAGGTCGGAAAACAGTACTGGTGGAAGAATGACTAATCATGAAATAAAATGCAAACCCCCCTTATTCTGCAACCAGTAACCAGTCACAAACGAAAGGCCCCAGCACGAATCAATAAAACCAGTAGCCACCATCAGTATCACAATACACCCCTTCGGGTGCACCCACGTACTTCGCCAAGCCGTTAAAATAAATACAGAGATCAGTTCCACCAGTCCCCTCCTGGTCCTGTCTATACCAGAGTAACACCACCAGGTATAAGTTTTTCGGATTTACAAAGACTATTTGATTTGAACATGACGATACATTTCAAAACTTCCAGGCTTTTCTGCATCTATCATATACGACTTACCCGGAACGAATCCAAACCTAGTTGAAAATGACATCTCTCCATTTGTTTGTACGATCAAAAACATATTTCGACCGACAAGTTTATCCAATCGCAAGAGAAAAACTACTCCAACGATTACCCCCCAGAAAGACTAGACGTAGCCTCCCGCCCGCGAAGTAGCCGGATCACTAAAAAGCTCCAGCTGACGAGATACCTGTCTGTCCACTTCACGACCTTCCCGCTGCTGCTGCTGTCATGAAGTATTTGTTGCCTTGCAGACGCTGTTCCCTTCGTTTGTAGTACTGCTGCAGACAACACCCGATTCTCATGCGCCGGCCTCCTCCGCCATTAAACTTCTTGCAGCAGAGGGCACGCGAATAGTACGTCACGCGGCTTCCCCACCCCTTCATGGTGGGAGCAGGACGTTCATCGGGTTGCGATATCCATATCTGCTGCCTCCTGCGTACGGGAAATAAATCCCGCACGACTTGAAATTCCCCCATCCTATACGTAGGTGGGGATGCCCACGGCTGTACTTCTGCCGTAGGACTTTATAGGTGCTGCTGTACCGTTCGAAACGCCGTCGTCTCTACGGCATTTTTGTCCGGATCCCCCACCATTGCAAGCACAGCCTCCATGTCCACCGGCGATCCACACTTGCTGCTATCGTGGCCTCTTTCACCGCACCTGTCGCAGACCTGCATCGTGCATTGGCCGCTGTAGTGTCCGGTAGCTCGGCACCGGAAACAAGTCCCTTTCGAGGTTCCGGCATCGGTATTTTGGTTGCTGTTGCCACCCTCGTTCCCCTTTCCAGACCTGCCCTTTCCGTGCCCTCAACCACCTCCACCACCATGGCCTCGCCGTCCTTTTCCGACGAGTGCATGAGAGTTTGACGAGCTCTTCGACTTGACAAAAGTAGGAGGAAGCGTTTCGTACTGGCTACGAACAAGGTTCAAGATCTCCTTCCTGTCGTACACCTGTTTCAGATTCAGATCTTGTATCTCAAGTGCATACTCGGCAGCGGGGAGGGCATTTCATCCACACTCATTCCAGCGTTGACTAGCTTTTCGCTCAAATCCTCGATATCATACAGTCTCTCTATTGGGTTCTCCTCTTTCCCAATCGTGATGTTGTACAACTCTTGTATGCACATGCCTTTCTGAGCGTTTGTCTTCGTTTCACACCAGTCCATGCTCTCCTCCCAACATCGTCTCGGAGACGTGCTCCGGTGAAATCGAGCCTTGCCGACGTTCGACTCCAAGGCTTGCGGCAGAAAAACCATTCCAACAGTTGTGTTTCGTACATGGATTCTGATACCCCCTCAGCCATGAGCGACTCCTTATCGTTTCCATCTGCCCCAACATCGACGTACGCGTCGGTATCAAACACGCTCTCGATCTCTGGTAGCTTCGTATACTCGTGCATGTGCTTAGAGAAGACCTCAAAGTTCCTTTGCCTTCCAAAACAGGCACAACCATGTTCGGCTGACCTACGAGGAGTCGCCTAGCATCCAAACCAACTGAACTCATCGAGGACTCACCGTGCGGGGCTACGCCCCTCACTTGTCGTCTGGGTTCAGTTTAAGCAAGGACACGCGTGCCCCCCCGGCTCCCGCTAGCACCGTCGGGGCCTCCTTCCGATGATGGTGATGCGGTAGCTCTCCCTGCTACACCAGCGGTGGGTATCAACTCCTGCTGTAGCTGTCCACCGGGATCCGCCTGCGCCTCGCTCCGATTCAGCAACTGTTCCAGCATACCGAGCAGCTCGGCATGATATTTCAAGCGGTTCTCCTCAGCTTCAGCAGCCGTCTGCTTCAGCTCATCGATAGCGATGGCCAATTCGTAGATCACCCAAATCATCACCGAGGAGGCTATTGGCCAGCGACTCTAGAGTGTTCGTAGCTCAGGGCTATGAATCAAGCTGGCGATGATGTTTGTATCAAGTCGTGAATGGTTGGCCTTCCAACAGTAGAGAACAGAACGGACTGACCTCATGTGTAGCACTCTCACAACACGTACAAGCACAAAAGTCAAGATTAGAATACCGAACAATATCTTCATAACCCGAAACGATACGTATCCGTCAATGTTGAATAGTCACATTCGAACAAGGGGTGCAAGTTCTCCCATCCTACCATTTTGACCAGCTCCGTCCTTGTAAGCCCTGTGGGATATTGGATAATAGATATTGGATAATGCAGTATTTGAGATCCGTGACTCCTACGGTAAGTCGTGCGGTGGTCGTGTGCTTCCTCCGTGCTATGTACGCTGACCGGCCTACGGACTCTGTTTTTTACTCTTCATACTGTACGAGGTATTGGTAGTATTAGTCTGCTTTAAGATGTTGGAATCTATCGAAAGTAACACGTACCAGGTATAGCTTTTCGGAGGGAGTCCGCTGAACTTGCCGTCCCGTCCTATCTCTTCGTTCCCGTAATACCGTAGGGACCTGAGGTCGTCGTGGCTCCAGCGGTGCTAGCTGAACGTGAACTGATGACGCGGGAAGCACGAGACCTCAAGGCTGCAACAGCTCCTCCTGTTTCTAGTGACAAGGGTGACCAGGAAGCGCCCGAGGAAGGGATGGAAAGCAAGCTAGAGGAAGGGAAGAAAGAAAAGCTAGCAGCAAAGGTCACCTGTGCCGAGGGTGTCAAGAAGGCCGGGAATCGAGAGGGGGGAGGTGCACACCGACATCGGGGAGGTGCCGCCGTGGAAAAGGTTTCGCCGGAGACGATAATGCCATCGATGAAGGTGCTACAGAGAGGCGCTTCCAGTTTACTGCGATTCCTGGTGGCTGTTAGCATGCGCCAGGCCTCGTTGACGGGTGCGCCGGGGTCCCCGGACGCTAGGTCGCAGGCTCCCAGGAACGAGGCGCCGGGTCGTGCGGAAGACACCAGTAGCCCACAAGCAGCAAGAAGCGGGCCGAAGCTGTCGAATTCTAGAGCATCAACAAGAAGAAGAAGAAGAAGCACCGTGGCCACGGGTGGGCTGGTATCCGCGACGGCGCTTCCGTTGCCGCAGACAAGAGAGCGGTCCATTTACGGAACCCCCTTCGAGGAAATGCAAATGCACGTGGACAACCTACACCAGGTAACCTTGTGTAATATGTAACATACGACGCCGGCGCTGGGGAGGCTCTGCCTCGCTATGGCCCTCTGCTGTGTGGCTTCCGCCATGTAACGCGGTCGCTGTTTCGAGGCCTTTGAAAAGCTGTCACCTTGAATACAAGCCTGCTGACGATTTCGTGACAGCCTAACACTGCTGTTATCTACTGTTCGCTCGTGTATATGTTGTCAGTTATATCCTCTGAAATTGCCCACTGTAAAGTTGTCCATTCGCTTTCGTTGCGCGCGACATTGAGTACGCCTACGCACGGATGTAAGTGACTCAAGTGAGTCGGCCTTGCCTCAACGACTGCGCAACCCTACCGCGCGCGTGTGTTGCAACCACACGGCGTCTTTGTCTCTCTGTGTCAAACATGCAGGACATTTTCGACGTTATTCTGCGTGAGCTGCGGCTGGGAGCTCTGAGCCTCGGGCACATAGTAGGCAGGTCACCGGGGCAGAAGAAAGCAAACGATCCCGACGAATACAGCGCCCCGGCCATCGACGGTGATGTAGAGGCATCTCGGGTGCGTGCGCTTGCTACTTCAGAGCGTGAGGTCAAGGCTGGAGTCAAAGAGATGCAGAGAAGCTACAGCCACGGTTACTGCCGGCGTACGAGTGGCGGGAGGAACTCCAGCGATAGCACTGCCGGCGGTACGGTTTGGAAAGGTTTGTACGAAACGAGCGCTGTCGACAGCAGCGAGACGTCGGACTCAAGGCCCGATTGTTTTAATCTAGTGGCGTTGGAGATCGGAGAGGTGGAGCCTTCCATGTTCAGGCAGCTAGCCCTGCTCTGCTCTCTTCGGCAGTACTCCATCACTCGCGCACACCTGGCGCACCCTTCGGCGCTCCGCTCGATATTTTCGCTCCTCAAGAATGGATCGCCCCGAATGCAAAGGTAAGCACGCTACTGTCAGTGTTGTTGCGTTTCTTTTCGTGGGCAGCTTGTTTCTCTCAGCGAACAGCCTTCCCAGATATTGTCGTCGGGACGTGCTGTACGCCTTTCCCGCGATGTTGCGCGATTGATCCTGGCTAAAAAGGTTCGATAACAACTTTGAAGCTCTCCCCACAGGTCCACGCACGAACAGACCTTCTTTGCTTGTGTTCTTCCGTACGGCAGATGCGTGCTTCTCCTTCTTTGTGCCATAATTCCGGGCATGGAACCTTCGGTGGTAGACTCCTGCCTTCCAGAAGGTTGGGTGGGGCGAGAAGAGACGGGAGTACCCAGCAGCAGGTATGGATGCGTTGGTTGGCGGGGCGCTTGAGTCGGTGTTTTTTTGCGTGGCTTATCGTTCGTGGGACATCAACCTTTTTTCGTATTTTCTCACTGGTTGACGATCAACCAGTAATTCGTGTTTAAGCAGTACGTACCGTCTGCATGGCCTAGTCTTGTCTGCGCGGAGAGTGCTTAGACTCGTGGCACGTCCTATGAATGTGAAGGCATACCGCACATGCCTTCGGCTTTGATTCGTACGTAGGGTTATGTTGACTGACGAGAGGCTAAAAAATCTTTAATGTTGTAATCAATATTGCGTTCCCGATTTCGCGTCTGCGTTGGGCTCCCGGTGCTGGCAGTTTTCACACGGCGAAATCGGGGGCCAGGAAGGACCAGGAAAAAGGAACGAGTATGAATAGCCGAGCGACAAACTCATGTGACGGACTGGTCGGGATGCTCTTCTCGAGCATACGACGCGCCTACTCGCCCCCGGTATCTGCGCCTGTGAGCCCATCGCCGGAAAGCGTCAGCGGGGTCGACGCACGCGTGGGGGGTGCTTCACGGCGTGACGATTGCAATGCCAGCTCAGCCAATGGCCACCGGCGCGGTCGAGGGCAAGGTTTGCTCCATCCCGGCTGTGATCAAGGGTTCGGTGTTGGTACGCTGGACCTCTGCTTGGCGGAGCAGTGCGGCGCGATCCTCCGGGTGTTATACAAGGTGCCGTTACGCGTTACATGCTTCTCGCGCTTTGTAAGATCCAGGCTTTATGGCTAGGCTAGCCCTCACGATAAGTTGAAATTAGCACGACCCAGCTACCGGTGGATTGGGCGTCAATACGGCCGTGCAACCGTCGACGTCTGAACATGGTAGGGTAACGGGCGGGTGTTATATACCAGCGCACACCTTGCTAGATTGCTGGCAACAAACTTCCAGGGCGTTAGTCTCACGATGCAATAGAAGCGTGGTTTCGTCGCTGCACGATTTCGGGATCGATGGTTTAACCACCTCTGCCCTGAAACCAACAGTTGGCTCGCCGCGTCCCCCGTCGAAGAGGTTCAGTCATCACTGACGACGGGCGTGACATGCTGACGATCACTGACCCCTCGCAATGCCCTATACGTTACGATTTAATGCGGAAATTGAAGAAGAAAAAGACTGACGCCTCGCGCCTGGATGCTCCTAACTGTCGTCTCCGGCAGAAGACTGTAACACGATAGACGATTACGTTTGGTGCTTCATAATTGGTGGTATAACTGTTCATGCTGCTTCGTTCGTGTGTAGGAGCCTGCCTGGAAGGAGCTCATTGCGCGAAAGCTCTTGCTGTGCATCAGGACTGCAGCATCCACCGTCCGCGCGAATTCCTCCACCGCAGTCGAGAGCAGCTCCTCGATCGGTTCCTCCTTGGCTGCTCCGATGGGGGCAGGGGTGCAGGACGTCATGTTCGACGCGGTGGCGGCGTTGTCGATCATCGCCAGTAGCTCGGGCGTCTTATTCCCGGGTGCCGCGGTTCAGTCCAAGTGAGAATGTGTTGTATTGGCTACACTGTTGAATAGCACACCGGCAATGCACCAGTAGAGTCGCTGCTGTAGTGCTAGTGTTAGATTGTGTTGAGTTGAGTTGTCCTGCGCGCTCGCGTTTTGAGCGCGTTTAAATTCAGGCTTGCTTGACCTTATCGATTGCGAGGCTTGCCTCAGGCGCGACGCTTTCGTATGTAGCCGGCGTCCTGGATGGCTTGGTAGGTGGTCCGCGCGCACGCTAAGCCCAATTTCGCGGGTCCAAGTCTCACCGAGTGTATACTCGTCGGGAGTTTTTTTTACTTGAAAAATATTGGCGGAAAGCGCGAGAGTGTGATCTAACTTTCAACGAAAATCGACGAGCAATGGAAATGCTGAACCCTATGCGCGATAAAAATGAAGGCATGAACCGGGGGGGAGAAGGCACGACATCTGCCACCACCGCTTGTCCTGAAGATCGCTGAGGGTAAAACCTTCATGAGTTAAGCTGAAAAGTAAAAGTGATGATATAAAAAATCTATACTATCATGTATATAGCACCAGTAAGTTTCAAGGTGCTCAAAGCGTGGACAAGCAGCGTGCCTGCACTTTTACAAAAAAACAATTGCTAGCGTTCTCGACGCCGACCCCAATCATGCCTTATAGCATACCCTGCTCTACCCTACCATACCCTATCAAACGCTATCCTATCGCATATCTCTAATGCGCCGTACTTTTCTGTACTGTAAGCTACAGTAGGTATGAGTTTGTGTGATTGTGGTGGGTGGCTACCCTACCTGGTACAGTTTAGTTGATCGGAGAGAAAACCATCGAGTTTCCAGTAGCTTTGGCTATGGAGTGTACGACAACGTACCTCAATGACGCCAAACGACTTGACTTATTTACAGGCTTTGGTGTGCGACGCTTGCCCACATTGTGCTTGTCTGTGTTCGCGGATACCTCGCACTCGCATTTTATTGAAGGTCTGGCGCTATGGGAACCGTGGTCCAAGTTTCTGCGGGTGATGCTGAGGCTGGGGTGGTGTTCGATGGTGAAAACGTGGAGGCGTGCGAGAAAGTCAGGGTCCAAGATCTCGAAGCTACAGGCGTCGGGTTTCAGGCCGACCCAGACACTCCTGCGCAGCCCGTGGTGGCTCAGCTGCTGTCCCTCCTAGACGCCCTCCTGCAGTCGGAGGAGGTGTTTCAATCCTTGAAAGCAGTTGGTCCGGAGCGTCTGAGCTCGGACGTCCGCGGGGTGGTGTGGTCGAGGATGCTGTCACAAACTCTGAGAGCGGTCCTTCAGCTGTCAGTGCATTGCAGTGATGCGGTCATAGCGGCGTGTGAAGAGGGCGATGTGGTGACGCGCGTGCTGCCTGCGCTGCTGCAGGTGGCGGTGTGCTCCATTCAGCTGCCCGCCCTCTTGACGGTACAGGCAAGTCCATTCTGCTGTATTTCCTTGCTTCGACCACGTTGTCGCGATACTGGATGACATTCAAAGCTCAGTGTCAGTGTGCAGTCTTCGACCCATTCTGACGGGTATCCACGAATAGCCCATGGGGTTATGGTCTGTCGTCAACAACGCCATTTGTCGTTTTGCCTTGCTTAGCGTTCACTCTCGTTCACCAACTTTCTCCAGGTTGCGTTTGTTTTTGATCCGCTAGAGGCCCTACGAAAGTCACAAAAATTGACGTGCGTTCTGTTCCGGCGTTAAACCTTGTCTGACCCACTACTCTTGCATGGGTTCATGAGTTAGCTCGCAACCCCTTTGCCTGTGTTCAGTGTGAACCACTGTTTTGAGCGCTAGCCGTCCGTCAAGCCCAATGCTACGATCCCCCTCATGCGTCGACTATTTGCCGTACCCAATACACTCTTGTCAAAATGCTGTAAATGCAGGATTTCTCACTTCGATGGCGATCAGCCCAGGCTAGGATGCTATCTGCCCTACACTTGGGATCCGGGGGTCTCCGCACGTTGCAGGCCATCGAAAAGCAGCCACTACCCCCCTCTGAAAGTTCTTCGGGCAATGAGGAGAGCGGTGAGAAGCCGGCGGTGGCAAAGCCGCGCCGTGCCCATCCTCCTTCGGGCGGTGCAGGTCGGGATGTGCTGTCTGCCGAGGAATCAAGAGAAGAAGCCCTCATGCATCCAACATGGCGCAACGACTACGGCGACGCTATTCTAGAAATGGGACGGCCGACTCGCTCTGGCGGGCGGGGTCGAGCGATAGCTTTGAGCGACGCACACAGACCCTGGGGGCGGGGCTGGGGGTCCTCGGCGACGGCCAGCAGGCGTGCAGTTGCGGCAAGGGGGGGAATGGATTGGGTCGGGCGTTTGTCGAGAGAGGAAGATGACACGAGGCGGGAAGGGAGCCGGTACAGACTACTAAGGGGTGACTCGTCGAGGCTATCCACCCGTGGTAGGCGCGCAGCGTCGGCAGAGTCCCGACTGGAGCTCCGTCGCTCGGCGGGGAGAACGTTTTATGAGTACGACCGACTCGGAGGGTTCGCAGAGTACAGGGACGAGGATTCGGGCGCGCTGTTGGTTGAGTTCAACGATGCCGCTGATGGACCGGGAAGAGAGACTCCCGGTGTCGAAGGAACCAGCGCCGGGAGCGCCGACAGTGGTGACACCAGCCAGGACGGAGAAGAGGTGGGAAACATCCACAGCATGATACACGCTTGGCTGGATTCGATATTGTGATACCGTGCACCTAGTCAGTACCTGCTACAAGAAAATTCCAAAAGATTCGATCGCGCTTTTGATGGCTTGCTGGAGGGCCATGAAGAGTTTTATGGCTCTCTAATTTCATAAGGGTTGTATTGGACCGGTTTCTCGTGAGTTTTTGTTTCGTACGTGATAACATGATATCATGATAACCTGACACTGCTATCCCGGCCATGCAACCAGAGACGACTACGTCATATGCCATCTAGGGGTGTAATCGCGTTGTGCTTGCTTTTCTCGAGGTAGTGTGTGTAATAACGGTGAGTGTTGGTACACACAACCTGTCGCCGATGGGTCTGCTTGGCGAACCAGACCTTGTCTGATTGTTTCGAACTCTCCCTGTGCTGCCGCAACACGGTCTTGCAGGAGAACAGCGCGAGCAACGTTGCCGTTCGTAGCGTCGATGCAGGCACCCGTGCCGACCGGGGATCCAGACCAACTTCGCCGGAACATCCGTACTACATAGGCATAGCTGGCGAGAGGAGCGTTGCAGTCAGCGTTAAGCGGGGTGGTGACCGACCAGCAATGGAGTCCGGTGCAAAGCCGCCGTTGCCTGGCTTCCCCATCTCGCACCTTCTCGAGTTCAGCACTGCCGCGCGGGCAGAGAGGAAGGTGCTCAGCTCTCGCTTGTCTTCGGAATTTGGAGTTCCTGAGACTACGGCTTTGGCTGCATTGGAAGCTTTTGGTCCGGAATTCAGAAAAGCCCGCATGTTGCTGCAGACCAAGTCCAAAGACCAACATCAGGTGTGTCCAGGTAGTGGTAAACTGGCTAGGCTTTCCTCTTTTGCGTACCGTCTTCGGGGTGGAAGACACTTGTCGTATGTTGTTTTCAAAATTATATCTGCGACAATATTGCAGCTTTGCGCTCGTCATACGTTGTGCTCAGAGTGGACGGAACTCCTCTTTGGCTGGCAGACAGCATTACTTCGATTCCCGCCTTCCTTGCGTTTTGGTCTCTCACATTGCTCTCGTCTGGTCATTTCCAGCATTCGTCGACTGGTGTTTTTAGATTGATGAGTATTGGCTTATGTTCAGTTTAAGTCACTGGCGTTATTGATCAATCAGTAGGTGCTGTCCACTCGGTTTCTTGTCGACGCTGCTCGCGTGATTAAAAAACGTGTCAGTGTGATATCCTCGAAATGGAATCCCGGCGATGCGTAGCAAGATTAAAACGTACCAGCACTACGTAGATTAGTGTACTACTGTATTTCATACTGTAACATCCGTCGTAATATACGAAGTACCTATGGATAGTATTTCGCGCATTGTCTCTACCTCTACCTCTACTTGTACCTGTACCTGTACACAGCACCAGTATATACACCATCTGTACCTGTACGTGTACGTTCACGTTTAAACAGCGGGAGTGGCCGGCTTACAGTTCTACCATGCTACTGTACACATAGTCGGCTTATTTGGGCTGAGCGCTGAGGACCTCGAGAGCGACGACCTCTCGATGGTTGTACGCAATACATTTGAAGCCACCTCTAATTGATCTGAGTTGTCCTGCTGTATCCCCTGTCGCCCCTTTTATTTTTTTAAATGCCGTTTCATCAGGTGCCTGACGACGCGCTCAAGGACCCCGCGAAAGCTGCCGCTCCTTCGTCAGTGGGCGGCGATGTGCACGCGGGGGAGTTGAATGGCGACAGCGAGATGTCAAGGACAGCTGCAGATGACGCCATCGTCGGTAGCCTCATCGGGACGGGCGATGCAGAGTCTGTAGGGAGGGGCGGTGACTCAGCGTCAGCTACGGTTCCATCTGCAGAAGAAGGGCTTAACCTGTGGGACCCTGAAGAAGGGCGAGAGGCGACTGCTCCAAGAGACGTGACATCAATGCAGGTGCCATACCTCTGTGGCTGCCGTTGCGACGGTATCTTCAGTGTATCGCGGCTTTTTCTTTGTTTTTTGGAGATGCTCATTTGTCCGTTCTCAAACGTATTAGGCCGGTGTTGCACGTTTCGTTTTGGTTGTCGTTTTTGCTGACGTCATTACTGTAGATGTCAGCCAATCGTATTCGCTCTCATCCTGTGCCTGTGAGTTTAGTTGAAGTGCCTCGATTGAGCGTACGAGATGCATCGCCGGTACTATGGAAATATTATACTGTACGAGCGCAGCATATCGTGGGGTTCCATCACGTCAATTAGAAATATTCAACCAATGCTTGGTGGAACACGTGAGTTATACGTACCGGTATTCGTTAATTTTGCCGTAGCTGTGCTCAGCTTTAAGGCAAGCGTTCGAAAAGTCTGCCAGCGCATGCAGAAAACGAATCCTGACGATAGCGAAAGAGGAAACCCCACCCCCTTCCCGTCGGTTCGCGCATTGTTTCACCCCCTATCTCAGTGCGCGAGTCTTCTTTGTGAGCACGACCTCGTGCCTGTTTTGGGCGTGCCTCGGCTAGCCGCTGGTATCGGCGGACCGACCGGTACGGTGACGACAAGCTTCCTTGTCAGAGAGGTGGACGTTCTCGCGCCAGGCAGTCTCCTGCTGATCACTGCAGGCGAGGGTTGCACCCCTGGAAAATCGTGCCCCAGTGTCACTGTTGCGGAGGAAATTGATTACTCGGTGGCGTTAGGACATGAGGAGCCAGCGGCTGTTGGAGGCCTTTCGGGTGGAACGAAAGAACAGAGTATTGGCTGGAATAAGCGTCAAACGCAACGAGGCCGCGTCCCCAGCCCAGCTCCTAGTGCACGAAGCGACAACTCGCCATCTTCGAGGGCTGTGACTGCGTCGGTACTGAACGAGGAGGAGGTTTTGGTGGACATGATGGATGCGGAGACGGGGCTGTGCCTCGGCAAGCGGGTGCCGGTGGGGGAGTTGAGGCATTCTACTTCATTTTTTGGGCTGAAGCTGGACAGCGAGGGCACGACCGTGAAGCAGGTGTGCCCAACAACAAATGTTATTGGCCTCATCTGTTCAGACCTGTACATATACCAGTAGACCACTACTGTTTGTGCTGTCGTTGTCTTCAGTTTGTACCCTTTGGGAATTATGCTGTGCGCACCTGAAAAAGAAAAGTGCCAACTATAAGCAGCTGAGATATTGTAAGCTCAACTGGCAGCATCTTAGAAATATCAGCGACCAAAACGAAATGTGACCTTTGATTCAGACCTTTGCGGCTGAATTGCGCTCGGCTGGGATATGCCCCCTCTGGATCCCCTATTTTGATACCAGGTACTCCAGTGGATTATATCGTGCATGACATACCTGGTAAATGGTAACCCGTATTCTTCCGGCCATTGTTACTGTCATGCACCTGGTACGCTTTCCTCTGGCGATGCCCAAGGTCCTGCGCGATACGGACACGGCTCTTTCAGTGCTAGGTGCAAGGAGTCTCGTGGTCCGCCTTATCAATAGCCTCCCTACACCTGCGATCCCTGCTGCCGGCGGCCCGAGTGGGCTCCTCAATATAACACGCCTGCTGGCGGCTCAAGACCTGGCTAAGGGCGACACGCCTGCATCGATGAGCTTTACCATTCCTGAGAGCTCTACTGCTCACGGTGGTGTAAATGTCGAACACCTGTCGGTGGGACCGGTGGCTGGAGACGGCGACAGTAAGGCCAACATTGCCAAGGAACGGGACAGGAAGCTTGCAGATAGCACCTGCACGCCGCAAACGGACCAAGACCCCTTACTGAAGGTAGCATATGGAGCGGTTATGTTGTTGGCAGGCGAGGAGGCGGCGGGTGACGTTTTGATGCACTAACATGTCGAGGGTTGGTGTTGTGCCCAATGGATTCCTCTTGCGTCGATGCGCGTTACTCACCTGGTGTTTTAAGGCGTCCCTGCCGGGTGCACCTTGTTGGTTTGTTTTCGTTTTATTTTATGTATCTCATTTCGGCTAGCTTTCTACGTTTGATCGCTCGGACTTCGCTGATGGATGTGTATACAGTTACCGATAACATACTCTTTTTGTTTTCAACCCTGTCTACCTGCATGGTCGCCTGCGTTCCATTTGTACTTTCTATCTGTCTCTCTGTGGGAGGAAGGTGTTGTGGCGCAAGGTCATGGATTCACCTCAGCAGTGGGCCAGAAACGAAGGGCAAGCAGCCGGGAGCGCGGCTCTAGGCGAACTTCTAGCCCAGGAAGTTTTAGACTCGTTCAAGATGTTGACAACCACGTCGCAAAGCATGTTGAGCATGTTCAGCGGAGACCGTTCCCCTCGGGAGATTTCAGACGCAAGCAGCACTATGGTCTCACCAGTGCTTGGAACTCCGGTGGCCGAGGGTGGTAGTACGGGAGCTGTGTCAGATGCACAGGCACCAACGAAGCGTCGTGCGACAGAGAGCATCGTGCATGAGTCTGTCCATCCGCTGTTGACTCCTTTGTCATACGGCGGCCACATCAAAGTCGATCCAAAGTGTCATGGGATGGTGGTGAAGCTGGATTCCCGCAGCCGCACGTCATCGGACCTTCTACGGCTACGATTCTTCTCTTCGAAGGAAGATATGCTAGGTGAACATAATCCGCTGCGCGTGATGCACGGGTACGTCCCTGAGCGCTCGGCTCGCATGGTGACCAAGGGGGTGGAGTTCTTCAAGATCGAGGAGGCCGATAGTACCTTGTTGGACGCTGCTTCGTCTAGCTCCAAGGACCCCATGTCGCTCAGCGCGCTCGCTCGCCTGACGCTACCGCCTGCCTTGGTCCGCCAGAGCAGCACATCAACTACCGCCAGTTTGGGCAGTCCTACTCCCCTAACCCCGGCTGCTGTGCGACGGCCTGGACTCACGGATCGGGCCATGTCAAAAGCGGTGAATGATTTACATAGCCAGATGATCGCGAAGCGAAAAGCGCGAATAAAAGAAGCGCCTGTCTCAAGTAATGAGAACAGCCAAGGGGGAAACTCCTTCCGGTCATTCGCGCTACCAGGTGTCGTTGAACTGTGGTTCCGCTTTGACGCCCCCCCGGGAGCCGAAAAACCACTCTTGCAGATTGTATCCTTGGCTGGATCCCTCGACCTGGCGCAGCCGGGTTTAGTGAAGGCTGGCGACAGCGACGGCAATGGCGACGGCAAGGGCGACGGCAAGGACGACGGCGCGCCTCCCGCCTGTAAAACGGCGACAGCCCACGGCGACCACGATAAAGACTCGAGCCAAGGAGGGCTGGAGTTGCAGGCTCTCTTCACGTGCTCCGATGATGAAGGCGTTCATAGCTCGTCTCTTGGGGTGGATGCCTCGGGCAAGGGCAGCACGGGACACGGCTCGGGCGGCAACAGCGCCGATGCCGGCGCTGACGAAAGGTCAAAATCCGGTCGCAAAGGTCGAGAATATGACAGATCACACGATAAGTTAGGGCTGCCGGGCTGCCTCGCCACCGTGGACGTTTCGCTGACGAGCGGCAAGTGGTTTTACGAGGCCACGGTTGAGTCTCTGTCCACATCTGTTGCCGCTGGCATTGAAGTAGACGGGTGCCTTATTCGAGTTGGCTGGACCCACGCCGAGATGGCCGCATCGCTGCAAGCCGGAAGCGCGTGGCAAGTAAGCGAGGGCAGCCTGACTTGGGACGCCACCACCGCCGCGGCCGCCTCCGCTGCCGCCACTCCAAGTACCACCACCACCGGAGCTGGGCAAGCACCGGAAGCCTGTGATTCGTCTAAGGCCTCGGATGGGGGAAGTCGTATGCGCCATGCATCTTTATCCGGTGGGGCTGGGGCTCCGAGGCATGTCCAGCGGGCAGGAAGGCCTACAGACACGGGTTTGGGGCTCCTTGAATCAGAGGCAAGGCCTTCTTTAGCTAGGGATGGCCATTTGCAGAGCGAGGCGGCAGCATTGCCCAGTAGAGTGACTGGCAGAGGTGCAGGTGGAAGGAAATCCTCTGAAATAGACAGCAGGGAGGTCTTAAGGATAGAAGCAAGATCCAGGAGCGTCGTGTTCCCGATGCTCGGTTCGGACAGGAACAATCTAGGCTTTGGAATCGGACAACAGGGGTTTGTTTGGCTTGGTGGCAGTCCAAGAGTAAGGCCGACCGCAGGATTCGCCCGGTCGGATGTGCTAGGTTGCGCGCTTGACGTGGATTCTGGAATGGCGTGGTTTTCGGTGAACGGGGTGTGGGCGAGCGGGGGCATGATGACAACGTTTGGGTGGCGAAACGACGTCGCTGGTGTCGTGAACGGCGTCCGTCCGTGCTTCTCCGTTCGTGGCAAGTCGTCTTTGTCTGTAAACTTGGGGGCAATGCCGTTCAAGTACCCCCCCCCCGTGGAAGGCTTTTTGCCGGTGATCCTTCGCGACGTTCAGCCCGCCAAGCTGGACCGTCCCGGTGAGCGCGTGGTTTTGGGTTTCTGCACGGCGTAGCGTGCAGGATGCATGCGATGCATGCACGTGATGGTAGTACAGGAATGTAGTATCGCGCTTTGATGTATTTCCCCTTACGACGAGTTTCTTTGCAACCCCAAGGTCGTACCTTGGAAGAACAGGAACAGAAGACGTATTTTACAGGACTTTAGTCTACAGTGTAATTACCGTAGTATTAGTGTATGGCTGTGTGAGTGCGCTGCGCTCTCGGATCCATTTGATATTTTCTGCGCCATAGCACGGCCAAGCGCACCCCACATGACCGAGGCGTTGCCTATTACCCTTCTACGATATCAATACCAAGCGAAAGTCAAATAAGAACGAGTGCTATAGTAGTGGTGTATTTCCCGCTGTCCCTGTTTCATTCGTGCTTCTCCCTAACCCCAACCCCCATCCCCGCCTGTTACAGCAGGTCTCCCAGCACGCGTAAGCGACAGCAAGGTGGTATTTGCCCCGGAGGCGGCACGGCACCCCCCGCAGCCACAAGCAAAAACGACTGCCGCGGGTGACGGGGGCACACCAGGCGACTGGGGGTTTCGGTTTGTTGTCGACCCCTTGCACGGGGTTCACTACAGGGTGGTCCGGGAGTTCGAGCTTATTTGCCGCTTCGGTGGGAGTGCTCGGGCAGGCGCTGGGTCTTTGACTCCGAGAACGACTTTCGGGTCGCAGGTGGGGGTGGGGATCCGTCTGGGCCTGACGACGGAGCACGACGGTTCCGTTTGAGATAATAAATACTAGAGCTTCGTACGAAAGACATGTTGGCTTTTGGGGGGTGGAGAGTATGTGTATGTCATTTGTTGTGCAATGCCTGGTGTTTTGAGCTCAGGCAAGCCTTTGTATTGTAATGACTAAGTACTGTGCAATGCTGGGGTGTAATGCATTGTTGCTGTTTTCTCTTTTTTTTTCTTGTATTTTTTCCGTGTAGGCATGTACGAGTATGGCGCCCTTCTTATCGGTTGATTGGTTGAATTGGTTGGTTAATTGAATGACTAGCTCATTGAATGATTGACAGATCACCTCCATCTGGAGGCCCAAGGCACCACCGGGGTGGTTCAGTGTTGGCGACGTTACCAGCCGAGGGCTTTCCTCTCCAGCAGGCGCCGTGGTGGTCAAGGCGGACGCAACGGGATGTCTAGTCTCGAAGCCCGCCAAGTTCCGCGTGGTTCATCAGGACAAGACAACTGGCTACGTGGTTTGGAGACCGGTAGCTCGAAAGGGGCAGGTACGTTTTATGGAATATAAGCGCCAGGTCGTGCACAGGAAGTCATACGTCATGCCTCGTACATCAAACCAGTGCGAGTACCAGGTGCGTGAAGTCATGCTTTGGAGTAATGCTGCAATTCTGCTTTAGCTCGTGCAACTACTCTGGTGAGGTTTGGTGTTTTGGTGTGTAGCACGCACTCTTGCCTCTTGGCGCAACGAGACGCACCGCGGAGCGGAATGTCCCGCACTGCCTTGCTTGTGTTGTGTCATGTGTGACTTCTCTACACCAATCAGGTACATGACGTGCATTCTTCACAATGCCATTATTGAGGGGAGGACTCCCGGTTGGACTCGACATCTATGGCACTAGCCGTTTCTTAGAGAGTAACGTGTAGGGCACGCCTATACGATCGGTACGGACGATCTCCCACGAAACGACCATCAGCGATGATGGAGAGGAAGAGTGTGTGGGCGAGGCACGGACCTTGCATGCAGTGCCTACTTGTCGCGAGACAATGTCACTGCTGACGACAACAAAGAGTCCAGGAATATGGGTGACCACGATCGTACAGTAAGATACGCATACCCACGACCTCGGCGAATGGTGGGACCTCCGCGAGACGATATCCATGCGACGGTTTGGTCGAGACCCTGGAACCCACATCGTCCCCCAATGGTTTAACTCGTGATACTGGAGAACCCACTACCACATTACCGCTTTTTAGCCTTCAAGAAGGGTGACAGATACCTCGACAAATGATTGGACCTCCGCGGGACACTACTCATGCGACGGTTTGGTCGAGAACCTGGAACCCACACTAGCTGATGGTACTTTTCGCGATGCAAGTGAAGCTATGAAGAAAGGGTAGGCTACCAAGGTATACCAAGTGATGAGTATCACTCAATACCGCCATACACAAGTTGGCGTAAAACCCCTTCCCTGTTTGCGCTGTGTGATTTACCAGTCAGAGACGTCTGCATGCCCGCGTCGGGTGTGACCGACTACTATTAGGTGTACACTTCTGTGTATGTACATTTGTATTGTTTTATACTTTTCCTCGCTCATTGAAAGGCTTCTCCCTGTGTGCGCGTTGCGTTGACTGTACGATGCCAGGTGTCGCTGGGAGATTTTGCTTGCGCGAAGAAGGCGAGCAGGAGTGTCATGGCCGGTGCGGTTCGCTGCGTGGCGGCGTGGGCGGTGAAGACTTGTCCTGTGGTCCAGTGCCTCTGGCGAGAGGAGAGGCAGTCCGGCACGCAGGTAACACAGACTCATGCGGTGCTCGTAGACCATACCACATGTGGCAGGTCCACGACTGCTCGTGTTCGTTATTGCACTGTTAATTCGCACAAAGGTCTGCGGGGGCGAAAGGAATTTCACATCTTCGGTAAAATTCTCAGTTTGTTAAACTGCGTATCAGTATCAGCTGCGGTAATTGCAATCTCTGACTGTCTATCCGCATGGCTTCTATTTTCGGATACTTTCCAATGGTCGACATATATGTTACATCGATATTCGTACGACGTATTCAACCCTTACGAACCTTATATACTGAAACATACCATACCACCAGGCAAACTTGAGCATATAATACATCCACCATATCGTACCATCACCCCATACGACCAACAAACTATACCACATACCGTTAGGGGTGGGAATGGATTCGTTTTAGTACGTAAAAAAAACAAAGGATGTCGCATGGTCGTTATCCGGGGGGATAATCTAGGAAAGTAACCAATCCGTGATTGGGGAAAAAAAAGTTGCCACCAAAAGATCCGTTCTATGATGCTGCCTCTCAAAAATGAAATAAAAAGCGGTGCCGGCATCGATGTTGTGGCGTTGAACTATAGCTGAAAAAAAGTCAGCCTTGCTTTGTGCACGACACGTGCTGCAGGACAGCGCACAACCAAGCCCCGAGCGTAGAGCAGCAGCGCTGACTAGGACGCGCGAGCGTGAACGAATCGCACGTTCCTGGGGAGGCCTTAGGATTGGCGACCGGCAGCACGAGAAAGCTGCCCCCCCCATGAAACACATCTCGTACAGATCAAATCGCAGTATGTGGTCCTGTTTTACTGCTGTTGGGCACGTGTAAACAAGAAGAATACCTACACACAGCATCGGCAATCGGCTGCGTGTTGCTATACTGCACTTCGGCGAGACCGGGATTTCAACGGCGCTGCCTGCACCTCCGTGGCAGCGCGCCCCACCTCTACCTCACGGGCAAGTTGTTGCTGTGCGTGCAACTAGGCTTGAGCCTTGCGGCCAAGACTGTAATCACCACGCGCCTGACATATGCATGGTGCTGATCTATGTACTCGTACGTACCTACCACTCTGTCTGGAAAATGTAAAGAACAGCTTATTTTCATGTTTATGATGAGACCATTCCTATATTTCTGGACAGGGTGGTACGGTAGAATATGCGTACTCGATCGTTTTCTCACGGTAGACAACAATAATAGTGATGCGTTCGCATCTGAACGCTAGGGGTAACTCGCTTCCTGCTGCATCAAGGCCCGATCACAGATGATCTTCGCTGCTGCAATGACACGGGTGTGATGGTGATCGCTCGGCGTGCGGCCGCTTTCATGTCTAGCACCGTTTGCCCGATACAATGAAGACTGGACGTCCTCTGCCTTTATCTCGGGATATTTTTTGCCGAATTTCCCATCAACGATTGGCTCTTCATAAGAGGGTAAACTCGTGCACCAGACTTCTTGTCGGCTACTTGTCGGATTCAGGCGCGGATTGCATTGCTGTGTCAGTCCTGCCGCATCGGTTGACTGGTTTAGATTTTCCACTAGAGTCAAATAGTCCTTCCCTAGACAGAAATATACGAATACAAGCTGAAAAATCGAGTTTTCCCGCGTATTTCCACAAAAATTAACGGAACAAAAATCTGTAGATCAAAACACAACGAGTCAGTCGATCATTCTCCATTGATTGGAGGTGTCTGTCGAACTTATTCGTCCAATTCGTTTCCTGTGTCGAGAAATCAGGTGCTCGGTGCCACACGTGAATGTATTCTAAAACCAAGTAAATAGGGCGGTGGCAGACTATTTTCGAAAAATGTTCTTTCGATTTTGTTTGAACGGATTCTCGAATAGACTGGACATTTTTTTACGTCTAAAACGAATCCATTCCCATGCCTAACCGTGTTTTTTTCATGTACGGTACTACCAACATCCCACGGTATCACATCAAGTACACAATAGGATACGTTGAAGGCGCAAGGTCATGAGGTGATGAGTGAGGTGACGCACCTTTGTGAGAAAATCATTGCAGATTAAAGATCCTGGTTTTTTATGCAGTGGACTGCCGAACGCGGAGTTGGTTGGCTGTAAGTAACCTCACCTTCCTGGCTGTGGTGTTGTTCTTCGGGCCGATCGTCGCAAGCGCTCCCTGGTGCCATCGCTCTCCCTTTGCGCCTTCACCTTCTCATATCACTTCAGCCGTTATCGATGTCAGTGCAAAGTCGCGAGGCGATGCAGTGGTAGCGGATAGTTGCGATGCGGCACAGCAGCAGCACACGAGCTGGGGGCACACTCGACCTTACAGACTGCGCCTCTGCTTGGACGTTCGTGTACCCTCCTTCGGCTCCCACGGCAGTGTGTTCATCGAGCAGCGTCTCCTTTTCTTGCAGCAACGCAGAGCTTAACGTGGCCAAGCTGGAATATTGACTGCTTTACGACTATGTCCGTGAAAGTAAGGACCGCTGGTAATTCATACTAACTAATTAATGTTCCTTAAACACCTTGCCATTTACTTCTTTACGACTGTGTCCGTCAAAGTAAGGATCGCTGAATGTAGAAAGGGACCACGCCAGGGATTAATAAGTTTGGGGTTGGGTCCATCAGCAACGGTATAGGGGCGGTGTCCAAACACCTGTGATCTCCCTGCTGATATCGCGGAAAGAACATTTTCTCGTTAGATTATGTCTGCTTATCGGTACGTTTCTGTAAATTGCGAGTATATGGAAAAATAACAAGCAAACCAAGGCACGAAGCACAAAGCACCCTCCAGGTAGCCGCAGGAAGGTGGTGTTCGTGCAGCACCTCGGGATCCAAGTATATGCATTGTCTACGGTGCTCCGTCCTAGGCACGTCTGAAGGGGATTACATGAGGGTTGATATATTTTAGCCGGTTGATATGCGTCAGGTTTCACGGGGTGTCATATTAAACCATTATTTCTACCCGTCGACATCCAGCACAACCAGTGTCCGTGACGATTTTTCAATCCTAGAGGTATACCAGGTACAAGTTATGTGGTCACAAAACTACGCCACAGAGATACTACATAATTACGTATGGAGTAAGCACACGAAAGAGAGAACACAACGGAAAAAAATAGAAAAAAAGAAAAAAAGAAAACAAATCGAAAGATGAAGATTACAATGGGAAAAAAAAGAAAAACTGTCGTGCGTCCCAAGGTTTTTTGGTGAGAAAGATGCGTTCGATAGACCAGGCACACTATGCAGCTGAATCGGATGTGAATTATTGTGGAACCTTTCGCTGTTCGCCGTGTAATGCCATGAAGCTACGATGTTGATACAGGCTAGGCACGGGGTGCTTGTAATCGAGCTGGTATCACTCACAAGGGAATACGGGGGCGGGGGGGCAACAGGAGTAGTACCAGGGAAATCGCGGTGGACGAGAGTAGGAACGAGATGGCAGGCAGGGTAGTAAGACCCCAGGCCGACTATTAATAGTAAGTAGAAGATGTCTATGCTACTCGTGCCGCCAACTGGCGCAGCTGGTTTGTAAGTGGTCTTCCTTCGTCTTGTTTGTTTTTTTGCGCTTGATCCTCTGGTTGATTTTATGATGCGATTTGTGTAACCTTGAGCTGTACGCCGTGTACTATAGCAATGCCATGAAGATACGATATTGATACAGGCTAGGCACGGGGTGCTTGTAATCCAGCTGGTATCACTTACAAGGGAATACGGACAGGGGGGGCAACAGGAGGAATACACGGGGAACCGCGGTGGACGAAAATAGGAAGGAGATGGCAGACAGGGTAGCAAGGCACCAGGCCGACTAGTATGTAGAACATGTCTATGCTACTCGTGCCGCCAACGGCCGCAGCTGGTTCGAACGTGGTCGTTCTTGTTTTCTTTTTAATTTTGCGCTTGATCCTCTGGTTGATGTTATGATGTGAATTGTGGAACCTTGAGTTGTACACCGTGTACCATGGTAATACCATGAAAATACGATATTGGTGTAGGCTACATAGGCACGAGGCGCTTTTAATCCAGCTGGTATAACTCACAAGGCAATACGGGGAGGGGGGGCAACAGGAGGAGTGGAAGGAAACCGCGGTGGACGAAAGTAGGAAGGAGATGGCGGACAGGGTAGCAAGGCACCAGGCCAACTAGTAAGTAAAACATGTGCGACTCGTGCCGCCAACTGCTGCAGCTGGTTCGATCGTGGTCCTCATTTGTCTTCTTTCTTGGTTTGCGCTTGATCCTCTGGTTGATTTTATGATGTAGTTTTGTCAAGAAGGACTGGATTTCTGCCCATCTACTGCTGTACCTCTGCTGTGTCCGTCACAGTAAGGGACTGATGTGCAATTCATACTAAACAACTAACGTTTCTTAAGTAAGGACCGGGACGATTAAATACCTGACAATTTACTGTTGTACGAAATTGACCAACTCCAACTACGACTTCACAAAGAAAAAAAGACAAATAATCTGAGAACAGTGCTCGAATGCATTCCATCAAGGGCAATAACAATACTATACAGCTCTCAAAATGGTATGGTGTCCTTATGATGCTCTCTTACGAAGCGCAGGAATGAGGTGTGCAAATCTGTCGAGTGCCCACGTCTCACTTCTGTCCCATATCGTACCCAGGCAATCTGGTCGGTCGAAAACGGGCTGGGGACGTTTTTCGGGTCTCAGACCGGTGGTCGCCTAGGGCAAAAGGAGGTCACTCAAGGACCGCAATCACGGCTCGAACGGCACAGGCGCAAGAAGAAGAAGAAAAAGAAGAAGGGCAGGTGAACACTATTCGGATGAGTATAATGAAACACATACCAGGTTGTACGGTCGAAAACACGGTCGAAAATATGATGAGACGGTATCGGTAAGGTCTCTCAGGTTCGAGCCGCAGCCTAAGCCTAGACCGAATGCGCTTTGGAGAGGCGTGATCCCTCGCGTTCAAGCACTTTGGCAAAGTAACCGCCGCGTATCACAAGGCGGCATCGTCTTATTTCCTGTTGTTACCCTGTTGTTAGTATTCGTGCATCATCAGTGGTCGGCAGTGAACGAACGATGATAGTATTCGTGCTTCATCAGTGGCCGGCAGGGAACGAGCGATGCGTTCAACCGCCACGAGGCAAGACAGTGTTGTGTTGCTGATTGCTGCTGATTATTGCTGATCGGGGTGATACGCGTGTCGTCGGGTGAAGACACTGTACTGATTATGAACGTTCAACATGTACTTATCCAAACCGTTGTACATGTGGCTACTGTGATATGGTTGTATCATATGTGTGGCAGCGCGGGAGAGGACAGTTACAGCTCGGAAGAAGATGAAGGCGAGCGCGTTAAGCTCCAATTCGGCGTCGGCGACGGTTGGGCTCTGAAGGGCGTTACCGCTTCTTGCATGACGAACGAGTGGTGTCAAGAGTCCGACGTAATCGCTGGTCCATTTGCGCACTGCTCACCGTCGCCGCCGCCATTGCCACCATCACCACCACCACCACCACCACCTGCCAGATCTGTCGGCCATTCTGGGCAGCGTACCGGAAGGGTCGATGAAACGCGATTGCGTCGTTTGCCACCTGGTGTACCACCACCACCACCGCTACCACCACTACCTGTCAGATATGTTGGCCGTTCTGGGCAGCGTACCGGTAGGATCGATGAGACGCTATTACCTTGCTTGCCTGTTGGTGTTGGTGCTAGTGGTATTAGTGCTGGTGTTGTTGGCGCCGGAGACGAGGACGACGACGAAGACGAAGAGGAGAATGGAGAGGAGGATGAAAGTGAGGATGAGGACGAAGACGAAACCGCGGACGCTGAAATTGTTCGCAAGCCCCGTCCGTCGGTGTCGTGGGCTTCGTGGTTGTTGTCGTTCCTTCTGAACCACAGGCCTCTCCGAAGTCTGGCGATGCGAGGGTCTCTCTTCCGCACCCTCGTGGCCTACCTACGCTCGCCCGGTGCTCCCCACCGCCTCCGCATGATCCCTCTTCTCACCCTTCTGGTGCGCTCCCACGCGGAATTCAAGGACACTCCGCCCCCGCTGGGAGAACTATCCGGACTCCTGGCTGCAGTCTTGCGGGAGTGCGACAAGCTAACGTGCGGGCGAGGGCCTGGCAGCGCAGCATGGAGGTCGGGTGACTGTCCGGGGGGGTTGCAGCTCGAGACGAGGTGGGCGAACGCGGGTCTGCTGCTGATGTCAGATCTGGCAATGGCGACACGGCGCGCGCAAAACAGCATCAGGCAGCGTTCTCTCATGCAGGCTCCGAAATTGGGGCGGGACGAGCAAGTAAGCACAAAGACGGGACCAGAAAGTGCTAATCGTCACGCCGAGGGAGAGAACGGTGGTCAAGACCAGCCATCGGCGCCATCAACATTATCAGCACCGTCGAAGGCCGCAGCATCAGCATCCGTCACGGCTGGTGCGGTGAGGATATGTGTCCCGCCCTTTGGGACTCACCTCGATGAAAGTCCTTTGGAAGAAGAAGGGGAAGAGGAGGCGGACGACACCGAGCGGAGTCTTGCTGATCGGATCCTCGTTGGCGGCAGATTGCTAAGCGCGGAAGACAGAGCGCTACTGGAGGTGGACTTGCGAAACTCTTTGCTGCCAGACCTAGATCTTGACGACTCCGGTACGGAGAGTAAGCCTCCGTCTGGCGGGGGTGATCTGCCGGAGGTGGAGGGGAAGACAGAATCGCCATCTCGCTGCTTGCACCATCTGTTGGAGATTAGGGACACCCTTGACGTGCTTGCTCACGGGTGGCCTTCTCGACCGTCGTCGGTGGCAAAGGAACCCTCTCTTGATGATAGACGATCGCCAGGCATGACCACGACCCCGCCCACGAGCCAGACGCCTCTTGCGTTGGACTCTCTCTTGTGCGAGGCTTGGATGGACGCTGTCGGACCAGCTACTGTGATGGAGTCAGAACACCCGTTCCGGAAGGGGACGGTTGTTGAGACGTTGCACTTCCCGGGAGCAGAGGAGCTGGTGGTGTTTCTCGATCCGCGCAGCTCTATGCAACAGGTATAAGACGCTTCATCAAGTATTTGAGTTCACAGTTCCGGGGATGTGGGTTTTGCCGGTATCCCCTTCGAAAAATCTGTTTGTCCGCCCTTCCTACAAAAAATGTGCATTTTTATTCCAGTGGTACATGACTACCCTGGTACCTGATAGTTGTTCGTTCAGTATTACTGTAGTTACCTGGTAGTTTCTTGTTTTTCCTGTTCTCGTCTTCGTTCTCATCCTAGTCATCGGTATCGTCCTGATTCACTGGCTTGGCTAGGGTACGGCAAGTCTAGTCCTGGAGGGCAAGGACAAGATGATTTCGCTGACCGGGCAGCAAGAGGCCCCCTGGTCTGATGTAATCACCTTTCGTGGAGACACGATCAATTCGCGATTTGTCGCCGAAACTGACGGGCACCGGGTTGCGGAGTCTGCCTTGGCGGGGGATCCGGAGCAGGAGAACTGGGGGTTCCGTTTCACGGTGAGAGTTTACTTCAATATCCAAAATGATAACTACTGTTACAATGTCGGCGTTACAGCGCAATGTACGCGTAGAGCGACAACTCAAAACCTGGTCGCATTATTTTTACGTGTAAGGGACGTACAGGTTATGCCGAAACTGTTTCTGCTATTCACATGTACCAGGTACCTGGTACCCTGACACCTGGTACTATTTACAAGACCCGCAGATGCACAGATGTATCGTAGTGCGGATGCGACGCGCTGTATCTATATTGAGTGGGTCGGTTATGCTTTCTGTGCAAACGTAATGCTTGCCACAATCGGAAATAGCTCGACGATCACAGTAGTATCACAGCAGTATCACATCGCAGCAGTATCAAGCATCACATCGGCATTTCTTATGTTCTCGTTTGTTCGATGTGGAAAGGTTGTTGCGAAGGGGCATGTGTGGGAGTGCACGACTGTTGAAGGCGAGCTCCCTGACGATGCAACCGCCACGAGCGAAACGACGGGCTACGAAGCGAGAATGAAAGGCTCTCTCAGCCTTCTCGTCGAGCTAGACCAGGTATGGCGGTATCCGCTTTCAATAGAACCGCTTTCAGTGTTTTTTCCTTCAGCACTGTTCTTGATGAACCACCATGCTGCACTGTGCTGTGCTGTACTGTATTGCACTACGGTACTGTACTGCACTGTACTGTACTGTACTGCACTGTACTGCATTGCACTGCACTGCACTGTACCATGGAACGACGTGGTATTTTTCTTGCCGCACGTCTGGTGAGCTTTACTCTATAGCGTTTTGATGATTTATTTGACAATTATGCCGTGGATTATGCTGTTTCTGGTCTTGTGCTCTCGACGAAATAGCGTGGTGATTGGCGGACAGCACGTTTTCGCACGTACAAGTGGTAGTCACTGTACAGTGCACCCCTCTACGCCTCAAGTTGCTTGCTCCAAGAAGTGGAGCAGTACGTCATACATCAGTGTCCGAAATTGATGCACCATCTTGCGCGTACCCTACCTCCTTCCGCCGCACAGAGTCGACCTTTGCCGAGCGACTGCTGCATCCAAGTTATGAGCTTCGTTGGTAAGGGCACGCCTTACCACGCAGGCACGTTGACAGAAAACAGCTCGCAGAATCCAATTTATGTGGAAGGAGAAAGGGTCATGCTTGTCCCTTCACGGAATCGTTCTCGTGAGGCCGATGCTGCGTCGGAGAGTAAGGAGGAACTGAAGCCCGAGTCTGCCGGAGGAGATACGGGGGAGGCACTTGCGGGCAGTTCTGCGTCTACCCAATCAAATCACGGACTGTGCGACGCGATGCCAGGAGCAGAACCAGAAGAAAGAGGCGACCTTGACTGCATGCCTGACGCCGACGCTAAGCTGGAGCGACTGCCGTCGGACACTCCAGTCTTGAGACCTTGGGGGGAGGCGGCGGGAGTTGAGCCGCGATGGCTTGCAGGGGGTCGGGCTGGCAATGCTAACGATCCGTCAGGCGCAGGGGCCTCGTACGTGAGCAATGCAGGCACCGTCGAGGTGGGCGACAGCGACGTGGAGAGTAAGGATGGAAGTTCCAATAACAGCCCCGCAAGCAGTTTGGGAGAGCGCGCCGCATGGTCTCGTTACTCTACGCTGAACGATTTGTCTGCCATGGCGGTTCCCATGTTGTCGGGTGTGAGTAGCGACAATTCAGAGGCGACAAACCTTTGGGCCGAGAGCGGACAGCGAGCGGAAGTAGCGGACATGACCGCCGTGGGTGACACTGCCAGCATGGAAGCACGTGGTTCTCAATTCAACGGGCACAGCCATGAGACGGGTCTTGACGGTCTTGGCGTTGGTGGTGGAGGGGGAGGTGCTGATGAGAAGGAGGGTGCAGCTGGGGAGGGGGGTGGAGGTGGAGCGGCGGCCGAAGAAGACGGGATTTATGCGAAGAGAAATCGTGACGCGGCCTTCACCAGCATAAGCGGACATCGCTCGTCGGGTGAGGTGTCAAGACCATGTGGGGTTGAAGAGACCAAGCATTGCGAACCCCCCACGACCATCTCAAGGCAGGAGGAAGAGGGTAAGCCATCCCCGGCATGGAAATGGGCCGTGCAGGTTCGCGCGGCCGCCATGCCGCGGAAGGCACGGCTGCGGCTGTATCTGGAACAGCGCCTGTCACTGGCATCTCGGGGTCCCTCTTTGGAAGAGGCGAACGAGTGGATGCGAGCGTGGACACCGGAGATGGATAAAGGCCTCTTGGAGCTCCTCGGGGCTGCTGGGACGAAATCTGTGAGTGAAGCATAGTGGAAGGTAGATAGACTATTCGTATGGAGCACGATCGTCAATACAAGCATCTCTTCATGCACGTAAAGACGAGAACGGAACCCTTGTCGTTTTCTTCCAGTCATCACTACTACTTTCGAGCTCATCAGCTCGTATGTTATGCGTGTCTCACCCTCAGCGGTAGACTGCAGCAGTAGCCGTAACCACAGGTGCCTTCCCTCCTCCCCCCCTGTACTTGTTGCCTCCACTTTTTAGTATTCCCTCTGCTCGTCAACTTTTATCGATTTTTTCCAACTCGCGTTTTCGCTGTTTGGCGATGTAAGGAGACTCATAAAAAAAGACTCCAACATGCCAGCCGACCTTCGAACCCCAGCGCCACCGCCAGCAAAAGGAACAATCTACCGATAGACGATAGTCAACCATTGACTACCACCCCCAGAAAATAATATGTCTAGTCCAATTATCGTACACTTCGCGTACTGGAAGTCGTTACTTGTACACTACCGGTCGTAGGAACTGCGTACATATGCCGAGTGACTACCATAGCATAATACTCGCCAGTAGGAGCGATCAGTGCTGACCACCACTGTCCACTCTTCGCCATTCCTTCCGGCTGTCTGTTGTTTTTTCAAATCCGGTGTGAACCCCACAGAAGGAGGAGGCAACGTCGGGGCGTGTGACGGATACGTTGAATCCGTGGTGCTGCAGGCTCACCAGGGCAGAGGCAAACTTCCAGCAGCAGCGCCTTGCGGCAGTCCCTGCGGTATCGCTGCATATAAGAGCAGCACTTCTGCTTCGTCTCAACCATCGGATAGAGGTAACTGGCACAGAAACTTCGTGCCCATGATGTAGAGTCATTCGAGGATCAACTAAGTGACCGACATCTATTTATAATGAATAGTGCAGTTATGACGCGTCGTGCCATTGTTGGCAGTCCTATAGCACGTTGCGTTGCGTGGCGGTATGCCAAGAAGGTGTTGATGGAAATATGATAAGTGATACAACTAAATTTGTACACCCAGCGACGTTGAAGGAGTACGTCACGGCACCTCGCCGTTGAGGGTCGTGCGCTGTGCGCACCCGACGAAACGAGTGTGCTCCGCCGCGTAATCGTAAACGGTTAACCTCGCTGGCGTTGAAATGTGAATATGTGCGTTTTCGACCAATCGGCGCTTTCTTGTTGAGCAGCGCGTGTTACCGGTGATCGACTTCGCTTCCGATCAAGAGGACAGCTTGGGATGGCAACTGCGGGAAATGAATCATTTCATTTTGCCTCATGTCAAGAACGCCGTCTTGGAAGCTGCCCTCGCCGCGACACAGGTTAGCTTCTTCGTTTTGATCGCGACTACTCCAAGTGTGCTGTACCTTAGTTTGGTACGGACTATCTCCGGGCAAAGCCCTCTTTCTCCGATTGTGGTTCTGCTGCCTTTGCTGCGTAACGTGAAGAAGGCCGTGCCAGGCCTGCAGTTTCACCCGACAATGCAGTACAGAAAGGTGGTGAGCTAAGCCAATAGTAGACCACTTAGTGCTAACGTGCTAACAGGCACGACGGGTCTTTAATTCGACTGCACCACTACCGTATATGTGAGACCATCCAATCCATTCCAAGTAGGCGAAAAAGGCCGTGGGATGTTGGCTTGAATTCGCATATGATACTTGCACCGTGCATGTGCGCAGGGCCCTGGAGACGGTGTCGCAGTGACTCTGGACAACATGAAAGCGATGATGTCTAGAGATCGTGGGGAGAAGGACCTGGCATCAAGCCAATGCGTGTTCGCGCAAGCTTATCGGCAGCTTAGTGACACAGACCCGAAGTTGCTTCGGACGGTTTGGGATGGGGAACGCGTATTTCAGGTGAGGCGTCGGCAACTGGGTGTTTGACATGTGTGCTGCTGCAGCTGGTTGTGTCTACCTTCGCCAAATAAATTCGCACCAGATATATGTCAAACCAGTTTGTGATGCTGTGCCACCCGCTTCGGTGTTGTTGATGTGCCGCCCTTTCTTTTGACGACTCTTGTCGCAGCCACATGTACCAGATACTATTAATAGTCGAAATCGTCGACGGCAGCCGCTTTTTACCCGCCCGCTCACGCTCACAGGCAATAGCCCCCTGCCCAACCCCGTATACAGCTAATTTTGCACAGCATTTCATCGGCAGCATTGTCATGTCATCGAACCGCATCGTATTCACTACGATGTGCTACTACTGGCGATGCTCTTCAGATCAACTTCGTTGGAGAGGACGGCGTTGATGCGGGAGGCGTGTTTCGAGAAGGCATGTCGAGCATGGTGGAGGACCTATTTTCGGCCGACTTGGATCTGCTGATACAGTGCCCCAATGGCCGCCACGCCGTTGGCCAGGTGATCATTAAATTTCATACGATGCTCGTTGAATGTTGCCACGAAGTATTAATAGTACGAGTATTGCGCTGTTGTAGCTCGGCTGCAGTGGTTTTGATTAATAATCCTCATCCATAACATAGGTATAACAGGTATACATTAATGCTTCGAAGTTCACATGTGTAAATAAATATACCTGGTATGTAATTTTTCAGGATTCAGGGTCAGTGTTACTTGCTAGCTCTTCGGTTCGTACCAGGCGGTCGGTACGACAAGCCTAAGCAGGCTGGCTTTCAGCGTCAGCAGCTGCCAGCAGGCGACGATGCACAACACGATTTGCGTGCAGCAGGCGGGCTTTTAGCGTCAATACCTGAGGCACTTTCAGCTACAGCACCTGAGGTGACGTACGCACGGCACCACTAGCCCGTATGTACTTCGTCCGCAATGCCACGATTAACCCGCATTCCGTCACCACGGACATCTTCGACGACAAACTAACGTTTGTACCACCTAGTAAATAAAGCAAACTCAGCTTATTCCTTTTGAAAGACGACATGCGGACAGAACAAAACACCATAATACGATATGTAGCAGGAAAGGAAGATTACGGGAGAAAGGAGAATTCATCTCTAAGTGTATCTGCTCTGCGTGCGGCTGCTGCCGCTCTGCCGCTGCTGTGTGGGTGTGTCTGTAGCTCTGCTTACTGCTTTCCACTTTGTTTTTGGTCTTTTGTGTGTTTGGTGTTTTCGCCGTATCCCGTCACCACTGAAACTTGTGACTTGACAGCTATATGACGGCAAACCTCCCGTGTATGGTGTACCAAGCAAACTCACATCGTTATTTTTGAAACTCGACATGACAACGCAAGACATAGCATCACAGGAAGGGGACAGGTCCTGCTCCGCTCTGTGTGGTGCTACTCCTCCTGCTACTGTTGGCGGTGCTAAATGCTGTTGCTGGAGGCTTTGCTGCGAACGCCCAGACAATCTCCTCGGAAACCTCCACTGACTCGAATCTGCAGATTGTGTGTGCTTTTGTTTTCTACCTGTATGATGCACCTGGTACAGTATAACATACAATTACGTGTTATTTGTCACTTGATGTTTGGCCGTGCGAGAGTCGCCAGAATAATACCAGGTGTTGTTTTCAGTCTTTTTTTGCTTTAGTTTCGGTTTGGGTTTTGGCTCTCATCATCATGCACTGGTTGTTGTTTTAGCTCTCCGCAGCAAAGTTGTCAGGAGACAGTACTTTCACCCGTTGACAGACAGCAACTTTGTCTTGACATGCCTTGACTGATTGACACCAAACTACTAGGTGTAAGTGTGGAACCCTCGGGCCTTTGACGGGGCACGCCTTGCCTTGCTTGACGTGTCTCCGGACATAGTTGCTCGGCAGGCTGCGCCGCTGACTGCTGTGTTACCTGTAAGATATACGTATACGTTCCGGCTCCAAATTGGCGAATATCACATTTTCGACATTGCTGCTTTGCTGTTGTTGCTGTGGTCTGCCTATAACAATGGGGTCGGGTGACCCCGACAAAAGAACGGGCGCCGATGACGAACTCGGCGAGCGGGGCGCACGGAGAGGCGCTCTCCCAGGGATGGCTCGCTCTCTCCCCGGAGAGCGGGGGCGGTTCCCCCCGACACTTGATTGTGATAAACCAATCCACAGTACTTTGAAGAAAACATTTCCATGCTATTTTCAAGATGATAATTCACACTACTCCTAAGACAATAGTTTCCACACTGAAATCAAGCTACATCTTTTCAAAAAGTCTAACAAAAGTCAAACTTTGGATCCCCAAAATTCGAGTCAGAATCGAAAAACATTCAAACCTGAGCGAGATAGCCGCTCCTACTCTAAATCCAAAATGGACGCCGCCGATAAAGGGTATTTTCGTGTATGAGGTAGTTCCGCGGTACGGCGCTCGACTAACGAGCGCAGACACGTGAGTTCTAATCCCGCCTTCATTGCGCTTTTTTTAGGGGGGGTGGATAATTATACTTCGAAGCATGTGTTTAAGTGCAACTTTTTTTTTCCTTTTGGTTACAGCAATTGTATGGGTTTGAGTATTACGTATTTTATGGCACTGCAGTACTTGGGCAGAGCGTTGTGGATGGGTGGATCTGTAGGTGGGATCGTCGATGATTCGTGGTTGGGCGTGTGGTCGGGTGGGTCGGTTCGTTCGTACGTGGGCGAATGATTTCTTCGTGCATGTCGGTACGTGGCACCCCTGTTCTTTTTTGGCAATAGTTGTGTTTTGTCCGCCATTATACCGGCCCCGCCCTGGCATACTTCAGCGTACCACTGTTCATATTACTAACGAACGTCAACCGTGTCTTCACACGAACAAAATACAAACATATAGAGATATATACACAACTATTCAGTCATACTGATTTGGGCCTTCTTATTTCTCGCGTCGCCGTCGTTATTGTTGTAGCGCGACGACTCCGAACGGAAATTGTGTTCCTCCGACTCCGAAGAAACTCGTGTATTCCTTTACGATCATGGCAGTAGTAGCCACCGTGCTGTTATAATGGGGTAATTTTTCCTACCGGGTATGCAATCCCTGCTGTCAGATTAAACGCGAGCCAGTCGCTATTCGGTGCTTCTGGTGCATGCTATTTTTTTTATAAGGTGGAACTCATACTCGCATGATGGGAAGAGTGCTCCCAGCATTGATGTCTTCTGCAACACAGTATTGCTGTTAACCCTTTTAGAGCCGCAGTTCCGTTTTGGGGACAAACCACTCAAATTTCAAGTAGTTTGTCCCCAAAACGAGACTGCGGTTCTAAAGGGGTTAAGAAAAAGGACTACAGTATGTACAGCGACCCGCTAGCACGCCAGCATATGTGGGCGGGTGTCGTTTGATCACGGCGAGACGGCGACATGACATGGCGTTAACGCGAATCTTGGCCATATGGTGAGTATCTTGGAGTGACTATATGTCGATAGCGTTGCTGGGAGCACCCTTCCAAGCCTGTGCGCGTCTTCTCACTACGGGGGACATGAGGCTCACGGTTTGAACTACAGTACCACTGCTGTCGATAGGAAGTTTCTTAAATATGTGACGCACGTTTCCATATATAACCGTCTAAACAGTGGGCCGACCAAGCGCATGGTTGATATTGACCCCTCCCGCCCTATCGCACCACCTGTTGTTGTCATGCTTCATACTCTTTGTGTCTCTTTTGCTTAATATTCTTCTCTCGCTCTTTATTTCCGTCTATGTGCGTGCGGTGTGTGGAATTTGGTGGTATCTGACAGAACAACGAAAAGTTTGTGCCCAGTCCGCAGCACTCGTCTCCGCTGGCTCTGTCCATGCTGCGCTTCGTTGGGCGCTTGATGGGATTGAGCCTGCGAACTCGTCTCTGCCTGCCGTTCCAACTCCCTGGGTTGATCTGGAAGCGCATGCTGGTGAGACAATGGCGTTTATAGTAATATCTACAGAAATACTTACTGTACAGAACTATTGTAGCATCTATTAATAGCATTGCTCAACATTCTGTTTTTCGTTTCGAGCATTGGTACGCTTACGATACGACACGATCTCGATACAATGTCGGCACGTCCATTGCTGTAAATTGTGTCGTACATGTTTAACGGAAGAATTGCCCCTGACCTCTTGTGCTTGCGCTGTGCCATGCCGTCGGTCCTACTGTAAAATACTCGGGCGTGCTGTACAGGTATTGGTTTGTTGTTATGCATGAAAGCACGAACGTGTTGAGCTTGTCGCTCGGTCAAAGTAGCCCCAGGTGTATACTAATCGCGCACGGAACCGCAACGTTTGCTGCTGGTAGGGATTGCGCGTGGGTTTTGAAGACCTACGAATGGTGGACACCATCATCTGCCAATTCATCACGGCCATACGAAATTGCGAGGAAGACGGGTTGACTTCGGACGAGGATTTCAGGGGTAAGTGTGGGTCTAACCGCTCCTCCCCTGCTTACAGTCCTTTGTCACAGAGAGGTACCAGGTATTGAATTCCTTCGTGAGCTGTAAACAGCGGCCTTCGATGTCAATCAATAATGTATTATTGTGCCAGGTATACTGTATCATTAGCAATTGTATCAGTGTACCTGGTGTACTGTACCTGGTATGATGCTACTCTTGGAGGGGTTCGCGCTTCTGGTCGAAGCTGGTAACAAAATTGCGTTATACCTGGTATAATACGGGTGGCTGGTAGGGGGCAAGCGTGGCAACCAGTGCACAAGGTGTTTGCAAGACGTGCATGGTAGAAGGTGAGTACAAGGTGAGAACGTTAACATTGTGGCGACCTGACCTAGCCTGGCCTGACCTAAAAGAGAAGCACTGCTACAACACGACGTGTTCCCTCATCCCCCCGTGTGACAACAGAGATGTACGGGGAACGCCTTTTTTTCAGTTACACCGGCAGTGATGGGGTGGAGCGGGAACTTTCCCCTGGCGGCTCGGCTCGAAGGGTCACGTTTGAGAATAGGCTGATTTTCTGCCGGCAAGTGGAGCAAGCACGGACGCACGAGTTTGACGCTCAGGTGACCCCGTCATTCATGGTGGCTGTTGAATTACAATATTTGCCAGTACGCATGGACGCATCGCGGACACACCGTCTTGCCGATTAGTTGCTGAATAGTTGGAGTGGTTATCTACTGGATTAGCAACGTGAGATGAGAAGCACGCGGTAAGGAGCGAAGAGCGGCATTACCATGTTGCCATGTGGTATGCCGTTTTTGTCAAACCATCATATTAGTCAGATCATGCTGTAGTGAGTGGAGTGAGTGAAGTGACTACAGGTGCTCGCTCTGTTCCTACCTTTTTTGTATCGATGCTTGCATTTGGGAACGCTCTAATGATTTGTTTTGTGGGCCACGTGGGATTAGTTTTTTTGTTGTTTGCTGGCCGTTCAACTCTCGTACGACGGCTTCGAAAGTTGTTTTGTGCTGCAAAGGATCTTCTGCTTCGTGGGCTTTGCGCGAAGCCCTTTTCACTTTGTTTCGATTGTCGTGCCCAGCCTCTTTCAAACACCTCGACCAACAATTTTATCTTGAAGATAACATACACCACAGTTTAAGTTTGAGGAATTTTTATCTGAAGCCATCCGTATGTCATCCCTATGTTCGTGCTTGGCACTTGTTGGGAACAGGCGGCTGCAGTGGCGGCGGGATTGTCGGACATCGTACCGATGAAGGTGCGTGATTTTATTGGCAGAGTATGCTTCTAGTGCCTGTTTTTTGTGGCATGGTTGTGACATTTAGACTTTCCCTGATAGACTGTCGATCGTTTCGCAGGGCCACACGGTGAAATTGTATTGCTTACTGTAGGGTAGAGGGTACGAGAGGGTAGAGAGGCAACTATGAGAGAGGGGCGGGATATGATATCTAACCTGCAAGGTATGCAAATCGGGCTTCGATCGTGTCACTCAGGTTCTGCGGCTGTTCACGGCAGCTCAATTGGAGATCGCCGTGGCAGGAGAACCAGAATTCGACATTGCCTTCTGGAAGGAGCACACGGAGTACAAGGGGTACCGGTCGGACCATGACACGGTGGAGTTCTTCTGGAAGGTGCGGTGCCGTTGAATGCTGACCGTACTGTTACAGTCGTACTTAATACCAGGTACCTGGTAGTACATACAAACATCAAATTTCACCGTCCAGACTTCCCCTCTTTTGGCTGGTCGTTATATTGTAGCGTCAGGTTTCGCTGCGCCAGTTCCGTGTGTCAATAATAGTAGCTGGTGCGTATTTTCGTGTGATGCCGAATTCTGGCTTTGCTCGCTCTGCCACCTCGTCTTCTGCGATACTGTGTATCCTACCTGGTGCATCTAAACGATATGCTCCGTTTTTCTGTACATTGAACTGTCATTGGTACTGTACACCCCCATGTCATATTTTTCCAGCGATGTAGGCCGCTAGCGTATTGGGGTCTGCACGAGACGGAAAGAACAACCCCGGCGCTGGGCTTGAGGGGGAGGCCCAACAATGCCCCTCATGAAAGCAACGGGCTTTCATTGAATGATATTGAGTACGATAGTGCACGGTATACTCTATAGTAAAGCTAAAAGGGGCCACTTGCACGTACAGCCATAGTGATGATTGACCTCGCGGTGTAATCAAGACCACAGACCACAAGTAGTATTATTTATCTATAAACTTTGAAGGGTACGATGGGAGAGCACTCATCAGTACATCGAGCGAGTTGTATCACATTGTTCGCGTCTCGTAACTCCTTGCTTGTGGTACGGACATTTTTGGGGTTGACAGGGTGTTCGCAGATGCTGTACGTAGTACCTGAAGCCGATTCCGTGCCTATGTCAATGCCATCTTGCTCGTGAAGGTAATCGAATCGATGAGCCGAGAAGATCAGAGCGGCTTCGTGCGGTTCGCCTGGGGTCGATCTCGCCTCCCTCCCAAGGCGTTCTGGAGAGTGAACATGAAGTTGATGAGGAGCAACACCAGCGAAGAGAGCCTCCCGGTAAGCCTCCGTCATCTGCTCACCCAATGTAATTTGTACCAAGTACCAAATACCAGGTACAAGGTATGCAACTACAAGGCCTTCCGCGAAAGTCGTGCAAGTGAACACTTCTGAGCCGGCATTGGGCGCCGGCATCTCACAGCACTGCAGTACCTGTTGCGGTACCTGTGGTACGGGTAGGGGGCTTGAAGGCGATGCCAGGAGCGAGGAGAGCGAGGAGAGCGGTAGGCACCTGTCCAAGCCGCGGCAACTCGTCGGATTTGTTTTTCCTGCACAACGTAGGGCAACTTGCAGTCGCAACCGTGAGGGTGCACGGCGCGCTGGCGATATTGGCATTGACTCGAAGCCCACTCACGATTCCGTTGATTATCATATTTCCCCCCTTTTCGTTCGCAGGTAAGCCACACGTGCTTCTTCTCCATCGAGCTGCCGCCCTACAGTACCGAGGAGCGCATGCGTCAGGGTCTACTCACCGCCATACACTTCGGCATGGGAGGAATTCTCATCGCGTAGAATGTGCGCACATTAAGTGCATTTGGTGCAATTGGTTGGCCAGCGTACGGGGGATGCGGAGCTATGTCAAGGGCGGTTTGCAAGGAAGTGCGTCGGTTTTTCGCCTTTGTCTTCTAGACGATTCGATTTAGAGTTGCTTGTAAGAGAAGTCCATCATGCCCGGTACATAGTCCTGGAAGCATAAGACGCAGCCTTACATGGCGTAACGTGGGTGGGGTCGCTTGAAGCACCGGACGCGGATATCTAGAGCTGTAGATTGTTTGTCTGTCTCTCTTTTGCTTTGCACACGCATGTGCTCAACACGGCGACACGATGTGTCCATTATACTGTAGCTTCCGCCGTGATGACGAAAAACAAGCCTGGAAGTCGGTTACTCGAACGAAGCATTTTTGCATTTTTGCGCCTAGTACGAGTGAAATTTTGGAGCAGTTCGCGGGGATAGGGAGGGACACACCGAGCTACGAGCTATCACAATATACTTGGGGTGAAATTGCTTGCCCAAGGGCCCTTTCTCTTCCGATGTCCTCATATTATGCCATGCATGGGTCAACGAGGCCAACCTTCAGCGGTCTGACCGAACTGATGAGATTAGCATCGAGGCTAACTGAACACATTCCGTCAATGCATTATTTTCTGCGTCCAACGTGCAAACCGCCCAGTTGTGTACATACCGCCCACAACGTAGCGAACAGCCCCAAATCGAAAGTAGCTTGTCTCGATTTCCACCTCTGTGACAACTGCGCTGCCAGTACTCTGTGGACAGCATGCTCTTGATGTGCCCCTGTAAACACTGTAGTCTAGGCACTTGGCCGATGTTGGACGATACCATAACTTGCACTGCTCTTTGTGGTGTCTTTGTCGCTAAACGACGTCTTTATACTCGTTCATGCGTTTGTTCTTCTCGTCTACTATAATAAAAATCGTCTAGCCTAACGAGAACCTCCAAGGAAGATCAAAAACAACAAAAAAAAACAAACATATTTCCTGGCTCTTGCTTATACCAGTACGAAATATTTTTGCTGCTGCTTACGTTGTCGGATGGCAAAAATAACTTTATTTGTTGGTAGTACACTGTGGAACAGTAGGGGGGGGGGCACTGTGGAATAATACGTACCAGGAAAGATCTATCACTGGTACGTAAGTTCTCAGTTTGTAAAACTGAGTCCCTATTTTGGTAGTTGCAAGTCTGTCTGTCTGTCTGTCTGTCCGCAGTCACAAGGAAACTCCAATCCTCGCAAAATCTGGCGGGAGCAATCGCTTGTAGACAATCGCTTGTGCCAGAGTCGGTGCGAGCAGCGAAATATATCGCAAATTGGCTACAGCGCAACGATCGTAACGAAAGTGGGAACGCCTCATAGAAGCATGGCTCGCTCATCGCGGTTGGCTAACGGTGTTAATGAGGTCGTTGCTCGCCACTCGCACGCGACCGTGCAAGGTCTTTTCTGTCAAGATCGTGATCCCATGAGGTTTGCGATATTTATGTGGCATTTTTGGCAGGGTCGCTTCCTGCTCTACAGTAAATCGGAGTATTTATCAAACAGGCAATAACAGCAGCAGAAAACCACTGACATACAGTAGCACATACCGACAGAGACGGTGGACCAGGAACTGCTTGCTGGGGACCTTATAATTCGCCTTCATTTTGCGATCCTCTGTGTGGTACAGACATATTCTGTCTATTCGTCTGTTGTTGACTATTTTGTAACTGCTTGTTGGGGACCTTATAGTTCGCTCTTATTTTGCGATCCTCTGTGTAGTACATATATCTTCTGTCTATTCGTCTGTCGATTACTTTGTAAATAAACGTCGTGCGTAAAAGCACCGTCATAGTTCAGCAGTAAGAACACACTCTGTGTTTTTGTATACAGCGGGGTCCCCCGTACTGCCTCTGTTTACACCCCTTCCTGTTGAGCAAAATGATAGCGCCACTTACTACTCTTGCCCGTATTCATGCACGTAGCTTGCTTGAGTCGATACCACCACAATAAACAACCAGGGTCCGTGCCTATCCTCCGTACGCATTTTGGGCAAATGTACGAAGTATCCAAAGCGTGACACACAGACTATATTTTCGTTTTATTTTATTAATGTGTTTTCACTTGTATACCGGTTTAATTATCAGGTGGTTGTAGAGTAAAAGAATACCGGTTTAATTGGGGTGGTTGTAGAGCAAATCGAGAGTGGATAACGCCTTCGATGTCGGCTAGGGAGAAAAAAAATATTTGTGGAAACCTTCCTACTGTTTCCCCACCACTATTATACTGAGAAAGTACAAAAATGAAAACTCCGAGAAAATAGGGTACACGAATTTTCCACGAGAATTCTTGCCCGAAATTTACCTGAAAAATCAACGATTTTTCCGAGAAAATTATTTGAAAAAAGGCCAGTACACAGAGCTGAATCTACGCCTTCTTAGAATGGGTTGCTCCGTCTCCCGAAAAAAATGTAGACAGCCGGCATTGATTGGTTGCGGACGAGGGTCATGCCCGACATGCGATGTGAAGTGCCATGTTTGTGCGCACGCAAATCTTGAGAAGTGTCCAGCGGGCCCTCAGCCGCACCGAGCGGCAGCCTGTCGGTTGTCTGCCGCTAGAGGAGGACGCGCGCTTCACTATATGCGCTGCCAGCTGCTGCTTATCATGGAGGACGTGACGAGAGAGAAGGAAAAACATTAAATGTCTGGGCGAAACACGGACCGGGACAGACCATGTGTGTGGCATGTGGCGACTGGCACAAATGCCGGAGATAACAGCAGTCGATAGGACGGTCCCTGCCGATAGATCTGTCCGATGTTCGTTCCTGACAGAATGCGGGCGGGCGTGTTGTAGAAGAGTGCGCGGGGGTGGGGACGTGTTGCTGTGTGGGGAGTGGGGAGAGAGGGGAGTCGGGGGCAACGAAAACAACTGTGGCTTGGAGCTTGCAGGGTCAATGATCAACTTCAAACGGAGGGATCCCCTCGCAGGATTACAACGCTTGTGTTCGCGTGATGGAATGGTTCCGGTTTAATTTTTAATTTTTAATTCCATCCGCATTGTTCGCCGCAGCTGCAGTAAAAATAGACAGAAACATTAACGATTGCGGCATCACACTACACTTATTTGAAAATTTGCCAAGATCATGGATAGCGGGATACTCTGTATCGCTGGACAGGTCTGCTTATTAAGCCGGTACTCGTTGGCACTCACGTTGTGATGTTCGCATAGACATAGAAGAGTAGTTTTATTCCTTTCGTGCACGACGGAGACTGAGACCACGCTCGTGCCTCGTGCCTCTCTGGGAAACCCCTGGCTTTCCACCTAAGATACGCCTTACAAGTACTACAAATACGATCCCAGTGCATTACCGGGCTTTCAACCTCATAAAAAGCAGTATCATAACACTAGCCCACTCCGATGAGCAGTATATATATATGCAGAATTATGGGAAATTCATGGAAACCCCGATTATTCCACAAACTAGAATACGAGACGAAGATAGATGTGGCTCCTCAAAACCCACTCCCACACCTCTGAATGGCAAGGCAACGAAGCCGGCAAAGTACGTGAAAAATTGAAGGAAGACGTAGCCTTAAGGGGCAGGAGGAAATCGTCAACGAATAATAATCGCCATGTCACCCGCACGGGGGGGGGCATAACATATTCTCATTGCGACACCATGACAAATATTTGATGAAAATTTCGCCAGAGATCTCTTATTAATCTGTCGTACTAGGGAATAAGTGGTCCTCCTGCCCCCACGTCGGGAGGGCCACACATGTCATGAGGCAAGTTGAGGTAGTACATCAAAATATACGGTGGTATATCTTATTTATGATATTTATTCCGTAAGAAGTGGGCCGTTTGATTTCGCGTACTGAAATACATTGTTCAAAAATACCGGTACGAGAGTCATACCGTTACAATGAATTATACAGATAAGTTGGTTGTTGTAGTAAATACAAAAATAGAGTGTATCACGTACGTGCGTGTGCCCGAAGAACGAACATAATCGGGAGGTATAACTATCTATGTGTTAGAACTATACCGCTGTATAACGTCAGACAGTTTGCTCACAGAGACGAACAAGTCAGTGTGGACCTTTCTTGGAGTGAGTGTACAGCATAATAAGGTGCGCACCGAGGAGAGGGTGATAGAACGAGGCCCACGAACGGCAGTAGTAGTAGTAAGTAGTGAAATACCAGGTAAGTGTGTATTGTTATCGGTCTTGCACCGAAGACCTTGGAATGACAACTGTTAATATTATAAGTGAGTGGGAGCTACCCCCACGCCTAGCACAAAAAGCGCAAAAAATATAAAAAAAACGAATCCCAAGCCATACCTGGAGGCTGCGTATCGAGTCCGCCGCACCTGAATGTAAAACAAAAGCGTGATACCTTTCACAACGATGGTAATCATTCAGTAGCCTCTTCAAAGAAACACCGTGCGTTGAGAGCCATAAACATACGGAGGACATGATTAAAATCGATAGCCATTCAATAGGCCACTCAATCAATAGGCTATTTGGCTGCCACGTGCAAGTTTTTCTTCCTAGCGGTATGACCTACCCTCAATCTTCACCATCTTCGGACGCCCTCTCCGCACATCCTTACGTATCGACACGCGAGCAACACTGCGACTGCCGTTGACTGCTGGAGGATCAAGCGCGAAGGTGACTTAAGCTGCTTGTGCTTTGCGTGATGAGGCTTGGTGTCTGATGGCCTTCGCCACTACTATCTATCTACGATTGGCCGAGTGAAGCAACTTCGAGCAAGGACTGAAAGATACGAGTACGAAGATAACAAGAAACGTATAATATCAGGTACGACGAGGTCGGGGTCCGATCCCTCGACCCGGCGGCAGTGAGCCACCCTCGGTTCTTGTGCTTTCTGGACTCGAGCCCTGGATTGCGTCAGGGATCAATAATAATACAAGGCGACGTGAGGAGATGAGGTGGTGAGATAAACTCGTTCGTACGAACGGCCGAGTGAAGCAACTTCGAGCAAGGGCTGAAAGATACGGGCACGAACATATATATATACCAGGTATATATAGTATTTTGAAGCACGCGAGGTAAATACTTTAAAAACAAGTTGGTATTATTAGAGGCAATACTATGATGAAGTTATAAATTGGGCATCACGCTGTCTATATATATATTTTACAGATATTATTTTTCAGTGTTTGTCCCCTGAAACCCAACCAACAACGCTCTTCAGCTATAACGACAACAGTAACAGTTAAACAAGAGAAACCCTTGATCAACATCGACTACCAAAATCGAAGAAGGCGAAAGCCGTTCAAAGGGAGGGTAAGAGATTTTCTCGTCCCGTGCAACCCACGACAGATAATGCAGACTAATCTACTCTCTGTGTCAATAAAGCTAAAGCTAAAGAAAACAAAAAAGTATGATTTTCCACAGAGCTCTTCAGCAATAATGACAAAAAGAGAAACTGTCGATCAAAACGCAGCAAGCAGCAGTATACTTTCGTCGGAAAGGAAACACCGACAGCTAAAGCCCCAGAAAAATAAGCAGGCGTAGTCTGGCAGGTTACAACAGAACAGTCGTCTCATCCAATCTGATGAATACTTGAGCATCGAACGAAGCAAAACCCTTAGCCCCTAAACGTATGTGATGAATGTCAGACTGAGCACCAACAGACCAAAAGAAAAAAATACACTACGAAACACACAAAGTATGCTAGTTCTTCTATTGTGCATGGTTTGCCCCTAAAACGGGACTGCAGTAGTAGTACTGAAAAAAGGGTTACTACTGAATTTCTCCGCCCAAAAAAGAAGATACGGACAGAAAAGGAGATCATCAAAGAAATAACACACCACCAGTTAAAACTGTTATAGTGTATCTTTGCTGCTGCACTCCAGGCATTAGTAATGCACGCCAGGCAGTGTTCTTTTTTATAATTGACACTAGTAGTGGGGGGGGGGGAGAAGAGCCTGGTCTATATATTATATGCGCGACCGCGGATCTATAGGTTATATGCGACGCATCGCAGAAGGGAGCAAAAGATAAGGGCGAACATCAATAATAATGGGATGAAGAAATATTGAAAAAACAATGCGGAAAGCAGGGGATAATAGTCTGAAGATTATTAAGATCACGCTGCTGCAGTAGAAATTACTATACATGCATACATACGTACACATGCTTGATAATACAGCCGCGGTAGTAATGCACACTATTAATAAGCAGTGCCCCTTTTTATGCTTGAGAGTAATAGTGGGGGGGGGGAGAAGAGCTTGCTCTATGACCGACCGCGGAAATATTGAAAAAGCAGTGCAGAAAGCAGGGGAACATAATCTGAATTAAGATCACGCTGCAGTAGAAATTACTATAAATAAATACAGACATATACATGCTTGATAATACAGCAGCGGTAGTAATGCACACTATTAATAGGCAGTGTTCCTTTTTATACTTGACAATAATGGTGGGGGGGGGGAGAAGAGCCTGGTCTATGACCGACCGCGGATTTACTGTAGGTTATACGTATATACGACGCACCGCGGAAGGGAGCAAAAAACCAAGGGCGCACATGAATAATGGGATGAAGAAAATATTGAAAAACAATGCTGAAAGCAGGGGATAATAATGTGAAGATTAATACCTGGTATCACGCTGCTGCAGTAGGAATTATTACTATAAATACATACCAGGTACCATACATGCTTCGCTTGATAATACAGCAGAGTGGGGAGGGAGGAGAAGAGCTCCCTCCACGCGACCACCCCGGATTTAGTATACATACTCGGAGTATCGAGTATAATACTGAGAAATCGAGTGCTTTCGAGCCGCGAGCAATGTCGGTACAACCCCCAAAACCCATCAAACCGGCTGCTGCACAGGTAATATAGGGCGAATTTTGACGCCGTGAAAAGCTGTTTTGGATCATCGTGATTCCTACTGATATTAAAGTAGTAGTGGAGCTCGAGCAGGGTACCAACAACAGTATCATACGATGGCGGAACATCAGAAGGAGGAGGAGCAGCAGCAGCGTCAAGCCGAGTGGTAAAAATCGACGGGAATCAAACAAAGGTGGCACGAGCAAACGTGAACCGACGGAGGATGATAAACGAACCGCGCATACGCGTCATACACCCGCTCCTGCTAGGAGAGCCAACGTCTTTCGCACCGTGTACGCGGTTTGTGTTGTCTCACCACACAGGTGCTGCAGGCAGGCTTCTTCCTTGTCCGCTGCTGTACGCAGTTGAGTTGTCTTTGCTCGGGGCAAGGTCTTCGTGCCGAAACTCATCATCATCGCCACGGGCCACCAACAACGCGGTGTAGCGAGCGTCGCTCCTCATCCTCTCTATACGGGAGGTGTCGGTTGGTAAAATATTTAAAATTGCGGCGGGTTTTCGAACCGTAACCTGTAACGGCAAAGTACGACCTCGACCAACAACGCAGCGGGAGAAACAGATACCTGGTACCTTCTCGTGTCAAGCTGCATGATTGTTTGAGTACAGCAGTGTGCTGCGGTAGAAGGAGATAGGGAGGATGATTTGGAAATTGGGTGCTGTTGCAGAGCTTACAGAGGAAGGTACTGCTTCGTTGTCTGCAGTAGTCCACAGCGCGGCGTATGTAGTGTACAAAAGACGACAGAGAGGATTGCGCGAACCCCTCGGTAGCTCGACATAATTCTATTTCGATGGGCTTCGAGTGAAGCGGCGATAGATGACAAGGACCGGATGTTCAAAGCACAGGAGGGCAGAGGAACACATGCGTGTTTCGAAGATGACGTCGCAAAGCACAAGATCTTGGAACGTTGCACGACGGCAGCTTGCAAAAGGTGATTTCGGAGTATGTGAGAGATATATTTTGTTTTGCGTTGGTGCATGAAGGGAGTTTAAAAAAAGTTGTGAGTACGTGAGGTACATATTTTTTAAACAAGTTGGTATTGAGATGCAATACTATGATGAAGATATACATTGAGTATCACGCTGTCTATATATAATTAATAGATATCAGGTGCGACGAGCTCGGGGCCCAATAAATACGAATTGAAGCGTAAAAAGGGGGGATGGGGGGGGGAAAGGAAAATCTACAACAGCAATCATCGGTAGGTGGTCCGAGGTAAACCAACCTGTGCTGCGGTGCGCCAGCAACAACATATTCGCCTGATTGAGAGCGAAGTATCTGATAGAGAGCGAGAGCCAAGTAAATTGAAATTTCGGGTCCAGACGCCTCTTGCCATTTCTTGGTAAGTAGGGGACGGGCTATTCCAAGAAGCGGCGCAAATTGAAGGTCTCGTCAGCAGCGTCGCGAGCATATGCGTGTCATCGTCATCGGATGCTGCAGCTAGGAGCTAGACAAGTTGCTAGATTTCCCCAGATTGGCTATTATTCCTGCCTCAAACTGTTTCGCCTCGGGCGGTGGGCTCTACTGTAGCTTCTGCTCCCGGCTGTAGCTCCACAACGAGAGACTCCCACACGATGACCAGGGTAGCGGCTTGAAGCTACGGGCTAGCCCTTCAATTCAAGCTACACAGCAAGCTCCACCTCTCAGCGGTAGTCCGGCTACAGCATATATATCGCGCAATCTCGCTCTCAATCAGATACTACGCTCTCAATCAGGCGAATATGTTGTTCAGCCCAGTTTGGGCCCCACGAAAAGCTCGTGGGCACTGCTGTATTCGGACGGCGTATACCACGTACTGTAGGTATCCTTTCTTTTTTTTAATTTTATTTTCGGGACACGTGTCTTTTCGTCTTCGAGTCTTTTCTTCGGTCTTCCAAAAAGAAAACGCACGGGCAAACGAAGTGCAGCAGCAGCCGACTGGACGCCGGTGACAAACTCATTTGTGCTACGGTTCGACTGCCCAAAGGTCAGTTCAGTTTGGGGCCTACTGTGGAGCAGACGCGTAGATGTTTGGAAAAAACGCGTCGTGTACCGGGTTAGGTCGACCTACCCTTTTTTTCTTTTACTCGTATCGGGGGATCTTTCTTCTCGCCCTCGTTCCCCTACGGTATCTTGATCCTTCCTCTGCGAATATTTTCGGACGGTTTTCCTATCTTCCATCGCAAAGAGCATTTCGAGAGGTGTTCTAAGTTCGTGTGGAAGAATCTTCGAGTGGGGTGAGGATAACACTGGGGAAACATAACAACACGAAGAACGATGCACCGGAAGTCGTCGTGTATCTATCGAGGTACCAGGCCTATTTTCTAGCCCTCTTTGTTGGGGCTGGACGAACCTCCTTCTTCTTCTATACCATGGTATATATTTTTTTATTTATCTTCCGACGGTTTCTTCTTAATCAATACGAGTATCGTCCGTCATCCATCAGGAAGGTTTTCGCTGGTGGTACGCATAGACTGCTGTACTTCGAGGGGGGTCAGGAATTGCGGCGGAGCTTGACTAGAGGGTGGTGGTGGGGGTGAGGGGCCACAGGAACGCCGATATAAATAAAAATAAGAATAATTAAAATATATATACCTGGTACCGGTTACCCTGGTATAAAATAAAATAAAACGGAGCAGGCGGACCAAGCACGATCGGCAGTGCTTGTCGCAAGGCCGAAATTTAAACGCAGTGCAATTCTCTTCCTACGGGCTAGGCACGGGTTTTGAGGTTCGGGAGAGAAGGGAGGAGAGGTGAAGAAGGGCTGGGAAGGAGCTGGGGGGAAAATGAACGTGGGGAAGGAAGCTTGAAAGAGGCTATCGTCTTGCTGGGAGCAGAGAAGAGTCCTGCAGCAGCAATCTACATACCCGCATCACTGGGAGAGGAAACTCGGTGCGTCGAACCTGAAAGGCATAAGGGGTTAATATACGAGAACCCTAGGAGAAGAACACATTGCAAGGGGAGAAAAAGGAAGTAGAGGCTGCACTCGTCACCGTCACGGAATAAAGTTAAGTGCGCCTCGCGCTCACCAAAAGGGGGGGGGTTAGGGTTGCGACAGTGTGGGCACCCTCGCGTCCGAGAGGGTGCCCGTCATGTTCGACCTCCCCGTAGAAACCGCGGCACAAACCACAAGCACAACAACAGTCCTATCTTTTTGTCCACTGCCAGCCGGGCGAGGGCGAGAGAGGACTCTCCCGCCATGGATGCAGCCAAGGATCCATGACACAACCCCTGTGCCAGGAGGGTTGCAGCAACAAGCAGCAACCGGGGCGGGGCCAGAAACCGATTGTTTCGGGCGGCGGGAAACAGGCGTATCGACTAGTGCAGTACCTGTGATAGCGGCACAACCCGCAACTGTAACAACAGCCCTATTTTTTTGTCCACTGCCAGCCGGACGAGGGCGGAGCAGGGCTCTCCCGGTTTGGATGCAGCCAAGGATCCTTGACTCAACCCCCGTGCCGGGAGGGTTGCAGCAACAATAATCAATAGGGGCGGGGCCGGAAACCGTGTGTTTCGGGCAGCGAGAGACAGGCGGATCGACTAGTGCAGTGCCTGCGATGGCGGCACAACCCGCAAGTGCAACAACATATCTATCGTTTTGTCCACTACCAGCCGGACGAGGGCGAGGCAAGACTCTCCCGGCTTGGATGCAGCCAAGGTCCCTGGTGCTACCCCCGTGCCAAGAAGGTTGCAGCCCCAAACTGCAACCGGGCCGGGGCCGGAAACCGATTGCTTCGGGCAGCGAGAGACAGGCGTATCGACTAGTGCAGTACCTGCGATGGCGCCACTGTCGGTAGGGGGCGAACAAGCGAGCGAGGTGCAGCAAGAGGGGGGTCAGGCACTCGCAGTGGACGGGAGGTGCCTAGTAGAAGTTACGCCACCGGTAGAGCGCGCGAGGCGTACGAGCCCCCAGACGGGAGGTCCAACCCTCGCGACAGGGGGGTTGCAACAGCAGGGATTGAATGGGGTGCAGCAAGGTGAGGGTCTACCGTCGGCGACAGCCACGATGCGCTTAGCAATGACCCCGCCGCAGGTGGAAACGCGGACGGGGGAGGAATACCCCGGCATGGATGAGTGCGGGGAGGAGACCAGCCCCTACATTGGGAGGCCTTCAACAGCAGGCGTCGCCAAGGCTAGTGCCGAGGAGGGGTAGGACCGAACCACTTTTGCAATCTGTCGTCCAGGTCCGGCGGGATAGGGCATCATCAGGCGATCGGCCTTCGCCGCGTCCACAGGCGCGTTCGACGCACCGTTCGCCATCGCCTTCGGGAAGAAGCATCAGCACCACTCTGCCCCCACCTCAGCCGGGACTCTTAGGACGCCGGCAACGATCTACTTCTCCTCTGTTAGGGATGTCGGCACGCACACGTCAACGACCTCCGGTTACCTTTGCCAACGATACTCAATGCCGAACGGCGTTGACGCATCGAGTGGGGGCGCAAGACGCCCGAGCCAACCGTTCACGGTCGATGCCGACGATGGGTAGAAACGTCCCCCCTTTGCCCCTCATCGGGATCCGGCGGGGTAGGACAACATCAGGGGATCGGCCCTCGCCCCGACCAAGTTCACGGTCGAGGCACCGTCCCCCGTCTCCTTCTGGGGGCAGTATCACAACCTCTCCACCCCCGATCCTGCCAGGGACCCTGGGGCACCGGCGACGAGCTACCTCCCCTCCAACAGGGGTGTCGGGGCGTCCGCACCAACGATTTCGGTTTACCGCTGCCGAGGACACCCGGAGCCAGCAGGCGTTGGTGCCTCGCAGAGCACCAACCGTCCAGGCCCATCGCCCGCAGCCGTCAGTGACTCTCTCCGAACTAATAGCCAGTGCTAGAGCGTGGAGTACTAGAACAGATAGGAGAGAGGGTGGTTCTCGATTGATAGCAGGCTCTCAGGTCGGAAACAGCCTCCGTGGATGTCACGGGCCGCCGAACACTGCTCAATGCGTAGGGAGGGGAACCACACGACGACAGAGCCCTTCGCCAATGGATGGGGAAAGAAGATGCGCCCCTATCTCGCCACACGGTACACTTCCTGCTAGTGGCGGCGCTCAAAATCGGATAAGGCCTTCTAGCCCACTACCGCCGGGTGCGATACCGGGCTCCCGGGACTTGAACACGAGGTTTCAAGACGCTTGTCTTGCAGAGGGGAGTTCTGTTCGGAGGGGGCCCACATCTACGAGGGGTCACAACAGGGCCGGCAGCGCTCAAAGTCAGATAAGGTCTGCTAGCCCACTACCGCCGGGTGCGATACCGGGCTCCCGTGATTTGATTACGAGGTCCCAAGACACTCGCCTTGCAGCGGGGAGTTTTGCTCGGAGAGGGCCCTCAACTACGAGGGGTCACAATAGGGAAGGGCAGCCCTCAACGCCGGTGCAACTCCTACGAGGGTAGGGCCTCCTCCCCCGATGACGCTGGGGGAGACACCGGGCTCTCAGAACCTGAGGGTGGTCTGCCTTCCCCCCCGTCGGGGAGCAAGGAGTGGTCAGCAACGCCAAAGACCCAGCGATCCAATGGATGTTGAACCCGTTCCGGAGGAGGCACCTCAGGGGGGAAATGAGACCACTACGGCGAGAGCTAGTTTGGGGGCGAAAGTAGGTGGGCCAATGCCGACAGAGAACAGGAGGGTAAACGGTGGACTCGGGAGCTTTGCCCAGCCGGTGAGTTTGAGGGGATCTACGCCGGAGAGGCACCAACAGGGGTACTTGTCGCCCCGGGTGAGCAATAGTGCCCACAACAGGGTGCGACCTTCTTTGCAGATGGCACCGGGTGCGGCATCGGGCTCTCTGGACTCGAGCCCTGGGTCGCAGGATGAACTTCGTGGAGCGAGCAGCTCAACCCGGAGGGGGCTTCGAAGGAGGGGCACGCCCGCAAAGAGTCAGCAGGGGTGCCGTGCACTTCCCGTCGATAGTGTTGCTCAAAGTGGGGTGAGGTCTTCTCCCCCACTACCGCCGGGTGCGGAACCAGGTTCCCGGGACCTGAACCCGATGTCTCAAGACGCTCGTGTTGCAGCTGGGAGCCTTGTCCGGAGGGGGGGCTTGGGCGGACTCACACCTTTGAGGAGCCAGCTGGCGTGCGGGGCAGCTCTCGTCGATGATGGAGCTCACACTAGGGTAGGTCTTCCTCCTCCGCTGCCAATGGGGGCGGCACTGGGCTCTCAAGACCCAATGGCGGTCCCCCCCCCCCCCGTTCAGGAAGAGACATCACACGAGGACGATGCACCTAGCACGGAGAGAGCTAGGGTAGAAGTGAGAGGGGGTCTCCATCGCACCAATAGCGGTACCACGGTTGGAAGAGGTCCCAACGGAGCGGCGGCGCAACTCGGACCGTCCACAAGGGTGGTAACAACTATAGACGAACGGCGGCGGGCCACGACGAGAGTACCTGCAGAGGACCTTATATCGACCAGGACAAGGGCACGCATCCGGATAGCCGCTAGGGCCGTCGCACAATCATCGGAGGAGGAGGAAAGACGCCAACCTCCAACCGAGTCCCTTCACGGATCCTCCCGTCAGCAGCCAACGACGACGCAGCTTACGTCATCGATAACACTTTTGAAGCCGGCACCGTCGTCGCCGGAATCATCTCCGGATACACCCCGTTCAGCAAAGCGGGCGCGAGAAACTACGCAACCACCGACGACAAGGGGTGCGGGGACTCCCTTGACGACCCCCCTTCCGCTTGGGGTACCTGCCATGGAAGGTTTGCCGCCGTCACCACCATCCCCGCCATCGCGTCTACCGACAACTACTCATCCCTCGACAGACACACCACTTTTGACGCCGGACATGATCCTTGCGCTCGAATCGGCAATGCAGTCAGCGGCTAGAATGGCACAGTTGGCGCCACCAAGTTCATCACAACCAACGTGCGCATCGACACAGGGTGGGGGAAGTTCGGAACCCGCGCTGATGTCCGAACCACCGCCATCACCATCACGGCCACCATTGCAGACGCCAGCAGAAAGAGGGCAGCCCCAGCAGGATACTTCGGAAGACTGCTGCGTGTGCTACGAGGCCTTGGTGGCCCAGATGGTATATCTAGGAAACTGCCCTCACCGGCTGCACCTACCGTGCTACGCCGCACTTCGTGTTAGGGCAGGGGCCGACCTGCGCTGCCCGGCGTGTCGGGTGACCGCAACAACTGGCGAAGCCGACGGAATAGTGTCCCGTCGTCCCGTCAGCACAGCGACGAGATTATGGCAGAGGCCCTAGCGATCGCGCGGCAGGAGATACCGGCCGAGAGGGGAAGGGGGGCATCCATAAGGACCACAGGGGGCGAGAGGGGCGAACGATTGATATGTAGTATTTGCCATGGACTGGTTGAGAAGATTGAACGCGTACAGGTGTCCTGCTCGTGCGACGTGCATCGCCGCTGCGCTCTAGGCTTTTGCGAGGACGCAATCCCTCGAGCCAGATTCATCGGTGAGGCACGCCAAGTCACGTGCCCGAACCCCGCCCTACACGAAGTTCAACAAGAGGTGGACCTACACCCCCTCCTGCAACAGATTCGTACTATAGGCAGGTCGGCGAACACGCTGGACGAACGCGATTTAGTGAACAGGGTCACCGTTGCCGAGAACCGCCTTCGGAGCAGGACCCACGTTGTGCCGGAAAGGGTGGACTGGACACTGAACGCCATAGCGCGAGACGAGAAGAACCTCTGTTGGGACTGGCGTAGGACGATTCCACAACCGTATGCGCTATGTGTGGTCTGCGACCGGACTATGGAAGACGACGAAAGGTTCTCTTTCTCCGGTTGGCTCGTCCACAGGAGATGTGCCGTTGAAAGCGTAGAGGGGGCAGACAATAGGGGAGACGACCGGTTTGGGGTGGCCATTCGGGAAGGGGCAGGGTCGTCGCGTCGGAGAACGTTCCTCCTCTCGGAAATTCTGGCGAGGACCCATCTGAGGTACGGCCGCGCTTCCGATCGGGGAGCCTATCAACAGCGTCAGTTGGAAATCCTATGGCGATCGGTGATCTCGGGTGTGGAGGAGGTCACAAGCCAGGACGAAGGCCGCCAGCAAGTACAAGGAGGGAGGGGAGATGACGCCGAAGCATCGTGCACCTATTGCGGCCAGGTTCTAGATGACTCTGCTGGAGAGTCGGGGGGCAGCCACATGCGAATACCTATCCCGTGCGCCCACGGAGGGTTTGTGCATGCACGCTGCATGCTGGACCGGGCAGATCGCATCGCGAGAGGGCATGCCGACCCGAGGTCCTGCGTAGTGTGCTAGTCGGCGTGGCCGGAGGGGGGCAGGCCTCCCCACCCGGCGGAACCTGCCAGAGGGCTGCCCATGTCCGAGCAGAGGGGGAGGTGGGCGGCGGTGAGTAGTGCCCTGCAGTTCGCCGCCCTCCTTGAGCGGGGTGACCTCGGCGCGGGGTCAGCCAGTTACGTGACGACCGGGGTTCACAACACGTTCGAGCACATGGTGAGTGCCCCGGGGAGGAGCCCAACCTCTACGTTCGTGTTGTCCTCCCTTTTCAGCGGTGCGCTGGATCTACCGCAACAGGCCTGCCTCGATTTCCCCCGAACGAGGGAATGGGAAGCGGCGGCCGCCCACTATCGTACGCTGTTTACGGCATCCTACCCCAGGACGTATTACTCCGACTCCCAAACCGGAGGCTCTACATTGGGCCTCATGTCCAAGAGTATTTGGCGGGCTTTGACGCCGAATGGGAGGAACGACTGACGAGGTGGACCCTCGGTGTCTAAAGGGCGCTGGAGGCAGGCGACGCGCTGTCTCCTTTTCCGACGGCGGTGGCGGCCCCACCGGAGCGAACGGACTCGGCGCAGGGGGACGACCGGCTAGCAAGGGGGCAGCCTGAAAAGAGAGGTGCCGCTCCAGGTTCGACAGAGAGCCGTGAGACCACAAGGGACACCGCGCGAGTAGGCCTATGTATCTATTGCGGTGAGGACATAGAAAATTCACATAGGAATCCAGAGGTCGACCATCTGAGGACAACTATCACTTGTGACCATGACAACAGACAGTTGGTACACGCCGGCTGCATGCTGGATCGTGCGGAACGGCTCGCATGTGGGCACACAGACCCGCGGCCATGCGTCGAGTGTGGCTCTGAATGGCCGGTAAGAACTCGACCTCCCCATCCGGCAGACTTAACTGAGGATCTTCCCAGACCACGGCCGGGGGGAAGGTAGCCGGCAGTAGGAGGTGCCCTGCAGTTCGCCGAACTTCTTGAGGAGGAGGGCACCCAGCTGGTACCGGCCAGGTGTGTGGCGACTAGTCATCACCACACGTTCGAGCACATGGTGAGGACCCATGGAAGGAGCCCAACCTCTTCGTTCCTGCTGTGCTCCCTGTTTAGTGATGCCCTGGGCATGCCTCGAGCGGCTTACCTCGACTTCCCCCGCACGAGGGAATGGCAAGCGGCCGTCGCCGACTACCGTGAGCGTTTTGCCGCGCACGCCATCCGACCACGGGATATCATGCTCCGATTCCCAAACCGGAGGATCTACATCTCGTCCCACGTCCAAGAGTTTCTGGCAGGCCTCCATGCCGAATGGGAGGAACGCCTGACTAGGTGGACCCTCGGGGTCCGAAATGCATTGGAGGCAGGTGACGTGGTGCCTCCTTTTCCGACGGCAGTGGCAGACACGCCAGGAGGGGCGGGCCAGGCGCTGGAGAGCGAGCCGTTAATAGGGGGGCATAACGATCAGGGGCGGCACTGCTGGAAATGCCACAAAGAACCGTCAGGCCGCGGGGAATAGGGACGCTACGTCAGCGGGACAAGTGGGGACCCCCCGGACAACATCCAGCACAGCCCTGACCAGGTGCACCCTCGGGGTACTATACGTGCGGGAATGAGGTGATGCGCTACCTCCTCTTCCGACGGCAGAGTGGACCCCCGGGGCCCAAACTGCGTTGGAGGCAGGGTACGATTAGCCTCCGCTTCTGACGGCGGCGGTGTCCACAACGGAGGGAACGGTCCCGGCGGCGGAGAGCGGTCCGAAAACCAGGGGGCAGGTGGAGCAGGGAGGCGCCGCTAGGAGTGCCGTAGAAAGCCGTCACACCGAGGGGGGTAGGGATGCCGCGCTAGCGGGACAAGTGGAGATCCCTCAGGCAAGGCCCAGTACCGCCTGTGCAACATTTGCGGCGGCAACGTTCCCTAGATCAACTGAAAGCGAATCGCTCTCGCGCGAGGGCAGCCAAGTTGGAATGGAGGCAAATGTTGGAGGTTCCTGTCCACGTGCTGCGCGGCCTCTGCCTCCGGCGGCGGAAACGACACCACCGGGAAGAGAAGCTCTGGCGTCGGAGGGCGACTCGCGGATAAGGGGGCAAGCGGATCAGGGAAATGCTGCTGTAGTAGCCATGGCAAACCTTCAAACAGCCAGAGACAGGGATCACGCCATCGGGACGCTTGGGGGTCCCCCTGACACCATCCGGCGCCACCCCAGCAACAGCTGGGAATACTTCCTCTGAACCTGGTAGCGCAGCCAGGGAGGGGGGGGGCACAAGAGGCGGACGAGGTCGACCGCGTGGGTCTGGGGAGGGGTCACGAGCGACAAGCACTGGGAGAGAGGCCGTCACGAACCGGGGAAGAATCCCTCGGCCCGGCGGCAGTGAGCCGCCCTCGGTTCCTGAACCGAGAGGGGGCAGCGAGTCGCGCTCGACGCCCGGATCGAGAGGGGACAGTGAGCTTAGTTAGGATCCTGGATCGAGAGGGGGAGGTGGCGAAGAGAGAGAACTCCCCAGGGAAGGAGAAGGTGGCGAGGGGGGAGGATCAGCATCGGGGAGCGTGGGGCGACTACGTGCAGCCATTGGAGCCAGTCAAGACGGCGTGATGTGCGGGGAATGCCGAGCGGCAGTTGCTCGGGGGCACCGAGTGGTAGGGCTGCCGTGTGGAAACCAGCACGTTTTGCACGCGCGGTGTGTGGTGGAAGCTATTCGAAGGAGTGGGTCACACGCGCAACTCATTTGCGCTACACGAGGGTGCACAGCCCGCCATGGGAGACGGGAATTGCTGGAGGCAGCAGTTCAGGCTGATACTGGACTCCATGTTGCGGTCGCAGAACTTGGAGGAAGGCCGGACAACACCTACGATGAGCGGAGGGAAGAGCTTTGCTACCCGTGGGACCAGAATTCGTTAGGAATAGCAGGGCCACTCGATGATGTTTCTCTCGAACATCTCCAACAACGTTTCATCACCGTTGTTAAGGTGCAGCCGGGGCTAGCTACTGTCCACGCCAAGCTTCTCACCCACGTGCTCGGTCTCCTGAACCACGCCCTCGGAGCGCATCGGCCAAACATACACTCCGAGACGCCGAGTTCGCTCCTGAGGGCCATCAAGCTGTGGTACATCGTACCAGCACTGCTACACTCGCAGGACAGCCGCGTGAAGCGACGCGAGAGATTCGCGCCCGTCGAACGTGGTGACATCACGCTTATTCTCCCGTGGTTGATGGAGTACACCAGTCGAGCATCGACACGGCGCAGGGGCCCAACCTACGAAACCACAGACGCGGCTAAGTACTCGGGCGGGGTGTCAGTGGCAGCACGCGGTCTTCTCGCGGAAGCGCGAGCGCCCGGCGACGACGTGACATGGGAGCGGGTGAAAGCCAAATTCCCGGGGGAAGACCGTGCCTCCATCTCCGAGTCGGCAGTGGCAGCGGTGGCAGCAAGCTCCACGGAACCGGAGGAAGGGAGTGTTCCCAACTGGCGTCCAGAACAAGAATTCGATTCGCAGGTGGCCCTTGACGTCATCAACTCCCGAAATGCGTTATCAGGCGCGGGGAGTGACGGTCTACGCTTCTCACACCTGCAGTCGATCATCCGGACCGGCTTCAGTCGCGAGAAGTTTGGAGCTAGCATCGAGGCCTTTTGGAGGCGGATCTTCGACGACCCCGGTGCATTCCCGCCGGAATTCTGGCAGCTCTTCTTGCAGTCCAACCTCTCCGCCTTGGGGGGAAAATGTCGCCCCGTATGTGTAGGTATGACATGGGGACGTCTTCTCGCATCTGGGACGATGCGGCAGTGGCGGCCACGGCTGGAAGAGATTAATCTTGCGGCAAGGCAGTTTGGGGTAGGGGTTTGAGAGGGGTGGAGCAGGTAGCTCTACGCGCCGGGGTGCACCATGAGGCAAGAAACTGGCTCATCCTAACTGACTGTTCCAACGCCTTCAATACTGTAAAGCGGACGGCAGTACTTGCCGAGGCGGCCACTTGCGTGCCCGCACTCACGACGTTCATTGCTAAATGCTACGGCGAGAGGCCCGCCCCTACGTTTTTCCAGATGGATTCGGGGGAGCGGCGTAAAATTGTCTGTTCCAGTGGAGTGCAGCAAGGGGACGTCATGGGCACGGCGCTGTTCTGCATGCCACTGCTGCCAGTACTCAAGCGGGTCCGTGAGGAGTTCGAACCCCGGGGTGTTGAAGCCTTTGCTTACCTCGATGACATCAGCATCGGTATGTCAGAGATCACACTGGACACGGTGAGAGTAGTGCCCTTTCTCCAGCACGAGCTGTGCGAAATAGGCATTGCCATTAACCTCAGAAAGACGGTTGCTTTGCCTCCAAAAGGGCATGTGCCTACGTCGGAAGAGACAGCATTTCTGGGCGGCATCGGTGTTCGCATTGCGGAAGGGGGTGGGGTATAGGTGGTTGGCGTGCCCATAGGCACTTATTGCATTCGCGGTGAACAGCGCCGTGGAGATAGTCCGAGATGAGGGAGCAGAGCAACTCGCGTGCATCCTGCCGCGTATGCCGGACAAACGGTCGGCGAACGTCATCGCCACCTGTTCAATGGTGCAGCGGACCTCCTACATTGAGCGGGTAATGGGCCCGGAGCTGTCACTACCCGCGTGTCAGCGGGCAGACACTAGCGCAGTGAGGATGCTCGAGCGCCTTCTCGAGCTTCCAGGGATAGCGGACGAATCGCCGTTCTTTGCGGACGGATGCCCGGCGAACCGGTTGACGCTACAGCCCGACCAGAAAGCGCAGGCGAGCCTCTCCACAGGGGCCGGGCGGTTTGGGCTGTCGTCGGCTGAATCAAGGAGAATGTCAGCGTCCATCGGGAGCTTAGTGGCGACGGTGCCAGAGGTCCTCGCTGATCTCTCCTGTCCATTAGGGGGGAAAGTCCGAAAGGAGTTGCCCAATTCGAACCTCGTTCGCCGTATATGGAGTAGCGTCTGGGACCTTCGGGACATCCATGGGGTATCGGAGGAGGCAATGGCGAACGTGGTCCCGGAAAGCTGGCGGAACAGGGCGTTCCGCGCGAATGAGGAAGAAGGCTCAGGACAGTATGATGTGGAGGTACTGCCGGCACATGGCGCCCAAATGATCAGCTCCCACAAGGTGCAGCACAAGCTGGGGCAGCAGGTAAATCGGGTACGGTACCAATGGTACGTTGCTTCTCTGGGCCAGCTCCCCGAGGTAGCAGGCCCGTCGGATCGGAACGACGTGTTCAGGGGGATCGAAACCAGAGGTCTTGCCAAGGCTCGGCAACGGAGCCTATCGGGACCAGGCGCTGTCGCCTGTTTGCGTGCAAGGCCTGTGGACACGGCACGAATCATACCAGCTTCGGAGTTCGTGTCTATGGGACGGCGCTTCCTGGGAATGGAGGAGCCCATAGTGGCGAGGTACCCCTGCTGCGAAGCGACGGATGTCACCACACGTCACGCGCGCATGCCACCGAGCAGGCGCACAGGTTAACCAGCATCAGCCGCTAGTCCACGCGCTATCCCGCACCTTCAAGCGGTTGTCCATCCGCCATCAAATGGAAAGCGGAACGCCCTTCAACGCCGACAAAAACCTCCGTATGGATATAGTGATCGAGAGGGGAGGCCTCCGAGACGCTACGTCGTCAGAGTACCGCAACAAGGCGATACTCCTCGACATCACGCATGCAGACCCCCAAGCGAGAGTCCACATGCCGGCTGGCAGCGCTGATCGAGACGGATCAGCTGTCTCCACTTCTGAGGCGCGAAAGCGCAACCACTACGCTCGTGCAGGACAAGCGTCCTTCGACGAGCGCAGCCATAAACTTGTCACCCTCGCGGTGGAAAGCTTTGGACGCCTCGGGAAGGAAGGTAGCGATTTCATCGACCTACCTGCTGGCGGCGAGCATTGTTGGAGGAACGGACGGGGGATCTTTAGCAAGAAAAGGGGTTTGTAAGGAGCACCTTTTCCAGGTCATATCGATGACCACCCAGGTCGCGATCTCGCGCAGAGTGCACCGATATAAGCTCGCCCTGCGAGACCGCCAGGCCGCCAGGGGGAGAAGGGAGGAGGAGGGAGGACTACTTCCCATGGCGTGGGGGTGGAATGTAGATGCGGAGTAGGACGCATGGCGTATAGATACACAGTAGTTAAAATATCTGGGTAAATGGTGGCAGTGCGTATTCAATTGAGTATACGCAGGGAAGGAGAATTGGTTGGATGAAGTTGGTGGTATTCGACGAATTATGTCAGCTTTTTCATTTTGAATTAATAACGCCCTGCACATTGTCGGAAGGCAAATAATAAGAAAAAAAACATCAACGTCCGTATACACCATCAAGCCTTCGATCCTGCTTGAAATATTACCTTCAAGCCTCATTCCAGTTTGGTTATTTGGGCGTTCGTACATCTGATAGCAGCATACTTACCTGGTGGTGACTACGCCTTTTTTGTTTTAATATATGGTGCTGTCGTTTCGAATGTTTTCATACTGGGCACGAGGGTATGCTTTTCACGGTGGCGTCGTCGCCCTAACGACACGCGACCGAAATTTCGCAAAAAAAGTCCTGACAGGCAGGGATTCTATTTGTTTGGTCCCTCGGATGAATGAAGCCATTAACCGTTTCATTAGTACTGCAGTACCGTTTTGGGGACAAACCACTGTAATTTCATGTGTTTTCCCCCAGAACGGGACTACTACTGTACTACTTCCACATGAATTTAGAGTGGTTTACCCCCAAACGGAACTGACTGCAGTACTTAAAGGGTTAATCCCCCCCCCCCCAAATAACACGGAGGCATCAAAGGAACGTCACACATATTACGAAGCAGCATGTATTCACGACCGCTGTTGCAGCAGCACACAGGCATTGAATCGTTGGCATGCTTGAACATAAAAAAGTGGGTAATATAATTGAATCGTTGGCATGCTTGAACAGGGCGAGGGTAATGTAATACGTAGTATCTCTAAGTTCACGTGAGATGCCTGTTTTGTTCACAACCGACGAATTTAAGTATTCATAGTCATGGGCTCTACCGACGGAAACTAAATGTTCAGAGGCAGAGAGAAAAGAAGAACGACCATACTCGCCCGGTGCCCCCTCTTAGCTTCTCGTGATAGGTGCACGACGAGTAGAGCACGGCACTGTTCGCTGCCGATTGATAGGCGTAGAGGCTAGGCCTACTGTCCTGGTTTCTTATTTATTTTCTTCACTCGGGGAGACGAAATCGAGGAAACAACATATAAACACGACACACGCACAAAATACTCCGTGATAATAATAAATGTTCTCTCCGGCTATTAATAGTTGGTTTGCTACGTACTGTAATTTGAACCACCCTCACTGTTGTTTTCAGAAGAAGCATGTATGTGGAAGCTTTGGACGCCTCGGGAAGGAAGGTAGCGATTTCATCGACCTACCTGCTGGCGGCGAGCATCGTTGGAGGAACGGACGGGGGATCTTTAGCAAGAAAAAAAGGGGTTTGTAAGGAGCACCTTTTCCACGTCATATCGGTGACTACCCAGGTCGCGATCTCGCGCAGAGTGCACCGATATAAGCTCGCCCTGCGAGACCGCCAGGCCGCCAGGGGGAGAAGGGAGGAGGAGGGAGGGCTCCTTCCCATGGCGTGGGGGTGGAATGTAGATGCGGAGTAGGACGCATGGCGTAAAGATACACAGTAGTTAAAATATCTGGGTAAATGGTGGCAGTGCGTATTCAAGTGAGTATACGCAGGGGAGGAGAACTGGGTATTCAATGAAATATGTCAGCTTTTTCATTTTAAATGAATAACGCCCTGCACATTGATTGTCAGAAGGCAAATTTTAATAATAATAAAAATAGTATTGTTATTGCTCTCGATGAAGTGCATTCGAGCGCTGTTCTCAGTTTGCTTGTCTTCTTTTTCGTGAAGTCACAGTTACTGTTGGAGTTGGTGCGAGTGTGGAGAGAGACCAGTCGGCACCACCAGCACAGACGGCACCCCAGTAGGCTTCGCGCTCGCGCGCCTCATTGTTAAATACAATTAATTACTGTATTATTACGGGACAGAGTGGTATGCCAGCACAGCAGTACGATAGCACGGCGGGAGCAGGACGCCCCACCCCCCAACAGCGCTCAATAGGTTGTGATTTGCCTGGTCCATACGGCGGTAGTGTTTACGGGAAAACTCGTCTGCCGATATTTGTATATCGCTGAATGTCTCTCCTCCCCTCTAAGAAAAGCCCACGGCTCACGACTTCGGTTCCGAGCGACAGTGGAAGCCGGAAGCCTGCCCGCCCCTACGTACGGAAAGACACCCTCCTTTTACGAAGCATGCTATTATAACGTCAAGTAGAGTCCAGGCGGTGGTGGATCAGTAGGTACAGCTTGCAAGAAATAATATACCTGGTATTGAGCATTGAGCAGGTATTTATTTTCTGAAATCGGGGAGACAAAATACACGACGACGGTAGCAAAGTGATCGACTGACGATTAGAGACAGAACAATGTCATGCATGTCTGCACCACACAACAGAGGATTGGAAAGTAAAAGCGAATTACTTTTCTTCTTGAAGTTGATGCGAATTAGACTTTTTCGTGCTGCTGTTAATAGTAGTATGTAGTGATGATGCACCAGACTCTTTCACAGCCTACTATTACGGGGGACTACAGTAAATAGGACAAATTTTGTTAGTAAAAAGAGGTAAATGTGTAGGTTTTTGTGTGTACCGTAGGTCCTATTTACTATGTATGGTCCCCCGTAATATTATGCTTGAAGAGTGTGGGAATGACGAAAGTGATAGATCTACTGTGGCAAACAGCAAGCAGTGGTCTGCCGCGGGGTTTCTTGACTTACACCAGGTATTATTGCGCTTGTACGCAAGACGGTTACAAAGTAATCAACACTATACTCGAGGTCGTACTATCATACGAATTGAATATATATACTTTATTTGGGTAATGACTATTAAAGAAAATAACATCAATCGAGTCTACACAGATTGACATACATAGTATACACGAAAGTTTTCTTTCGACAGAAACACAGCCCACGGCCAACCCGCTCGGTGGCGGGCAAGATTAACTAGTATAGATGTCGGGCCACGAAGTAGTCAGAGAGCTGTCACGGCGCTCTCTGTTGTTGTTGGCCAAATGAAAAACAGATCGGTTGTTTTCATTACAACAAGTTAAAGGACAGATTGACAAAAGAGAGAGTACCGGAAAATGACACGACGAGCATCGCAACATGAAAGCGAAGTAAAAACAGCGGGGTTATTATAGAGATAAAATATTTGAGCCCCCCAACAAGCGGTCCGAGAGCTGGAAACAAGCGAAGTAAATACAGCGGGGTTATTTTATAGAGATAAAATATTTGAGATCCCCAACAAGCGGTCCGAGAACTGACGACGCTTTGTTGGCCAATGAAAAACATGTTGTGGGTTGTTACATATTCGACAGATTGACACGTATTTTCAACTGACGGGTTATTATTTATTTGCGAGTACCGACATATACGAATAGGATCGCAAAATAAAATAAAGGCGAAAAAGTAGAAAGTGATCCACTGCTGTTGTAAAAGATCTATAGTATGCATTTTGTTCTCCATTCGAGACGGAGATCATTTTGCTTGTGTCACAAAAAGTAATCCACTCCAGTTATTGTTGTACTGTAGTAAAAGACCTGCTATAGTATGCGAATGGAAACGCGAAGTACACAAAACTTTTATTTCAGCCTGTGCGACGATAGACTCGATCTCGACAGAGACTCAGCCCACGGCCAACCCGCTCGGTGGCGGGCAAGATCGACTAGTAGTGTAGATGACGGGCTCGAAGAAATGAGGTGGATGCATGCTCTAGGGGGCAAGAGCTAGACCGGCGGCGTCTTACGTTATCTTCCCAAACCTGAAAAAAAAGTTTTTGCCATTCGAGACGGATACAGAGTAGGAGTACTCATAGATAATTTCGTTGTCACACAAGAAGTAATCCACTCCTGTTGTTGCTGTTCTGTAAAATACCTGCTATAGTATGCGAATGGAAACGCGAAGTACACAAAAGTTTTATTTCAGCTCGTACGACGATAGACGCTCGATCTCGACAGAGACTCAGCCCACGGCCAACCCGCTCGGTGGCGGGCAAGATCAACTAGTATAGATGACGGGCTCGAAGAAATGAGGTGGATGCATGCTCTAGGGAGCAAGAGCTTGCCGGCGGCGTCCTACGGTATCCTCCCAAACCTGAAAAAAAAAAACTTTTTTTGCTTTCCTACGGTATCCTCCCTAACCTGAAAAAAAAACATTCTTCGCCATTCGAAACGGATACAGCAGCAGTACTCGTAGATAATTTTGCTGTCGCACAAGAAGTAATCCACTCCTGTTGTTGTACTGTAAAATACCTGCTATAGTATGCGAATGGAAACGCGAAGTACACAAAAGTTTTATTTCAGCTCGTACGACGATAGACGCTCGATCTCGACAGAGACTCAGGCCACTGCCAACCCGCTCGGTGGCGGGCACGATCAACTAGTAGTATAGATGACGGGCTCGAAGAAATGAGGTGGATGCATGCTCTAGGGGGCAAGAGCTTGCCGGCGGCGTCCTACGGTATCCTCCCAAACCTGGAAAAAAAAAACATTTTTTGCTTTCCTACGGTATCCTCCCTATAACCTGAAAAAAAAACATGTTTCGCTATTCGAAACGGATACAGCAGTAGTACTCGTAGATAATTTTGCTGTCGCACAAGAAGTAATCCACTCCTGTTGTTGTACTGTAAAATACCTGCTATAGTATGCGAATGGAAACGCGAAGTACACAAAAGTTTTATTTCAGCTAGTGCGACGATAGATCTCGACAGAGACTCAGGCCACGGCCAACCCGCTCGGTGGCGGGCAAGATCAACTATTAATAGTACAGATGACGGGCTCGAAGAAATGATGTGGATGCATGCTCTAGGGGGCAAGAGCTTGCCGGCGGCGTCCTACGGTATCCTCCCCAACATGAAAAAAAACAACATTTTTTGCCATTCGAGACGGATACAGCAGTGGTACTCGTGGATAATATTTTTCATCCATTTTGTGCACACCAACGGCCAATGCGCTGCACTGAGCGTAGGACCCAAGCGTCTGAGCCAACTCTGACTGCCTTTCTTTGGTCTGGCGAACAGCAGTGCTCGACCTACACACTCTGTATTCATCGCCACCCTTGCACAACAACACGGCACTACAGCAGTAGCAGGCACCTGGTCTGGTGTATAGACGTCTCCCCAACTCTGACTGCCTCACACGGTATGGGATATGGTGTACCTGGTAGGTGGTACTTGGTATCGTATATGGGGTATCTTGGTGGTACGGTGTATGGTCATATGGGAAAATCACCGTATGTGGTATGGTATGTGTTGACAGTATGGTACGGGAAAAATACAGTATATGGTATGGTACGTTTGCGGTATGGTACCATGGTACGATGTCGTGGATGTATTATATGGCTAAATTTGCCTGGTGGTATGGTATGTTTCAGTATATAAGGTCCGTAAGGGTCGAATACATCGTACGAATATCATCTGTAACGAGCTCATATATCGGCCATTGGAAAAGTGTTCGAAAATATAAGCCTTGCGGACAGACAGACAGACAGATAGATAGATTTGCATTTACCAAAACAGAGACTCAGTTCTACAAACTGAGAATCACCACATACATACAATTCGTGATATAACAAATCAGAACAATCAGAAGAAGCACCACCCCCCGAGTGAGAGCAGTCTTTTACAGCAGTGTGAACCAATCTAGTCCCATTTATCAGTCGTGCTACGAGCATGTATGTAGACTTGCGTGCGATCATGCGGTTCCACCTTTTTCTCCATTGGAGTTGATTGATATGAGTTGATTTGTTTAATGTTGTTTTTTGTCTTCGTACGCGGTCCCCCTGTTCCATGGCTTTTCACGGTCCCACCGACTTGAGGTCACCATCACATTGTACACATACTGTATTGCGTATGAAACTCCACTCTCTCCTCGACCTCTCTCGCATAACAGAATAAATAGACTCTTAGGAAATCAGTTCGCGACCCCTATCGCCCGAGATTTTATTTCTATTTTTCGTGGCGTGCTTTTTTTACGTATATATTCGGAGGGTAACGTTTGACGAGAGGCTGAACACCAGGGGATACCGTCGTCTCCCAGTGCCCGCTACATTATACCAGGTATGGGGGTGGTTTAGGGGTGGTGATGGGGTTCTAGATTCCCCCCCTAAATTGACTCTCCTGCTTGCCTTTCATGTCTGAACCAGAGTAATCAGATCCACCAATTGAACAAAAAACCGTATGAACGTAAACGAAACGATAAACGACCGTAGTACTAATAGTGAGACGAAAATAGGCTTAGTGCTGCCGCTGCAGGTCAAGAGCCAAAAGACTAGCGCTAAACTCAGATAGACGGTGGACCACTCGGAGCTCGAGACGACAGGGAAATCTCCGATTGGTCACACCACTTGTCGTGGTTTATACTTGGTGTGAAAACTCAATCGACCGAGCTACACCCACGCATGCCCTGAACTGGGCGCAATCAAGTGTGGTATTGCTTCGCGAGGCAAAACACCCCACCTCTCTCGTCTGATAAAATGTCCTCGAACACGGCTTACTAACACAGTCGTCTCACCAACCTTCAATATACAACTTACAGCTGCTCTCTAGGCTGCCAGTCATTGCGCTATTACTATTAATATTTAAGTAACAATCTATGTATTCAGCAATGCCACATATGGCCCAACGCCGGCAGGCAGCAGACATTAAGATGTGATGTGAGACGTCATCATGCAGACTTTTTGCGCTTTCGCGCCTGACGGATGTTGATCATCCCGTCTGATTTATGTTTGAAGCAGTAGGTGGCTTTTCCGTCTGCCAGTCCGTATAGGCGGCATTTCAGGCAGTTGTCTCCCTTTGCATCCACGTACGCGCACGTCTTCGACTTGGTGTCCACCATAGCCTCTGTCTTATGCGAAGCACAAAACCTGCGTGTTTTTTACGCAGGTGTCAGGTAAGGTAAGGCGAGGTATGGAAGGTAAGGTAGGGAAGGTACGGCAAGGATGGGGGAACAGATCACGTCAGCCTTCTCTAACAGCGACGACAATGTTCGCAGAATCTAATGCAGCAGGAGCAGCCGCTCCTTGTCTACCGACCCCGCCAAAGACACCAACATGGTGCGCGACGATTATTCACCCTTAAGTGTGTGTATGTGTGTTTTTCCATCACTTTTACTTTACAGCTGAAATCATAGGAGGATTTTACCCTCCACGATCTTCTGGACAAGCCGTGGTCACAGGTGTCTGCCCGTTCTCCCCTGCGGTATAAAGATGCCTTCATCACAATCGCGTAGAGATTCCGGCATTCCAGCTGTTCGTCGATTCTTACCGACTTTTGCTGACTCACGTGGGTTCCGGGAAAACAACTACCCTTTCAACGTTAAACTACCTGTCATCCCAACGACAGACACGCAGAACAAGTGCGAGCACTATCAGTACTACTACTGCAGGATATTGTTTAAGCACCAAAATGTGCGGAAAACAACTGCCTCCATATACTATCCCCATTATGCCATTGACAAATGGCAGTCTATGTTTATATACTTGGAATCCCTTACCGGACGAAATATCTTTATCGTACAACCTAGAGCAGCACAGAGGCACAGAGTACCAGGTGCTGTAACGAGCAAAGCGCCTGCTGAAAAAAACTAAGGGAAAATGACATGATTTGAATAGGACACACGACGATACGATCATTCGCACCGCGAATAAAGCTGTGAATCAACATTCCTGCGGCAGGTACTGTAGTCCGTGAATGGTCATTATTTTCTCGGGAACATTACCATTGGATGTGACTGCCGCCCGATACAGCGAAAACGAGAGCATGTTGGGTTGCACCACGCAGACTTCCCATCCGGTGGTATGAATCAACAGAATTAACAGAAGTGGATCAAAACAACGAGAGCAACCGCAACACCGCGTGACCCATGCTGAAATGAATCGCGAGTCACGGGGGGTTCGCACCTAGGTCTATCTCCTGCCATAGAGTATGTGGGTGTTGTCCGGCACCCGTCGGCCTGACACAGTCTGTGCCGCACGTTGAGCATGTCTGGCAGCTTATGAGTGGAGCAGAACTTCGCCTTGCTACGGCTTAGCCCTAGGAAGTTGTAGTAAGCTTGACGCTGGCAGTCCTCCGTGTGGCATTTGTATCGGCGAAGGTTTATCACGTCCACCATGGCCGGAGTCCTGCAGGGGCAAAGGTGTCGGGTAGTGTCCGACGAGATGCTGCAGTATTAAATCAAACGGTACCTGTACACAGCTACTCGTATTATAGTATCAATGGTCGTCAACGCTAACATCGTCTGCTCACGTACTGCTGGTTCATATGAAATTGGCCTCGAAGAAATACATTCGAGCGCTGTCCTCAATTTGCTGTGTTTTTCCTTTAATGAGGTCGCAGTTGGAGTTCGTGAGAGTGACGAGAGAGACCAGTCGGCACCCGCACAGACGGCATCCCAGCAGGCGGGGTTTCGCTCATACTGAGCGTCTGCGTGCTGGCTATCGGTACTACTCGTGGTCGTACTGGGCGAGGATACGGGACATTCGTCGTGGCTCTTTTGTTTTTTTCGCTTACCGCGTGAAATAAATACTACCAGGTATCAATTGCACATATCACAACTCGATACAAGTCGACGAGGGAAGATTGTGTCAGCTGCGAGTCTTGAGTGTGGTACCTAATTCTAAAGGAGCCCAATCTCGTGTTTGTTTGGGGGGTTTTCACGTTTCAACTCCCTTCTACTTTTTAGCTTCTGCACAAGCCGTGGTCGCATGTGATGTCGACCCTTCTTCACTTTATTGTTATCGCCCAGACGGGGTTTACCATTCCCGACAGCTCGTAGATTTTCATCGAGTTTAGCTAACTAATCCTCTCGAACAAGAAAAAGTCGTGGGCACACAGAGAGGAGGCACACAAACAGGTAGGGGGGAGGAAGGATGTTCGACGGAACTGGCATGCACCGGCCTGTCGTCGGTTGTTTGTCGGTGGTACAACGAAAATCATGTCGGTTGTGCCAAGAGATCTCTGTACGGCGAAATATAAGAGTTTACCAGGAAGGGGTCGTGATACCCAACAAGCAGTTCCGCAATAACAGCATTTCCAACGTATTTTCTATTTGTTGATACTGCGGCTGCGGTGTCGGTTTGGGGTCGTGATCCCCAACAAGCAGTTCCGCAACAACAGCATTTTTTTCTCACGTATTTTGAGGACAGACACATTCTGCCTACGAGTACTCGCAGAGTTGGATTTCGCTAGGTAGGGCTAAAAAAACTAAACCGTTATGACACGTGCCACCACCACCACTACTACTACTACTACTACTACTGCTGTACCCGACATCTACAGCAGATTTTCTCCTGCTTCTCCGTCCCCTCATCAGTAGTAGGAGGATGGGCCTGACAACACTACCTGCAGCATGTCTTTGGACACGGCCCGCACCTTGCTGCTGCGGAAGGGCACAGTCTGCCTATGAGTAATCTCGTTAATAGGTAGCAAAAAACAAAACCGTTTAATGTTTTTCGGTTCTGTTTGACCCAGCCATGTGCCTACACACGTTGCCGCATCTACTGTAGCTCGATCAACCCTGGACGAACTCCAACCGCACCAACACGAGAAGGTTTTGTTTGTGTGTGTGCGTGCACAGAGCTCGCCGGGATGACATTGGTGCCGTGTGCGTTGAGCGTGATGGACAAGCGTGGCCGAAAACAATGTTGAATAACACACACGACGACACAGTGACACACACAAACAGAACAACTACGAGAGAGGCACCCTACTCTCGTACGACGAAGAGGCTATTTTTCCTTGGAAAAACAAGGGAAAATATATCGCGCTTCGCGCTCGTGCGCCTCAATCTTTCTTTTCCTTCTTTCCTTGGAAAATCAAGAAAAAAAAAGGCTCGCGCTTTGCGCTCGCACGCCTCATTAAAATATTATTTGGTAAGCTTCTGGGCATTTCACTTTCATATTGTGGTACATCCTCGCCCAACAAAAACGCCCAGCACGCGGCACAGCTCTGCAGCAGCATGCACCAGGAGCAGCCACACAGCTCTGCAGCAACAGCGTATATATAGCACCGCCCTACAATCCGAACCTTCAACCCAAGTACAATCCGCCTCTCGGTGCAGTATGAACTCGCAGCCATCACCGTGCAACAGCAGCGATGTCGGCGGCGTTGAGGGGCATCTAGCACTCCTGACTCAACCGACAGCCTCTCGTAGGAACTAGAAATGATCGATCGAACACAATGTTTCCCCGACGATATATCGAGCACAAGCAGCCCAACAAACACCACACTGCACAGCACAATCCGACACATAGACCGTCATTCCAACGTCCCACCCAACTCAAGGCCAGCTAGCGGATAGTAAGCTCTCACACGATGGTGACCCACCCGGTGAACTCTGCGGCCCCAGAGACCTGACACGCTCGTCACGTGACTGCTCTCTTATTCAGCCTGCGCAGCCTGACCACTGATGTCAACGCCGCCGGCATTGCTGCTGTTGCAGGGTGATGGCCGCGAGTTCAAACTATACACCGAGAAGCGGGTTGCACTCGTCACGTGACTGCTCTCTTATTCAGCCTGCGCAGCCTGACCACTGATGTCAACGCCGCCGGTATTGCTGCTGTTGCAGGGTGATGGCCGCGAGTTCAAACTATACGCCGAGAAGCGGGTTGCACTTGGTTGGGTTGGGGATTTGGCTTGTATGGCGGCGCTATATGTATGCGCTCCTGCTGCAAAGCTGTGGCTGCTTCTGCTACATATGCTGCTGCAGAGCTGTGCTCGTATGGTTGAGCCCCTCGGTTCAACAGCAATATCCTTGATGTTGGGCATGCTCTTCTCGTGTCCTCGTATGGTTGAACCCCTCGGGTGGCGTAGGAACAGTATGGGTATCGTATGGTACGTGGTACGGTACGGTGTGTGGTGTGGCACGGTATGTGATATCGTATGTTGGTATGGTATGATGGTACGGTTTGGTGGTGGATACACTACATAAAAAAATCACGGTATGTATATGGTATGTTTGTGGTATGGTATGATGGTACTGTGTGTTGGGTGTATTATATAGCTAAATATTGCCTAGTGGTATAGTATGTTTCAGTATATAAGGTCCGTAAGAGTCGAATACATCGTACGAATATCATATGTAACGACCGTATCCATCGATCATTGGAACGTGTTTGAAAGTATAAGGCATGCGGACAGACAGACAGACAGAAATATTTGCACTTACCGAAACAGAAACTCAGTTTTAAAACTGAGAATAATGTACAACTGTAGAGCATGATATCCGTGGGATGCGATTCCCGGTCGGCCGAGCAGTACAGAGAAGGGTCCACGCTGAAAGACTCGCTGCCGAGTGAGAAGGGCGAGATACCAAACAGCAAGAGCAAGAACAAGGGAAGGACTAACCTGTGGGCGGAGCAAAATATGGCTGTTGAGCCTTGCAAGCTGAAGTATGCCCCCCGCGGGCACCCGTCCTTGTCGCATCGCCGCCGACTCACGTGCACCCAGTCCTCCTCTTTGTGGCCAAAGCACGTTCGCGCGCGTTGGCCCTTGACGGCATAGTGCGGCTCCTTCGTGCACCCTCGCCACTGCAGGGTCCGTCCGTCCGTCCGCACGCACGTCACGTACGTGAAGCATGTCCGGGCGTTTTGAGTTCAGGGAATACAGAACATGCAGCATCGGCACAATGTTGGGTTCAAAGCTTGGCGATGTTAAAAACGGCTGTCCTATGGGATATATTGCAGTTTCCGCCCGAACGCTATCGCTATACCATACAAGCAGCAAAAGCCGCTCCCGATTCAACTAAAAATGGGCAATCCCTTCGCTTCCGGGTTCCATTCGATGCGTAAATATGTGGGTACACCCCAAGATGTTGCAGTACCCGATATAGCTTACGAATGCATTGTATCGTGGTCGATTATATGTAGCTTTGGTCATAGTTATGTTATTTCTGTTTGCACGCAAACACGAAAAGCATGCGACTGTCTGGCACTAACGAAAGTACGACGGAAACCAGAACGAACTATTGTTCGTATACACACGGTCATATGGCTCTCTCCCCACTTTTGTATACTGGCAGGCAGTATCTGCCGCATCAATTACCTCGCAGGTGCCGCGCTTGAATTGCCCAGGGACGGGCAATGGCATCGACCTAGCCGGAAGGCCACTACCGCAGTCCGTAGAGTCTCCTGGGGTATCGGTGGAAGATAAATCTTCGTAGGTGTTGACGCTAACTCCGCCCACTCCTAGGCTGGGAGTTGGGGTCGGATTCGTCGCTGTCAAAACTCCGGGAGGTGGTGTCGGCAAAGTGATAGCCTCACCGTCGGAGGCCACCGTGGTACACATATCAACAATAGCCTCTGGAACGATTGTCAACACGCGCGGTTCTGTAGGCTGCTCCATCGGAAGGTCGCTGGTACAATTAATACTAGCTCTACTATTACGATTAATAGCAATAACACTGGTCGCATCCCTAGGGGCCGGCAGGTCGGTGGTACATGACTCTCGCGTGATCGGCGGTGGTTGTGGATGTTGTGGATGCCGTTTCGGTTGTTGCTGGGGTTGTGGCTGTGACTGCGGCTGCGATTGTATCGGCGCGTCGGGAACCTTGAGTGGGTTTGCACCGTCCGACCCTCGTTGATCCTGTGATCCCTGTGGGTCCTTTGATTCCACCGGGGCGAAAACACGAATGGAGTTCAGCATCTCTGTCGAGCGGTGCTGTGCGCATATTTGGGCATTCCCGTTACCCCCCGCGGAGCCTGCGCGGCGAAATGGAGGGAAACGAGGGAGTGTTGAAATGGTTCGCTTCTAGTTGGCTTATGTCACACCACTACGGTAGTGCAACAGGAGCAGGCACTACTAAAGCATGGAAACACCACCAGGTACCACGTACTTACTGCAAATTCCGGGATGGCGTTGCTGGTTACAATACGCAATGTGGCAAGCAAGTTCAGGCTCCGGTCAACTGTTCATCGTCAATACCATACGAGTGTACATGCTGGCACATTACTCAATAGTATGCCAACGCCAATGTAAAAAAACGTCTGTTTAACTAACGTGTTGTTAGTAGAGTTAACGGAGCAGCAAAGGGCTCACCGCAGGTTGGGAGGAGATGAAGACCTGGCGCCTCGCATTCCGGAGTAGGAGTACTGTCCGTCGTGGCAGTAAAGCCAAGGAGAACACCCGATGTCTCTACCACGAGTAGCTGCTCCGATTCTACTTCCCCCGCCTGCAAGGTCGCGCCCATCAATCAGACATCAAACATTGAACAGGCAGTGCGCAGACAACGATTAGACCTTGGTCAGGCATCGACCCGACATCGAACATAGATCAAACACGATCCATCAAACCATGGGAGCATACACGACAGACGTGACCTGTGTCGGGTTCATCATGTTGAACTCAGGGCCTGGAACACGTGAGTGAGATGACCACCCCCGCCGACACGAGTGAAAGAAGTGAACATTAGTTCCCAAAAGAGACGGACAGACCGAGTAGATTGGACAGGATGACTGCTGTGGGCGATTTTCTACCGCAGCTAGTAGCACCATCCGTGATATCCCGAGATCCACGTAGGAAATCCGACGACGTATCTCGGATGTCCCCTGACGACCACAGACCGATGGATAATAGCACCCGGAGATGCTACGGGTGATTCTGATCAGATGGTATGGTACACTTGGGAACGGCACGCTAACATCCTTCGTAAGCGCTGCTCAAGGGGGGAGTTCAGACAGTCTACGTAAAAGGGAGATTTTTTGTATTTATTTTTATTTGAAACCGTTGTTTTTTTTATAAATGGACTAATGAAACGGCTGCCTCGGCATGTATATAAGAACAGTTTCTGCCACAAATGAAATAAAACTAGATAGGGTGTATACTGTTGCTTCCCGATTTGAGGAACGACCCGATTTCTGGGAGCACGGCACCATCACAGCCCCTCACGGGATCTACACGACCACATGACTTACTCGTAGGGTGGTCGACACTGAAGTTCTCGGGCTTGATTATCCTCTGTGTGTCGAAATATATAGTGCCTCGTGGTAGCTTTGTGCACTTTCAGGCTCACCGGGCGTCCTTGGGCCATCACGTAGCCGCTAGGAGCCGGGAGGATTTAGCTGGTTTGTATGGTGTTCGGCAAGTGATCAAACGTTGGATAGTTTTTCTTGTAGCTGATGGGCAACACCGCAAGTTATATTTCTGGGACCCGCAAGAATTTCGGTGTGGGTGGGGATCTTGATGCTCGAAGTATTGGTCCCAATTTCCTCAGTGAAAAGAGCAGCGCAACAGCACCAGGAGGTGGGGAGGACAACGCTAAGAGTTTCCTCCCGGCTGATCGGCGTGCCCGCCACTGCTGACGTTCAGGGCACACCTCAGGGGATGTAGTTCAAACAATTTCCCCGGAATACAGCGCTCGACATGTGAATTTGCACGAGGCGTTGCCCGGTGTAGACCCAATTTGGCTGCCAAAGAGTCGTTTCGGCCTAAATTGAACAATTTTCTATTTTCGATGCGCCGTAACTCCGTACTCATATCATGAACACGAGTGTTGCTCGAGAGTTAAAGATACCTGACGTGCTTGAATTTCTGAAACAGCTACCAACGTCGATGAAGTCAAAAGTTCCGCACGCAAAAAAGTCGCTACCGCGTACCAGTACGTGTTTTTTCGATTTTTACCGTGTTTCTGCTTGTTTTGCTGCTGCACACACCCGAACATGCTAACTTCCAGGGCAGTTCTCGGTACTGTTTTTTTTTTTCGGGTTGGTCTCGCGCGGAGTTCGATATTGACGGGACTCCACGACATCCTTTGGGCGGGGTTAAGCACCCACGGGACACCACAGGACGGGACCCATTACTCGCGGAACTCCACGGCAAATTTTGGACGAGACGAAGCATCCACGGGAACACCGCGGAGCGGGATTGATTAAACATGGGATTTTTTGCGGGGGATTCAGCAACCACGGGACACCACGAGACGGGATTAAAAGTAACAGGACGTCACGGGATGTTTCGCGCGAGATCCAGCAACCACAGGACGACACAGTATACGAGTAGTATTGCCGTAGTCCAGGTCGATCTTCGCTAACATTTAAATATGCGAGTGTTGTACCCTGCGGACTCCGCAAGAGACTATCCATACTACTGTACACCTCATGATAGGAAAAGCAAACACTTGACAGTGGTGGCGCTGCTGCAACGTGTCTACGTCCCGATTTGTATTGAGCAATAATAAACAGAGCAGCCACCCTTCTGTTCACAAGGGTGTACCATGTGCCAGTACTGTTCTTCGTGACTTTTTTCATTTGGCATCTACTGTAGTATGAAAAAAGAAGGACGCACTTCTTTTTCGCAGATATCCAGTATACCAGGTATGAAACAAAGGGCGCACCAAAACAAAAGGCAGACGTACATAGCGCACGCCGAATGAAACTCACGAGTAGAGTGTACAAATCATTGATGTATAGTCGGACCTGCTTGTCACACAAATTACTCCCCGTCCTCATCACAAAGCGCGGGACGTGCTTGGACGGGATTCGAGATATCAACGTCTTTGTAGGTTTGCACGTCGCAGCACCGATAAATCACGGGATTCCACACTATTTCGCGGTACTTGGTTGGACAGGATCGGGATATCGAGATTTTCACGGGATCAGATTGGACGAGATCGAGACATAACCACAATCTGGGCGGGATCGGTTCGAACGGGGGGGGGGTTCGATTTTTTCACAGGATTGTGGGATCGTCCCGAGTTTCGTGATGTCCCGCGGGAAAAATCACGAGGACTGCCCTGCTGATTTCAGCGATTATTGAGCGGCTTCCGGCCTAAAAAACATGTTTTGGCGATTTGCACGAATAGTAAGGCTGTTTCCCATGCGGTCCAGATTTTGAGCTTCAATCTCGACTCGATCGCATTTTCAGCTGTGAAGTTCGCAAAACCGAAACAGTCTTCCTATGCGGGAACATCGGATTAATTGTGCGTGCAGAGATTCGAGCAAACGCCGAGACCAACTGCTGTTGTTGCGGTCTGGCGCCGCGAAGAGGCGCGCCAAGTGCGCTGCACTATGCGTAAGACCCAAGCGCCCGAGCCCACCCTGACTGCCTTTGGTCTAGCGGCGAAGAGACGGCCCGAGTGCGCTACGTACAGTAGAGTCGACCTGTCTCGATATTTTGTATTCTGACCCGATGTGGCTGACTGCTGCTGCTGTAGTCTACGAGTACCTATCTACGGAGAGGTACGCACCGAGCGGGCTTCTCTCGGTCTCTAGGCCCGAGCCCGCGCCAGCTGACTGCAGTCTGGTCACAGAGAGACGCGCCGGCCACCGACTGTGCGTCGGGCGAACCAACGTCGCTATACAGATGTATGGCCATGCAACTCATCGATCGTTTTGTTGCTGCTCGCTGTCGTGGATAACATCTTATATTTAGAGGCCATGCCATTTTTCGATTTGAAAATCTGATCACCTAAGGCACGCGCAGTCGGCGGGCGGCGCGTCTCTCCGTGGCCAGACTGCAGTCGGCTGGCGCGGGCTCGGGCCTAGAAACCAAGAGAGGCGCACTTGGCGCGCACCTCTCCGTGGAGACGTACTCACAAACTACAGCAGCAGCAGTCAGTCACATTGTGCAATACAAAATATCAAAAGGCACGTTGACTCTACTGTACGTAGCACACTCGGCCCGTCTCTCTGCCGCCAGACCAAAGGCAGTCAGCGTTGGCTCGGACGCTTGGGTCATACGCGCAGTGCAGCGCATCCAGCGCGTCTCTTCGCGGCGCTTTTATAGACCACAACAACAATTGTTGGCCTCGGCGTTTGCTCGAATCTCTGCTCGCACATTAAAATCTGATTTTTCCGCATCGCAAGACTGCTTCGATTTGCGAACTTGACAGCTGAAAATGCGATCGGGCCGAAACCTGATCCACATACGTACGTAGGAAGCAAAGAGATACGAGCGTATACGATAATAAATGAATAAATAAGGGCATTGGCCAAAAATAGGTATACGTACCCCCTTGGGGCCATCAATAGGTACACTGCGCATCGTACCCTGGAAATAGCTTCCTGGCGCCGCCTGATATTTGGCCTGCGCTCCATCGTACCGGTGAATGGCTCAAAAAGCCAAGGTACACCTACTACCAGCTACCTGGTATTCAACTTCCGTGTCACCTACTTTTGGCTTCGATTGGATCTATTAATTGCTCGAACGATCACTTTTCGCTACTGAAATATAGACAAAATATTGCGGAAGCAGCACGAGCCGCAGGTGACGCCGGAGACAACACAGGCCACACATTCTTCTGACTTTCATACCAAGCCACGTATCCGAATTTCTTATGTTTATTCGAGAAGCTCAGCTTGTCTCGCGGATTTATGGTGCCCTAGTTCGAAAGACCGCTGATTGTACAGGAGGCGAGATGGATTCTTAACAGAGCTAGCGGCGGTCCGCATGTGAAGTATAATACTAGAAAGGTCTGATGATAGTTAAACTAGTACAAGGGCTCCGCATGGGTGCCTGCCGGCACCCATGCTCCGGATAGGGAAATATACCTCAGTGCCAAGTCGTGTGATTACTTTTAATAAAGTTTACATAGATGCACCATTCGATCTTGTTACGAACAGGATCAGGGCAATGCCAAGTGGTGCAGGGAAAAGGCAATGCCGAGGGTCAGTTCTCAGTTTTTGTACCTGTCTCACTCGAATTATGGACCAACTTTTATAGTTTTTGTTTGGGACGTTATTACTGCTGTCTTTTTCAACCATCTGCTCTGAAGCCCAAAAATCTGAACCGTCTATCATTATGGGCCAGGAAATTGTTGAAAGTCCCAGGCAAAGAAAGATGATGCTTCAGCTTTTAGTATTATTCTCCCGGTAGAGTAGATACAGATGGAAGTGGTCATGTGGGTATCACGTACACCCACAGAAGCAACCACCAAGTAATTCATAATAAGCCAATATACCGAATAGTCATGAAACCGTCAAGTTACTGAACAAGCACATTCGAACACACTCCCTGCTTTTTCAGCAAAACAGCAAGGACAACTCAAGATAACCGAACAAAACTCATCTCCATGATCAAAAACCAACTAAAATATTTCAAGAGGAAACCTGTACCTTACAAGCAAAAACCTCTCCCTCCCGTATAACCTATTGCAGATCTCCTTTGCAACAGTTCAATGCCGTAAAAACAAAAACTAAAGCGATTGATAAATGATTTAGCGCTCGCGAGGAACTCCGTTCCCCCGGGACACACTTCTCCCTGTGCCAACTACTCCCGCCATAAACTATCTTTCCCCATAGAGTTTGCCCGGCGCTTACTATTCCCGAAACAATGTCCGTTTGTGTCAGAACCAAGAAGAAAAACACTCCCTGTTCCTGGTTCAGTTCGCTCGCTATCCTTGTTCCCTGAAATAATTAACCTTCTTCCTACTCGTGTACCGAGATTTGCATCACCCTCGATCATGAATAATCATATACCCACAATATTTAATCTCCCAACTCGCGAACAAGATTTCCATCTCCCATCAAGTTCGGAAAAAACAATGGTGATAGAACAACCAATCATCATGAATATGCACACCCTCCCTTGTTCTGTCACCACTAGACAGCACAAAGACTAATTCCTGCAAGACCCAGTAAATTCAGTATCCACCAACACCGCAGCATCTGCGGAACACCCCTCCTCAAGATGCGCTGTAGACGATATTACACCTATTAAATAGGCCTCCGTACCATTTACGACTTTCCCGGGATAAAAAGTATACTCCATACGACCATTCAGAAACCCGTATCCAGTGACATATCATCTACCACTTACCCGGGAAGAACGATGACTACCATACCAGGTATAAATTTATCCCTAACACGTCGCAAACGGTTTTTTTTATCATATACTGGTACGACTTAACCGGAACGAATCCACACCCAGTCGAAAATGACACACATCTCCATTTGACGAACCTACAGTAGTAGACGATACTATACCTTCTTCGTACCATTCATGACTTTCCCGGGATACAGAATATAATCCATACCATTCAGATCTCCGTCACCAGTGATATACCACATACCCAGGAACAATGACAACCGCCATATAATTTAGTATTCCCTTACACGTCGCAACGGTATGTATCGGAGACGACTTTCTTTACTCGGAACGAATCCAAAACCCAGTCGAAAATGACATATCTCCATTTGTACGATCAAAAAACGTATTTTGACCGACAGGTGTATCCAATCGCAAGAGAAAACTACTCCTACGAACACCCACCAGAGAGACTGAGACAAAACCTCCCGCCCGCGAAAAAGCCGCATCACTAAAAAGGCTCTAGCTGACGAGATACCTGTCTGTCCACTTCACGACCTTCCCGCAACATCAATACACCCTTGACACCGACTCCCTCCAAACCTTTGAAATATGCGATACTAACGTATGTATGGTATTTGTCCAGTTGCTCTTCTGGGCCTGCCCACATCGAACACGGAGCGCAACTTAGGGCTGTGGGGGTATTCGGCAGTAATATTTCTAACCAAAACACAAAAATACGACTTTTCAACTACCAGGTGGGGACGGGGGGGTATTCACGTACATCATCCAGAAAAAGAAGCCCAAACGATACTTGCGTACGTATCATTCAATTTGAACCTCATCCCACAATTCATACGCACTCGTACGTACTACGAATCAATTTACGAAAATTCTACCCTCGTCGTAAAAAGAAACAAACTTCACAATATAACAGTGGATCGAAAACCCACCATTACGAGTGCAGACGCTATCCTCTCGCCCCGCGTGTTGCTGGACCCACAAAGGGATCCAGCGGACGATCTAACCACACTTGCCCCATCCACGACCCCCCCGCTGCTGCTGCTGCTGCTGCTGCTGCTCCTGGCCTCCCGCTGCTGCTGTTCTGCTGCTGCTGCTGTCGTCGTGTACACGCGACTGCTGTGTCACGTGACTTGTTGCCGATGCAGACTTGCCCTCCTTCGTTACTAGTACTGCTGCAGCAGCACCCGATTCCCCCCACGTCCGCTCCCTCGACCACTACCGCACCGTAAGCGAGTGCGCGCATCTCGTAAGCGGCTTTCCTGACCATGCCACATGGGTGGCCGGGTGCACACGGCCTGGCTCACCGTGCGACTTCACGCGAAAATGTGGAGATTTGTCTCCCATCCCCACAGCTCCTAGCCCCACCACAATCTCCCTGAGTGGGGTGCGCACGTAAAATTTCGCACGAGTTGTTATCCTCCCTGCCACTCCCCACGGAGGCGCCTACGATTATGCTTCCACCGCAGGGCTTTTTCTTCTCCAGTTAGAACGCCGCTATGTCTCCGGTATACTCCGAGATCATCAACACAGCTTCCGCACCCTTTGCCACCGAGGTGGCCATCTTCCGCGGAAACGCGTTCCCCCTCCCGGCTCCCGATGCCAACGTCGGAGTGTTCCGACGCTGGCGTTGAAGCATTTCTCCCTGCTCCAACTGCGGTAGATAGCTGTTGCTGTCTACCGGACCCTATCTGCGCCATCATCTCGAGGATCTCGGCGTGATTCGGCCGTCGACGCTCCTCTGCGTCTGCGGCCGCCCGCTGCAGCCCCTCGAGGGCTAGGCCCTGCTCTAACAACAGCATCCGAAAATCTTCTACTTCGTCACCCATGAGCCTAGGTTCTCAACGTTGCAAACTCTAGAGTGTTGATAAGTCCCAGGCAAAAGAAAGATGATGCTTCAGCTTTTAGTATTATTCTCCCGGCAGAGTAGATACAGATGGAAGTGGTCATGTGGGTATCACGTACACCCACAGAAGCAACCACCAAGTAATTCATAATAAGCCAATATACCGAATAGTCATGAAACCGTCAAAATACTGAACAAGCACATTCGAACAGAAATCATTGATACTTTAGAGCTCAGTTGCTGCTGGCGGGGGCAGAAATCACCTCAGTTCTGAGAGGTTTCTCATATTTCTCAGAACTAAGATTGGTTTGATTTTGTTTCCGATAGTAGTATTGCTGCCCTTTATCTGCCCAGTTGCCAAGTTCCCAATCCCCACGCCGATATCCCTATCTACGGCGTGCTGTACCTACTTCCAACGGCGCCTGTGCAGAAGAGATGACCTCTTCCGCACATGAAAGCGATAGCACCAGCAGCAGCACAACTTCAAAAATAGCAGTAACAGCAGCAGCAGGAGTAGTAGCAGGCATCGCTGCTGCTGCGGTCGGTTGCTGCAGCTGCTGCTGTGCAGACCCAGCCGCAACACCAGCAGCAGCACAACAGCAGCAGCGGTACGTACGGCATCGCAGCAGACAACAACTCACAGTATACGCCCAAATTACTGCGAGAACAGGACGCGTACTGTACGCGCATTATCGCACCCAATCCTGAGAACAGGCAGTAATCGAGATACCGCGAGTATGAGCACTATCGAACACCTGATACCTGACACCTGATATCAATCGGCAATACAGAACAACCGCAAAGTACTGCTGACATGGGCAGTATTCTCAGTGTGAATCCCAAAACATTCACCGGCGAAAACAGAAGACGTGACGAGTTATAAAACACCAACAAAGCAATCACCGGGATATGCAACGATGTGGTACCAAGAACGGCGTGATACCCCGAGAAGGCGCGTGTAGTCGTCCGGCGAAGAGCGAGGGGCAAGGGAAGGCAGCCAACAAGTAAGGCAAGACCGAGGGGGTCGATCAGGCCGATGGTGGCCCGCAAAGCAAGGGAGTCGGGAGAAAGCGGCAGCATTAGCTAGGCCGAGAGATCGAACCTCGGAGAGAAAAGAAGCTACGATCGAGTCTGTCACAATATACAGTATAATGAGCTCTTCGCCGAGCAACACCAGCGAAACATTCCTCCACGACCGAAAAAAATAGAACCTCCGTGTCTCCCCGCCCCTTCGAGTTCGGGGTCAACAACAGCGAAGCAAATCTCCAGGACCGAAGAAAATGGAACCTCCGTGTCTCCTCGCACCCAAGAATACATGAGACTGTCAATACGTAGATCTCGCACACGAAAACGGGACTATCAGTTTGTACCAATAAAAAATCCTCCGAACAAATAAATAACCCTTCAATCGTTCAGATTCTGAGTGCACGACTGCTGTTCACGCGTGCGTATATCTCGCACACGAAAACGGGACTGTCAGCGCGTACGTACCAATAAAAAATCCTCCGAACAAATAATTAATTAACCCTTCAAACGTTCAGATCCAGAGTACCAGAGTACCCCATGACCGCTGTTCACGCGTGCCACCCTTGGACCTTTTAGAACAAGAGCGAAACAAATATCCAGGACCGAAGAAAATAGAAACTCCGTGTCTTCTCTCCCCAGCAAATATCCTTCGAGTTCGGGGTCGCCGCGCTCGTCGGTGGCGCGAGACTCCGGGACGCGCGCACGGGAGAACACTCGTCGGAAAGACCAAGCACAAAGGCAGGAGCGAAGGCGTCTGGAGTCCCAGACTAACTTCAAGACGAAATCGGAAGCGTAGGCTTCGCTCACAGCCCCCGAAAAGGATAATATATACTCCGGAGTATATTTATGTGAACCCGCAGTCACATCACGTATTCATATAATGTGTATGTCGTGCCTGTCGTATCCAGTATGCTGAGATGGCATTGCATTGTATTAACAGTATAATGTGCTTACTGCCTACAGAAGTACAGTACGTGGCAACGTCGTATCTTTGATGTAGCGTAGGTTTGTGACCACAGAACATGTATCTCTCTATTATTAATGATAGGATTGGAGAAGTGGCACGCGCATTGGTTGTGCTGGATGTCGACGAGTAGAAAGAACGAACTATTAAGGCCACTTCTTATGCAGTCGGAAACTAGGATTGAAAAAGCCGGTTTCCGATCGATTTTTTTTTCGACTAAATTGCGATTAGTAACCCTTCCTATCGTCCGTCGGATCGAATATGCAGTTTTTGTGTTTCTTCTGGAGACCAGGAGACGCTTGATGTAAATGAGTGAGTGTAGCTTGACCACTGCTGTAGCACCGAAAAAAAAGGGTAGGGTAGACGGAAGTCGGTTCCAAAGTGCTTATAATAGCCGTAATGCTCGTGGGGTCAGAGAGGTCTTCATCCTCCAGCACCTGCTGCCATACATGCTGATGTCTCGCTTCTTCCTCGAGCAGCGTGTGAGCTTCACACGCGGGGCGTTCTCCTCCATCTCGTTATCGAGGCCATCAAGACGCTGGGTTTCTTCGACAGTTGCCAAAGCTACAGCCAGCGCAGCAGTTGGCAAAAGGTAATCATCGATACCGCACACCGCGGCCATCGGGTGCTGTTACGTGCTGCTGACGGGCATAGATGAGGATATATCACGCTGACTCGAGCCGAGCAGCAGCAGAAGTGACAGCAGCCAAGCCAGCGTCGCCGATGTTGTGGAGTGGGGTTGTGTCGTATGTCGTTGTTGTGTGGGTGTGTGATACTCGTACGAGTATGCGGTTGGACTTTCTGACATTTCCGATGCACGAATCCGACTGACGAGTTGGATCGGAAATCTCAGTATTTTCGACTCTCTGGTCCAGTTGGAAATCGTAATCGTTTTTTTTTAATTGAAAAGGCGCTTTTTAAACTGCATATGATTGCCTTGTTAGCCTCCAATCGGAAAGCGGCTTTTTCAATCCTAGTTTCCGACTGCATAAGAAGTGGCCTAATAACACACATTCACTCACCCACGTTTGCTATGGAATGTTGGTCCGGTCCGCGCCAACGGTTGTGCAACTCAGACCCCTTTGACGGTATGCTGCTGTGCACGTATATACCGGAAAAAATCTCCTATTTAAATATTGTTTCCGCAGTCTTTTGTCTATATTTCAGTAGCGAAAAAGTGATCGTTCGAGCCATTTGTAGGTACAATTAAAGCCAAAAGTAGGTGACACGGAAGTTGAATAGCTGATAGTAGGTGTACCTTGGCTTTTTGAGGCGTAGGCCACATATCAGGCGGCGCCAGAAAGCTATTTCCGGGGTATAATGCGCAGTGTACCTACTCATGGCCCAAAAGGCGTTGGTATACCTATTTTTTTCCAAGGCTGTTTCCTATGCGGTTCGATTTCGAGCTTCAGATTTGTATTTTTCGATCTCAAATACGAATGACCCTGCTTCTGCAGTTCAAATATGCAAAATCCGACCGGAAAAAAATCGATTTGAGAATCCGATGACCCAAGTCGTCGGATTTTGGACCCAAATCCGACGACCTGGGACATCAGATTTTCGAATCGAAAAATAATGGCATGCTCTCTAGATTCAAAATGTTACCCACGACAGCAAACAGCAGCGGCAGAACGATCGATGAGTTGGATGGTGAGCTAGCGACGTTGCTTCGCGCCCGACGCTCGGGCGGCGGGCGGCCCGTCCCTCGGTGGCCAGACTACAGTCGCCTGGCGCGGGCTTGGACCTAGAGACCAAGAGGAGCGCACTCGGCACGCACCTCTTCGCGGATACGTACGAGTACTCGTAGACGACACCGACTGCTGTACAGCAGCAGCAGTCAGTCACAAAATGGAACACCAAATACCAAGACAGGTTGGCTCTAGCGCATTCGCGACGTCTCTTTGCCGCCAGACCAGAGACAGTCAGCCTTGGCTCGGGCGCTTGGGTCCTACGCGCAGGGCAGCGCACCCAGCGCGTCTTTTCTCGGCGCCAAACCACAAAAACAGCAGTTGGTCTCGGCGCTTGCTCGAATCTCGACATACACAATAAATCAGATTTTCCGCATAGGAAGACTGTCTGTTTCAAGTTGCCAAGTTCACATCTGAAAATAAGATTGGGTCAAAATCTGAAGCTCAATAAACGAACCCCATTGGAAACGGCCTAATATACTGTTTGCGAAGTTCAGATTATGGTTTGGTTTGGCCTATTTCTATTTTCACGATCCCAAAAAAGAATCAACTTCCCAAAATCAGGACTCAAAATCGGCTCATATGGCCCATATCTTCACAAATTTTTCGGGTTGGGTTTGGCTTCTTGGGATTCGATTAGGATCATCAAGTTATTGGCCAGGACAACCAGGATCGCCCAGGACGAATGAAAACATCGTATTTGGCAAGAAATCATAATCGTCTACGTCAGGTTCTCATCGCACAGCGTACAGCAGCAGCCAGAAGGAGTGAGGCATGATACATGGGTTGCCTCTCACCACCAAGCTATCTAACCAAGCGCACGGCCCATTCGGCGAGTCCCCGTGTCAACGCGAAGCCCTCGTTATGGCCGGCAAGGCATACGGCCATATGCGGCGGAGGGCTGACAGGGTGCAGCTTCAACATCGTTGACGGCGCCGTGTGCGTTGTGGACTGCTGCTGAAGTTGTTGCTCTGCTGTGCTGCTTGTTGTTGCCGCGGCAACAAAGTAGCGGTAATCTGGGCTCTGGGGCGTGTTACCGCACCACAGGCACACCCACAGCACGCCTACGCACGCACTGCGCAACAGGCCACGGTCGCATCGATTGACACTCTTCGCATGACTGCCATAGAGCACACAGAGTAGACGCAAACGCAGCGAGCCACGCAGCAGCAGCAGGGAGCGGCATCTCGTGCGAAGAGTAGGTTTAGCATCTGGGAGAAGGGATCTTTAGGGATGTTTTTGACTTAGAAATGGGTAGCGTGGTCTGCACGTCGGAATCGTCGTCCGCAACTGAGAAATTTCCTGGTCGATGCAAACGCGGCGCAGCCGCGTTTAGGCCCTTTTTGGCTGCGGTTTGGGGTCAGGGTTAGGGTTAGGGTCAGGGGTTGGGTCTCCGCCCGTACCTTGATCCCAACAGGAACCAAAGCACCTGAACAGCCTACCAACCTAAAGATCCCTTCTCCCAGATTGCTAAACCTACTCGTTGAAGGTCAGCCGTTGGTGTTCCATTTTTCGTACTTTTATTTCGTTTTCTTGTCATTTGTTGCTGTATTCTAAATTACTACCAGGTACAATTTTATTTCCAGTTCAAAACCGAAATGATCGTTCTGGGTTCTCGCAAGCAGTTTCAAACCCGAGTTATGTTTTGGTTTGGTGAGTAGCCTGTGGTTCGCGACCCAACCCAGGGTTAGGGTTAGGGTTAGAACCATAATCGGTTCTTTCGCAAACATACCCCGAAGATGAAGCTAGTATGCTTTGTCATGATACCACCAGAGGTGGTAACACTTCCTTCTCCTCTGCTCTGGCTACTATACTGGCCGCTCACCTCTGTCAACCGTCGTTTCCTCGATTGCTTCGCACCAGGGTTGCTGGAGCTTACCGTGCTTGATGGGGATGCTCGACCCGATAGTACGTGACCAGACCCACCAAGTACGTCGCCAGTAGCCTCGCTAGTGCTGCTGCTGCTACTGCTGAGCGAGGATGTCGGATGCTCGGAGTCAACCGCAGAAATGACAGCATCACCAGCGGAAGCGGCAGCCGGCGAGGAAGAGGTGTTTCCACCGCTGGGCAAGCCCGCATTGTCTCGACCGGCTCCAAAAGTTGCCCTGTTGGCTTCAGTCTGCAGACGCTGGCGGCGATCAATCATCGGCGCAAGGCAAAAGTTGTCAATAGCACCTTGCTTGCGGCAAGCCGCATCTTCTTCTGATATGAAGCCTTGCTTGAGGAGAAACTCGATCCGTTCCAAGGTCCGGCGCAACGCCTCTCCCTCTGCCTCGAGCTCGTTGCTCTCCATGGCAAGCCTCTTTTTTTGCCAGCACTCGGGGCCGTGCTGTGAATAGCTTTCCTCACTAGATACGTACAGCAGCACAGCAACGGCACAGCAGCATAGCAACAGCACAGCAGCACAGCACAATTGGGCAGTGAGCAGCAAGGTCGGAGGAGTGCAGAATTCCATACCCGCTCCCCGACTCGTGCATGCCACAAGCCATTCGAGAAACCTATCCCATACCCGCTCTCCGACTTGTGCATGCCACGCGCTATGAAAACCCTCCTCGACCGTGTTGGGTGTTGGGCCTGTCATCTCGTCATTTCATTCCCATTGGGGCAAGGTGAGTACACCGTTCACCTATCACCGGTTCTCTGCTGCAGCGTTAGTTGAGTGGGCGGCGATGGTACTGAAGCTCACCAATGCCACCTGGTGGCTCATGCTGGTGTCTCCATGGGCAATACTGCCAGGGACTGCTTTCCTCCTACCGGTAAGTGCCGACAACTTTACCTTCACGTACACGTAAAACCAACGGTTCAACGTATGTTTCTGCTCCCTCTCCCTGCAAACACCTGTTGTACGTTGTACTGCTGTAGGATGGCATCAACCCAACACTACTCCAGCAGCTCGAACTCACAGGGCTGGCGAGTTGACCCTTTGACATCGCTCACATGTGATTTGTATGTCCTCCTTTTGTCTGGCTTGCGGTGCGTCGTTGCAGGCAAGCCCCCTCAGGCCTTCAGCGACCTTGCGCCGCGTGTCATGCGGCGAGCGAGCGCTGCCCCAGACGCCAAGTTGCTGGGGGGTACGCCGACGCTCGACCGGACCATGCATGGCGTCCATCTCGCCTGACGAGGAGGATGGTGATGCCTCGGACGGGGATCTCGGGGGTGAGGGGGATAGTGCAGATGCGGGGCTAGGCGGCGAGGGAGTAGATGATGCTTCAGCAAACAAGGAGCAAGAGGTGAACGAAGTTGAGGCTACACCTTTCTACGGGGGCAAGACGGATGACGATGAGGACGCCCCTTTGTCGCTACTGTCGCAGGGCGACACTCTGCCGCTGTCTTACCGCAGCGACAACGGCACGAGAGAGTCGGAGTTCTTTGTGGGCGATGAAAAGGAGAAAGTGAACCCGTACTACGATGTTGTGCGACGCTTATCGCCAACGGAGCTGATCGGCAGGTTCATGAGGACGTCTTCTCCTAGGGTGAGAGGGGGAGGGAAGGGCACAACTACTGCTCTACAGGAGTAAATGAAGAGAAGTGTACTAGTATTGATGACGTATTTGTATTATTAATAATATTAATAATAACTACCAGGTACCAGGTACCTGGTACTGCTGTTGTGTGTTGAAAAAGAAATGCGTACTATTATTATTAATATGAATAATAACTGCTGTACGTAACGTTTTGTTGTGTTTACCACTGCTCCTGCAGCCGTATATGCTCGCATCCATCTGAGTAAATGAAGAGATGTGTACTAGTATTGATAAGGCCGCTTCCTATGCGGTTCGAATTTTGAGCTTCAGATTTTGGCCCGATCGCATTTTCAGATGTGAAGTTGGCAAATCGAAACAGCCTTCCTATGCGGAAACATCAGATTTATTTTGTGTGCAGAGATTTGGGCAAACACCGAGAGCAACTGCTGTTTTTGTGGTTTGGCGCCGCGAAGAGACGCGCTGGGTGCGCTGCACTGCGCGTAGGACCCAAGCGTCCGAGCCAAGGCTGACCACCTCTGGTCTGGCGGCGAAGAGACGTGGCGAGTGCGCTAGAGCCACCTGTCTTGGTATTTTGGGTTCCATGTTGTGACTGACTGCTGCTGCTGCTGTACAGCAGTGTATTCTAGGTACAAGTACTCGTACGTGCTCACGGAGAGGTGCGTGCCGAGAGCGTTTCTCTTGGTCTCTAGGCCCGAGCCCGCGCCAGGCGACTGACGTCTGGCCACGGAGGGTCGCGCCGCCCGCCACCCGAGCGTCGGGCGCGAAGCAACGTCGCTATACAGCTGTGTCACCTTCCAACTCATCGATCGTTTTGCTGCTGTTTGCTGTCATGGATAACATTTTGAATCTAGAGAGCATGCCATTTTTCGATTTGGCCCAAAATCCGACGACTTGGGTCATCGGATTCTCAAATCGAAAAAATTCCGGTCGGATTTTGCATATTTCGACTGCACAAGCAGGGTCATTCGCATTTGAGATCGAAAAATACAAATCTGAAGCTCGAAATCGAACCACATACCTGGTAGGAAACAGCCTAACATTTGTATTATTAATAACTACTGCTGTTGTGTGTTAATAGAGAAGTGTGTACTATTAATATCAATATTAATAATAACTGCCGTACGTAGCGTATTGTTGTGTTTACCACTGCTCCTGCAGCCGTATATGCTCGCATGCATCTGGCATTATACCGTATGAATACCACGTAACAGTATCTGGGTTGTCGGCCCCAAAACACTTGCATCCTCCGCGTGTAAATGGACTAAGCGGGCGGCGTTAGCCCTAGCACCCTTGCGCCCTTTTTTTTTTCTGCCTGGTTTTCTCGTGTTTATCGTCTAAGCGGGCGGGGTCAATCCCAAAACCATTGTCCCCTCTTTGTCTGTAAATGTGAATGTGTACGTGAATCTACTGAGCAAACACTTGCATCCTCTGTGTGTGAATGTTTTGACCGGTTCGCACCCTATCAAGGCTTTGTACTTGATGCCAAGTATGCTGCTTTCAAACATACATTGCATACAAAATGTGTTGTCTTCCTCACGTACAAAATGATATGCGTATCCTGCAGGAGTCCATAAAAACCCGTAGTACGCGTGATGGAAGTATCACACATACTTAGCTTGCAGAGATGAGTTCCAACGAAATCCTCGATCTCACAGCTTTTAATTTTATAAATAAATATCAGGGTATACCTATGAGTATGATGATCTTCCGCCTTGTCCGATCCGTTCTTGGTCGGCGTATCTCTCCCGCCTATGACCGTCTTTCTGCGCGGTTTCTTCGCTGGGGCGTTCCCCCTGCACGCCTGAACCGCCCGGCGTCGGAGGATCCGCCCGCTCAGCGCCGTGGCGCCCGCGCGAAGCCTTGACGTTGAGACCTACGAAATAATATCCGAGAATCCCTGCCCTGTCAGTGTTTTGGGCCATGGTCTCTCGACAGGGTGTATGCATTCGCGTGGTCATTTCCGGCACGCCCTCTCCGACCTCCGACCCATGAGGAGGGTCACCTACCTGACCGGCGTCCGGCGTCGCCATTGTGGGGGCCTGCGCGGGTGGCTGTATCTGGGACATCGATGGAACGCCCCGATAGCACATGCCACCCAGGCTGAGTTGAGAACCGCTATCAATAAAGAAATATCTCAAGATTTACGTATGAGAGAGATATCGCATGTCACCTACAACCAGCTGCACGCATGACGACAGCCAGCAGCACTTATGGTGTGTACGCTATCGTACAGCGGCAGCTGCAGTGGAGCTGTTCTACGTGGCTGCGGAGATGTACACCTGCAGCAGGACTGCTACAGCAGCAGGACTGCTATAGCAGCTGCTGTGATGGCTCCTTTCTACGGAGCTGCGCTGTCGACCATCGCGTACTCCCTGACCTAGAAGTTACACCGCCTTCTAAGATTCTGCTGCTTTTCGGTTAATCGGCGAGTGATCGTCAGCATTCTGCTGCCCTTTCGAACGTTCATGGAGTGTGGAGCGCACGCTCTCAGTCTCTGGGCATCGAATCTCAGCTTCCTCCTGCTCTACATTTTACCCCCATCACGGCCGCCGACGTAGCCCCTTGTATGTACTTCGTATCAACTTTGTATTACGCGCGATCTTGTAGACTTTGCCCCTCTCCCGCCTCATTTAATTTAATTTTCTAAAATATAGACACAACATGGAATTCACCAGGTATATTCAGTGGTGCTCGGTTAAGTGACGATGGTATCTATCTTTATAAAGCAGTGATAACAAGTGCCAGGTATGAAATACACACCCGGGGAGGCGGGGGATTTATCATTCGAGGCAAGCTATGTGTAACCTCCCAAAAAAAAAACTTCATTTCCCAAATATGGACACCCACGCCTTACACTCTCAGCTTCAGATTTTGCCTCCCTCATATACGTACTGCTTTATACCCTCCTGAGGCCATATGAAACCCGTAGTACGCGCGATCGAAGTATCACACACAGCTTGGAAATATGAGTTTCGACGAAATCCCCGATCTCACAGCTGTTGCTTTTTAAATTTATAAATACTGTACAGGCATGTAGGAGGTACTGCTGTTGTAGCATACCTTGGTATCCTTATCATACTTGTACTCCTTTTTTATATACTCGTGGTGTTAATATTGATAGCTTTGAGCCGCGGTGCCGCGGTACACTGCTGTACTGCAGGCCACGCAACCACGGGACGACAGGAGTGGTAAAACACAGTGTAGCAGCAATGGCGTACCAGGTAGCCGGTATTTTTTAACCTGATACACGCACTGCGTCATACCAGGTACCAGGTATATAAGAATATAAGGCTAAGTACTATTGATATTTAATAGTGTTGTTCTGAAAGTTATTCTGTATGGTCACAGCCGTAGTGACTCACTCACACCGGTGGCAGTTCGTCTTCCTCACCCCGCGTCTAGGTAGACTCTGTTTTGGTTTGGCAAGAAGCTCGTGCCGAGCACGCCAAGCGGTGTCTCTCGAGGATGGTCAAGAGGCTTCAAAGTTGGCAGCAGAAATAAATACTCTTGGCGAAATAAGTACTCATGGCGCGCCCGCCGTGGCAAAAAACACAAAGCCTGGTCACCTCCGCAGGTTGGATTGGAGCCCATGATGCCTACCCGTATACGCTAACCCTAAGAAACAATATTATTCATATTGATTTTGGAGGCCGCAAAAAAAAGTGTTTTTCATTTCTCATGGCAAAAAAACGAAAAACACCGCTCGTGGAGTGTTCTTTTTACTTGATTTCAGTGTATACCTGTTTTTGGCTTTTCCCATATAATAAACTTACTTAAATTTGCCCTTGTCTTTCTTTCACTTGATTATAATCACCTGCGCCGCGCTCAGCGAGTCTACGACAAATAATCGTCGTTCCTACGATATTTGCTTTCTTTGCGTTATCTGGTTTCTTTCCGTGCTTGCATATTGTGCCACACGTTTTTTCTCAAAAAAATAGTTGCTTACTTTGCATTCTTTGCTTTCTTTGCTCCCTCACCCTAACCTCAAGATAATATTCCCCAAACTAATCCAAGATACCAAAAATCACACTAATTTCAAGATAAAAGCGCACACTAATTTCAAGATAAAAATCCGACAAAAAAGTGCGAACCAAAGTCAAAAGATGGATGCTCAAAACTGGACTTGAAATCGAAATCCCCTCAAAACTATCATATTCTTGTGTATCAAGGATTCCGTCGGAAATATAGTCAAAATCGAAAGCCATTTGGCATGCGCATAATCGAAGACGAAAAATAGCTAAATACCTGGTATTGTATTATTATGTTTGGTAAGACACACTTGCAGCAGTGGCAGCACTTTTGCAGGACCCAACGAGCAGGACAGAAGTCGTGCAAGCAGCAGCAGCAAACTGCACAAGTAGTAAGCAGCAGCAAGCACCAACCGGCAGAAGTGCAATCTAACTTGCACTCCTCGCCACTCGCTGTACAAGCAACGCCCCCACAAGGAGAACATTGCCCTCCTTCTTCTTCGGTGTCCTCTCTGCCCGAAAAGGGGTCGTAGCGGCTATGATCATCAGGAGCGTGGTGGTAAGGATGCCCGCGCTTGCAGCAGCAGCAACAGCAGCAGCCAGCAGCAGCGCCTGCAACAGCGCTTGCAGCAGCGCTTGCTTGAGGTGGCTCTCTTGCTTGCAGCAGTACTTGCTTGCAGCAGAGCTTGCTTGTGCAGCAGAGCTTGCTTGTGCAGCAGCGGTGCTTGTTTGCAGCAATGCTTGCTGACCTCAGTGCTTGCTTGCCGCAGTGCTTACAGCAACAGCACTGCGCAGCCTGCAGCGCACTTACTTGCAGCAGCAGCGCACGACATGCAGTAGTAGCAGTCGTCCGTGATGAGCAGCAGCAACGGCAGCAATTCTCGCAAAACCCCGCCGGTAGCAGACATGGCCTCAGACCACTCTCGGGGCAATGCTGGCCAATCCAAAGCGTCCGGAGTGTTTTCGGCGAACAGAATGTAGCGATCGATGCTTATATCACACAAATATGGCTCTAGTATAATATGCTATCCAAAAATTCATAACTTCGTCAATATTTTGCATATTTGATTGGGCCTTTTGATTAGTCGTCGGTAACGGGGGAATAGATAAGCGAAACTCGTAAAAAAAATGCGCAGACACTCTTATATACTGAGCGAGATAGCCAATCCTACACTAATTTCAAAATGTTACGGAAAAAAATCCGAAAAAAACGAAAAGTGGATGCTCAATACTCGACGCGGAATCCAATCCCGTCAAAACTGAGCGAGATAGCCGATCCTACACTACGATCAAGATCATTCGAGTGTGCGCAAAATAAATATACCTGGTACATGGTGTTACGAAAATTGCTCATATATTCTCCCGTAACCGACCAATCAAAAAGCATACCAGGTACTCAAGTTTGCACGAATATGAAGAACATACGCATTTTTGGATAGCAAATTTGAAAGTAGAGCCATATTTGTGTGATATGACATTCGACCGCTGCATTATGTTTGCCGAAAACTCCCCGGACGCTTTGGATTGGCCAAATTTGCCCCCGAGAGTGGCCTCGGGCCACATCTCCTACCAACGGGTTTTGCGACAAGAATTGCTGCCGCTCCTGCTGCAGTGCTGTTGCTACAAACGCTGCGGCAAGGAAGCGCTGCTGCAAGGAAGCGCTGCTGCAAGCAAGAGAGCCGCCTCAAGCAAGCGTTGCTGCTGCTTGCGGCTGCTGCTGGTGCAAGCGCGTGCACCCTTGCCGCCACCCTCCTGATCTTCGCCGCTACGACCTCTTTTCGGGCAGAGAGGACAGCAAAGAAGGAGGGTCATCTTCTCGTTGTGACGGCGTTGCTTGCACGGCGAGTGTCGAGGAGCGCAAGATAGACCGCACTTCTGCCTGTTGGTGCTTGCTGCTGCATACTGCTTCTGCAGCTTGCTGCTGCTGCTGCTGCAGATAGGCTATGCTGCTTGCACGACTTCTGTTCTGCTTGTTTGGTCTTGCAAGTGCTGCCGCTGCTGCAAGTGTTATTTTTTCCAACGTAAGAATCCAATATTCGGCTTTTTTCGTCTCCGATTCTGCGAATGCCGGAAGGTTTTCGATGATTATCTTTCCGACGAAAGTCCTTGAGGAACAAAAATATTTTGCGCAGACACGCTAGCAAAAGAAAAATTATTGCGAATTCTGCTTATCTATTCCCTCGTTACCGACGACTAGACAAAAATCGTAATCAAATTTGCATAAAAATGACGAAGTTACGCATTTTTGCATAGTATGTACCAGGTATATTTTACTAGAGCCATATTTGTAAGATATGAGATTCGACCGCTGCTCTCTGTTGGCCGAAAACTCTCCGGACGCTTTGGATTGACCAAGCTTGCCCCGAGAGTGGCCTTGGGCCATGGCTACTACCGGCGGGGTTTTGCGAGATTTGCTGCCGCTGCTGCTGCATACCTACTCTGCTGCCTGCTGCTGCAGCAGATAGGTGCTGCAGCAGCAGCTGCTGATGCACGTCACGGACTACTGCTACTACGTCATGTAGTGTGCAGCTGGCTGTGCAGTGCTGTTGCTGTAAGCGCTGCGGCAAGCAAGCGCTGCGTGCGGTAAGCAAGCGTTGCTGCAAACAAGGGTTGCTTCAAGCGAGCGCTGCTGCACAAGCAAGCGCTGCTGCAAACAAGAGATCCGCCTCAAGCAAGCGCTGCTGCAAGCGCGGTTGCAGGCGCTGCTTGCTGCTGCAAACGCGCGAGCCCTTGCCGCCACGCTCCTGATCTTCGCCGCTATACCACCCCTTTTTGGGCAGAGAGGACAACGAAGAAGAAGGAGGGCGATCTTCTCGTTGTGGCGGCGTTGCTTGCACAGCGAGTGTCGACGAGCGCAAGTTTGATCGCACTGCTGCGTGTTGATGCTTGCTGTGCTGCTTACTGATTCTGCAGCTTGCTGCTGCTGCTGCTGCTGCTGCTACTATAGGTAGGCACTGCTCCTTGCACGACTTGTTCTGCTCGCTGGGTCCTGCAAAAGTGCTGCCGCTGCTGCAAGTGTTTTTTTTCAAACATACGAATCCAATATTTAGCTATTTTTCGTCCCCGATTATGCGCATGCCGGAAGGCTTTCGATTATGATTATCTTTCCGACGGAAATCCTTGATACACAAAAATATCATGCGCAGACACTACTCTATACCTGGTAAGTGTTAATTTCAGTTAATATACTTTCAGGGGTGAATTTTCAGCGATGATACAGGCTCTCTTTCGTTGAAGTGGGTGGGGCTCGCCCTCCGCACAACAACACAGCACGTGCAAGCTCGGAGCAATGAGTAGCATACCCGCGATTTACCGTTCATCCCCGCTGAAGCGATCCAAGTCGAGTGTCCCAGCTTCTGGCGGAGTGAGTTCTAGAGGTGGTAGTGGAGATGGCGGTGGAGGAGCGCCCTGGACGGTTGTAGGGGGAGAGCCTCAAAAAGGGATACGAACGGTGTTGTACTCAAACATGTGGCGTCCGAGCTGCTTTTCCCTCAAGTATGGCGGCGGGATTTTTGGCGTTGTCAGGTCGCCAGTTTGCGACTACAACCGTAAAACTACAATCAATCATGGACCTCTGTCCGTTTCGCATGATTAGTTGTACTTCTCTTTCCTGAGCGAGTGTAGCGGGCGGCGAATGCCGCCCGCGGAGCTACGCGCCTTACGAAATAATGATTTCAACATTGAAAAAAAAAAATCTCTCTGTGTGTCCGCGTCTAAATCAGGATATCATTTAATTGTAGTACTTACTGAGACTTCACGTGTTACAGCAAAAACCAACCTTGCCCTGTATAGTGTAATTTATTCATGGACAAGGTTGTACCTGGCATAGTATACAAGCGTAGATTGCATTGATAGAGGCACATGTACGTATTGGTAATATTGAATTATATTATACATTCTAGAAACGCATACGTACGGAAAAATCGTTACCTGGTCCCAATATGGTTTTTCTGGTCGGCATCGAACATATATACATAAACATATGCCTCGTACCTCGTATATATCTGGTATTCATCTACTGCTGTAGTACGATTTTATGACATAGACCTACGTATGATGAGACACAGTAGCATGCATGACGGGATATGAGGCGCTTCCGCGTCCAACAACCGAAGAATCGAAGAATGAAAGAATAGAACTGCTGCAAAAACTACAGTTGCGAGTTGAATGAGTAAAAGTCGTCAGGTATTACTACGTACCGGTATTAGACTATAAAATACTACTATTACGGGGGAACATAGTAGGACCAAATATTGTTAGTAAAAATGGGTAAATATATAGGTTTTTATGTATACCATAGGTCCTATTAACTATGGTCCCCCGTAATAACTGTACTGTGCAATAGTTGCCTGCCTAAGGTATTATGTTTTTGGTGGTCGCAGCTGTGCAAATCACGTCAAATTCCGTGAGTGCAGCTCTCACAGCCCTAAAGGCTTGAAATCAAGCCTAACGCTAACCCCACTCTTAAACCCCACACCAACTCGAAACGCATTGCCAGAAATCTGGGGATGTCTCCTAAATGTCCCCGTAAGCTTGATCTGAATATCCCCTATGTAAACTCGTAATTATCAATTTCCGTGCTTGCCAACTATTCGTCTCTTTGGGCTTCCTTGTTGACGGCAGGCTTCATTGTTTCGGGGTGCGCCTTACCCGTGAAACTACTCGCTCAGAGAGGGCAAAAGAGCTGAGCGGTCTACTGCAAGTCATGGCGCATCCTAATACATCGCTATCGACGGTGCCGATCCCGAGGCCGTTGACGTGTCTCTATCTTATTTGTTGTATAGTGTAAAACAAATTACGCGGGTTGGTAACTAAGCGGGAAGTCCAGCCAACTCAAGAGCAGCAGCAGTAAGAGCAACAGTAACCTACAGCTTCGATTCCTACCTCCCCATTTGATGTCGGTGCTTTCACCCGTGTTTTTCCGGTTCATTCGTTAACCTACATCCCGTCTCATGCTGCGTAATGCCCCTTGTAATGCCTCGTGCTGCCTAAAATGGCTGGAATACATTAGGTGCAGGAGGCGGTACGTACTACGGTGCTCGGTCTTTTGGGCTCTCTACCTAGGCACGCCTTCGAGACGACAGCCATCGCCACTGGGGATGCGCTCGCTAATCTCATGTTCCAGTTGCAGATGACGGGTTACATGTTCAAGAATGCCGAGTACCGACTCTCGTTGCAGTCTTCCATGAAAAGTGCCGCTGCCCTGCCACCCGGTAAATACCGCAAATTGGCAGATCCGACAGATTGAGCATATTCTTGTTTTTATTTAAATCGGAAAGCTTTTGTGGACGCCTGTTGCCCTGTTGCCTGTGGCAGGCGCATACAAGGAAGTGCTGGTATGCACCATAGTTGTATGCTACATACTGGCGCCACGGCAGCAAGGCATTCGTTTTTTTTCTGCAATGTTTGCTTTAAAAACCCACACGTACTAGTGTATGTCGTCTCCGGTAGTCGCCATGTCGCTTTTCTGGTCGTGTTTTATGATATTCCTCTCTGCTGTAGTCGCCGCTGGCTTGAGACGTGGCATATGGGATACTAGTGAGAACACGTGAGAACACGACCCCTACTGCGCTGTAGATGGAAGTATCATGCACACGCGGAAGACATGCAAAACATTCAATCGATTACGTGCGCCTCCGCTCGTCGCCTTCCCCCACCTTGGTGTCATGACTGCGTCTCCATGCGGTTGAATACCGCACGGGGTTGTACGTCAGGCAAGGCAATCATGGTCGGCGATATAGATGAGGAAGATCCGATGGCGTCTTCCCGCGTGGAGTTGGACGAGGAAGGCAACCTGAAGCTATCGAGACCAAAGTTATCTGGCAAGATCAAGCTCACTTACGACGAGGACAAGGAGACCGAGAGGGCGTTGGAAGTGGATGCTGATGCATACATGTCCGAGCTTAGGGGACAGGTGTGCGCCGTTTTAACAGTCTTCGAAGGTCGAAGACTGAAGAGTTTTCGTCTCGAGCGCAATTCGCATCTGCTGAACTCGGGCATCGTTCTGCAGTATTGACGTTTTGGCAGTAAGGATGCAAGTACGCAACCCAAAAGGCTTGTTTTTACAAGCGTATCGCCTGTAGACAGCAATCGCCTGTTTCCACGAAAGGGAAACAGAGCGCCAGGTATACGCCACCCATTATCACCAATGACGGCTACTCTTGGCCACATGATGTGGTGTCAATCTCGTTTATCTTATTGTTATTGCCCGCACATGTAGGTCGAGCAGCTGGAGTCCCAACTGTTGTCAGTGCAAAACCAGAAGCAGGAGGCGATTCAGAAAGATCTACTGGTCTACATCAAGGCGATGCCGGAACATCAGCTGAAGGTGACCATCTAACCATGTCGTTTGGAGGACTGGCACATGTCTTAACCTCCTGGAAGTAGGCAACATTCAAATGGTGGTGTAATGACTAATATACTTCGTGTCTGCGACGTTTGGGGCAATACCTTCGCCGAGTACATATCTGTGCAAATGCGAATCCGCGGGCCAATATGTCCATCCCCCCATGAAGTATTAAGCGTACCTGGTACGTAGTTGCGTTTGTACTATCTTTCAGTATTGGAGAGCGCCAGAGATCGGCCACAACAGGCGCTGTTGTCATTCCCTCCGAAAAGGGTTTACCGATACTTCGAGCGTAGCCGCCTATTGTCGCTATACCTGGTGATATACAATTCTGGGCGCGAGGCAACCTTAGCTGGCCGTCCGACCCTCAAGATTTTCTGTGCAAATGCTACCGTTGTGCTTTGTCCCTATGATGCGAGCATATCACTGCTAACGTATAGCTTATCGCGTGTCGGAGAAGGTTAGCCCTTCCGCGGCGCCCGGCTCTGTGACTACAGCTATTGTTGAATATCTGGAACTGATGGATCTATGGTGTGCAAGGAAGAAAATACAGCGGCTGTTTCCTGCTGTTGGTATTCAACACACATAGCGCTTCAAAGGCGACACGGACAATCGTCATCCCGGTTTACTGCTGTGTTCCGTTGTGCCCGTTGGCAAACAGTAGCAAATAGTGCAGGGGATGTCGACAAAAAGAGAGAATGACAACCAGAAATGAATGACAACCAGAGATGTAACGGATTGAATCTCGCTTGCGGCAGATAATGCATACCGTACCTGGTGGTATATTGTGTGTTGGACCATAACGAAAAATGGCGGCGCAAGGCTCCGGTGTAAACGCAACAACGGTAGCAGCACGCGTGCTATGACCAGGGTGCCAGACGACAGGGTACTCGACGCTAATAGTGGTTACAGATATTGTGTATCATAAACTGGTGGCCCATGCTTCATTCAGCCAACGCCGTACCTACGCTACCATTTGATTTTAAGTGAAATTACTTCCCTCCTAAATGATCAAGTGGCGTGTCCTCCTCTTGGTGAAGCTGGAGTGTGCCAAAGTATTTCGAGTGTATCGTACCAGATACCAACACCATTTCTAGTAATGTAATCGACTACCTGTGCTATTAGTGGTCCCATGCTGTAAGTTTCCTCAACGTTCGTCCATTCGGTTTTAGTGTATGAGTGTACAGTAGATGGGCTCGTGTGTCGCTGTTCCGCGGGCCCGTCCATAAGCACTGCTCCAGTCTCGATTGACTCTGATGACGTCGGATTGACTCTGATGCTGGCAGATGAACTCTAATGCAGCCTCTTGTTTACGGGACTGACAGTTTTATTTGATCTGTTTTGCTTGTTTTTTGCTTCTTTTTCGCAGGGGTTAACAGCGGGCGTCAGCCCTGAGGTGCTGGAGTCGATGCGCCTCCTAGTAGAAACGGTCATGGGGGGTATGGGCAACAGGTACGGGCTTTGTCCATACCTGGTACCTTAGTACGCAGTAGCACGGCCAAGGCCTGACCTCACGGCGTTGACGAATATGTTGACCGAATAGTGTGCCGATGTGTACGTGGTATATGATAGAGTGTACCGCCGTATTTGTGGAAGTAGATTATGTTGCTGCACCCCGAGGAGATTTCGTCGCCATATGCTGCCCCTGAGCCATGACTGTCCCTGGCAACTTCTGCGTCTAAGTCAACATTATCGGTCTCTCGGATACGCTTCAGTCGCGTTCATACGTCCATGGCCTATCGAGATAATGTAGTGTACAATGTATAGTACCTGGTACAGTGCCTGGTACAGTACCTGGTACAGTGCATGGTACAGTACCTGGTGCAGTGCATGGTGCAGTACCTGGTACAGTAGGCGCACGGCTTTTTATAGGAGCCTAGTCTACTCTACCAGGTATGGTATAAAGCCTTTATTTTGCTATTCACTGTTGTTATTGACGGTGGGGGTGGCCGTGGCATGAGCGAAATGACTAAATGACTTTATCGTATCAAAGGTAACCTGGAACAGTGTGTAGTATCTGCATGTCCTTGGTACCAGCTATTGAATGAGCAGTGTACCCTGTGCTGTACACTGTGCAGATTTGTGAAGTTGTCTTGAGGCAGTGACTATCCAAGGGGGCATCTGTGTTGCCGCAATGTGGTCTACAACCCGATCCATACCCTCCCATCCATTCCATCTACAGCGCCAATGCCCAGCCAACAAGTCGAATCCCCTGCACGCCTTGTTCCCTTGCACGCTCAGCGAGATTTTATCGCAAACTCTAACGCAACAGACAGGCTCCGGCATGGCCCAGCTTTGCATGTGGCAGCTCGTCGTGGGCTTCAACCTTCGAGAAATGGAGGCAAGAGAAGACATGCGCAAGAATTTCAACAAGTGAAGCCACCCAGTGGCTTCAATGGCTTTAAAGGCTTCACGGCGAGACGTTTAGTTGAAGTACACACCTACAGTAGCAGTCGACACCTGTCGCACATATTGCTATAACACGTATTGAGCACCAAGGATAGAGTTTGGTTCTCCCTTGAGCATGCGTCGCCTGCTGCGAATGGCAGTGGAAATACCGCGAGTATGGACACGTGATATCGATAGTGTTTTTTTTTTAGTGCATCTACTGGTTAATTTTGTTACACCGATTGCGCTCGTCTGGGCTCTTCTTGGTGTCTTGTTTTGAGACTGGTGAGTATGAAAAGCCCTCTGCCGCAAGCAGCTTCGCTTCCAGTGTGAAACCTGGTATGATAGCCTAGCAGCCGCTGCAAGGTAGTTTATCCACGATGGCTGGTTCTGGTATTGATTGGACCATTGAGACGCGTGCGCAGGCTGTGGCTTCATTTATTTTTGTCTTGGTCATTTTTGGTAAGCTTTTTTCTAGTCTAAAATTGAGGCACTCCATAGTAATGGTAGGCGCGAAGAATTGATTGACAATTCCAAGAGAAGGGTGTTTGGGTAGCACGGCATACGAGTAGGGTGCCTGTTTTTTTGTTAGCGGTGAGCACTTATTAAGCAAGGTTTGTCGAAGCCAGCATTTCTTTGATAATGGACATGGACGATACTACTTGTAGTTATTTTACTTTAGCAGGTGCTATATGAATACTTTCCGGGGCAAACGGCAGAGTTATACCTGGCATCCTGTATTACCAAAGCAGTTTGGTGTTCATACCGAGCAAATTCAATCGGCGCAGGGCGTGCGTGGCGGGAAATAGTCGATTCGAACGATTGGGTTCGTTACGTTTTGCAGTTACGAAACTTTTCGCGCTACACAGCTGTCAGTTGTGTGTTCGTTCGCCTCACTGCCTGAGAGCAACGACTAACGCCGAGATCGGTCGCAGCATCGCCACCACACCCCCCCCCTCCCCCGGCTGGCTGGCGAGGGGGGTTCTCCGGAGGGGCACATTTTTGCGCGATGATTTCACTGGAGCAAAACATCGCACTCATTGAATTAATTTTGTGTTACGGTTCAAGGGCAGTTCCTGTGTCTCAGGAGTGTACGTAGATTGTCTCAGAAATGAAGAGAAAAACAGCGAAACAAGGTGTTGTTCGTATACTGCCGTTCGCCCCGGTGGTGCATTAGTAGTGCTTGACCTGGAAGCCACTTTAATAGCTAGCGCATGAGGGCTGGGTTTTGAATCCCGCCGGGTGGACAAAACGAAACAGAAAAGTACTCCATCTGCCTTTTTCACATTGCGGAAAGCGCGAGAGCGTGAGTCAGAAAAAATCGAGGAAAACCGACGAGCAGTGGGAGTGCTGAACCCTTGAAGCGATGTGAATGAAGGCATGTTTCTTTATATCGGGGGGAAGGGAAGACACCTGTGACCACGGCTTGTCCAGAGAAGAGCTGGAAAGTATAAGTGATGGTGATCACAAAAAATGGTTTACGGACTTTTCGCGTGTCGTGCTCACGCTCACGGTCTCCTTCGCTCACTCTCTTGCTCTCTCCTCTTTTGTGTCCATTCTCCCGCGCGGCGCATTTGTATGCGTTTTCGTTATGTTTTAAGACGTTCCCGTGGAACGTGAGTAAGTCGTCAAGATACTGGCAGCACTGGTAACTCTCTCAGCCAGTACAGTACAGTTACTGTAGTACGGGCCGTGCATACTGGACAAGGACCCAGCCATAACAACTGTGGGCGCTCGCAGTTTAGAAACATCACGTTAAAGACAATAGGCTCAGATAGGCACGAACAATAACGGTTTGTAAAACTGAGTTTCTGTTTCGGTAATTCTCAGTGTGTAAAGCTGGGTCTCAGTTTCGGTAATTGCAAATCTGTACGATCGTGAGACTCACCAACAAGTACGTACTCATGTACTGGTACGTCAAGATCTGCTGCAACATTTACAGGGAGTAGAGTGTTTGCGATAGAGGTAAAAAAAAAAAAAACTTTACTTGCGCTAAAAAAAGTGAATTTCCTTCCCTTCCTGATTTCGGTGTGTTTGCGAGTGAGGTAAATCAAATCCTGCAGGCGACGCCTCCGAAAATAAGAAGGGAAGGGGGGAGGTGAGGCAAACGCGCCAAAAAAAAAGAACGAAAAACTAAAAAACAGCTTGGGAGTAGCAACAGCGGCCCAGCAACGTTTCGGCGGCAGAGTTGACAGCGGTGCCACCACTGCCAGCCCACGACTGCAAGCAGCAGCACAGCAAGCGGCAGCTAGCAAGCGCTAGCCGCAGCTAGAGGCAGCTTGAGCAACAAAAATAAACAGCGTCATCACCAGCACCAGCAAGCACCAGCACCAGCACCAGCCAGCTTCCCTTTTTGGATTGCCTGCTGCTGCTGCGCTCAGCCTACGCACGCCACAGCGCCGGCGGGCTCCGCTCCGCCGCCACTGTCGCGGCCACTGCTGCCGCCGCCGCTGCTGCTGCTGCTGCTGCTGCTGCAGTGAGGTGGAATCGAAATGATACACGAGCTGTCGCGCTCTGTGCGAGCACGAGTACGAGTACGAGTGTGATGCGAGTCCTTTTTTGGAACGAAGCATCCTCCACGTCGTCACCAAGTAGGCGAAAGCGAGTACCCTACGTAGCAGCGGCGGCGGCCCGCTGGCACAATCCAACGCCGCTCGTGCGCGCGGTACTCAAGCTACACCTCTCGAGCCTCTGTGCTCCCAGCGGTTGTCGTGATGCGTACAGCAAGCAACATGGTGGCATGGAAGATGCTCGGTGTTTTGATCCTTCGAGATTTGAGATGATGCGTTTTGCGTCGGGATGATGCTCGGTGCGTGTAGGCCAATGAGACAGAGAGCCAAAAGTTACCGTAACTTTTGATGAAATCCTGACTTCGCTGAAGTACTTTTTCGCGTTTTTTTCAGAAATTTACCTCAAAAAAATCCCTCGGGAGAATTTTTGGAGAAGTAAAAGTAAAAAAAAAAAAAAACGCAAACACTCAAGTATTTCAAACATTTTTCAGTGTGCGTCACGTTTAAACTGTTGTAAAACAACTTTCGATTGTCTTGTGTACCCCGACCTTCGCGTGTCGATCTGCTGTTTCAGTGTACGAAATGGTACAAGTATTAGCAATGGAAACACGCGGACGTTTCACGCAGCTTGCAAAGTTGAGTATCGATCGATCTGCCAATGGGTTGAAGTCACAGCTGACGTACTTTTTTTTTTAGTTTTTTATTAAATCTGTCCGTTCAGACTGTCTGTCTGTCTGTCTGTCCGCATGGATTTATATTCTCGAACACTTTCCAATGGTCGATATGTAAGGTGTGCGGTACCCGGTGGTTGAAGTGGTTAACCTCGAATTCTACTTGTTTGAGTCCTGGGTTCGAGCCCCAGGTGGGTCGGACTTTGACTTTATTTGCAAAAATAAAAAGGATTCAATTGTTGAGAGCGCCTTGCGGCGTGCGTAGGCACAATTCGATGCGAGTCGACGAGGGAAGAAAAGGCTGAAATCCTCTCGCGATAAAAATGAAGGCACGTACCGTAGCGGGAAGGGGGGAGAAGAGCCTGCTCTGTGACCCCGGATCTGAGTTACGAGTTGGAAGGAGAGAGAGAGAAGAAGATGTGCGAAAATAAAATAAATGGGATGAGAAAAAAAAAAAAAAAGGTCGTTTTACAGATGATGATATTCGTACGACGTATTGGCCTTATATACTGAAACATACCATACCACCAGGCAAATTTAGCCGTATAATATACATCCACCACACCGTACCATCATACCATACCACATACCGTGTTTTTTCCATATATCGTACCACCAACATACCATACCACATACCGTGTTTTTTCCATATTATATCGTACCACCAACATACCATATCACATACCGTGTTTTTTTCATTTAGTATATCAAACCGTACCATCACAACAGTATATAAAACCGTACCGTCATACCATACCAACATACCAGGTACACAAGAAGAGCATGATGCGAGCGCGCGTCGAGCGACGATGGCAGAGCGTCAAGTGCACAAGGGCATATACCTCCAGGGCTATACTGCTGTACCAACACCACAAGAACACACAATGTATAGATATCATACTGCTGCACCAACACCACAACGACACGAGAGCATGCCATCGCTCGTTAGATACCATACTGCTGTACCAAAACGCCTGTTGTGGATCTCTTATAATAACATAACGAGCGATAGCAAAGCGTCAAGTGCACAAGAGCATATGCATTTAGGGCGACAGAGAACAAACGGGCATAGATAGAGCGTCAGTGCACAAGAGCATATATATGTCTTCAGGGCTCACTGAGCAGAAACGAGTATAGATACCATACTGCTGTTCCAACTCGACAAGTACACAAGAGCATGCGAGCGGGCGATGAGCAACACCACAGGTACTCAAGAGCATTCCTTGAGGGCGACAGATCATCCTCGTCGCATATTTCGATACTCTAATAACTAATAACCCCGCTGTTAAAGATTGTTATTGCCCCCGATGAAATGCTTTCGAGCGCTGTTCTTGGTTAGCTTGTACCTGGTATTGTTTTTGTGAAGTCGCAGTTAGTGTGAGTTGGTGCGAGTGTGGAGAGAGACCAGTCGGCACCGGTACAGGCGGCACCTTGGCTCTCAGACTGAACGCCTGCTTTTCTTCCTTGGAACCAAGAACAAAAGGCTCCCGTTTTGCGCTCGCGCGCCTCATAGTAAAATACGGTGACTATACGTATTACGGGGCAGAGTGGTATGCCCGCACAGCAGTACGATAGCACGGCGAGAGCAGGACGCCCCTCCCCCCAACAGCCATCAAGAGGTTGTCGTTTGCCTGGTCCATACGGCGGTGATGTATTCGGGAAAGCACGTCTTCTGCCGATATCTGTATATCGCAGAATGTCCCCCCTCGCCTCTAAGAAAAGCCCACACGGCTCAACGTGACACCAAGGCACTGAAAAATGTTTGAAATACTCCCTGTAAAAGTTGCAGCAGGTAGGTGTTGACGTACCAGCACATTATGATGAGTACGTACGTACGTGTTTGTTGGTGAGTCTCACTATGATATTCGTGCATGTTCTTGGCCTCTCTTCAGCTCTTAATTCATGAAAAACGCAGTGTGCACACATCTGTGCGAAGACCCAACCCAACCCCTGACCCTAAATCTAACCCTAACCCCAACCCTGACCCTAAATCTAACCCTAACCCCAACCCTGACCCCAAACCGCAGCCAAAACGGGCCAAAACTCGCCATACACGAGGATGCGCCGCGTTTGCATCGAACGAGGAAATTTCTCAGTTTCGGACGACGATTCCGAAGTGCAGACCACGCTGCGCATTTTTCAAGTCAAAAACATCCCTAAAGATCCCTTCTCCCAGATTGCTAAACCTACTCGTTGCGGAACTGCTTGCTGGGGATCACGGTGCCGACTGGTCTCTCTCGTCACTCTCACCAACTCCAACTGCGACTTCACAAAATAATAGACAAGCAAACTGAGAACAGCGCTCAAACGCATTTCTTCGAGTGCAATAACAATATGAAAATTGGGTTAAAAAACATAGCTCAACAGTGGGACCAACTCTAAATCCTATACAATAGAGTTAAATCAAGGTCGGAAAAGTAACAAGGCATTGAGCCTGGACACCAAGTTGACGTTTCTTGAACACCGGGAATGAATATACCGGGCGCCCACTGCTGTACTGCAGTTACAATGTCACTATTTTGTACTGGACGGACCAGCCCATGACGGGCGGACCGAAGAAAGGAGAGCCCCGAAATAACAGCCCCCATCTACCTTGTAATCACCGTGGCGCAAAGTGTTGCATGTTGCAGCAACAGACGCGCGCTACTGCTATAAGTAGGGGTGGGTATGATAGCACCTTAAGGCATCTCAACTTCCTGTGAGGCTCCTCATATATATGAGGAGCTATGTACTAAATTACCTGACCCAACAACCGGCTTTGATGAACGATCAAAGATCAAATAAAGTGCATACCGTACCCTGGTAGTACCTACGTATATATATATATCCCGATTAACTATTTTTTTATTCTATCATCGCTTTCACTTTCCAACTCAGCTCGTAGGAGGTTTCACTGTCTGTCAAAGATCTTCAGGACAGCAAATCGTGGCACAGGTGTCGTCCTTCCCCCCCCCCCCACGGTAATCGCCTTCATTTTTATCGCGCATGCGATTCGGCACATTCCCACTGCTCGTCCATTTGGATCGATTTTTTACTGACTCACGCGCTCGCGCTTTCTGCTAATAATCAATAAGCAAGAGTCCCAACGTACAAACAAGTTGCGCACGCTTGGAGAGACATTAACTCATGAAATCGATTTTTGTACTGTACTGGTAGACACTATGACAGCCTACCAAGCCACCGGGGAGCCGGCTCCCGCGAACCCGTTCAGAACTGCAGTCCTATTGTGGGGGCAACACACTTGTAATTTGAGTCAAATGTAGGTACATATACACTGCAGCTATTTATTTATTAATTATATATAGACAGCGTGATGCCCAATTTATTACTTCATCATAGTATTGCCTCTAATACCAACTTGTTTAAAAAATATATACCTCACGTACTCACAACCCTTCGTGCAACAACGTAAAAAAAAATGTATCTCTCACATACTCCGAAAGCACCTTTTGCAAGCTGCCTTCGTGCAACGTTCCAAGATCTTGTCCTTTGCGACGTCATCTTCGAAACACGCATGCGTTCCTGCCCTCCTGCGCTTTGAACATCCGGTCCTCGTCATCTGCCGCCGCTTCACCCGAAGTCCATCGAAATAAAAGTATTTCGAGCTACCGAGGGGTTCACGCAATCCTCTCTGTCGTATTTTGTACACTACATACGCCGCGCTGTGGACTACCGCAGACAACAAAGCAGTATACTGTACCTTGCTCTATAATAAGCTCTGCAACAACACCCAATAATTTCCAAATCATCCTCCCTATCTCCTTCTACCGCAGGACACTGCTGTACACACACAATCATGCTCGCTTGACACGAGAAGGTATCTGTTTGTCCCGCCGCGTTGTTGGTCGAGATCGTACTTTGCCGTTACGTATCGAAAACCCGCCGCAATTTTTATTATTTAACCAACCGACACCTCCCGTATAGAGAGAATGAGGAGCGACGCTCGCTCCACCGCGTTGTTGTTGGTGGCACGTGGCGATGATAATGAGTTTCGGCACGAAGACCTTGCCCCGAGCAAAGACAGTTCAACTGTACACGGAGTATCGAGTAATTTTCGTACTCCGAGTACTCCGACTATTAGAGTACTGGTGGCCTAAATACTCGGAGTACTTGCAGTCTGAGCAGTACTGAAGGGCCGAAACCTCCGAGTACTGGGAGTATGAGCAGTACATATATATACTCGAGTGCAAGCAGTACCTGGAGTACCAAGATCTAAATTACTCGGAGTACTCCGGGTATCGCGAGTATTGAACCCAGGAATACTTCATCCGAGTAAAATACTCCGAGTAATACTCTAACCCGGAGTACCTTGGAGTATAAAACCCTGAAATGCTCCGAGTATTACTCGTACCTCGGAATATGAAACCCTGAAATACTCCGCGAATATTGAAGTTTTTGCAGTATGAAATGCCCAAGTACTCCGAGAACTTAATGTAGGAGCAGTACAAGATCCCCAAATACTTCAAGTACACCGAGTATTCCAGAGTAATGAACCCCAAAATACTCGGACTACAGCAGTATTTCAGAGTATCGAAACCCGAAATACTCCGAGTACAAGCAGTATTGAGAGTGATCATACCCGAAATACTCCGAATACGAGCAGTATCCCGGAGTATCGAGCCCTGGAATACTCCGAGTACACGAAGTACCTGACGTATTTTATCTCCGATACTCGTTACTTTGCTCCAAGGTACTCGGAGCATCCAACTGCACCTTCCCATTTATTTATTTATTTAATTTATTATTTGCCTTCTGACAATGTGCAGGGCGTTATTCATTCAAAATGAAAAAGCTGACATAATTCATCGAATACCACTAACTTCATCTAACCAATTCTCCTTCCCTGCGTATACTCACTTGAATACGCACCCCCACCATTTACCGAGACATTTTACCTACTATGTATTTATACGCCATGCGTCCTACTCCGCATCTACATTCCACCCCCACGCCATGGGAAGTAGTCCTCCCTCCTCCTCCCTTCTCCCCCTGGTGGCCTGGCGGTCTCTCAGGGCGAGCTTATATCGGTGCACTCTGCGCGAGATCGCGACCTGGATAGTCACCGATATGACCTGGAAAAGGTGCTGCTTACAAACCCCTTTTATTTCTAAAGATCCCCCGTCCCTTCCTCCAACGATGCTCGCCTCCAGCTGGTCGATGGAATCGCTACCTTCCTTCCCGAGGCGTCCAAAGCTTTCCACCGCGAGGGTGACAAGTTTATGGTTGCGCTCGTCGAAGGACACTTGTCCTGCACGAGCGTAGTGGTTTGCGCTTTCGCGCCTCAGAAGTGGAGGCGGCTGATCCGTCTCGATCAGCGCTGCCAGCCCGCCTGTGGACCCTCGCTTGGGGGTCTGCATGCGTGATGTCGAGGACAATCGCCTTGTTGCGGTACTCTGACGACGTAGCGTCTCGGAGTCCTCCCCTCTCGATCACTATATCCATGCGGAGGTTTCTGTCGGCGTTGAAGGGCGCTCCGCTTTCCATTTGATGGCGGATGGACAACCGCTTAAAGGTGCGAGACAGCGCGTGGACTAGCGGCTGATGCTGGTTAACCTGCGCGCCTGCTCGGTGGCATGTGCGCGCGTGACGTGTGGTGACATCCGTCGCTTCGCAGGAGGGGCACCTCGCCACTATGGGCTCCTCCATTCCCAGGAAGCGCCGTCCCATAGACGCGAACTCAGAAGCCGGTAAGATACGTGCCGTGTCCACAGGCCTTGCACGAACAGGCGACAGCGCCTGGTCCCGATAGGCTTCGTTGCCGAGCCTTGACAAGACCTCTGGTTTCGATTCCCCTGAACACGTCGTTCCGATCCGACGGGCCTGCTACCTCGGGGAGCTGATCCAGAGAAGCAACGTACCTTTGGTACCGTACCCGGTTGATCTGCTGCCCCAGCTTGTACTGCACCTTGTGGGAGCTGATCGTTTGGGCGTCATGCGCCGGCAGTACCTCCACATCATACTGTTCTGTCCCTCCTTCCTCGTTTGCGCGGAACGCCCTGTTCCGCCAACTTTCTGGGACCACGTTTGCCATTTCCTCCTCCGATACCCCATAGATATCGCGCTGCTCCATATGCGGCGAACGAGGTCCGAAATGGGCAACTCCCTTCGGACTTTTTCCCCTAATGGACCGGAGAGGTCAGCGAGGACCTCTGGCACCGTCGCCACTAAGCTCCCGATGGACGCTGACATTCTCCTTGATTCAGCCGACGACAGTCCAAACCCCCCGGCCCCTGTGGAGAGGCTCGCCTGCGCTTTCTGGTCGGGCTGTAGCGTCAACCGGTTCGCCGGGCATCCGTCCGCAAAGAACGGCGATTCGTTCGCTATCCCTGGAAGCTCGAGAAGGCGCTCGAGCATCCTCATTGCGCTAGTGTCTGCCCGCTGACACGCGGGTAGTGACAGCTCCGGGTCCATTACCCGCTCAATGTAGGAGGTCCGCTGCACCATTGAACAGGTGGCGATGACGTTCGCCGACCGTTTGTCCGGCATACGCGGCAGGATGCGCGCGAGTTGCTCTGCTCCCTCATCTCGGACTATCTCCACGGCGCTGTTCACCGCGAATGCAATAAGTGCCTATGGGCACGCCAACCACCTATACCCCACCCCCTTCCGCAATGCGAACACCGATGCCGCCCAGAAATGCTGTCTCTTCCGACGTAGGCACATGCCCTTTTGGAGGCAAAGCAACCGTCTTTGTGGGGCTAATGGCAAAGCCTATTTTGCACAGCTTGTGCTGGAGAAAGGGCACTACTCTCACCGTGTCCGGTGTGATCTCTGACATACCGATGCTGATGTCATCGAGGTAGGCAAAGGCTTCAACACCCCGGGGTTCGAACTCCTCACGGACCCGCTTGAGTACTGGCAGCAGTGGCATGCAGAACAGCGCCGTGCCCATGACGTCCCCTTGCTGCACTCCACTGGAACAGACAATTTTACGCCGCTCCCCCGAATCCATCTGGAAGAACGTAGGGGCGGGCCTCTCGCCGTAGCATTTAGCAATGAACGTCGTGAGTGCGGGTGGCCGCCTCGGCAAGTACTGCCGTCCGCTTTACAGTATTGAAGGCGTTGGAACAGTCAGTTAGGATGAGCCAGTTTCTTGCCTCATGGTGCACCCTGGCGCGTAGAGCTACCTGCTCCACCCCCCCTCGAACCCCTACCCCAAACTGCCTTGCCTCACGATTGATCTCTTCCAGCCGTGGCCGCCACTGCCGCATCGTCCCAGCTGCGAGAAGACGTCTCCATGCCATACCTACACATACGGGGCGACAGTTTTCCCCCAAGGCGGTGAGGTTGGACTGCAAGAAGAGTTGCCAGAATTCCGGCGGGAATGCACCGGGGTCGTCGAAGATTCGCCTCCAAAGGGCCTCGATGCTAGCTCCAAACTTCTCGCGACCGAAGCCGGTCCTGATGATCGACTGCAGGTGTGAGAAGCGTAGACCGTCACTCCCCGCGCCTGATAACGCATTTCGGGAGTTGATGACGTCGAGGGCCACCTGCGAATCCAACTCTTGCTCTGGACGCCAGTTGGGAACACTCCCTTCCTCCGGTTCCGTGGAGCTTGCTGTCACCGCTGCCACTGCCGACTCGGAGATGGAGGCACGGTCTTCCCCCGGGAATTTGGCTTTCACCCGCTCCCATGTCACCTCGTCGCCGGGCGCTCGAGCTTCCGCGAGAAGACCGCGTGCTGCCACTGACACCCCGCCCGAGTGGCGACAGGCTGACGACGCTCTCTCGTACTTAGCCGCGTCTGTGGTTTCGTAGGTTGGGCCCCTGCGCCGTGTCGATGCTCGACTGGTGTACTCCATCAACCACGGGAGAATAAACGTGATGTCACCACGTTCGACGGACGCGAATCTCTCGCGTCGCTTCACGCGGCTGTCCTGCGAGTGTAGCAGTGCTGGCACGATGTACCACAGCTTGATGGCCCTCAGGAGCGAACTCGGCGTCTCGGAGTGTCTGTTTAGCCGATGCGCTCCGAGGGCGTGGTTCAGGAGACCGAGCACGTGGGTGAGAAGCTTGGCGTGGACAGTAGCTAGCCCCGGCTGCACCTTAACAACGGTGATGAAACGTTGTTGGAGATGCTCGAGAGAAACATCAATGAGTGCCCCTGCTATTCCTAACGAATTCTGGTCCCACGGGTAGCAAAGCTCTTCCCCCCGTTCATCGTAGTTGTTGTCCGGCCTTCCTCCAAGTCCTGCGACCGTAACACGGAGTCCAGGATCAGCCTGCACTGCTGCCTCCAGTGATTCCCATCTCCCATGGCGGGCTGTGCACCCTCGTGTAGCGTTAATGAGTTGTGCGTGTGACCCACTCCTTCGAATAGCTTCCACCACACACCGCGCGTGCATAACGTGCTGGTTTCCACACGGCAGCCCTACCACTCGGTGCCCCCGAGCAAGTGCCGCTCGGCATTCCCCGCACATCACGCCGTCTTGACTGGTGCCAATGGATGCACGGAGTCGCCCTACGCCCCCCGATGCTGATCCTCCCTCTTCGCTACCTTCTCCTTCCCTGGGGAGTTCTCTCTCTTCGCCACCTCCCCATCTCGATCCAGGATCCTAACTAAGCTCACTGTCCCCTCTCGATCCGGGCGTCGAGGGCGACTCGCTGCCCCCTCTCGGTTCAGGAACCGAGGGCGGCTCACTGCCGCCGGGTCGAGGGATTCTTCCCCGGTTCGTGACGGCCTCTCTCCCAGTGCTTGTCGCTCATGACCCCCCCCCAGACCCACGCGGTCGACCTCGTCCGCCTCCTGTGCCCCCCCCCTCCCTGGCTGCGCTACCAGGTTCAGAGGAAGTATTCCCAGCTGTTACTGGGGTGGCGCCGGATGGTGTCAGGGGGACCCATATTGATATCTTACTAGCATCGTCTGGCCTTTGCTCAGGACGACCCAATCCGGCGCACTCTTCTGTCGATGACCACCATAATGAAAGCCGTTCTTCGTGCAGATACGTCTCGTACGGCATTTACATTTTGCGTTACCACTGGTGCTGCCGTCTCCCTCATCCTCGTCTTTGTGATGAAGTAAGTTCGACATCGTTATCATTTCATTATCCTCCCAGCACGGTCGTCTGATCTCTGCTCTGACACTTCGATTTAACACACCTCATCCTCTCGATTAAAGGGATAATATCGACGACCGTTCATTCGGATATTTCGGCGTCCGATCCTGCGGGCACTCCTTGCACCCGTGGCATTTGGATATTTAGTACTACTCACACTCGCACTTAGTTACTCGCAACATTCAGGCAGTATTTCGAGGTTTGAAGTTGAGTACTGCTCACACTCCCAGTCACTCGCAATGTTGAGGCCGCAAGCACCCTAATTATTAATAGTCTCAGCATTCAGAGTACGAAATTTGGTCGATACGGAAACAATCGATACCACTCCGAGTGTGGTCCCTCTGCTGTGCGTTTATCGTATTTCCCGCAGATTGTATTGCATCGTATACTGCTGCAACCAACGACTAATAAAGTGGCAGTGTGAGATTCCAGAGAGGGAGCAAGCACATCAAGTAAATATTGCACTATTCATCATTTATTTTAACGCTTATTGAGGGCCTACATAAAGTGACTTACAAAGTGGTTTTCATTCATTTAAAGCACGGGGCCACAATTAATTAATGTCCATCCTATGTACGTATTGGCTCACCTAATATAGCTCCTATATTATCTACAGGAATCTGGCCCGACCCCCTTATTCCCTAGTAGTTCTATACCAGGTACCAGGGTATATTTTTTTTAAAACGAGGGTCTCATGCTGGTCAATCCGTCAAAAACACAAAAACACGAACAGCATGCAAAAACACGCTTGAAAACAAATAAATAATGAGCCGACCGCGGGTTAAACCGTTGTAGGTACGTACGTACGTACGTGTATGGAGAAGTCAGTATTATTGTTGTCTTGTTTCGACCTGTGCCACACAGAAGGGTAGATGCTCTGTCGTCCTTTGTTGTCGTGTGGGTCGTTATCGTCGTAATTTAAATGTACGAGTCGAGAAGGTTGTGTCTGACGTCCGTTTTTTGTTGTCGTGGGCCGTTTAACTCTGGTCGCAGTCGGCCTTTTTTTTCTACGAACTATTGCTGTTATTGGGAATAATTATTTCCTTCATTCAGCCTCTTTCTGGGGATTGTTATGAGCGATAGACGACGAAACTCTTCCTTCATGACGCACATTGTCGGATGGGAAATTGCTGGCCTGATTGACACTTAATACCGTTTTTTTGTCATTTTGTCCAGTGGGACGGGTTTTTAATTCTGCTCCTATTAAAATGAACCCTACAGTACGTAAACCTAGGGAATTGAATTGGCGTTCGCACTGAAGCAGTCTCATGGTCTTATAATCGATGCAATTAATTTCAAGTGAAATACGGCCTCCTACACCACGCGCAACATTGAATTATTATTATGGCCTTCGTAGTTTTTCCTAGGGTCTCTGTGGCGAAAATTCGAAACACATCTGACTCGAAATGTACCGTCAGATGCGAAACACGCCACAAAACGTTATGTCTGTTTACGCCAGTTGGCGGTATTAGGAGTAAGCTTAAACGAGAGCCGTTGACGTAAAGGTATCTAACTGAAGGTTTCGGTTTTTATGGGTATGCATCTGGATTCTGGATGCTTGCAATCCGGGGAAGTTCACTGGGCACCAAGTCGCCCAGCCAGTAACAGCCCGGTCGTGGTGCCGTGATCGAATCATCATGCAATTTCATCAAGAAAAACAATAAACACACGTATTAATAGTAGTAGTTATTAATAGTGCAATATCTATAGCTCTCGAGCTCTCGACGATATCGTATAAAAAACGCGACATAAGCTCTGGTCGTTGTTGCTGCATGCAGCGCTCATTTTTGTCATATACGATATACCCCGAGGGTACCATATAGTCTATTGAAAAAAACAGGAAAAACGGATTCAAAATAGCTCTTGAGCTACTACTATACTTCAATTTGTATTCAACCATGTAACCCTTCACGTACGTACGTAGTCAAGACTGACCAACTTTATCCCCCTCGATCCCTACAACCGCCACACCGCAGCTATTCATTCCTACAAAAATACATGCGCCCAGCATCAAGCAAACCCTCCTCCACCCCCCCCTTCCCCCCTCCACAACGCAACTAGACGTAAAATCGCCAACCAAACGTTCGCGTCAAAAATCGCACAAAACCATCACGACTGCTGTACGATAAGAAAAAATGGGTATCTTCGGGGTCGCCCCAAGTACCATAACCATAACCATAACCGCAACTAAACACTCAACTGCAGTCACTGCTCGATGGCAGTCAAACCCGCATACGTTTTGTGAACCGGTGGCGCGGCTTGCTTATTGCTTACGTAGACACCAACCACCGACCCCCACCAAGGCACCACCCACCACACTCTCCCTCTTTCCATGACGACAAACAAGCGAAAAAAATGAACAACGAACAAGAGCAGCGAGAACAAGAAAAGAAAGACGGGCAACACCAATAACCGAAGGAGAATGTGACGACACTCTTGACGACCGATATCGATTGGCAATCGCCGCCACTTCCACCGCAGCCACTAAACAATACAGAAGTAGGTGGTACATCTCGATACCATGCTGTGTCTCCGCTCAGGGAACCATCCTGCACATTGGCCAAATGGTCCTGTATACCTGCCGGCAGCTTATCGCTACGATTCACTCAAAACAATAATGACAACCAAACAAAACGACGATAATTGGTGCCATCGTCTCACCTCAACCCCGCAAGATGAAACGACACCCCCGCTTCTCCTTCCGCCAGTCAAGTGTGCACGCTTGTTTTCTTTTTACTTCAAAACCAACATCAGAAAACACCCCCAACCCCCCCTCATCTCTGTAACCATTTGCTCCACTACGAAAAGTGAGCAGTAAGAAACGCAAACGGCCGGAAACAGCCGCAATAAACGCAAAAAAAAACGCAAAAAACGCGAAACAAAACGCACAACAACGCAAAAAACGCAAAAAAAAACGCAAAAACAATACTAGGTGCGGACTTATAATGCCGAGGTTTGGATACAGGCGACAACCAAAGAGCCTCCATTCCACATGTGAGTAAAGCTCTGTGTGGACTCCACAAAACGGGCTGACTGAGGTCATAGTTTCAACCGAAACAGTCTTGACCGAAATATGTTTTTTAGTCCCCCGAGAAAGGCTTGTTATACCTATACACTTATAATCTACTGTAGTAACGATGATGACCGGTGCTGTGTGGTGTGAGAAAGGAGCGCTAGAGCAACTTAATAGCCCCGCAATCCTATTCCTTGCCTGGCGGGTAAAGCCAGCATTGAAACCTTCATTTTGCCACACACACGCAACGCGAGGTCCTCGTCACCCCCATCATCCTGCCCGCAGTTGAGTTGTGGCGTAAAAGAGCCACCGACACACGCGCAAAAAAATCGAGACATTCCTACCTGAATATATTAGCTGAAACTACCGCACTTGTTGAAACTACAGCACTGCACCCTCCAAATACTAGCAACCTTACAAACCCCCCAACCACCACAATCAAGACCGACCCCATCCGCTCCTGAGTTCACCAAAAGGTAGATGTAAGTGATGTAAGTGGGTCTATCCTTCTTGGAAGGACGGCATACTGAAACGCCATTATAATTCTCTAATACCGGTAGAGACTATGGTATAGTATTTTATAGTGGTGTAGTATTGTAGAGTGTGTGAACACGGAGCGTCTTGGGGTCGCTGCTAGCCGTGCTCTCACGTCAAAAGCCCACATCAAAAGCCGACGTACCCGGTACGTACTACACTATAAATCTTGAAAACACGGACAGCCCTCCATGCCATGGTTACCGTCCAAGCACGGTTGATCTCTGATAACAAATTTAATGACGCATTGGTGGCATTGGTGACGTAGAGGGCACACAGGGAACATCCACTGTGGGTGATGTCAATAGTCAATAGTCGCGAAGCGGCCAAAGGGGGACGGGAGAGGCTCCAGCTCTCCAGAGCTGAACCGATATTTATTTTTGTTTCCATTCATTCGGTCGGAGCCTTGTTGGGACCAGACGGTGGCTTTCTTGACGTCCCCGATCGCGGCGCTGTAACCGCCTGTACCGCTGCAGATATAGCAGCAGAGACCGACGACACCGTCAGAACGTCCCTTTCTGATTTGGCAAGCATCCTCGACAGAGACAGCTTTCTTGAAAGAGGCGAACGGGTCCCCACCGCCGGCCCCGCTGATGGCGATGCTGATGCTGAACTTGATCCTGATTTGGACGCAGATGCTGATGCTGATGCCGATGTTGATGTTGATGCTGATTTTGATGCTGATGCTGATGTTGGGGATTTTGATCCTGATGCCGATGCCGATGATAGGGGTCGCTCTGGCTCTGGGTTTGGTGGTGATGCAGCCGTTGAGGCCGAGCCTGGGGCTGAGGCTGGGGCTGAGCTTGGCTCACGCAGCTCAGGCTCTGAGGCTGTGACTGGGCTTAACTCAGGCTCTGAGGCTGTGACTGGGCTTAACTCAGGCTGTGATGCTGAGACTAAGCCTGGCCCAGGCTCTGACTCTGAGCCTGAGCCTGGTCCAGGGTCGAATGCTGAGACTGAGCCTGAGCCTCGCCTAGGCTCTGATGCTGAGACTGGCTCTAGCTCCGCTGTTGATGATGGCTTTAGCTCCGCTGTTGACGTTAGCTTGGGGTCTAGCTCTGGGGCTGGGGCTGGGGCCGGTGCCGGGTCCGGGGCTGCAGCTGGGGCTGGCGAGGCCGGCCCCTTTGTTCTGTCGGAGGCTCTCGGGTAAGGGCTGGGGGTAGGCCTGGGCGAAGGGGTCGGAAAAAAATCGCTCGTCGTGTCCTGGGCATCAGCGCTGGCCACGGTACCTTGAGGGCGAATGTCGTATCTATCGATGCCAATGCCGATGCCACCGCTTCCGTTCGCGCTGCCTTCATCCTTGCCACCGCTGTCCCTCACGGTCTGCTCCGTACTGGGTAACACCACCTCCACCACCTCCACAACCTCTGAAATCACACCCTGCGTCAAGTCCGAGTCCGATCGGCATATCGCCTCCTGAGGGGAATAGTCCGTCGCATAGATCACGTCTGTTCCTACAGTGCTCGCGGCGTGAAGCTTCACGCTGGCTGTGCCGTTACCGGCTACTTCTGTTTCACATGCGACCGCAGCTTCGAGCTCGGCCTTGTCCCCACGTTCTGATGCCGCCTCTGAACTTCCGGACAACAAATCTGCCACAGTTTGGAGACCTTCGACGGCTTGCTCCCCCGGTTCAGTGTGTCCGTGTTTCTCCTGGACCTCCTCGATGCAGACATCGCCGCCACCACCACCACCACCACTACCACTACCACTACCACCACCATCCTCATCCCCATCCCCATCGCCATCTTCATGGCCATCCTCATCCTCATCGCCATCCTCATCGTCATCATCATCATCATCGTCGGTATCGGAGTCCCCAGGCATAGACATCCCCAAGGGCCGCCTGTTCGGGCCCGCGTGGTTGAGCGTCTTCTGTAGACCAACCCCACCCTCGTAGTAGCACTTGAGCCTAGCTGCGAAGCAGATGAAGTCCATCAAACCTAAGATGAGATGAAAGCGGTGGGTGGTGTATAATATAAGCCCAGGAGCGCCCGAGACAGAGATACGACAGAGGGGAGGTTGGACAGGAAATGACGTACTCATGGGGTACTCGTGGGGTATCTGCGCGGCGCGTGGGTCAGCGTTTTCTGGAGACCAACCCCGCCCTCGTAGTAGCATTTTAGTCTCGCCGCGAAGCAGATGAAGTCCATCAAACCTAGAGTATCATAGCGCCGGTAGATGATAGAGGTGGTAACGCCAGCAGCAGCCAGGACAGATCAGTTTAGGGAGGTTCGGGAGGTTGTATGTGCTTGTTGCTTGTCGGGGGTCGTTACGGTGACCAATCAATGCTTCAATCCACACAAGCCGGTAATATACTGACCGCGCAACGCTTTGATCTCAACAAGTTGGCGTGATGCCACAGCTATTAATACATTAATACGACGTCGAGACTATTCGCTGCCACGTCAAAAAAAATACTCGACTACAACCAGGAAAAAAAAGCTACATTCTGGTGTCATACACTGCTGCAAACTACCCCTGTTCAAGTGAGGCCAGCTTTTCGTCCGAAACAAAAAAAAAACAGGCGCCCCTTTCTCTCCCACACGTTCGCGGTCTGCCGTCTGTGGGTGGCTGATATGGAGAGAGCCCCGCAAAAACATCGCAAGTAGGTCGATAAAAAAATACATAAGTAGGAGGGTGTGGCGTGGGCACGCCAGCCCAGAGGAGCCACCAACTCACGCGAAGCCGAACCTACTCGCTCTGACAGAGATCGCTACTGCTGTAGCACGGTAGTTGGGCCGGCTCGGCTTGACTCGTTGCCATGAAACAAGCATCAACAAAAATATCTCAGGCGTGTACTTACCACATGCGAAATCCCAGGCACAACATTTGACAGACCTGAACCTGAAACCTTGCGCAGGCACCACCCTCCTTCATCTCCATCCACCCCACCTTTGCTGAAGGGACGCGGTAAACAACACCTCTCTTGTTCTTGTAAAGACAGCCACAGACACATCCGCGCGGGGAGCATAATACCGATCGAACCCCAAAGGCAATCCTCAGGTTGCATGTTGTCTACCTTACGATAATGCTGTACGTTACCTATTTTTCCGTCGCAGTCAACGTCAACAGCTTTGATGCACGCCTCTATCTCCCTCTCCTGCGCATAGTCGTCTTGCTCGTCCGCGTATTCTTCAAGCGCGACACCGTCGATAAACTCGCTCCCTCGCTGACAGTCGCGACAACGACGATCACCACCACCACGCACGCAGAGACGCGTGAAAACACGTGAAAATGTAAGAATGGCATGACATCGAACGCGAAAGCTGAGGATGGTGGTACTATGTCCTACTAATAGTACACATAGAACTAATAGTGCGTACGTTGGGCGTCGGCAGGAACGACTTGACAACCGCCTTATACGGTGCTGTGTCCTACTATTATACCATACTGTAATAGCTTCAGTAGACTACTATTGCTAGTGCTATTGCTATTAGTACGAATGCTATTAGTACGAGTGCTAGTGTCTGCAAAAGAAGGGTTGAATAGCTTCCGTCCGCCTACGGTAGTAGTTACATTGCCTCCAACAACAAGCGTCACACGCAAAGCACCAAGGGCAAGAATTTACGCAAACGCCTTCCAGGTGAACGAAACCCTATCAGCAAAGGGAGAAGGTTCCGCCGTACACCCGCACACCCCACGACATTGCTCACCACTCCTGGGCGGGCCTATTGCATTGCATTTCCCCAAAAACGGAGCCACATGGTGGGGTTTCCTCGGTCGTGGGATATGGTCAGTAGGCATTCCAGGTGTATATTCTGAACAACAGCCCAACGACAATATCAGGCATCCCACAGGATGAACACAAGCAGTACCGCAGTACAGCCGGCGTTCGATTGGCACAGCACAAGGCTCCTCGCTCAAGCTACTATTAATATGTTAACAATACGCGATTGTACGCCTTCGAGGCGGCAACGTGACTATGTTGGTCAAGTCATGAGGAGGGTCAACGCCCACCCGTCGGCTACAAGTAGTACAGCACATAATCAACAGATCATGGACAGCTATTAATAGCATACTACAACCGTTTTCATGGTCTCCGTTTTATTTTGAGTTCCTCTTGTATAGGTGGAGGGGGTGAATACCTGGTCCATCAGCGCGAAGAGAAGCTTGAGTCCCAGAATTTCGGCGTGAGTGAAGGCGCAGTCGTCCTGTGGCCACAGCACACAGCCCCCCGTAAGAGTTTGGCGTCAGGTCAAACAACAAAACACGCGAAACAATGGGCCCCATCGTCAGCAACGAAGCCGTCCACAATTCATATGGGTGCTGAAACCCACCCATACACCTTCAGGGCAGGCAGTAGGTGTGCGGTGAGGTGCCTAGACTTCAGCCGTAGAAATGTGCAAATCTAGTATAGAGGCGGCACGGATAATCACCTCACGGCCCACACACAATCGTGGCAAACGTTACACATATATACATATATTCTCGTGCCTACCACCTGCTGTAGTACATCTTGCTGTACCAGGTACCAGGTACAATTTACCAGGTATGATATCATACGAGCTGGGCCAGCCAAGACCCCATCGATTCAGAAGGTCGGTAATGCAGCGCCCAATTTTACGCAGGCGGACATCAAACTTCTACACGGTGTTGTCCATGCAAAGCAGCCAACTGAGACGTGTCCATCCGGGCTTTTTTCTTCTTTTTTGTTCGAGAGATTTGACCGAAAATTAACCCCAAAAAATAGAAACACGACTGAAACCCCTCTAAAAAAACGAAAAATACAAAAACAGGAACACCTTAATTTTGCACGGGCGTCACAAATACGGTGTTAAACTTTCAGATCGAAAATCGTAAAATTGAGCGCTGCATCGCAGTAAATACCTGGTACATTTTTTCTCGGTACTGGTACACTTGATTAATCTATGCAATATTGTTTTAGACCATATATCGTGATGGGCAACGAATTGGGTAATGAAACTGATATCGATCTTCTCCTTGTACCCCCAGTAATGTCTCCATCAAATTTCGCCTTGATCGGGAACGATGATTTTATTACTGAATTTAGGAGGAATTTAGTCTAAAAAGTTGGTGTTTTTGAGTTTTCGCCGATAGCTCGTCGACTTCGACTCGAAATACTAACATGTCATAATTCCTATTGTTTTCGCCCATGCACTGATATATGTCAGGGCCAGTGCCTCCAAATGTCAAATACTAATTCGCAGTGCGAGATACGACTCCATGATTGATCGTCCGCTTCATGGCTGGCCCAGCTCGTAGCTCGAAACGAACAGCAGAACAGTATACACCATACATAGCTGGAACTAGCTCGGCCAACACCCGCACGCGCGGTCGTGGTTGCTTGCAGGTCGCCATCATCCCCCACTACCCCCTTCAGCCACTATGATACCGTACCGTGCCTTACCACGTACCATACCATTCCATACCGTTTCGCTCAACCCCGTACCGAAGTGTGAATGGTACCTACTGAGCTGTAGGGGTAAAATATCGATCGATTACCCAGGCCAGGGCAATATATCCTCGTAACATTCTCCACTCTGAAAGGAGGGATCTTTGGGACGTAACGGTATCGTATACGGCCACACGTTGAGCTACCCATTTCGTTTCAATACCTGGGGAACCAGGGAGGTATGTATTTAGGGACGCACGCGCAAGCGTTTCTATAAAATAAACGTGCGAAGTGAGATTCGAAGCCGTGTCCTCGACGACGTCGAATGTGAAGGTATTACCTACTGAGCTATAGGGGTAAAAGACCGATCGATCACCCAGCCCAGGAAAATCCTTATAGCAATACCATATCATACCACACTATACACCCTACAATTCCATATAATTCCGTACAATACAGTACGATACAACAGCCCAGCACCACACCACAGCATACGCCACAATACCATACCATACCAAGCCACATTATACCATGCCACACCCTACCACACCATAACCGAGCACTGTACATCTACGAGGTACAGTATCTCTCGATTGCCTGATGCCGATTTTCGGGCGGCGTCAGGTTCGCTGCTCACCGCGAAAGTCCCCCTTCTGCTCAGGCTGGGCGGTGACAGCTGCATCTCGTTGGCATCCCTGTCGTGATCATCCCCGATACCCCCTTCCCGGCGGAAGGATTGCTTTGTGGACGCGGTGAGCGACTCGGACGAGCTGTTCCTCGATGGCGGGTGGGTAGACGACCTGCTCCATGAACAAGAACAATATCGCGCCAAGTCAATCCCCGGAAACAAGTCACAGCAGCTATTTTGCTGTGCAAATACAGTGCAGTCAGTGGCACGCAGAACTTGTTTATGAACATGCACGACATTATCTTGCTGATATTGACTGATATGAACCCGGATACTTGTACCCAGTTGACATACATGTACATGAATACTGAACATTGTGTGGTATATGAACACATATGATTCGTAGGCAGCGTTCGCCATCAGGCCCAACGCAGTCTGCGTCAATGTATGACATAACACCAAAGACCCCATTTTGGTGCGCATGCACAGATGATAGATGATAGATGTGCCCTCTGCCCGCTTCTTGGAGAGGCATACCCAAAACAACTATTAATAAACAACTAAAAAGTACAATATGGTACAACAGTACTGATAACCTGGAAATTAGTCAATATGAATAATGAGTTCAACCAAATCCGCTAAGGCTTGAGGTGGGTCTTGAGGCGAGTCTTCCCTAGGTTTTGACTGCTAATTACTGTACTTCAAGACTACCAGGTACCAGGCATGATAGCGAGGTAAGTATATACCGGCAGTAGATAGGGTGAGGTACTACTAACCTTGAATCTCTCTGTCCTGAGCTTCCGGTAGCTTGCCCCGCCACTTGCGTTTGCCCCGCCGCCAGTCGCTTATCGATCTGTTTATCATAGTGCAGTGCATGAACAAGACGGATTGGTTATCGATATTATCGCTACTATCGCTATAATCGCTACCAGCAACACACACATATATGTTACGGTCGCTCAAGGGACCACGGCATCAAGCACCAATTCCTCAATAATGCCGATATGCACTAACCATGAATATGTCAACATGTGAACAAAATATCATCATGACAACCAAAGCATGAATTCCTTGAATGTTCAAGTTAACCACACAATACGATTGTCCTGACACGGCAGTAGCGTTTCAACCAACGACTGGGCGGAAACCCGACGTGCTCCGTCCCGGCCTTATATATAGGGATGCGAGGGTCTACGGCCATACGACTACGGCCATGCATGACATGAGCACACCCCCCCCCCCTCCCCAAGCAAAGGTCTCAGAATCACGATGTATAGGGATGCGAGGGTCTACGGCCATACGACTACGGCCATGCATGACATGAGTACACCCCCCCCCCTCCCCAAGCAAAGGTCTCAGAATCACGAATATGGTAGTGATCAACGGCTCCGCGGGTGCCGCATGACTACGATACGTACGTATACACCCACGATGGAAGGGGTTCGGCTGCTGTTCATACGGCTAATAAGTGTACCTCCGACGAGCGTTGGGGTATACTTCGAAGTATGGGGGTATGTCAGTTTGTTGTCGCGGGGGGCGCAGACAGTAGAGCAGTAGAGGTAGAGGCAGGTCATACTAATAGTCACTACCGTAGGTGAAGAGGAGCATCGACTGACTGCATGCCTCGAGTCTGTTCGGATTAGATTGAGGCATCGCTAAGGCATCATTAAGGCATGATTGAGACATGCCTTCAGTATTTTAGAGCGAAAAAATGACATACCCAAAAGACGATTACGTACCTCGCACGGTATCGACAGCACAAAGCAGCCAAGCAGCCTCTACATTACTTATGTATAACACTGGTGTGTAGATGTCTTGTAAACCGAGTGCCGAAACCAAAGTGCAGGGAGTTCCGGTACGCTTCAAACACCAATGCAATGCACATACCAGGTAGTGTTTACTGGTGCTGCAGCCCGGCCACACCATCAATCGACACAACAAGCTACCAGGTATTAACTACTGAAGCTAAGAAGCTAGACTAATAAGCTAACAACACCTCACTCCTCGTGCTTTCGGTCGTTTTGAAAATAAAAATAACCAAAATCCTGGGTCCCCCAAGGGCTCGTATGAAGCACAAGGTACGAGGTACTTGCGTACCTGGTATATCCTTATTACGTACCAGGGTAGTAGATGATAACCCTTTCGGGAATTGAGAGGCCAAAAGCCACGGAACTAACAACGAGTACACCACGCACCGCCCACACGCAGCAGTCGGCCGCTGCCGATTCCGGGGTGATACATGAGAACCGAGAACAAACACTTTTATTAATTACTCCGTACATTTTACCTCGCCAAGTAATTTGTCCTGGTCACACTTAATTAAGAGGCCTAGCTGCGCTCTCAAGAGCTCCCACTCGGAACACGCCTGCCTAACTCCACCTCTCGGAGAACCTTCCGGGCGTCTTTCCATTACTTGCGCAACAATTTATCGTTTTTTCGAAAATCACATCCAGTTAGTCCAGCTCAGCTCACACAAAGTCTGAGACAAAAATCCCACACTAACTCTATTCTTTTCGAAAGAGTCGAAAAAAAGTCAAGAAATGAATCTTCAAAACTGAGGGAGATAGCCCCTCCCACACGGAATTCAAGATAAAACGTGTGAAGCGCGCAATGCTTGGTCCTGCGCCCTTAAGCCTCTTGGCATTTGCAAGTCGCCCATTTAACCACGTCACACAGCAGGCGTGCTTTTTCCTGCGCGAGTAAACTCTTGGCGTTTGCAAGTCGCCCATTGCGCCACGTCATGAGAACGACATGAGCATCCTGTCGGCGTCACACCCTGTTCTATTTTACTTCATTGAGTGAGCGTAGCGGGCGACGAATAGCCGCCCGCGAAGCGGGGCGCCTTGTCATACATACCTGGCACCAAGTTCCCTTTAGTGGCTGGAATGCACTGCAAGGAGTGGCACTGCAAGGAGTGGCAACTGCAAGGAGTGGCACAACCCTCTCGCAGCCGGACATCTTACAGCAGTAGGCTACATACATACTTGCCATTGAAGACCACTCTCCCTATTCATAGGTGGGGGTGCTGCTTGTGCAGTCAGAGCGCGCGTTTCATTTCCGAGTGTTGAATATACGAGTGCGTGTGATATGATAGAAGTATCTGGGTTCCAAGAGGCTCAAGTAGTGCATAGCGCATACAGTGCAGAGTGCATTCTGTATACTGGTACTTTTAATAGTAGTACTGCATACATACTGGCTTACCGGTACGTACACTTCGATTTTTAGCCCAAATGAAGTGTCGCGAACGAGCTGGTATACTAGACTAGAGCTATACACCGTATTGATACCTGGTAAAATGGCGAGTGTACACATAGTTCGTGGTATATACATACCTCCGCTTCGGCGTCGCAGGCAAGAGCGGTGACTCGGCGCCTTCCCCTTTGACCTCTCTGTCCACCATCGACATCATCGCCCGATTCGGTAGAAGAACGCCATGGTGCAAAAGAGCTGCCGCCAGATCCATTTTCGCCTCCCAGTGCTGACACGCGACAAGGCATCATACAACAAGACAGCAACATGAGATAGGACGCATTGCTGTTGACACGCTCCACTGCAGCTGGTCCGATCGCTTACGTCGTGTCTATAGGTACAACATCATACTATTAATATCACACTATCAGTACATCGTATACTACAACTACTACTCGTAGCAGCGTCTTCGTGAGCGCCCCAAGGAAAGAACCAACACAAGGCACAGACACCCAAACTACAGGGTAGAAACGCAAGGTACGCAACACGAAGCAAGAAAAAACACGAGGGAAACTTAGTTGGTATGGACTACTGCCGTGCATCGTAAACGAAACAAACTATTCAACAGCACAACATACTTGGTATATATTAATAGTAATAGTAATAGTAGTAGTAGTAGTAGTAGTAGTAGTAGTAGTAGTAGTAGTAGTAACAAAATACGAATACTATGGTTACGTTATCCATCTTATTCTTAATAACAGTGTGTGCGCATGTACACAGTAACCTGATTGCGCCACCGATGCTCCCGGAGGGGGGGGTGGCGGGAACTTTCCGTTCTTGGCACAGCCCGCCGAATGCCTTCTCTGAGAAACGGTGCCCGCTCCACCCCCCACGGGTCCTGAACCGCGAGTGGCCGATGGCGATGAACCCACACTTCCTCCTTTCTTGCCGTCCCTTCCAAGGCCGCCGTTCATCGTCTTCCCTGCACCCCACAGGGGAGGGGGAGAGCCTATGGCAACCTGAGGTGAGGGAGTTGCAGGTGAGGGAGTTGCATTGGAGGTAGCTTAGAGGATGTCGCAGAGGCTTGTTGTCAGACGCCTTAACCGTTTAGCACACGAATCATACCAGATCAAGAACCAAACATACTACGAGTATGATTTTCGGCGGATTAGCGTGTTTTTGGATGTTTTTTGTACTAGCCACGAGAAGGCGTCGACCCAACCCTAACCCTAACCCCAACCCTATAACCCTGGTCCAGGCTAAGGCTCAGGCTAAGGCTCGACCCGAGCGTGGCTTCGACGCGCGTTTTGGACAATCTGGAAAATAAATGTGCGGACCACCACAAAAATGGTGATACAATATTTTTGGTACTTTCTCTGGTACGTCTTATGGATCAAGATCACGGTGAAAGGCTAGTGGGGGGCAGATTCGGGCACGTCTCTTTTGCGCACATCATCAAGCTAGCGAACTAATCTAGAACTACTGTAGTATACCATGCCTGGCACGCACGTTGTTTATGTGCTGTGTGTGCTGTATGTGCTGTAGAGGCTAGGGGTGCTATACTGCTACAAATATAGAAGAGCTGCAGTGTATCGCTTGTGCACATGCGGCATGTCGCTCTCGGCATCCTGCAACTAGGGGACGAGCCTGACTGCTCCCAGCCCAATGGCGTAATTTTTACGGTATACAGTGGAAACTGCTGGAAGGAAACCTAACCCTAACCCCACCACGCCAAGGCAATACGAGGTACGAGTGTATGCCAAACACCGTCAGCGACATTCAATATTAACGATAAACCTGGCGCGGCACCCCCAAACACGTATGCTATGCTATGCTATGCTATGGTATGTCATGCTATGCTACGCCATGCCATGCTAACCCATGCTAACCCATGACATGCCAAGCGCTGTCTCAAAGGTCGGCGGGGTGCATCTACACATCCAACCTACACAAGTGAAAATGAAAAGTCATGTTGTCCGTGTTCCACGGTGCATACTGTAGATGAAAAGAGCACCGCACCGCACCGCCATCAACAGGAATAATTCAACAGGTTGGTCCACACCTTGTCCACCCAGATGCGGCGGGCCAGCGCCGAGTCCTTAACCCTGGTGAGCTTGGTGGCCACGGTATCACCGGGGCGGGTGCGCTTGGTCAGCGCCTCGAACACCTGAGCCACCACAAGCACACCAATAGCATCATCAGCAGAACCAACAAGCAACAGCAGCAGCAGCAGCAACATCAACAGCGATGACCGCCGACCGCATCAATAACAGCACCAATGTCAATCAGAACAGGAGGAACGGCCATCAACAGCATTTACCGTGACAGCAAGCAAGAGCAACAGCAAGAGCAACAGCAAGAGCAATGAACAGCATCGGCCGTACATCCACCTGTGCTTACAATAACACTGGCCGAGCCCGACCCTACCCGCAAGGTGACATGAACGGCATTGCTGCAAGGGGCTTCGAGAAGACGTCACATGAACGGCAAAGCGTTCCAGAGGCGCTGGATCCACGGACATTGTTCCACGATTTGTGAGGCAGTTGAGGACCCTGGGTCTCACTCACGTTTATCTTTTGCTTGGTATTGGTCTGGGCACTGCCATCCCTGGGACTGCCTGCCGCTGCCTTTGCTTTTGCCTTGGATTCAATGGACGCCTTCATCTGCGATACGATGCCGCCTGAGCCACCACCATCCCGCGAGTGCTGCTACAACAAGCGACACGGGCAATGTGTAAGCAAGACGCGCACAATACAGCACAACGAAGCACAATAACACATCACAAGGCAGCACAACATACCACAGCAGATCACAGCAACACGCCGCACAACAAAAAACAACACCGCACGCACGACACAGCACAGCATCACGAAGCACAGCAGAGCACAATACACGTGTACAGAGGTGCCGAACCGATTTTCCAGCCGAATCGTGCGACGCAAGCCGCGCGAGGGCCGCTTGGCAGCACTCAAAGTACTGCCTGCACAGCACTGGACGAACCTACCATCTCCTACCATCTCCACACGAGCCAAATCGACTAGCACGCGGCACGGCCGGCAGCTGTATGATTATTACTCATCAAAATCGAACCACATGAACAGCTTAAAACATGGCTTCGCCGGTCGGGCTGCAGCCCCACCCCCCCCCCCGCCCCCCCCTCTGTCTCTCGCTCTTCGTGTCTTCCCCTCCCCCTTCTGTCCTTCCCCCCGGCTGCCCACCTTTTTCCTGTCGGAGCGAGCCTTGTGCTCGAAGATGGTTGTAATCTCAGTGACGGTGTTGCTGGGTTTTCCCATGTCGACAGGCAGTGGGGCTGCCTTTCCGGCTCTCTTGGCGGCAGGATCAAACCTATTTCGAAGCTCGCTCACCTATACATACGACGGCACGTCGGATGGATTGCCCCCAGTGCTATTATTGTTGTGAGTTAACGCAAGCAGAACAACATCAGCAATCAAAATCACAACATTACGAGACAACGCGGTTCGTCTGAGAAGGCGAAGCTATAGGAGTGAGCGACCAAGGTTAGAAACAGAGACGGGCATCTCGTTTTTGGCCAATCCACAATCGAAACATGAACAAAACATGCCGACGTGATAGAAACCCTAACCCTGAATACGGGAGGGAGGGACGATATGCTCATGGCGAGGATAAACAAGACATGCGTTGCGTGTCGCAGTCAAGATAATACCTGGTACGTTAAACGAATAACCATGACCAAGACACCCACATGTGAACACAATAAAAACCAACCCCGCGGCGAGTAGGATGCAAAATCAGCAAAAAAACACTCACACGTTCCGCTGTGACGGCGCTGTGATAAATCCTTGTCACTCCACGTTGGCAGCACTGCATACCACCGCTCCAATGTCCGAAGTCTGACTGCACGATTGCCTCATTGCCGTTGACAAGTGTCGACACAAAACTCTTGGCAAATGACTATGAAGGATGTACGACTATGTACACGTACTGTAACTCCTGTTGACAAGTGGCTCACACGACACTACTCACTACTTACCGTGATCTTGGTGGTGGAGCCTACGAGCGAGCTGACGCTGGAGGGGGTGTTGCCTTTGGTACTTAGCCTGCTGACGCCTTCGTCTTCGCACGACTCTATACGGGCGTTCAAGTAGTCAGGGTGGAGCTCGTTGATTCTGGAAGGGAAGGAAGAGAAAAAGAGAAAACGGGGTCGACTATCGCATACCAGTACATTCAGTCATTTACTCCACAAGCAAAAATAATCGAATCACACCAATCACCTGAAAATAACACCACCGACCAAACACATGTAAACACCTGGTATCATAGTATCGGCAGTAAAGAGTATATACAGTAACTGAGCACGCTCCGTGTATGGCTCAGTGTATCGCGGGTCGAGGGAGACGAACAGTCGTGCTCAGTCGCTCAGCCGCAGGCACGTCCATAGCGCACTGCCGAAATAAAGTATTGGATAACCGGCATAGTCTAAGAACATTTGTCAGGCTTTTACTTGACGCATACGAAGCAATAGTAACACAAGGCCACACTGGCTTGGTTGCTGCCCTGACTGGCTTGGCTACTGTATTGGCTTCATTGAATTGGTTGACACGGCGAAGCGGAGGATACGCAGTGGTCAATGAGTGCACCCGTCGATGGATGCAAGCACTAACAAGTACCGAAGTGTAACACTACAACACTCTGCACCGCCGTTAGTGGCCAACCGATCCATCATACCGATCATCAGACAGAAAAGCAATGTGGGCCTACTCGTGCTACAAAAAATAGCAGTGTCCGATCAATCCTTGATATATACAATAAACTATAGCATTAGCCGATCAGTCGTCGATACCCAAATGACCGATCGAAACGTTGATGCACTGGCCATTCAATCGTGCAACATGTCCAGTACCTACTGCCGTATACCAGTAGACCACATCGCATAGGAATAGGAGTAGATAAAAGAGTCTCACCTGTCGTGAGCTGCTTCAAACTCGTACAGGTCGTGTGCCGTCAAGCTCCGGTCCTTTCGCAGCTATGACACATGAGACACATGAGGGCACGAGACAGTGTCAGACAAGGGCAGTAGGCAATGACACATCGGTAAGGGCAGCAAACAGATGCAAAGCATCACTATCACTTGTCACCATATAATTCATCATCGTCACCAACAACGCAGGCGACAGTAAAGTTGTGGTTGAGGTTGAGGTTTCGAGTTACGATGCAATGCTCAACGTTACAACACGCAGAGAGTGCGAGACGTAGGGAACAGTATGTTGCCAAATTGTTCTTTGATTATCCTTGCGCTAGCTCAAGACTCGCGGGGCAGTAGGGCAGTGCTCAACAGCTTGCCGTGGTGAGCCAGGAGCACACCCGGTAGCTTGCAGCCCCGATAACTCTCGCGGGCAGCGTCAGCCAGCATAATACTACTGTAGTATTGACATCTCTACAGCACAGTACAGCAGTGCAAGAGCCGATCTGACGAAAAACGATACCTGATGCACACTACCCGGCTGCATGTAATATAGCAGGTACATTGCTGTACAACCACGACTATTAATACAAGTTATGTGACTGTTATATCTTAGACGACTAGGAATGCAGTCGGAATCGCAACCCGAAATATCGAGCGGCCCAAAGAAGGAGCCAAACCAAAGCAATGGGCAGGTATCAGCTGAAGCATCCCTCCCGATTTCGTGCAGCAGAAAAAGGCCAAATCAGTTCCTACGAAAGCTACTATTTGTGCAGGAAAAAAAGACACTTGAAAGAGTTCTCCATACAGTAGCACCCTACCACGTTTTACACGAGACCATACCACGTTCTACGCCCTGCGGAGGGAGGCATGTCTTACCGGCGGAGGGCTTGAGGGGGCGGAGCCCTTGGCAGATGCGTCAAGCTCAGAGGAAGCCATGTCCCCTCCGACAGAGTTGCCTACGACGCTGCTACATTCGCTAGCGTCGCCGCCGTCCTTGAAAAGCAATTTTTTTTTTATCGTTCAGTTAAAAAGTTAAAACAGGCGGTTAAAACAGGCAGTTAGAACGAGACGTGAGACCGGACCCCGCCGGAGGTCTAACCCGTGCACTGCAAAGCGACCAACAAAGCAATTACTATGGCCGAGCATCATATACTATACTATACTATACTGCTGTAGTGCACAAAGCAGGTGAGCGTATACCACCCACAGTACCCATACAGTATGTCAATCCATGACACATGCGGCTGATAGGGCAGAGCGTCTGCCACATACCTACACTACCTACTGGCTACTTGGTGTTTCTGATCGACTTGATCGATAATAAACCGCTGCGTCAGGTGATAGACGTCATGACCAAGCAGTCTTGTCTCGTGTTCTGCTCATGACACCAAGCTTCCTGCTACTCTTGCTGGCAACCAGTGATACCAACACTTGCTACTATCACTACAACTTTGAGAGCTAATTTTGCGGCGAACATCACCATTGCTCTACTGCTACTGCTGCTGCTGCTGTTACTACTATTACTACAACTATACCAGGTACAGCTAAGTGCAACACGCAATTCTATACATGGTATGCCGAATTATGATGCGAGACGAGACGAGATAAGCCCCACCCGTCGGAAGGCCAGACTCTCCCCCTCCGTATACCCCCTCCCCCCTCCGTTTCCCGACTACCGCGATAGTGACGATACCGAATATCCTAAGGTACGCGTGAGTGTCGAGCGCTTCTTCAATCTCGCCCAGATCACGCTACTGTAGGACCAGAATCGTGCAATCTATCAGTACTATACAATATACCAGTGAACCGTACGGTACGCCTCACAACACAGAGGGCAATACGATAGAGAGTTCAGTACAGCAGTGAGCGACGGTACTTGAGATATTGAGATTTCGCAAAACAGGCTCGTTTTTCCCACGCAACATAAACTCGTTTACACCCTGAACTGATAAATTACTACTACTGGTACACCCTGCATCAAATACTAATTTGAAGCTGACCGGAAATAAGAGTTTCTGAAGTGATGCTCCCTAGTAATACGACTAGTGTACCGCCATGTCGTGCAGCAGTTCACCACAACCTTATACTACTGCGGTGTAATAAAACAAAGTACAGCAGCGTGATACGAGGTATAGCATAGTATAGTTGGGGTTTTGTGGTCACCGCGAGGGGTTGCGCCGGTCCCATCCTGCCGGCCAGCTTGACGAAATCCCTGAAGGTGGTGGGCATGTAGGGGCAGGACTCGATCAACGCGGTGAGATGCACCTCAGACCTATAGTAACGAATAACAGCAAAAATCAGATACAACACCGACCAAGAACGGTAGGTGGGTGGGTGGGTGGGCGGGTGAGTAGAAAGGTGGGCGCATTGCAGTCGGCGTTAAGCCGAGTTACAAGAAAAAAACAGGAGCAGGGGTATGTAAAAACAAACCGCAGTATACAGCGCACACCCCTACTGTAGTTTTGGTATGGTATTTGCTACCTGATATCTAACAATACGCGGTATGTTATAAGAAGGTAAACTGTGGAGGACAGGTTTTGGGACAGGTTCGTACAACGGTCATCGTACATGTACCCATGGAAGATACATCAGGAGTGGTATCCCATCTGAGAATCTTTCGGAGAACCCGGAGGACTCGGCTGAATAACCCGAGCGTCCTTGACGTCTAGACGGGCCTTGTTTGCCTGTCCGAACCTCTGCTGCGACGAGTGGTGTCACGGTCTCAGCACCCAAGACTATCTTCCCGACGGAAAGCTCTGTGGGTGTTCTGCCGGTGTACCCTTGCCCGCTTGCTTCCTCCGCTTCCTCTCTTTCTTATTCAGGCTTCGCTTTGGAGAGGCGGTCGGTCAGCCTGACCACCTCTCGAAAGCGAAGCCTGGAGAAGAAAGAGAGGAAGCGGAAGAAGCAAGCGGCCAAGGGTACGCGGGCAGAACACCCGCAGTCAACAGGGGGCGGTTCACAAGCAGAGGGCAGATGATCGGTAGCAGAAGCGAGGCTATCACTTGAGTGGGTATCGAAAGCATCCGACTGCATTGAATGCCACCTCTAAACGGGTAAATAACCCCGCCAGAGATAAGGAGCACCCAAATACCTCCACCTCCATACCAGGTATCAAGTATCATCCCCTTACTAAATGATCGCGACAATTCATCCTTAGCAAAGAGGGCTTGACGTGAGCAAGGTGTACAGATACTTCTCGTGTCTCGTTCGCGTGGAGTTTGAGGGGACCTTCGGAAGACTACGAAAGTAGGGAGTCCAAAAAAACGGATGCAACCTCAATCTCACGAGCAAGCTATCAGTATCAGACAGCCGTCATACCAATGACGCCTACCAGCTGGTTTGGGGATTCCGTCAGACATGTTCTTCGACATCAGGGTTTCCCGCAGTTTTTTTTAAGTAGGGCCCTGAAACTTCGCGCATACTTTCCGTGCTGTTACGTCGAGGGGTGTATGGAGGGATTGCAACTTATTTTCTTCTTTTTTTCTGCCAGTTACCTGGGTGGTGTCTCTGGTGTTTTTCTGAATATGAGTAAGGTATTGGGATTTTAGGGACCTCGAATCTCTAGCGAACATGAAATAAAAGTTGCACCACCTCCACACCCCGGTCTGCATGATGGCATAATGGCCTAATGGCACGGAAGGTGTGTGCGACGCTTCAGGGTCTGATTTAACAAAACGCGTGAACTTCTTATCGGCTATCGTGGGAAAAACGTGGATTTCACCGGTTTTTCGAAATTACTCGGCTTCAGTAGTTGTAATTTTACGGCAAAAGGAATGATAACTACTTCGAGCACACACGCACCATTGGTTTGTTGGCTTTTTGCTTACTAGAGGTATACCAGGTATAGCAGGCATATGTACTGTACTCGGTATTAACCCTTTCGCTAGACACCATGCTATACCATACCATATCATACCACACAATACCATACCATACTACACCATATAATGCCAGTCGGTATGGCAACCACTAACACGTGGGTTGCGGTGTGGTGTTGCCAACCGTTTACAGTATTATTACGTGGGGCCATAGTTAACAGGACCAAATATTGTTAGTAAAAATGGTTAAACATATAGGTTTTTATGTACACCATAGGTCCTGTTAACTAGGGTCCCCCGTAATAGTAGTAGCACGGCTTTTATGGTACCAGCTACTACAGTACAGCAGGATCAGGCTGCGCATGTGTCGGAGATGTCCTCGCAGCAGTGTCGTTGCATTGGGCCGTAGTGTAGTTCGGGTACATGCCTTTCCTCCATGATAAGCTGCTTCGTGGGTTCGATGACCGATGCTGTATTCGCCACTTCTTTTTTTCGACTATTTTTCCCCTCATGCAAACTCGTATTATAATCAAGTTAATTCCCAGAGGGGTGAATAATTGATTGCGTGATTGGTTGATTGATTGATTGATTGGCTGGTTGATGGGCGCACCTGTCCGGTCGGTTGAGTCGATCCGGGTGATCGACGCACTCGAAGTGCTCCACTTGCGGCTCCAGCTCCTGGGAAAGAAGCTCCAGCACGGCAGCCCTACAAGAAAATACACAAGACGCCAAGAAACACCAACAACCTTGAGCTAAAACATGCATGTGTTTTTCATTCACGCCCAAACATACCAGGCATCATCATACATTCCGACAAATGGCTACCTGGTATCAATTGCTTATGGTATGAATGGTATACTATCAAAAGGTACTACGGAGTATACATATTAACAGCAGTACTGCGCGTAAAAAATAACACAATAGCAGTGGTGCACGCAACCTTAAACCGGTTAAAACATAGCTGACGTGCTGCTGTTCTACGAATGAGGCGGCATCGGCGGTGGTCGGGGGGGGGGGGGGGGGGTGAACTTGCCAACAAACACGATAGATACATTTGCCAACAGCCCCCAAGCCATAGAGTAGTATCGAGTATTAATAGGCCTGATAGGCTGTCACACAATTATTAATAATAGGTATATCGCTACGAGTGTCATAAACAGTACATACCACATACCAGGTATATGTTGTGCTCAAACGCGGACAAAGCGTACAATTTCCCACCGGTAGATAGAGATGAAGCAAGCAACATTGGTCAACAGCTAGCCTTTAATGTACTCCATTCGTCTGCCCGACTAACGGTTGCGTGAACAGTTTAGTCATGGTTGGAATGTTTTGTTGGCCTCGCCTGTTGCCGTAACGGTCGCAGTAGTTGGGCGCGGAGAAGACGGTGATGACGGGAGGCAACCTCTTCTCGCGGTCTGTACACCAGGAAGGAGGCCATATCCAGCGCACCAGTAACATACGATACCATCCAGCACCGAGCACCCATGACGCCATACAAGTGACGGTCGATACAAGAAGCGGTCGGTACGAGAGAGAGATAGTCGACACAGCAGACAGGGCGATATAAAGTCGATGCGATAGAGAAATAGAGAGAAGGTCGATGCTACTGTAGAAGCAGCTGTTACCAGACAGACAGAGGCGACACACCAGACATGTGATAAAACAGACGCTCGACGTCAGAGACCGTCAATACAAGAGGCAGCTGGGATACTAACATAATTATACTACAGACTACAGTAAGTCGGTAGGTCTGTACCAGGTATGTCGAGATATAAGTATGAGGAAGAAAGATACGATTGATGGAAGGGACAGTCGGAAGAGACGATTGATAGAAGGGGCAGTCGATACTGGTATAAGAGACAGTACGCAGACAGTCGGTACAAGAGATGGCCAGTACAACAGACAGTCGAAAGACTATTAATATATTGTCGGCACAAGATATACCCGAAACAAGAGTCGGTGCAATATACACTCGTTACAAGGGGATAATCGGGAGAAGGGATGGTCGGTACAACATATAGCAGGCCATAGTAGCAGGCCATAGTAGCAGGCCATACAAGAAACGACTGACACAAAGGGCGGTCGATACATCGAGAGATGCACGATAAACAGCAGTCAAAAGTATCGCACGAATCGAGGAAGCAGGAAACACAGAAAACCTAAACGGGCATGAAGGTCAAGCGAAGCAAGCAACAGGTGGGGATATCTGAGAGGATCAAAAAAAAAAAAAAAAAAAACAGGCACTCCGTCCATAATTATGTCAACACCCGCATCTGAAGCATAAACCCACGAAAGCGCTACATCTGTCTCATCGGCTGAACCTCGTCTTTCAATAAAAGGTAAAGCAAACACATCCTCAGTAGGCTGACACTCTATCGCAGCATTCCTTCACCACGCCCGCCCTCCCTTCTCACCGATAGCGCGTTTGTTCAAGGCCTTCTCGAAGTGTCGGTAGTACCCATCTTCCTGAACGGCGTGCGCTCGGATGACACATTGCAGGTCATTGTTTTCGAGGAATCTCTTGACGGCAAGGTACCCGAAGGCCACGCTGCAGCCCCGGAGGCGGTTGAACTGGAACGTGCTGGTCAACAGGCCATCCAGCTCCTGATAAATACACGAAACCACAACCCCGTGCACAGCAAACAGGCCAGATAAAGTGGCACACCAAAACCATGCTAAACCAATACCAAGCCAAACAGCCATACCGCATCAAACTATCCCTTGCACACAACGCGCCCGTACTACTACTACTACTACTACTACTACTACTACTACTACCACTACGGTGGTGTCCGCTAGTAACAAAATATTAATAGCGTAACTCAGTCAGTTCTCAAAAATAGACCACGGTGGGTTCTCGTAGCTTGAATGGAAGTTAAGTAATCGGGTGAGAGCGGCATGGCGTCATCCGACCGACAACGGCATGCACGCCACCCGCCTTTACTCCATGGCAACACCCTCAACCCACGCCAAGCAGGGAGACAGGGTGTATGCGTGTGTATTGACAGTGTTCAACCGGGGGGGGGGGGGGGGGGGGGGGATGCAGCCAAAACGGCACGAGGTTCGCCAGCCATGGTATATGCTGTCAAACAATCCTGTAAACTGGGGCCGTGACGACTAACCCTCTCTCCCTTCTTCGCTCCCCCTCTACGAGTACCAGCGAACAAACAAAAAACAACCCAAGGTATCGTATACCTGGTCGGAGAGCGCTTCAATGTTGGTCACACCGGGGTCGTCGGAAGGATCGGCCCAAAGCAAATCGCACAGCAGCCCCTCCATCTCTGGTTCCGCTCTGACGAACACAAACACAACGCCAAACACAAACGCCAAACAGAGGGCAAAGCGGTCACAGACACATCGATGACGTACGCAGCGATGACGCACACGAAACACAGCGATGCCACCGCAACCAGAACTATTAATGTTACATGAATAAAACGTCACAGGCAGGCCTAAAAAAGGGCCGCGTGAGAGTAAGCGAAAAGGAGACGCAAATAACTGTAGAACGCCCACGACAGCCGCCACGTTTGTTATTTGCTCTTGCACACAAACCTGTTCTCAAGTGGAAGATGGTGATGCAGCATCCATTTTTGCAACAGTATTATTATAGACAGTACCATTGCTAGATACCGGTACCAGGTATGGTCGAGCTAAAAGAAACACGGGGTGACGCAGCACGGTGGCCAAACAACAAAACAAACGTGACGTAGTAGTATAAAGGAGCAGCGACGTACTGACTGTCATCGCGAAGATCACTCGTTTCGACCTGATATATTGCACCGGTTCGTGTGTTCGGAATATGTCGTGGGTGTGACGTGCCTTGCCCGGCAGGATGAGCCGCTAACTGCCACCTAGGAAGCATCCAACCCAGAAGAAGCGTGCACGGTACAGCACCGCCAGCAGCAGCAGCAGCAGTGGTAACACCAGCACAAAGCAGTGTCGGCAACCCCAATATCGTACACCAACCAGTTACTGCTCTGTTAGGTATGTGTGACAGTCCACAACAAATGCAGCAGAAAATGACACAACACCCGGCGTGCACATGGCAAGATTGCCACGGGGGGTGAGACCGTAAATACCGCCAGCATACCGCATACGTAGTCAAAAGCCATAAATATGCATACGAGTGTTCACGTTAGCGTACATGTAAACCACACAACAGAAAAATACCTTACCCGGCATGACAGTGAAGAGTCCAATAATAAAACAAAACTACGTAAGATTACTACAGCTGTAGTGCAGTCGACCCACCTCCGATCGAGAGCCGCGATTTGGTCCAAGCTAATAAGTCCCGGTGAGATCCCTCCATGCGTGCAGAAGTACCGTCCGTGATCGTTCGCAACGACAGCACAGAGCGGCATAAGCTCGAAGCACCGAAGGAAACGGTAGTACACTGGCAACCCGTACTTCGCCTTGCACTCGTCCTGCCATGAACAAAAATAATCGAAAACGACATTTCGTCCAGTACCCGTCGGTTGTTGAGCGCACATCGATCGTTCCATCATTGTCGATACTGCAATGCGCGTTCATCGCTGGACACACATCTCCTACAGTAGTATGTTTGCACAAGACATCGATCGCCCAAAACTGTAGGCATCTATCGTTCAATCTACGTACGTCGAATATTCAATACACGTCGCTCATTCCATCAACATCAATCTTTCATACACATCCAGCGCCCAACAAACACAGATCCGTAAATAAGCAGTTAACGCTTTAATTCTTCAATCCACATATCCCACATCACTGCACACACCAAGACGAAGCGCAACATAATACAACGAGCAATGGGTAGCAGGAATCTGGTAACGAAGACTCTATTCGTGCTTATTCTTGTGAGACAGGATGGTACCGCGCTTTGTATGTCGGCGAGCGACCAACTCTTGCCCGCCATTACGCTCAAGTTACGCCTCCTATGGCTTCTACGCAAAGGCACATGGTTTCACCGAAGCGCAGCAGGTGCAGGACCGCAAGCACTGCAATTGTGCGTACGAGAAAGGTCAAAGCGTCAACCTAAAAATAAAAGCAATGTACAAAAAAAAAAACTTTTATGGGGGGCCAGAGTAATACATACAGTAGATATACATACTGATAGTAATATACAGTAATCAGAACCCACAATAGACGGAAAAGATACAGTACGGCATGTTTACAAACCGTATTGGGTTCTGATTACGATGCTCCCGCGTAACTACATCCTGGGATGGTAGCATTTCAAGTCAAAACCAAACTTGAAAAGGCTCAGGGATGCAAAGTAAGAAGAAAGAGGTACGAATTGTGTACTGGTATACCGGTATACCTTGAAACCGAAGTGGGTGGTGAGGCTTCGGCACTCGTGGTTGCCCCTTATAAGGTGCACGTTGTTAGGGTGGGCTACCTTGAGCGCGAGTAGGTAAAGCAGCACCTCGCAAGAAAACTCCCCGCGGTCAACATAATCCCCCAAGAAGAGGTAGCTGACCAGACCAGACCAGACCAGACCAGACCAGGCCAGACCAGACCAGACCACGCCATGCCGCGGAGGTAAGCGAGAGGGACACAAACACAAACACAACATACAACGCGATGGCGAAACAGGGAAGGCGATAGCACGAGGTGCCAGTATTGATCAGCATGTCAGCATACTTGGATACAGCAAGATATAGCAAGACGCAGCAAGCACGCGTCTACGTGAAGCTACGATGATGACGACGATGGCCAGAGAGGACGTACGAAACTATATCATCACCGGAATGGGCTGGGTAAAGAAGACCAAGACTAGCAGGCACGAAACAGTACATAGGGTCCCGCCCGGTGCGACACGTTGGTTGAGAAGCATTTCGATATCGCAAATACTTAGTGAGCCGAAGCATTTCGATATCGCCAATACTTAGTGAGCCGCCCGGGCCATCCTTGTCTGTATGAACCTGTTGCGCTGTACCAGGTACCAGGGTATGCTACTTAGGCTAAGGCTCCTTGTTGGCTCCTTGTTGTTCGTACTAAGGACTTCGTTTGATCCATTATTAAGCACCGGTGTGGTACTACTGAAAGAATGATATCAAGCATGATACTATTAAGAAGCACCCAATACATTTGTTAGAATACACCTCTGGTGATCCCAAGCCCCAAAGCGCATGAGCACGAGGCACCTCGTACATGAACATATTCACGTTCACCCTTTTTCCTAAAATCACTTGATTATAAGTACCTGCCTCACGCTCAGCGAGTCTCCACGGTTTTTTGTCGCTTCTACGATTCTTGCTTTCTTCTCGTTCTTTGCTTTTTCTTTGCGTGCTTGCTTGTCGTGCCACACTTTTTTTACCGGAACAATAGAAAAAAAAAACTCGGAAAAATAAAAAGTCGATTTTGTTTTTTCAGCGGTTTGAGAGGCTCTGTTTCGCTTTTTTTCACCGGCTGGTTGAAATTTCTTTTGCACTTTCAGTTATTTTTCCTTTTTTCTTCTTCCGTTTCGTGTGCGTGTGTGTAGTGGAGCCCGGCGACGCGGGCGAGCCCGGCGCCGTCGCGGGTGTCGGCGGATGCTGGCGGGTACACGGGGGGTTGCAAGGAGTGCGGTCGCGGTTTTCGTGGCTAGGCGTCGTGTGTGCCTCAAGACACAAGGGAAGCATGAATGGGCTCTGTTTTGCCTCCTTTTGAAAAATTAGACTGAGTATGTACGAGTCCATAAGGGTCGTTCGGGATTGCAAGCTAATCAAGCGGTGCTTATTATTGCGCGTTGAACTCTACAAAGAGACGAAGGCCGCCTGACCATCGCCATCGTCGAGCTGGCGAACGGGGGTCACGGTGAGCATCGGCTTCACGCAGGGCAGGCAACGTGGATCACTGTGACAGAGAGAGGAAAGCTTGACCCGGACCGAATCGGTGGCGAGGTGGTCGAGAGAGGGGTGGGCGGCGTACCAGGCTGAGAGAGAAGCTCTGCTGTTCATTTTTCTTATATTTTTCCTTCTTTGACCTTTGACTGGTGCAAGGTGTCCCAGGGGCAGACAATATTACATGAGAGGGGACGGGGAGTTTTTTCTCTTTCCGATTTTTTCGGTTTCATTTTCATTGTTTTTGCGGTGCTACTGTGCCATGCTGTGCTTTCTCGTGCGTATATACCAGGTACATATCATACAGCATATCAAAAGAAGAAAATCAGTACCCTACCTGGGGTATGTATGTACGTACGTACGTACGGCATGTGACTCTTGGCATTATCAAGTCGCCAATTTGCAACTACAATAAAAAATATATATGTTCAATCATCGACCTTCTGTCCGCTTCGCGTAAAATTCCATGTACTTTTCTTCCTGAACGAAGCGCCTTGTATATACAATACGTACCAAAAATAGTACCAGGTATCAGGTACGTGTACGTATACACCATACCAGTGAGAGATCATATTAGATTAGTACGGTACTTGTTATAGTATGCAAGATTAGTATTATCGATAGTAAGAATAGAAACGAAAGTAAATACCGGCAGGTCAAGGTGACATCAAAAATATGATACTCGTAGGGTAAAGTAATGCAATATGTAATGATGTAACGGGTAATGTACCAGATATGTAGAAGGTGGTAATTTGAAATACTAGCGACACGGCCACGGCTCCATCCATGGCGCTAGCCCTGCGTTGGCCCTACTCTTACTCTTACTCTTACTCTTACTACTACTATTCCTACTAATACTACTACTGCTACTATTATACTACTATTACTACTACTACTACTACTACTACTACTACTACTACTACTACTACTACTACTACTACTACTACTACTATTAATACTACTACTACTACGGGGAGTGGCTGGTGTGATACTATTAATAGCTGCAGTGTGCTGTCATGTACCACACTCTGAACCGAAATACAAGGACCACCGCGCAAGGCGGTACCGACCCGGGGGATGCCCGTTTTTGTCGCCGGAGTTGTACATGTACGCAAGGATCTCTGATCCGAAGATGGGGCCCTATTTATCCCCGGGTGCGGCGGGACATGGACCATGAGCCCCAGGCAAACCTGAATTCAGCAGGGCTGTGAGTTGGCTGACTAATAGTCGCCAGCTAGCTATTAGTTGGCTAAGTATTATAGTTGTTGCGGCGGTTCCAACTATTCAACTATTTTCAACATTTGGGTTTCGTTGCTTGTAGGACGGCTTGTTTAGTACGGGGTACGTACTTCCCGGTATCTCCAAGCAGTACTACCACTAGCTAACTACAGGCTGCGAGCACACAGAGAGATCTTCTGCAACTCATGGCGCATCAACCCATCGCCATCGACTATGTCTCTCTCATTAGTATGTTCAGTTTCCAGTGAATTATGAGCACCTCTGGCCCGGGTGTTTGAGCGATGCTCGCCCTGAGCTGCGTGTCTGTTCAGCGAAGCCATAACGCCCAGAACTGAAACCACGTAAAGCACAGGTTCGTTTTGTGTGTTAGTTGGTAACTCATCAAATACCACGGAGGGTATGACACGGTATTTGCTATTAATAGTTCAACTATGAACCGTGCTTGAATCGCTGAATCGCCGGCGATGGATAATCTCTTCTCCATGCTCCTGTCGTGGAAGAGGGCCCCGTCTGTTTTCTATGAGTTTAGTGTCATTTTACCGTCTGCTACTGCGTGCCGCATGAGTATTTACCGCTACGACAAAATGTAACAGCAGCGAGAGCCCCCAAACGGGGACGGCATGTCCAAATTTCTGGTGCATCCCCATCAAGTCTGATAAACTGGGGCGAACTTAAAACTTTACCTTTCGTGATCAAAACCAGAGATGCACCAGGCCGATATATCATACTTTTTGAGCGTAGAACGAAGCCAGTTATCGTATGTGGATGCAAGCTCGTGGTGTCATTCCGCCCCACTGCACTGTCGTAATTGGCCAATAGGATGCCGGTTTCTTAATCTGAACTGTACTGAAGCCAGAAGTAATGCTTCGCCCCTCGGGGACCGGCTCGGGAACCGGCTCGGCATTGTCGGCAGCTCAGGGCGACGGCCGCGGCTCGGCGCGACGCGCCGCGACACGCGGTGTCCCGCTTATTGTGTCTCGCACTCCCTCTATCCACGCCGCGAGGCGACCCTGGAACGCCCTGGGTCGCGAGACTTGCGAGACCATGATAACAGTACTCGTAGTGTGCCGTGTCGTACTACAGTAATCTGAACGGAAATAAAAGCCGCATTGGGAATTACAGGTAGAGGCCAGACGGCCCTACAATTACTGTCCGTTGTCAATGTACTCGGGGTAGGGGCAATGCTCAGCAAGCGACGGCCAGGACTCGGCGGGACATGAGATCCGATGTTCTGCTGGTTGTGGCACCCAGCGTCCCTACCCATGGGGCGAGGCGGGGCAGAAGCGCTCTGGATCGCGCTATCCAAACACAGACAGAATGGCAACACCTATATAATAAGAGACGGTGTGAGACGCAAAAAAAAGTGCGCTTGACAGCATGCACCATGCATATCAATACCCCACACCGTAAAGCACTCTACGTGCAGTTTCTTCGCAACGAGGTGCGACCTTTTCTCGTTTGTTTTCTCAGCAACGTACTTGGATAACAAATACACCTATCTTACGGTAGTTCTTAGCTGTATCCCGCCCTCTTTTGGTCGGCGGATCTCTCCCGCCTCTGACCACCATTCCGCGCGGTTTATTCACTGAGGCGTGCCCACGTCTCGCCTGCGACGGCCGGCATCGCGGTTACGCCCGCTCAGCGCCGTAGCGCCTGCGCGAGGACTTGACGTCGAGAACTACGACGACGTCTCCGAGAATCGTGCCCTGCGTTTTGGCGCATAGCCTACTTACAGGCTCATATATTTGCGTGCTTTTTTTCCGGCACGTGTTCTCTGACCTCCGACCCATGGGGGGGTGGTCAGCTATCCAACCGGCGTTGCCATTGTGGAGGCCTGTGCGGGAGGCTTGCATGCTCTGATCTGCGAGAGAAAAGGCAGGCCCCGAGAACATGCTACCCCGCCTTCGTCGAGAACTGCCATCTATCAAATTTTTTGCCCGAGAGAGAGGAGAGAGCTACGTGTGCCTACGTAGTCTACAACAGCACGTGTGATATGTACAGCAGCAGGTATGGTGGGGCTACACGTGTACTGTCAGCGTTGCTGCGGAGCTACGTTGCCATGTACAGCAGCAACTGTGACCGCACCTACGCTGTGGGTCATCGCATCACGGCTCCCATCTCTCGTCGGCAGAAATAGGGTTTCGACATAAAATGGCATTCGCAAACGAGGATATAATCATTATTTTTTTTTGGGGGGGGTTGTTCCCGCGGCTGCAGAGCTGCAGAGTAGGGCGGGGTGCGTAGGTGCAGCAGCAGCGCACGTGCGTCGGATATGTATCGAAGGTATGTCCTACCACCAGATGTGAGCAGTCCTATATTACGCGGGTTGGGTAATGTGACCAGAGCCCAAGATGCATACCAGATACACACGTATCTACAGCACATCTACAGCAATCGGTTGATTTAGGTGCGTACCACTGCTTTTGTTGTCGTTGTTCGTCTGTCTCGAAGGTGTGTAGGAGGCGCTGGCAAACCTCTCGCACGAACTAGGCAGAGCTGTACAGCATAAACTGCATGTATTTGTCAGGCTGGTGACCATGATACGAGTACACAAGAATGAGTATACAGCACTACTGTAGTACCGCAGAAGTACATTAAGTATCACTATTATTGTCCTCCACGCGCAGTGCATAGAGCGCTCTTAGCTCTTGGCAGTACATCTGATCTACATCTTTCGCTACAGTGCTGTTAACATTACGTGTGTAGAGCGCTCTCAACTCCTGGCATTACGTCTGACCTTCATCCTTCGCCACAATGCTGCTTTTAATAGTCTTCGACCTCACGCGAGGCGGCCGCCGGCGAAACCCGCTGTACCAGTGCACCAGCATAAAATAGAGGGTGCCCAAGGTAAACAGCATACTTTGTTGCGGAAAGGTCTCGACAAGGCCTTTCCAAATACACCGCATTCGGCATGGCTAACCTTACCCTTCCCTCCCCGTCGTGGAATGGAAAAATCGAGGGCTGAAATTAGAACGCACTCCCCTTCCAAATCAAGGAGCTTCACGGGTACGAGGGATATCAGGTATACCCGAAGGGTAGTGTTAACACCATCGACACAAACAGTACCAGGGTAATACTTAGAGAAAGTACCGGTATACTGGTAGGAAGTACCAAGCAGCCACGCATCACGTTAGCGCACACAACACACAATCCTGGCTATAATAGCAGACATAGCCATTCATGATGGCGACTCCGACCAACGTGGCGTTCACTAAAGTCATCATGCTCGTAACCCCAAACCAACGTGGCGTTCACTAAAGCCATCATGATCGTAACCCCAATATATATGTATACGAGTAAACATATTTTGCATATTTGACACTTGGAACGGAGTTAAGTATATGGTACCAGGTACCAGGTATATTGCAGTGTGTGTTGTGTATGGTGACGTTGCCAAGTTTAGCGATGAAGACGACGACGGGTATTGCAGGCAGAAGGACAGAAGCGGATGTCACAGCAGTAGTTGACACAGGGGGCAGGCCCCGCACCCACCGCCAAGAAACACATTTTTTCCCCAACCGCCAACAAATACGAACCATCAGGCTATAGTACGAGTATTATATCATCGTTCATCGTATCATATTTATACCTGGTAATAATAGCATACTTGGGCAATTGGAAACGGCAACAGCGAGCGGGCCAAACCTGCCAACCGGTCGAACAATAACGCCACCACTATAACGCCATCATGGGGGGCAAAACAAATCCGTCCACACAGGAACAACACGCCTGCCAAACTGGACAAACCGACACGAAAAACTGAACTGTAAGTTGGTTGGCGCAATGGTCAAGGCCACGCTAGCTAGCACCCATGCGTTCCTGGTCCCCGGGTTACCGGTGACTCTAATCTCTAGATGTTTGGTCGGAACAGAATAAAAACATACCTGGTTGCTAGTTTTACGCGCTGCGTTTATTTCGGCTGGTTCGAGCCTACCGGGGATCGGGTGTGACCCAACAGACTTTCATCCCAGCACCTTGTGGCTGTCTCGAGATTGCTTTCCCGCAGGTTCTTAACAGAGGCCTACATCTCGACTTAGAGGTGCTGCAGTGGTCATAATTGGTCAAAACTTGGTGTGCACAAAATGATTCACTTGCGGACGGACAGCTACAGCTCCTCAAAGGAAACTTCAGCCCGCGAAATTGAGGGATGGTCCTGATGGGGTGTGTGAGGGCGTCGGGTGCGCCAGACAGCAATCGTAGGCAGCCAGAAACGACTCACGAGGTGTTTTCGTGTGTTCGAAGTTGCGAGTGAGTAGCACAAAAAACTCCCCAATCGCTGAAAAGTTTCGTTTCACGCGCGGGAGCATAGCACAATGGGTCGTGCATCACCGATGAAGAAATGGCTTTCACTACTGTAAAATATTGCTGTTTCCCAGGAGGATGATACGATATATCGCTTCTTGGGTTGCCACCGAACACGCTACGAAAAACAAAAATACGTTCCCAAAATAGGTGTTACGGCGATAATTACGGGGGGCCATTGTAAATAGGACCTACGGCACACACACAAAAACTTACATATATCCTTATTTTTACTAACAATATTTGGTCCTGTTTACTATGGCCCCCCGTATTAGTAAGCTATTGGGCCCAAAAAATGTCAAAAAGGGCTCAACAGCTCTGTGTTCTTTTATGGTGACATCAATTATTCTGAAATCGCGGAATACGGGTCTTGGTTGCTAAACCCCTGCGATTTCCAAGGTGTATGTCTATGTTGCCGCAACGCCTATGCGCGCTTACTTGACGACGCATTCCTGAGTGAGTCGCCCCCTTAAGGCTACTATTTCAATACTCAACATTTCAATTTGGTTTGCGGACATTACAAAAAAAAACGTTCACCTTGAACCGTCGCGAGGTGCCCCGCAATTCTCCAGCATGGATATGAGGTCGAAGAACTGCCCGTGAAGGTCTCCCACAATCTTGATAGGAGCCCTGAGTTCGAGAGCGTTGGGTTCCATCTTGAGAATCTCCAACGCCTGCCAGAAAAGGTTTGGTCGAGTATGGTATACCAGGTATATATATTCATAGCGTTAGTTTCGTCGTGTCAATGAGACAAGGCGTATCAAAGCACACCACAGACGCTGCACCACATTATACTGGTGCATATCAACAGCAAGACGCATAGTCGTATAAATAGGTGCTATTGACAGAGAAGATACCTGGAACAGCATCTCACAGCTCTTGTTTTTTTAGTTTATAAATATCAACAGCATAACGTACAGGAAGGCTACTTTGCAGACCAGGACTAGGCGGTCACTATTAATAGGGACGGTAATCTGTCCGTTCCGAGAGCGGCAAATAAGCGGTCCTCACAAGTGACAGGGACTTAAAGTACTACAGCTAGCACGCTATGATATACCACGTACCGCGTACCAGGTGCACTATAACCTGCGGTGCAACCCATGAGCGATGAAATCAAGCGCGGGTCTCGGTGATAACTTGACTATTAATAGCGGCGCGTTCTTAACCGCCCGCGCCGGAGGGGATGCAATGTACACTAACTAGACTAGAGCCACAAACAGTGAACGTACGGCACTAGGAATAGTACACTCCGCAAAAGATGTTTGGGCAGGAAACGACAGAAGCCCGACGTTTTCTCTGTGGTATACTGTCTGTAGCAAGCACCCTCCGAAATGAAATCATATACCAGGCAATACCAGGTACATATGATACCAGCCTGGTGCTTTGATACTTATTAGTAGAGCACAAGTGGCAGGAGAAGTATATTTTGCCGTCACCTGGCACCTGTGTGGCATAATAGACGCTACTCGTACATTAGTAAAAACGGTGCCATGTATGATCATGCTATTAAACCACCCTGTTGGACTTCGGGGGCAAAAAAACGACCGAAACGTGAGGCACCGAGATTTAGGCCGACATGCTGGGCGTGAGGAAGATTGATTTACGTATGCTGTACTTGTAATGAGCATAATAGTTATGTAAAGTGCCGTACGTAGTAAAATGTTGAGCTTTATTGGTGCAATGTGCAATGATGTTGAACCATGGCCAAAAAATAATACACGTGGAACTGTCAGCATATGAATCAACATGTTAATATGTACCCGGACCTATATATACAATAGCCAAGTGACCATCTAGCATCTAAACAGCAGTAGTTGCGAGTTCGAATAGTGGACAAATAACAAAGCAACACGAACAAAGCAACACAAACTCGCCACCGCCAAACTCATTTTTTTTTTTAATACAAACCAGAAAGCATGCAAGCATCAAATGTTTCCAATCCATGATCCACTGACGACATCGCCTGTGCCCCCCGCAAGCCGCAAGCTGTGAGTTGGTGTGGCTTATCAGGTTATGAGCTTATTAAACCAGAAAACACTAAAGCCTACACTTGCACAGTAAAAGCGTCCGAGCCACCCCGCCCCGCCACACAGCACAAGTACACCAGCACTAGCAAGCAGCACGGCCGCGCGGTCGAGGTCTAACCGACATTGCTGCGTTGACTGTGCAGCCTATTCATATGATACTATAGTAACGAACCTCATACCTCCAGGGACAACTAATATACGACTGCTGTATATTCCAGGTACTGATGTACTGAAGTATGAGCTACTTGCAATTTCTTCTGCTTCAGAGCTCCACCTGTCTGCAGAAAACGGGAAGACTATCCATTACAGCAGCTATTCATACTTTACTTCTGCAGCGCTCCAGCAGTCAGTGCAAAAAACGGGAAGACTTGCGGACGATATGTATGACTATTAATATTGATAGTACAGAGTAGTATTTTAGTATGATGTTAGTATATTGGTATGCCGGTACACAGCAGGTAGACCAGACGCATGCCACATAAAATGTTCCTCATGGTGCCGAATTACGCGAGTCAACAACTCCAGCAGTACAGCAAGGCTTCCCATCATATTAAACATAACATAATGGCATTAACCATATACTGGTAATGTATACCAGCACGTGCGATAGAGATCTGACTTGAGTCACTGATGAGCTGACGAGTGATGAGTCACTGACCTGGTCGATGAGGAAAAGAGCCTCGCCAAGCGTAACGGTCTCTTGCTTCTGGAAGCGCTCCGATAGGATCTCGGGCTGCATCATTGCACCATTACATCATTACACCATACGCCGTCAAAGCAAAGCAAAGGAACACAACAGCAGCAGTTATGTATTAACAGTTGACAGACAAACACGCAGACAAATCAAGCCACACAGCAGCAACAGCAGCAGCAGTTTAAAATGCATTTACGCGGACAACAACGCAGACAAATTAATCCACACGGCAGCACGAGGTGATGCATTACTTGTACCATGGTACCTGGTATGCATTAGGCAGACAAAGAGGCAGAGACGGGTGGCGGCGACGCGAGCAAAGGCAGAGGCAAGCAGCACCATGTGGCATGGCATCCAAGGATCCAATACGGCGTGCCTCGTTAGCGTTCGGCACGGGGTGCAGCTACTGCTGTATATACTGATAGTAATAGTATGATATATGATAACAAGATGGATGCTCCTGACACAGTTAGTAGTGGTGGAGATGAAGACACGAAGACGGCCGGTGACCGAGGATCGTGCTGCCAAAAACAATAGCATTAGCGTACGTATATACACTGCCGGCGCCCCCGGCGATGTACGTACTGTAGTGGTTGCACCTCGTGATTACTAAAGCCAGGGTGTTCAGCCAAGGCGGATTTTTTTTGTTGTGTTTTTTTTCCAAAAAGCGTATATTAATATTAACATTAATAGAGTGAGTTTGCAAAATTCGGCGCGAATCGACGAGGCAAGAAAACACTGAATTCTTCGATAAAAAAGTACCGTAGAGGGGACGGGAGGGGAGGGGGGAAGAGCGCTCGCTGTGTGGCTCGGGATTTGAGTTACTACTGACTGTGAGGCAAAAAGCATTGAGAGCTGCGTATCGTCTACCAGGTATATGAACGTACAGACAGTAGCAGGTCGTAATACAAACAATATAACATACACCAGGTACTGCTGTGCAGTACATAAATACGGCGGAGGCGGTGCAGTGGTAATTTATTCGGCCAGAAACCCAAACCTACCACCACCGAGTGGGCCGATTTTGCAGCCATGTCCCAAACAAACATGCGTGCCTCACAATACATACCTATATAATTCGAAGTAAGTATCATACCAATAAAACCTATAGATCGAGGCTAGAGCAGGCTAGAGGTTGGAGATGTCATGGCACAGCCTAAATACCCACAAAACTACCCCCGGTACATTCGTGACAGCCTACTACACTACTCTAAGTATCATACCACCCCTGGTACGTTCGTGACACAGCACAAACACGAACTGAATACTACACCCGGCAAATTCGTCACTCAGCCTAGTGTAAATATACACCCCCTGTACATATTTTAATAGCGGTATACGAGTAGACAGACAAGCGGAGTCGGAGGAGGAGCGCGTGTGCGACTGCGTGTGGCAAGTACAGTAGTAGTAATAAATAGCATAGTATATGGGTCACCTTGAGGTTGTCCATGGAGGGCATCTCGGTGTCGAGGAACTGCCCCAGCTTCTCCCCTTGCACCACCGTACTCATGCTGTACAATCCCTTGCTCATCGTTTGCACCATCCGCTTCGCCGCCTGCGCCACATTACGTTCGACATTACGTTCGCGTTCCTCCATGTTACAGCTGTGTAGTAGTAGTAGTAGTAGTAGTAGTAGTAGTAGTAATAGTAGTAATAGTAGTAATAGTAGTAGGAGTAGTAGTAGTAGTAGTAGTAGTAGTAGTAGTAGTACTAGTAGTAGTAGTAGTAGTAGTAGTAGTAGTAGTAGTAGTAGTAGCAGTAGTAGTAGCAGCAGCAGTATTAGTAGTAGTAGTAGTAGTAGTAGTAGTAGTAGTAGTAGTAGTAGTGCAGTATTATAGTAGTAGTAGTAGTAGTAGCAGCAGCAGTAGTAGTAGTAGTAGTAGTAGTAGTAGTAGTAGTAGTAGTAGTAGTAGTAGTAGTAGTAGTAGTAGTAGTAGTAGTAGTAGTAGTAGTAGTAGTAGTAGTAGTAGTAGTAGTAGTAGTAGTAGTAGTAGTAGTAGTAATAGTAGCAGCAGCAGCAGCAGCAGCAGTAGTAGTAGTAGTAGTAGTAGTAGTAGTAGTAGTAGTAGTAGTAGTAGTAGTAGTAGTAGTAGTAGTAGTATTAATAGTAGTAGTAATAGTAGCGTAATAGTAGTGTAATAGTATCAGTACTAGTAGTAGTAGTAGTAGTAGTAGTAGTAGTAGTAGTACTGCTGCTATAGTACGAGTAGTACACTAAAATACCCAAACTAGCGCATTCCGACACGCGGACAGATAAAACATGGAAAGAACCATCGCCACCGCGATGGGAAAAACAAATGGCGAACGGCGAACGCACAACCAGAAAAATACACCAAGGAACGATATCATACGTTAACCTTTTAGGACTGCAGTCAAGTTTTGGAGACAAACTACATACAATTTGACTGGTTTGTCCCCGAAACGGGATTGCGGTTCTAAAAGGGTTAAGTCCTTCGAGAACTATTGTATACTCGAGAAAAGAAAACAATACCAGGTAGGAAGAAGTGCAACAACTCGGACGGAGACCAACGCAAAAGCGAAACGCATAGCATTACGAGTACGACGCCTGATACGAGTTAATGACGAAGGTTATTGTCAACATTTGTATGCATTCGTACAACGGGTACATCAATATATAGTTCGGTGTTGTACGATACGGTGTCGGCAAAACACCTCACGGTAGATAAGCATAAACTAAACCCAGCGAGAAGCACAACACCAACAAGAACGGCAACGCCAACGACACCAAGGACAACAACAACCACCCCACAGCACCAACAGCCCAACAACAACAACAACCACCTCGCGCCAGAAACACTGCGCGGTCGTGAAACAACGACCACAACCACAGAAACAACAATCTCGCGCCAAAGGCTCGTGCGGTCGTGAAACCAACGGCTCCACGAGGCAATCTATCCTACCCCAACGGCTCCATCAACACATCGCTTCAACTTTACGGCTTAAACATCAACCCCAACGAGCAAACATCGCGGTCAGCGGAAAAAATGATAAAAAGGGCGTTTCGGCATTCCAGCGCAGCGGTTAGGCATTGGTCTACAGTACGTGCGTCTCACCTAGAATCTACTATATCTGTGTCGTAATATACATCTGGTAGTAATTTAGACACCTGCCCCGTACGCACCCACCGAACGAGTGTCTCAGTGAGTGTCTCAATGATTGCCTGTGTCCCAATGAGTGCCGCAAAGGCTGTGTCTGTCAATGAGCATCACAAAGGCTGTCAACGAAGTATTCCAGCCTAGGAATTTAGCAGCATATCTGCCATAGTCTACGCTAAGCTACGCTAAGCTACGCTGAAAGCCAAGCAACTATGCGAAGAGGCGAAAACATCGCCGAGATTGTCACACTACGCCCTATTAACATTAATACCAGGCATACTGTACATGATACTACTGTAGTATCATCAGGTACGTCCTCCTATCTTTTATCTTTATCTATAGACACTACTATCAATAGTAGGAACATGATAATTAGACCCATCAAAAGTACCTTCCACGAAACCCTTTTGGCCTTGTCCATATGCCGGCTGCAGAAATAGTCCGAGGACATCCGTTCCCGCCCGCAGTCTGTGACCAAGCAGCTGCGTTCATCCAGACAAAAACGCCACCGAGGCATAACAAAAAACACAGCGTAGCGTATAGAACGTCGAATTAATACCGTGCACAATACAGCAGTAGAAACGTTCATATTTTGAAAAAAAACTCACAGCAGGACAACGACACAACCCACTTGTATCAACCTAGTTGTATCTGCGTGACATCAACATGAGGCGTAGCACGACACCAATACCTGGAATATGGCTATAGCTATCAGACATCATACACTTCGAAGTACGGCAGTTCGTTTATTTTTAGGCGTCAGTTTTAGTGTCCAGCTCAGCTCAGCTCATCTCATCTCGCATTGATGTTTCCAATCTGCGACCTTCTGGATTGTCAACAGTCAGTATAGTCAAAAGCCGTGGTCACAGATGTCTTCCCTTCCGCCCTGAGTGACGGCTTGGTTTTTATGTTTTTATCGGGCAGAGACTGCTTATGTTTTTTCACGTTTTTTTATTGTTCTTATCGAACCAAATTCAAGCTTTTCTTGCCATCAGCTTGGAGGGTTCGAGGGTTCAGATTTAAGTTTCCGAGAAGATAGCTTCACCGGGATTCGAACGTTTCAAGGGTTAAGATTACACTTCGATCGTATAAGCCGGCAGACAGCAAGGGTCACAGTCATGGGTTACAATACACTGCACAGCCAGCATACGATATAGACTACACAAAGAAAAGAAAGTGGCAGTGGCAGTGACTACGATATTTAATAATGACTTAATCACAAACGACGAGTGACAAGCGACACTCGAAGGGACAAGGGAATTGCTAGAGACGATCGAAAACTTGACACGGGGGGTGGCACAGGCTCTGCTCTCTCCAAGCCGAGCTAAGAGGTTTGGCAGTGTTGAATGGAGCGATCTGTCCTCCTGTCAGCTGTGCTCGTCGTGGTCCAGCTGCCGTGCGCGATGATACCAGTGTATCATACCAGCGAGTACAAGGGTGCGGTGCGCAAAAACCTCCCAGCGCTACCAGCGGCCAGCTATTATGTTTTAAGTTGTACCGTGTGGTCCACGAAGTTGAACCAAACAAACTACGTATTCGTATCATACATAGGTATCTGCAGCAGTGTTGCATACGCTATATATGCAATACAGCAGTACCGGTATGCTGAAATTGTACTGCTGTATACTGGTATCACTATTAATAGTCAATAGTAATAGTTGAAAAAAACTATTGATATTAATGGTACGAGTATACCTTCCGGTAGTCAGTAAGCAGTTGCGTGTCAAATGGGGTGGTATCGTGCAACGCGTAACACTGCAAGACAGCACAGCTCTACTATTAATATTACGGGGGACCATAGTTAATAGGACCAAATATTGTTAGTAAAAATGGTCAAATGTATAGGTTTTTATGTATACCATAGGTCCTATTTAATATGGTCCCCCGTAATAGTAGCGGAAGCTCCAACTCGAAGTTCCGCTTTGAGCCGACTGACCGGCCTCTACTCCATCAAGTTAAAGTCAGGTATACTTCGAAAGTCCGTATCACAGTACACGCAGTGTCAGCATATACAGTATCGGTCCGCTCTTAAGAAAGTAACTCACAGGAAAGTCAGCCTAAAAAAACTGAAAATATTAAGAAAACTCTCAGCCCAGTCAGTGCCTACACTACAGCAGCAAGGCTCAATCAAGAAAGTAGACCCCTTCCTGTGGCTGGCCTTGGCCCAAGGCAACATTCGGTGTGCACCACAGTATTACTAGGGAAAACGTCTTCCCGCGGACCAAAAAAAGAAAAGCGCAACATAAGAAGTGTGTTTTAAGAAAGTGTTCTTTCGCGCGCGGTCACAACAAGAAATTCAGCCTGAGAGCCCGATTTCAATTTTTTTATGGGGGTCGGTACGGTAGCTATGCGAATTTGTTCATTTCTTCAAGACACGTCGTCAGTCGGTAGGGAGCTTTCGACAGACAGACAGACATCGATATGTAGCTTTCGACCAAACATGTCTTGCTTCGCTTTTCGTAGTTTCGCAGTTTCCACCACTTGGAAGCTTGGCAGTAATCGCTACTCATACAGCAGTAGTACCAGGTAGCAACGAGTGGTGTGACGGCAGTCAGTACTACTGCTGTAGTACGAACACCTTCGAGATACTAACCGGGAACGCCCCCATAAACTGACGTAGGTTCTCATTGTGGTACTGCGGTGTTGCGTTATTGTATTTGCGTTGTATTGGTGTTCAAGGCTAAGGTTGTCGGAAGAGATGAAATTAGGACGTAAGCACGATCGGAGTCTCATGTCTATTGAGTGGCAGCAGAGTTTGCCGTCACCCCAACTCGAGACGACGTCAGCCAACGTCAGCTCGTGCGCGGATATGCGTGTATCCCGTACATACTACTTCGAGTATTGCTTGTATTGCTTGTCTAGCATTTCCATAGCAGGGTTTGATACAGGGTAGATACAGGGTCTCACGAGAGTGTGATACAGGGGATAATATGGCACAAGGTATGACGGTACAAGGGACCCCGAAGCATCAACATCCCCCATGTTATAAAAACTTCACGCCCGTACACTCGTGCATGACTGCATTATAGAACAGCATCATCATGCATGGGGTGTGCACAAGGCTGCAATAGCTGCAATGTACCTGGTACTAGCACACATTAAGGGCTCCCGAGTAGGAACTTTTAGGTATTCTACAGAATATAATACGAGGGGCGGCATACAGCAACAGCAAACCTGGAGTACTTTTACTCTGTGCTACTAATAGGAGCGTGTGGTATCAGACGGGGCTCTGACCTCAGGATGGCAAACCAAAAAGCACTACAGTCTCGAGGAACGGCGGCGGACTCCCTCCGGCAGGGATCAGTAATGTCAGTACATGCTGCTGTAGTATGTTACCAGTGCACTAACTGTAACTAATAATAACAAATGTATAATTGCATTGTTTTCGTCACTACCGGTACATGGGTACCTGCTAAGCAATCCTCAAAAGTAATAGATAATTATACGTAGTATTAATAGTACATATAAGGCCGAGACCATTACTCGCAGCGTGACAACTCATTGCTTCATGGACTAATTTGAGTCTGAGGAACTGACCAGAGCCCTCCTCCACCACCGTCCTCGTCGCTTCCTAAGCCGCTGTCCGTGCCATTTGCGACGCCGTCCTCCGCGCCCGGCACAGAGCTGAGGAAATTAGCCAAGCGGTTCTCCGACACACCGCCCCCGCCCCCCTCCTCAGAAGATCCGAACAGTGCCTTCGCGACGTCAATACAGAAACAAAATAATGGCGGGTGCCATACGCGGCAAGAGTGGGGTAGGTTAGGGTAAGCAATACGTAGGGTAGGGTAGGGTAGGTTAGGGTAAGGTAAGATAGGGTAAGGAATAAGTAGGGTAGGACAGGGTGAGGAATAAGTAGGGTGGGGTATGGCAAAAGGAAAGGTAGCGCAGGGGAGCGAGAGTAGGGTAGGGTAGAGTACGGGGGGGGGGGAGTAGGGTAGGGTAGAGTACGGGGAGGGGGAGAGTAGGGTAGGGTAGGGTAGGGTGGGGTCGAGTGGGGTAGGGTGGGGTAGGTTAGGGTAGGGTGGGGCAGGGCAGGACAGGGTAGGGTAGGGTAGGGTAAGCAGGGGAGTGATAAAAATAACACGGGTTTCTATGTGAAGCAATAGCCATAAAGTTTCTTGCGTTTTGCGAGATTTTGGATTATATCGTAGTTGTAACGTCGGATGCGAGATGCGACGTGTCCAGAGCAGCCGCCGAACACGAAATAGCTACTTATTAATACCGTGGTGTCTGGTATACCAGGTAGGTATCAATATAAATGATGATTTTTAGGACCTGGCAAACAATGTAATTATTTCAATTGAAAAGAGCGCAAGCCGCACCAGCAGCAATGTACTCGTGTGAGTTACGAGTATGACATTGTATATACGAAGTATAAAAAACAGGACCCTTGGTGTTGTAAACGATAAGGTCATACCACATACCACATATCTGACATCTGAACACGATCCCGTCGGCCTTTACCAGCCAGTCGTGTACTATTTAGTACTATTACTACGAGTAAGAGTAAGTAATGATAGCCACGGCGGTAAGCACACACCGCAGTAAAACAACAGAAGCAGTCCTCGAGGCAGCATATTGATACACATTACACTCGAAACGCAAGTACGTACGTATCAAACTTACAAGTAGTAGGCACGGAAGGTTCCATCCACTAAACACCTCAACCACCCTGTATGAACGTCAAGTAAAGCTTTTATTGATATCGCGTACCTGGTATACCAGGTACAATGTATTTCGTATTGTTTTGTACCAGGGATGATAGTATGGTACTGGTATGGTAAATCGTAAGGTAAATCGTAGCGCGTACCTGAGGGTTGCTGGTGCTCGCAGGGCTGGGACTGGCCGTTAGAGAGGGCGAGGTGGCCGGTCTCATCGAAAGGGATACCGGTAGCATGAGACCTTCGTCGCCCTCCATAGATGACGGCCCATACTCGTGGGGACTTGGGATGGGAGACGCCGGAACCGCGGGGAAGGCCGCTGGCGACGCTGATCGACATAAACCAATCCATAAAGCAATCACACGATAAAACGACAAACGCCATGCCAGGTAGAGTATTTAGTAATGCCGCGAATGACGGAGAGCGAAAAGCGACACACGCCGGCGATGGCAACGCAATACAACAAAACACGGAGGGGGGCAGGAAGGGGGGGATGGAGGGAGGGAAGGAGGGAGGCAGGCAGGGAGGGAGGGAGGGAGGGAGGAGCGGGGGCAGGAAGGAATAAAGGGGGGCTATTAATAGGAAGAATAGACGCGAAACAAAAAAATACCTGGTGGTGCGTATTGTACGTACAGTAGTAGCACCGGTATATACTGGCAACATTCACTTTTTCATCATACTCGTACACCGGCACCTTAAATCACGTATAATATGAATAATTCGTACGAAGAAAGTAACAGAAGGTGCGAATTATATTCGGGAGGAGAGCTGCTGTATTTCTATTACTAATTACTGTTGTTTAAAGTGTACCAGGTATGTTCGTATAAAGGAAAGGGAACATGAAGGTCCGTATACCAGGTACCTGGTACGCTGGTGTATCACAAGATGTGTTCGATTCGTAAGACGATAAGAGATGGGACGGGACGGGACGGGATGGGATCGGACGGGAAACGGATGGGATCGGATGAGATAGGATGGAATGGGATCGAATGGGATTGGATGGCATGGGCCACCGGCGAGGAGCCAGAAGGCAGACCAAACACGAGGCACCAGCGGCCAGGAGGAAAGGACGGCAGACAATCATACAGCAGTAGTATAATAGTAATCGAACAATGCGCCGTCCGCAACAGCAGTAACGTGAAGCTCGTTTTCATTTCAACACTTACTTCTTGCATTTCCAGCACAACCCTGGGTTCGAAACCGGGGAACCTGTGGAAAGTGAACGAAAATAATTATTTGCTCAAAAGTCGTATACTGGTATATGTATGATGTATCATGTAGTTTGTTGCTGTAGATATATGCCTGGTATTATTGGCAGTATGCCGGTATGCCCGTATGCCCTTCCGGTATACCGGTATACAGCAGTATGTGTTCTTGTACCAGGTACATAAAAATGAAAAAAAAAAAAAACTCGAGATCGAGGATTTCGTCGAAATTTGCGTTCGTAGCCCACCCTGCACTATGCGATGTCATAGGCGCCACGCACCCCTGCGATACGAAAGCGAATTAGAGCAAGATAAGGTGGGACAAGGATGTCTTGGCAACCTAGGAATTCCCTTGCCTCTAGTGTGCATTTTCAAGCAACGTGCCTCGTGTTGTGAAACCATCACTATTAATAATTATTTTAACAGTATTTTTAAGTCTGTGCAAGATAATTCATCCAAACCGTTTTCGGCAAAGAACTTTCGAAATACGACGAATTGCGGGATAAAACGACAACAGCAGTCAGTCGTGATCACCAAGGCTGAGCGAAGAAAAATGTTCATGGCATTTTCTTTTGTTCACCCATGAAAACCTAAAATCAATTAAGTCACAGTTTGTCAAGGGCGATAAACAGCTAATTATCACACAATCGAGAATAGGTCGATTGACCTCCATTCATTAAAAAATATCAGAAAGGTTAGGTCTGTGGATAGATAGTCGAAAGGGATAGTTTGGAGCCCTCTACTTTCGTCCTTGTCGGGTGCCTATCTTTAGTTTTCCCATTGGATAATCGATTTTTCCATGCGCTCTGGGGAAGTTTTTCTGCCTCTTCGTCTTTTTGGTTTTCTTTGAATCGGAAGAACATCGTGTCTGGGGAATTCCGAGATCAATTCAAATCCGTGCTCTAAATAGTGTTGCGAAAAGTACTCCTCCCACCCCATTGATGTAGCACTGTTATTTCAAGGGTTTGAAGAAACACAGAGGCAAAACAAAAATCGCCAACGAAGTAAAAGCCAAGGACCACCTTCGCGGAAGAACGAACGGAGTACATTTTATACGAGTACAGGTATTTTTGCAAATTGTGGTCGGCCATCCTATCACTACATATCATACTCCTGTACGAGGAGAAGAATAGACCTTGGTGCTCGGGGAAACCTGGACGGGGGAAACCTGCACGGACCATACGTCGCAGCTCTTGGCGCCACACCCCAGCCCACGACACCCAACGCAGTACTCGTAATATTATCAGTGACTGCCTGTCCTCCGCAAGTTGAGTTACTCGGCTATGATATTCATATGAAACGTCGGTACGCGTCTGCTCTGTGAATAGTGAACGGCCTCAAGAATGGCCTTGGCCAGCGTTGTGCGCTCGTAACTAGTTTGTAGCACGGCTCAAGCGGTGCTGTGCGCCTGCCTGCGGTGCGGTGCGGCTGCCCGATCCTCTACCGCCAGTTAGGTTTTCCCGAGAAAGTGAAAGAGTTTTTTCATCAACGGTTAAAGTTTTTTCTTCTGTTTTGATCGAAAAAGGTTGTCTTCGAACACTTAAGAATGCCACAATTTGGGATATATATTCCCGGAACAAAAAAAAACGGCAAGAACGGCCCTGAACGCTGGAGTTGATTCAATGTTGTCGAAGTCAGTTGACAGTTCCCCATTTGTTTTGTCTTCTTCCCATTAGTATATTCGCCCCTCTTCTTCCCTCTCTCTCCGGTCAATATTAATAGTACAGCAGTAGTCGTAACTCAGATCCGGGGTCACGTAGCAGGCTATTACGGGGGGGCTATAGATAATAGGACCAAATATTGTGCGTAAAATAGGTAAATATATACCAGGTACCAGGTAGGTTTTTGTATAGACCATAGGTCCTATTAACTATGGTCCCCCGTAATAGGCTCTTTCTTTCTCCTCCTCCCTCTCCACTACGGGTCGTGCCTTCATTGGCATTTTTATCGCGAGGAGACTTCAGCCCATTCTTCCCTTGTTGATTCGCGTCGAATGGCGCCTATCATACCCACGCTACAGTAGGCGCTACAGTATCAGCAGTTGTTTCCTTTTAGCTCTTTCAATCATGGAAATTATCACCAGGGTGGGATTTGACGTCACGGGATCAATCAAAACCTATTAATATTAATATCAGCATTCGAGGGTAATACTGAGCCACCGGGGCTACCACTTTAGAGTCCGTTTTAACGAACAAATATGTTGAATCGAATCGATTTTTGAAAAAAAAAAATGCCTCTGATTGGTCAAAAACAAGATCACCAAGTAGGCGTTTTCATTTTTTGAGGCAAGGGAGCTTCGATTCAATCCGATTCAATAAAATTGACAACTATGAAGTCCCAAAACACTTATTACTTCTGGAGAATTATCGAATCGAATCGATCGAATCGATTTGAATTAGTTTGTCCACCTGGACCTGGCATGCTCTTCCCAACCAAAGAATAGCATGGCATGCAAATTTATGCGGTGTCGTCTGCTGGTTCAGAGGCGGGAAGTCGCCATTGCGAGCGAGAGAGGTGGGACCACAGGACCAGCCGCAGCGCGACCTCCCAAGGTCCTCAGCACAGCCTACACGTGCGCGGCGCTTAAAAAAAATCAAGGCCGCCGCAAACCCAGCTTTCCGTCGCGCTGTACTCGAGCAACCAACAACCAGACCACATCACGCATTCCCTCGGGACTCGGACAGCTACAGGGCCGTCGTTCCTCCCCGCGCAGGGCGTTACTTTAGGGTTGCGTCAGGGGACCGAACAAGTACCTATGATATGGACGGAAAGGCTCCTCTCCTCTTGGTGTCAGCACGAAAAAACAGCTGCCGCCGCCGCCGGTCTGGGGAGGGCGCGTGCCTTTGCTCGTCTCGTCGGTTGCCAAAGAGTGTTCGTTGACCCTTCCGTTTTTGGTATTTTAAAACACACTGCGTAACTCCCGATATAGGGTCCCGGACCCACAACAAGAAATGACCACCACATCGAATTCAGTTCAATTTGATTACGAAGTCTTCGACAATTTTTTTTAAAAACGATCCAAAAGTGTTCGTTTCGTTATAGTGGGTCCTTACGTAGGTACGAAGCGCAACATGCATGGTGCCCATTTTTCCATTAAGCTTTTTCGTTGGTGCACGGAGCCACAACATCAGTACTGCAGCAGTACTAGCCTGGTATACTTGCACTGCTGTATATACTGGTACATACTAATAATAGTAATAACTGCTGAGACGGAAATTGAACCTATTTTACTGCTATTTCGCTGCGTCGTTCATATCTGTAGAGGGGTTACGAGTATGTACTCCAAGTGAAGAGTTAAGAGCACCCGGTCACAGCCGAAAGGCGTCTTATCTGCAGTGGGAAATATACAGCTTATAGAATACGCGGGACAAGTCGTTTTGACCGTTCTCGAACCCGGAATGTTTTTCACACGGACGCTCTCAACTCTGGTACCCACTATTAATAGTCCTGTAAAAAATACTCTGTATATCCAAAAGCTGGTGCAGCAGATCATTGTACTGATAGTGCTGACAGCAGTGACAGTAGTGCTAGTGACAGTAGTGACACATACTCTATCGGAGGACGGACGCGCTCCATGTGCTCTAAAACAATATACCCCTGTTGACGGCTCGAGTATATACGAAGGTCGTTTTTAACGACGCATATTTAGCGAAAAACTTACTAAATTTCCATATGGAATTTTTTACTTGCCAAAATAGCAAAAAACTTGCCAAGCTTTTCTTTGGAAATTACACTTCCTGTTCGTTGGCAAATTTATGGCAAGAGAATTTTTCAATTTTCTTTGCTATTTTAGCCCAACAACGCCAACGCAAGGTTGTAAAACAGACGACGCCATGGCGCCCTACGCTAGACTCGCTCTAACTTGTGTAGTAGAGGGAGATACGAAAGATACCCGGTGGCATTGATCACAGTGATTATAGGGCTGGCGACACTGGCCGTGAGCCCCGTGTGGAGGCAACATGGGTGTCGTTTTGTGCGGGGGCTAAAACAGAATGAACAACAGCAGCCATTCCAGCTTTTCCCAGGGGATTTTGGCCGGGCTGGGAGGGCTGCCAACCTCTGAGGTACGTGGGCTATGCCTGGAGTCCTTTCTGCGGCAGCACGTACTCCATAAAGAGCGTCGGCGTGCCGTCGGCTACCTGTTGCCGCTGCTGTGAGGGGTTTGCCTAAGATCTGAGGGCGTTATGATGCGAACATTTGCCAATATTCCCACATATGCAGCGTTTCACGGTAGAAGGTTTTGGCAACTTTATGGAAATTTTGTCTTATCAAAATAGCAAGTTTTTTGCTATTTTGTTTGGTCGTTAAAAACGGCCCTTACTGGTATACGATACCTGGTATCACATTATATTTTTCGTACGAGCTGGGCCAGCCATAAAACGGAGAAAGCTTTCTGAAGTCGTGTATCGTGAACCACTGCAAATTAGGCTGCAAAAATTGTACCAGGTAGTCACTAACCCTGACACACCACTGCATGTTCGATAAATAAAAACAGTACTACGAAAAAATCTAAATTTTCTTTTCCGACCCTATCTCGTCTAGATACAATATCGCGAAAACTCAAAAACCCAATATTTTTTACACTAAATTCCTAAAAAAAACGTAATTTTCAATTAAGATGAAAGTGAAGGCCCGAGGAGACGGTGGATGTAAGTCTTGTTGCCCAATTCGCCACCCATCAGGAGATCTCACCAAAACTCAATTCCATCTATAAATCGAAGTAATTACGCAAAGAAAGGCATTTCTGCGATGCCCCGCTCAATTTTGAAATATTTGCGCTCAAGTTCCAACCCCGTATATGGATAGCAAAGAGTGTCGGCCGTAGGAGTGTGTGTGTGTTTTTTTTACTATTTTTAACATTAGTTTTGGTCGCTTTTGTATTCGTTGGGGTTGTTGGAGAGGTCATAGATCTCGGGGGGAAAATATGTACCCTGGTATATTCAATGAGGGTCGACCCTCAATGCGTGGTGGGTGAGTGCATGAACTACGTGGAAAAAAAGCAAGAAGCCCATATTCGTAAAAGTGATGGGGGCATGACCAATCCGACGCTGGCTCAGCTCGTATACTCGTATATCCTATTACGGGGGACCATAGTTAATAGGACCAAATACTGTTGGTAGAAATGGGTAAATATACAGGTTTTTATGTATACCACAGGTCCTATTAACTATGGCCCCCCGTAATACCAGGTAAATAAAGTATCACCTGGTATTTGACAGGACAACAACTATACTACCAGGTACCTGGTACCAGGTAACAAACAGATACCAGGTATCAAATTACAATTAAAGAAACACCACGGCGGGAAATATGGTAGCCGGTCGCCCCGGTGGTTCAAGTGGTTAACCTCGAATTCTACTTGTTTGAGTCCTGGGTTCGAGCCCCAGGTGGGTCGGACTTTGACTTTATTTGCAAAAATAAAAAAGGATTCAATTGTTGAGAGCGCCTTGCAGCGTGGGTAGGCACAATTCGATGCGAGTCGACGAGGGAAGAAAAGGCTGAAATCTTCTCGCGATAAAAATGAAGGCACGTACCGTAGCGGGAAGGGGGGAGAAGAGCCTGCTATGTGACCCCGGATCTGAGTTACGAGTTGGAAGGAGAGAGAGAAGAAGATGTGCGAAGATAATGAATGGGATGAGAAAATAAATAAATATATATATATATATATATCCCGTAGTTTTTTTCCTCCCCCATCCGATTGCAGCCTTCCTTTCTTTCCCTCTCCTTCCTATCACGTACCAGGTATAAATATCAGTCGTAACTCAGATCCGGGTTCACAAAGTATCACACAGACTATTGCTGTAGTGGGCTCTTCTCCTTCCTCCCCGCTACGGCTCTCGACTTATAGTTTTGATCACGAGAAGACGTCATTCGGCTGTCCCTTTCTTCGCCGACTCGCATCGAATTGTCACGCTATAATATTCTACTATAATACATTCTACTATGAATATTGTACTATAAACAGGCGCTCCAATATAAACAGTTGACTCCGTTTAATATTTTTTGTCGCAAATAAACTCAAAACTTCAAAACTTCGACCGACGCGCGGTTCGAACTCCAGCATCAACTCTTGTAAAATATTCAGTATTAATATTATTATCAATAGTAGCATTCGAGCGTACCACTACTACTGCTACTACTTTACCACACTGCTGGGTAGGGCACCGCGGCGACCGGTCTGGCCACCGCGCGATCGGTCTGGTTGGACAACTATTACGGGGGACCATAGTTAACAGGACCTATGGTACACATAAAAACCTATATGTTTAACCATTTTTACTAACAATATTTGGTCCTGTTAACTATGGCCCCCCGTAATACGTATAATACCTGTAATAATATGGAACAATAGAAGTGACAGACAGATCGACAGACGTACGTGGAAGACTCTTCATGGTCACGCCGTGGTCTGACATAGCCAACGCGAGTGTGCAGAATGGCAGGGAAGAGGGGGGGGGCGAAAGGGGGACGAGGGGGAATGGCGGGGGGGGGGAGGGGAGGCGGTCTGCCCAACAGACTGAAGCCTGGTTATGGCCATCATCGTCATGATGCACTCCTTTCTTTGGGACCCAAGTAACTAGCATGGTGCCATCTGGGCAACTTTGCGTGTCTGTATGCTCCAGTGCCTGCCTTTGGTATTTTCTTTCCCCCCCGCCCGTGATTATCGCTTTTTTGTCCCTTCTTTGTTTTCATTTTTCTTTCATTCCCGTTTGTACCTCTTTGTGTCTTTGTTAGTATGGTCCGTTTTGCCTTGCCTTTTTTTCGCGTTTTGCTATCTGCGTCTGTTTTAGTTTTGTTTTTGTTTTTGTTTTGCTTAGCTTCATCTTCTTTTTTTAGGTTTTTGTCTGCTATTAATAGTCTCCTTTTTGCTTCCCTGGTGTCCGCAGTGGTGGAGTGCGTATGCCTGTTTTTTGTTTTTTTTGCCTCTGTTTTTACTTGAGGTATTTCTTCCACTCCAGAGTTATTGGAGCCTGTCCTGCGACCACGGACTGCATTGAATTGTGAGTTAATGTGAGAACAACAACAACAACAAATAACTACCAGTACACGGCAGTACAGACTCGTACTGAGTACGTAGTACTGTACTGCTACTGCTGTGTGCCCTGACAGCTGAATATGTGAAAGCCTGTGCCAGGAATCTGAATAGCCATTCCGATACTCCTGTACCGCAGCAGTATTCCGAAATTTCATGTTGTTTCACAATTTGACATTGTCATGGAAGAACAGAGGAAGTCAGAAAACGTTCAGGCGATCGAGAGATGAAAAAACAAAGAATTACAGGCAGTGAGTGCCATCAATCAGTACTTCAACACAAGGCAAAATACGGCATAAACTTAAACTTCGGTTTGGCCCGAGAATTCCGGATTAGTATCATGAAAGCTCAAAAGACGGCCCACCTCACCTGTGTGACATCGAAAGTTCGTCGAAAGTCAGACTTTGCACGCTGAAAAGCTGAGTGTGATATGTTTGATACCTGGTATGATGATAGGATATGATACTTGGATCGCACGTGTTACCCGTACGGGATTTATCAACCTCGTCAAGGAACTACTTACATACCTCGTAGAGTATTAGGTGAACAATGAAAAGTGTATCGAACGTCGAATGCGCTGCTGCATACCTGGTAAACCTCTCCTACCGCCGTGCGAAAACCCCAAGTATGGCTAAGGCAGCATCTCACACGGCCGTCAGGCGCCCCGTTGTATCTCCCGTTTTCATTATTGACTATTGACACCCCGTAGAGTTCGATGGATCAACGACCACAATTAATCTGTGCACCAGGCTATATAGCCCGAACAATTGTAGCCCAGTGCGTTTTCCCGCGGAGCTATCAACTCGCACACTGACTAGTTCCAACCTGAGTCTCCTCCCTCCCTTCTTCAGCGACAGGGTGGGAAAACCGATGCGCTGCTGTATTCTGTACCAGGTACCAGGTATCGGGCACTGTCTCTTACTGACTGCTGTGAAGCTTATACTATATCTCCGGTACCAGACTGTTTATGACAAGCACAGGAAGCAGGGGCTCTCGTGACAGGGCACTCCAAACTCTGGCGATCTTATATTATAAATAGTAGCTATTTGCAAACCAGCTCATGATGCTGTTTGGGCCACTGCCGCTATTGTTGCTGCCCCTGCGATAATCGAATTCGAATTCCCAAACGCCTCCACCTACACGACATTCCTGCTTGAACATATGATATGATATTCATACATTCAGGAGTGTGTCGAAGACAATATCCTGCTTTACGCACTGTAGTATTTTCATTTTCCAATCATCATGCGTACCGTACAGATAGCTCACCGCAGTTATGAATCTCGCAGCAAGTCGGGCAGCATAGGGACCCGTCACAGAAGAGATCTCCCACACATCTGGGGACGAACGAAAGCAGCGTACGAAAGGGAAGGGGAAGGCACGAAGGGAAAGACAAAAGGGATATATTAATATTAATACTTCACAACTTTTGAAGGTTGAAGAGGGCGCGAGGTCAACGACCAAGAAACAAATGAGCGAAACAAAATGAGAAAATGAGGCCTTTTATGATGTTGGTAAATACCATCTACTGCTGTAGAAATAAATATTTATATATATAGGACGTTCAGTACGTCTGCTGTAGAAATAAATATTTATATATATACGATGTTCAGTACGTACGTAGGCGAATTTATCGGTGCAACAATGAATTCCCTAAAACATCGTACCCTGGTATTGATATTAGGTAAAGAGCGTAAAAACACAAAAATATTACACGAGTTTTGAGAATATTTGTTGGCTATTTACTTATAATACTTACAACATCACGAGTGGTAATACACAAATACGGCGCCGCCGCATGATTGCTACGACAACTGGGCCCTCGGCTCAGCATGCACTGCCAGTCAATCTACCGCCAAATTACCTTTGAAACATGCCCCAAAATCAACCCATTTTCTTTAGCTCTAGTTGAGTCAATTCGCGTCAAATATGCCTCCCGCGAGCAGCCGAGGGGGGAGCGGAGGTCGCCGAAGCCGTGTACTGTTTGGATCCCGTGTATTGTGTATTGTGTATTGGTAGTGAACTGGCTTGAGCCATCAGGACTCAGTCCTACTGTACGTACGTAATGATTGCACATATGCTCCCAATATGCTCCACACTCTTCTTAACAAAGCGTATTTACTACTGCGAGAACTAACGGCCGAAATACTGCCGGCACTGGCAGTACCCGCAGTACAGCACCCGAAATGTCGGGGGCATTTGAAATCATTTGGTGCGGCAAGTACTCGCAGCATGATCATAATTAACAGCTGAAATATGCTCAGGACCCCAAACTAGTGCGCGCACTCGTACTCGTATCCGCATATGCACTTGTACAGTACATGTGCATGAAATATCTAGAAGGTCAGAACTTTACAACCCTGGAAAACTCCGGGCACTCGCGGAACATCCAGCAATTCTCCCCGAAAGTCTACTGGGAGCATCTGCATGGTATCATCACAGCATGCCACCCTCTCGTACGCGAAGGCCCTCAAGATGACACGTTGCGAGAGCATCGAAACGACCAGTCGTAAACGGCGGCTCTTCTTTGCGGGGGGCGTGGCACGGCAAAGCAATGAGCGATTACCCAGTCGGGTAATGTTCGGGACGATAGCTGGTGGGGAGAACCCGAGACCAGGCGGACAGTGTAACACTTGGCATAGATGCATAGTCGAAGACCTTAGGAAGTTCCGAGCCACCGAAGGGTCAACGGAAGTTGCTCCCTTGGTGTTTGGAGTTGAGACCGCGTTGTGGTCCACTGCAGCCAAAAAGGCGGGGAAGTGGTACCGGGGGATCCTTGAAGCAGCCGAACGGTTCATGGTGAGGTGGCACGAGGCTGAGGCTGAGATGAGTAGGCAGCGCCGCGCATCCGCCGTGGATGGTGTTCCAAGGGAATGGGGGGGGTGGGGGGGCAACAGGAGAAGTGGCAGAAAACCCGACCAAGGGAATGCGGAGAGGGGGGGAAACAGGAGGAGTAGAAGGGAAACTGCGGTAGACGAAAGTAGGAAGGAGATGGCAGACAGGGTAGCAAGGCACCAGGCCGACTATGAAGTAGAACATGACCATACAACTAGTTCCACCAACTGGTGCAGCTGGTTCGAACGTGGTCTTCCCTTGTCTTCTGTTTTTGTTTCGTTTTTTTCTTTCTTGCGCTGATTCTACGTGATTTTCATTTTATTTCTTTCTCTTCCTTTTTTGTGATTGATAAGCCGTATTGAAGGAGTCGTGTGGCGTGGTTGGATGACGAACCTGCTCTGCTCGTTTCGTATTGTCTGACGCCAAGGGGCTGGGCATAGTTGACGAACGCAGGGCGGAGACGGCAGTTTGGGTAGCAAGGTACCAGGCGGATTATCAGGGAGAACCTGGCTATACTACTCGTGCCACGAACTGCTGCCGCCACCTGGAGGGTGCTTTGGGCTTTGGTCTGCCTGTTATTTTCCCTTTTGTTATTTTTTGGTTCTTTGCCTTACTCTGTTTACAAGCAGTGGTGTTTTTGTTGTTGTTTTATTTTTTTTCCAGCTTGTTTTTTTCAAGTGTTGGCCACCTCGCCTGCGGGGGGGGGGGCAAGACAGATTTTTTCTTCTAGTTTTCTTTCATTTTTTTTTCTTTTTCTCTTTCGAATTGTCTTCTTTGTTTTTGTTTTCTCTTTGATTGTTTCCTTTCGTTTCCCTATTTCATAGAATGTGTATGTCGTGACTGTCGTATTTAGCTAGTATTAATAATAGTATAATGACATGGCATTGCATTGCCCACTGCTGTGCTTACCTGGCAACGTAGTATCTCTGTGGCGTAGCTTTGTGACGACAGAACTTGGATCTCTTCTAGGATTGAAGAATCGGCACGGACACTGGTTGTGCTGGATGTCGACGGGTAGGAAGAACGGTTTAATGTGAAGAACACAAACACACACCGTCCAATGGTGGCTGTAGTTGTCAAAACAGCAGTAGTGGTCCCGTTATAAGGCGACCTGCAGTACACATACAGTAGTAGTTACAAGCGGCTTGAAGTCTCCTTATAGTCGACCTCGCCTAATAGCAAGAGATAAAAGCTGTACGAGTATCACCAGGTACTTGGTAAGGCGTATCGCCTTATTTCGGTACCGTAGCTGTATGAGATGTATCGCTCTGCATCGGTACTACTCAGCCATGTAGCGAACATAGCACCTTATTCAGTGTCAACTTTCAGGTTTGGAGCTGCGGGAGAACGTGAGTTCTATCATGTCCTCAGACCATATTATTTCTCGCAAGCTTGACGTCCAGCTCAACAGCGTTACTTCGGGATGATCTGCGACAGAGGGCAGCTGTGGACCTATATACATTTCAGTCCGCTGCTTTCAACAGATAGTTGTCATTTGTTTCAGCATCATACTGCACCTGAGTACAAAAAGCCTGGCATATCATGAGGAACGCCGGACACCAGTCACTTATATACCACGGAGCGAAACATCAGTACATGCCGTCCCAACGGTCTTCGAACATGATGCGCAAATAGTGCTCGCTCTTAAAATGCACCTTTAACGTCCGCTTGCGTGGCCGATCTCTTCGAGGCATGTGCCCTCCTAAAAGCCAGTTTCGGCCGGCCGGCCTAGACTGGTGCTACGTACGGAGGGGGGGAGGGTCAGCCAAGATACCTGGTAATTGTTTTTCAACCGCGCAGTCACTCGGCCGAGTAAGTCTCCTACTGTACTAGGGTATGTATTTGCAGTCAAGAGGTTTTATGCTACTTTTGATCCACGATAAGCACTGCCATGGGTTTGTTAACGTTGCACCAACAAATTGTTTTCGAGCCCAATTTTGAATGAGATAGAGAGCCACTCGCCCGAGTGGCCTGAACGCGGTACGTACGTGATGAAAATAAAGACTATATACTGCAATTATTTTAATTCCTTCTCAGAACACCTGAACCACACGCGGGCCATACCAATTTCCCCGATTGCCATACTTGATAGACAAATAATCCATGCGGCAAAGGCGGCTCAGGAAGAGACATGACTTTGAACGGGGAGAGGGGTGTATGATTATCTGAGGTACCTGGTAGTGGGTTTCGCCTTGGAGGGAGGATGGATTTAAAGGGGAGGAAAGGGGGGGGGCTGGAGACGCATGGCGTGTCGTCGTTGCGGCTGGCTTCTCTTCAGGTTGCCGAAGGTCTTGTCTGAATAACTATATTAATACATTGCACGGAGAGGTGTAGTAGCAGATGCGAAAATAACGGGCCGCTTGGGGGGCGAGGGGAGGGACAGTGCCACAGGATGCCCTGGAACTTCTATCCGTGTATCATAGGAGTCATATGTAAAAGGCGATCGCCCGCCCTTTATAGGTACGGTACCCATATTAGACGACTCAGCTTGTATTGAGCTCCTATTAAAAGTAGTTTCAAGCCATTTGAGGTCGCTATATAGCCGTACACGTCTTGTGAAGTACCGGTACCTCTAATGCCCCTATTGTCTCCTCGTATTCTGTACTCGTACCGTATATGACAGCAATGTGTAGCACACTCTACCTCGCATACCACACACCCACAGCAGGTAACCAACCGGGTGGCCATTCAAATCCTACACCGCTACCCAAGGGACGTCAACCGGAGCGCGGTGTATACCACACACCCTGAGACATTGCCTCACTAGCAACAGACGGGCCGGTTCCTGTGAGTATAGTCTATCGCCGCCGTTGTGGTGTGTTGTGCAAATAATCCCATACCAGATCAATGTTCCACTCAACTCGTGTTTGCATATGGCGTCCTTGACAAATCTGGCTCTCAGAATACCGAACGAAGGTCGCGATGTCAAGCACGAGTTGAAAACCGACGCCGCGCCGCAAATTATCCGTTTTGGACGCCTACGTAAGAAGATACCGTAGTGTGTAGGTTTCGCTAGGAACTCTATTATCAGCAGCAGGATGTTAAACTGTCGTCAACTTGTGCGCGTTAGTGCCTTGGAAGGATGGTCGACAGTGGGGCGTACTGTAGGAGTAGTTGGTGTTGCCTCATCTCCATTATATTCTGTTGTTGAACATTGAATGCCGTCATGTCGTTCGTAACCACTGCCATCACCCCCCCATGCTATCACATCCCTATAGTATACAACAAGGGGGTAGTGAATAACCTACAGTAAAATCCCAAACGAAATGTTATCGCCGGGGGTACAGCTGTGTACATAACCCACATCCCAACAGCAGTATATATACCATCCCGAGTGATGAAAATCTAAAACCCAAAATATGCTGCTTCTCGTCTGACAAACGCTTTTGCTGTTCGTAACAATTAATCTTCTATTAATAGACTAAGGAGTCCAACATCGTACCAGGGAGTACCTACTACGTGCCAGATTGCTGTTTTTGTGTTTTCACATCGTTAATTTGTAATCAATACTTTACTACAGTAATTCCAAGGGTATGTTGGGCAGGATACGCACCAAAATAAACCGGGGGTATTTGCTGGATAAATACCGGTACCCGACCCTTACCGGCGTGTTCGGTACGGACGCAATACCCTAGCGAACTTTACCGGAGTGATGGTTAAGGCCGCAATACTCTACCGAACACTCTCATGAGGTTCGGCACGAACTCGACACCGTTACCTGACACTTCGGTAAGTTCGGTACGACTTCAATACCGGGACCCGACAATTCGGTAACTTGGGCACGTCGATAAAACATGCCCCGGGTACCGTTATACGCTTCCAAACGTACCCTTAAAATCTATAATTTTGTGCGAGTACGTAGCACAGACATACCATACCGTTGAGAAAATGCACAAGGAGTCTAGATCTAGCCGGTGCATATCACTACCAGCACCAAGATCAACTGTCAACCGGGACTCGTACATACAGGTATGATATTCGCCCCACCGTATTATACAAGAAAGTACAATAGAAAGACGCACGCCCGGGAAGTACAGTACCTTACGAGTATCGTATACGCGAATGAGTTATATTAATAGTATTGGTATTTACAAGGTTGAAGTACTATTAATAGGACACAGAGAGTACGAGTGACGATAATGATTTATGGTACAGAGTTGGTATTGATAGTCCGTGCGCCCTGCTGCCTTATTCAGAAATCAGCATCAATAAACTTCAGGCATTCATTTAACGAGTCCTTTCGTCTATTAATAATTGAAATACTTGAATAGCGATGTACCAGGTACATTGTATGGTATCTGGTATACCTGGTATCAGGTGCATCGTCGTACTGCACTGGAATGCGGCCAACCCTTGGTCAGGGTTACAGTAACAGTACTCTGTACCCTGGGACATACTCGTCCCAAGAACCTGTCACCTGGTATGATACCTGGTATATTTTACGAGTATACGAGTAAGAGTAGTCTAGGCTATTGCCTCATGTACTCGTATACTAAAACGAGTCTACCTCGTACCTGGTGGTAGACAGCTCCTCTATCAATAGTGAGTACGGGCTCTATTTACGAGTACACGCACGTAGTACTCTGTTTTTAATATACCAGGTACGAAGTAATAGTTTAGACGTCTAGAATCTATACTGCTAATACTCTATTGCCTCATTTTTAAGCAAAACGAGACTATTATACATACGTGTATACAACGTTGCTCTACGGTTGCGTTACTTGGAGCCCGAGCAAGACTGATTACGGTAGGCTACGGGAGGTCCACCACAAGATGCTTCTCCGATGCATCGGCTGGCGAAAACGAAAGCGCGAAGACCACATTCTATCCTATGCTAGCGCGCTTGTCAGGACAAACTCTGAGAGCGTTGAGACGACGGTACGCAGACGTAGGCTCTTGTTTGCGGGCTTTGTGACACGCATGGGAGAGGAGCGTCTGCCGAAGAGGGCGATGTTTGGGGAGATGGTTGGGGGTAAGGGTTACTCCGGAGGACAGGAGTGGGACTGCATGAGGTACCTTGAGGAGGACCTCAAGGAGTTCGGCATGGAGCTCGAAGGGTGGCGCGAGGCAGCACAGAAAGCCGGCAGATGGTTCCGACGGGTCGAGGAAGGGGCGGAGGTCTTCATGCGGAAATGGCATACAGATGAGAAGGAGGCATCGGCAGAACGGCATAGGATAGCTGCAACTGCAACCACGACCACAACCGTTGACGCCAACGCGAGTGCGCAGAATGGCAGGGAAGAGGGGGGGGGCGAAAGGGGGACGAGGGGGAATGGGGGGGGGGGGGGGGGGGAGGCTGTCTGCCCAACAGACTGAAGCCTGGTTATGGCCATCATCGTCATGATGCACTCCCTTCTTTGGGACCCAAGTAACTACCAGGTAGCATGGTGCCACCTGGGCAACTTTGCGTGTCTGTATGCCTGCCTTTCGTATTTTCTTTCCCCCCCGCCCGTGTTTGTCCCTTTTTGTCCCATCTTTTTGATTTTTATCTCTCTTTCTTTCCCGTTTGTACCTCTTTGTGTCTCTGTTTTTGCTTTTTTGCGTTTTGCTATCTGCTTTTGTTCTAGTTTTTGTTTTTTTGCTTCGCTTCATCTTCTTTTTTTAGTGGTTTGTCTGCTATTAATGGTATCTCCTGTTTGCTTCCCTGGTGTCCTTAGTGGTGTAATGCGAATGCTTGTTTTTTTGTTTTTGCCTCTGTTTAACTACCGAGGTATTTCTTCCACTCCAGAGTTATTGGAGCCTGTCCTGCGACCACGGACTGCATTGTATTGTGGCGATGAGTTAATGTGAGTACAACAACTACTACAACAACAACAACAACAACAACAACAACAACAACAACAACAACAACAACAACAACAGCAGTGTCTTTTTTTTTACTTTTCACGCAGTAGATTACGAGTGTTTTCTCTTTGATTGTTTCCTTTCGTTTCTTTCATAGAATGTGTATGTCGTGCCTGTCGTATCTAGTATGATGACATGACATCGCATTGCCCACTGCTGTGCTTACGGCATACCAGGGTACGTGGCAACGTAGTATCTCTCTGGCGTAGCTTTGTGACCACATACCGGTAACTTGTATCTCTTCTAGGGTTGAAGAATCGGCACGGACACTGGTTGTGCTGGATGTCGACGGGTAGAAAGAACGGTTTAATGTGAAGAACACACGCACACAAGTGCACGAGAACTGCTATAGTATCGTTTTCTCTGAAAAACTATAACTCCAAACTTTCAATTTGAAGCATCGAAGGAAGAGCTCAAATTGCCATGGGCACGAGCACTCGGGCACGGTGAAAGTATGATATCATGATACCATTTGACGATCGGCTTCAAGTGCACCACAATGTCCTGCTGTTGATGTATCTTTTTTATGTCGATTTATTATGAGCAAAAAATGATGGTCCTACATCCTACAACAGGTGAATGTGTGTGAGTTCTTCGCATTAAACCGTTCTTTCTACCCGACGACATCCAGCACAACAGCAGTGCAGATTCTTGAATAATCCTACCTGGTATTGATTAATAGAGGCAAAAGCTCTGTCTGTGGTCACAAAACTACGACACACAGAGATACCATTACTGCTGTTAATAAAAAAATAAGAAGTGTTGCAATGCCATGTTCATCGTACTGGATACGACAGGCACGACATACACATACCACTACTATATTAATAAGAGCAGTAGAAGCAGCAGCAGCAAGAGTCACACTGGGAGACTATTACTAATAGGTTTTACCAACCGGTACTGTTCCACCCGGCACCAGGTACCTACCTGGTTTATGATATGATATCGATAATTAACAAGGGCAGGTGCGGCATGCAGACTCGGACTACACGGCGCTACAGGAATAGGAATACAGGAATAGGAATAAATGAATAACGCCAAGATGACCTGGCGGCATTGCCTGACAGGCACTCTTGGCGGCAAGGAGCTGGGCTTGTTGCTGTAGGTATATGATACCAGTACATGTTCATGGAATACTCGTGCTTGGTTCAAATTTCACTTCACGACACCACGACCACGACCAAGCCGCCCGAAGACACAATACGATAGACTCTACCAGGTATGCAGGTACGAGCTACCTGGAACAACACAGCAGGCGTATTGATGGTATTTATATACGAGTACTTTACTCGAGCCATCTTACCTGTACTCTTCGTAACACTTCGAACAGTTAATGCCACCAGTATATGTTAATCACAACGAAAGTAGTCAATACCTGGTATGATAGAGCAGTATAGCTACATCAATAGTACCACTATGTACGAGCCTAACCGACTTCGGGTTTGCGTGCTCCAAACAATCAACGCGGACAAGCCCCTGCTTCCTTGCCTCAGGCGACGGACGTGCCGTGCCTACACTTGGGTCATGCTTGGGTCATGTTATGATAATATTCCATACGTCGTGTCGTATTAAATAAAATAACTCGTACCATCGTAGTTAACGACGTCGCCCCGCCAACTACGATGATGATGAGAACTCGCCAAGTTTCGGCAAGTGACCAAAAACCACGCAACACTACGAGGAGCGTCCGGCACGCCACCAAAGGAGACCGCGTACTCGTACATCGCCAGTCTCCCACTACGCGTACAGCAGTATCAACTAACCTACAGTAGTACGATGCACCTCGTAGAGCATTACGACAGAGCATCCGGGATGAGGCCGGAACAATGATACTTAGTCTTTCTGTACTAATCAAGGACTGCAGCTACCGATATGTACTTGGCAGCACTACGATGATAAAACAGTGCACTCATACTCGCACTACGCGCTGCTGCATTTTAGTTACGTACCAGTATCCACCTGAGTACCTGCGCCACACATAAGCTTCGTAAATTAAACGTAAATCAAAAGATCGAACACGCCGAGAAAGAGTTGTGGTGTTGTCGTTCAGAGTTGTCGTACGGTCAGGGCTGGTATTAAATAGTATTATTATTAACAATAATAGATCACGCGGTACTCGTACCAGTACCAGTATGTTGAGAGAGGAGAGAGTAGGTGATGATCCTGAATCAAAACAAATATAGACCGCTCCACACGAAAAAAATCGGGCTCTGTACCAGCAGTAGTAGTAGTGCAGGAGTCAGTCAGTACAAAACAGCGATACCCCACGACAGGGAGAACCAGCTTATTTTAACATTTTCCGCTGGAACCAAGCAGCAAGACTGGGAACGACCTTCGCCGTAATGCCATAAACTAACCATAATGCCGTCACCTCGTGGTGTTACGTGGAGTGCTATGATTGTACTGGCACTCACGTAGAGCAGACCAGGTGTCCGCAGGATAGAAGCCTCGGCACAAGATTGCTGTTTCCCTTGACTTTGTAGTCGAAGTAGAGGTAGCAATTGGGGCAAGAAGTTAGGTCCGCGTCTCCCGCCACCGGCGTTAGGCCTTGCGCCGCGGCGGCAACCTTTCGAAGACCCTGACGAGACGCCATAGCTCCTACTCCTCCCCTGCTCCTCGTAGTCGTTTGGCACCCGTCCCGCTGCTACCTGTTAATCTTTCTTATTTGTATTGTGCGCGTCCAGTCCTCTCGCAGGCACCAGCGGCAAGAGTCTCGCAAAGGCCACGGTCCAAGGGAAGGACGGCCGAACTTGTTTCTCTGAGCTCCTCTCCACGAATTGTTTAGACAACGGGGCTTGAGCTGAGGTCCACTACCCTGCCCTGATACCAGGACTGGGTGACAGTCACACTCGATCTCGTCGATCACAACGGAGTGATAAACCCCTGCCGACTAACCGGGTGACCTGCGGACCGCTTGACAAACACGCCTCCTCTGCATACGGCGGGGGAGGGGGGATATATGTGCAACTGGGAGATCGTCGCGTGGCGCCTTAGACCAGACCCACATATCATAGGGTAACTTCTGTTGGCGCCGGGCGTGTGTTACCTTCTTGCGTTGGTGCCAAACACGCGGGAGGACTGCCCTACGCTCGTCTGTGGGAAATCTGCTGCGAAGCTGAGCTAAGCAGGGCCGTAAACGTTTTTTTTCATCGGTGAACAGGTAGCACCTTTCCTCCGGGCCGAGTCTACGACTACTGCTGCTGCTGTAGTACGACGATACTATTGATGCGATTCATATATACCTGGTAACGTTGATTTTGAGTGGCGATTTTAGCACGGCACGGATACGAGGGTACTGAACGTGGATCGCCGGAAGTGCGCTTGGTGACGGTGGAGGGGCCAGAGAGGCGCTGCGACCGGACTGCGGCTGGTGAGTACGTTGGTGCTGCTGTGTACAACAGCGGTAGTACAACAGCGTCCAAATATGTTTATTTGCGAAGTAAGGATCGAGTCAGAAGTGTCTGACAGGTAAGGTCACGAGGTCACGTCTCGTGTTTTTTGGAGAAGGGTGGGCATGCGGGGGAGCTGGGGTGGCTTGATGTGGGTTGGGGGGTGGGATTCGTACCGAATTGTCAGCGCGTTTAATCTGCGTCACTCCCTCCTTCTGTTGTGAGCGTACTATTGTTCATACATACTCAGTGAGAATTCAGGAGGGTTTTGCGGTGGATCTCCCGCAGATCTCCCCTCGTACTCTCAACCTCTCTCTCTGCCGGTTGGCTTACCATTTGTTCGACATCAGGGTCAGGGTTGGAGTTTGGAGTTGCTCTGTTTGACTTGGGGTTAGGGTTATTAGTTATCAATAGTTAGTACACAGCAGTGTGTGTCAACCATTTCTCGAGTAAGTGGTACCAGGTGAGCAACTCCTCCTCTCTCTGCTCTGCCGTGACCCGTGCCGTGACCCAATATCCGGACATGTTACAGGTACGAAGCTCAAAGCAAATTACGAGCTCATACGTAGCTTAGTACGGTACGAGGTCCGTGACCCAATATCCGGACATGTTACAGGTACGAAGCTCAAAGCAAATTACGAGCTCATACGTAGCTTAGTACGGTACGAGGTACTGGTACCTGGTACCTGGTACCTCAGTAGCTCACCAACTCTCTCTCAGGATTCCGGAGTCGGGACGAACTTGCGAGTACGAACACGTATAGCAAGCAGTACATAGAGCCTTAGACCGCGGTTCCATGCACGCCCTACGCCCTGCATATACAAGTGCATCGCTCTGTCCTTTGTCCCTAGATGTATAAGGATCGCGTTCATTGAATCGAATCGGTGCTTATATTTAGGGACAGTGGTTCTGTTTACCTGGTATACTGGTGTTATACTTCTAATAATAGTATTAATAGTTGCAAGTATTGATACAGTTGTAAAATGCCACTTTTTATTCAGTCGGAAACTAGGATTGAAAAAGCCGGTTTCCGATCGGTTATTTTTCCGACTGGATTGCGAATAGCTACCCTTCTTATCGTCCGTCGGATCGAATACACAGCAGTTTTTGTGTGTTTTTCTGGAGACCAGGAGACGCTTGATGTAAGTGAGTGAGTGTAGCTTGACCACTGCTGTAGCACCGAAAAAAAAGGGTAGGGTAGACGGAAGTCGGTTCCAAACTGCTTATAATAGCCGTAATGCTCGTGAGGTCAGAGAGGTCTTCATCCTCCAGCACCACCTGCGTCCAACCACATCTACATGCTGATGTCTCGCTTCTTCCTGGAGCAGCGTGTGAGCTTCACACGCGGGGAGTTCTCCTCCATCTCGTCCTCGAGGCCATCAAGACGCTGGGTTTCTTCGACAGTTGCCAAAGCCACAGCCAGCGCAGCAGTTGGCAAAAGGTCATCATCGATACCGCACACTGCGGCCATCGGGTGCTATCACGTGCTGCTGACGGACATAGATGAGGATATATCACGCTGACTCGAGCCGAGCAGCAGCAGAAGTGACAGCAACCAAGCCAGCGTCGCCGGTGTTGTGGAGTGGGGTTGTGTCGTATGTCGTTGTTGTGTGGGTGTGTGATACTCGTACGAGTATGCGGCTGGACTTTCTAACATTTCCGATGCACGAATCCGACTGACGAGTTGGATCGGAAATCTCAGTATTTTCGACTGTCTGGTCCAGTTGGAAATCGAAATCGTTTCGTTTTTTAATCGAAAAGGCGCTTTTTCAACTGCATAAGATTTTGCCTTTTTTTGTATCCAGTCGGAAACCAGCATTTTCAATCCTGGTTTCCGATTTCCGACTGCATAAGAAGTGGCCGTTTCTTGTGTGGTTCGATTTTGAGCTTCAGATTTTGACCCAATCGCATTTTCAGATGTGAACTTGGCAAATCGAAGCAGTCTTCCTATGCGATAAAATCAGATTTACAGTGTGTGTAGAGATTCGAGCTGGGTGCGCTGCCCTGCGCGTAGAACCCAACCGTCCGAGCCAAGGCTGACTGCCTCTGGTCTGGCGGCAAAGAGACGTGGCGAGTGCGCTAGAGCCGACCTGTGTTGGTATTTTGTGCTCCATTTTGTGACTGACTGCTGCTGTACAACAGCAGTGTTGTCTACGAGTACTGGTACGTATCCACGGGGAGGTGCGTGCCGAGTGCGCTTCTCTTGGTCTCTAGGCCCGAACCCGCACGAGGCGACTGTAGTGGCCACGGAGGGACGGGCCGCCCGAGCGTCGGGCGCGAAGCAACGTCGCTATACCGCTTTGTCGCCATCCAACTCATCGATCTTTCTGCTGCTGCTGTTTGCTGTCACATGGATAACATATTTAATTTAGAGAGCATGCCATTTTTCGATTTGAAAATCTGATGACCCAGGTCGTCGGGTTTTGGGCCAAAATCCAACGACTTGGGTCATCGGATTCTCAAATCGAAAAAATTCCATTCGGATTTTGCATATTTGGACAGCATAAGCAGGGTCATTCATTTTCGAGATCGAAAAACACAAATCTGAAACTCAAAATCGAACCGCATAAGAAACAGCCTAATGTCAATATTAATAGTACAACGAGCGAATACTGACGGCTATTTTCGGCTATTTTCGGCCGTGTGCCGGTGTACCTAGCGGGGCCTTATTCCTTATCGAACCCCTTGTTGCAACGAGCAACGGACAAGCGTTGGTAGCGCAACGGGTATAACATTCGACAGGACAATTGACACTATGATATCCACGTATTTTTGCACGTACGGTATATACCTACGAAGAGATCCGATCCAAAAACTCATTGCGCGGCCTGCGTAAGTCGAAGCTGGATGTGTGATGGGTGTGTTGGGTGTTCGAAGGTGTCTCTTGACTTCAATTAACCGGTTTGCCTGGTCAGAAATCGGAATGGAACGACATTCTTCGTGGTTACTGGTTCCGTTCGAAGCTGGTTTCAGGGGGGGGTGTCCGATTGTAGATCTGGGCAACCGAACCTGAACAGACTCGTAAATGGCAATGAACATGGTAGAATATCCGAATAACTAACGCAACTGTTTTTCGTGGAGAGACTGCTCCGTGCTGGTTGACTCCAAGACTGGAGTACCTTCACGGGAGAAGCGAGTGCTCTTAACTCTCCATACAAAGGATATCTTCACGCGCAGCATGCCGCAGAACAGGCAGTGCTAGCCATCCAAGTGGCACCCTCGGGACAAAGCTAGACCTATGATATCGCCGTCACTGCTCGAAGGGTACTCCTGGAGTATCTGTGAACATCAGTTCGGCACTTTTGCTAGAGATACATCGCCAGAGGCTCGTCTGCCTCCCTGTTTTTCCCCTCGTGAGCCTCCTGGCCAGACTACAGTCGCCATAGCGCGTGGCTCCGGCCGCAGGTGAGTCCTGGGGCGTCTGCACATGCGTCATCGCGTGGTCCTATGTCATACCGGTGTAATGTATAATGTATCCCCATACCGCCGTGGACCCCCCGGCAAGTAGCGCAACACTCCTAGGACCCAGCACCAATGACTGCAAGTTCATCTCGTTCTTCGTGCCCGTTCGGTTGGGCCGTTCCGTCCCCGTACCCTCCTATTAACAAACAAGGTGTAAGTCGCGATTCTTCCAATAAATAGATTAATTCCTTTGAAAATCGCTCATACTAATCAGCAGCATTTCTTGGGGACCATACAATTCCATTCCAACCGTCCCAACTATCTATTAATAAGAGGAAGTTAAGACACCCTGAGATATTTGATTTTCAAACGGGTTCCCGGGTACGCGAGGCCCCAAATACCCGGCGGGCGGGGAGTGTTTCTCATACCCATGACGGGTATTGGCGGACCGGGTAATACTCATCAGTATCCGCTTGTTGGCGAAAGGGTAAGGGTTACACCGAGGGCTGGGTACGGGACCAAGCTCTACTGGCAGTACATGTCTCCTGGCTGAGGGGGCTGTCAGGATGCCAATACATTGGTGAACCTGCTTGAATGCCTCAAAGTACAACGGAAACCCATGAATGTGAGCCCTGGGCGTCTGCTCGTAAAGGACATCATACGCTTTACCGCATTTTCGAGTATTTTCCTGAGTCAATTCACTACCCCTTACCCAAAATTCGCCTCTGAAACATGGCGCTAATCCAACAATTTTTTTAGCTCCAGTGATACCAAATCGCGTATAAATGTGCCCACGGCAGCACTCCTCCCGGGCGGGGGGGGGCGTACTTATTTGTTGCGTGCCTTAGCCATTTGACCATTGACCACGCATCCCTTTCGAGACCGAGCACCGTTCCTACCCGTAATAGAGACACCTCCATCATTTCGGCGCTCTTTTCGTTGTTTCCATATATATTGTCATTCAATGTTTTGCTTTTCGTATCCCCGTCCTGTTTCGCCTCCTCTGGCCACATACAGCGATCGTGTTCTCGCTTCTATCTAGTGTGCCCAACTCCTCCATGTCACACTCGTCTATGTCCCTCATCTCTTCGAACACATCCCGCTCCTCCTTGTACATGCCACATTATCCTTTTATTTGAGTTATACTCTCCATTGCTTTGCCACACTGGTTGAATTGTGCGTCTACTTCCTTTTCCTCCCGGCTACTGGTATACCAGGTATCTCTTTCTTTTTTCTGGTAGGTCCAGGTCACCTACACGAAATGGCAGTTTCAGTGTTTTCGCGAAGTCCGTTGAGCCGTGCAAATACGTTTTTTTTCCTATCCCTTCGCTCAATCCCCCGTATATCTCCAAGTGGTTCTCCTATTCCACCTTGTTTCCTAGCGCTAGCCTTTAACAGGTAAATCGGAAAAATGGGAACGAAGCCTAAAATGAGAACGGACGTTTTTTTTTAGAAAGCAAACCAATTGTGTACAACCCCAAGAAAAAAAGTTGACAGTCCTGTGGGGCTGTACAGCAGCCTTCGAATGAGCTGTCGCTCAGGCTGGAAGTCCTCGGCATCGCCGCGGTAGCCAGCATCTAGAGAAATCACAATAGAGCCAGGGTATATCGCTTTTTGCGCCCACCCGAAGGCACGAGATGGAGCATGACCGTTCTGACGAGCTCCTCTCACAGGGCTGGCCAAGGGGTTTCGCAGGATCATTTTGGTTCTTTGATACACCACATGGTTCTGGAGATACGGCTTGGTTCTCATTTTAGGCTTCGTTCCCATTTTTCCGATTCATCTGTTCTTTCCCTTTTTTCTATCCTTTCTTGTACTTCCGAAACTTCTCTGCGGACATCAACTTCCCCTATGTCCTCCCATACTGTCTCACCTACGCTATCCCACCTTATTCCAGCTCGCTCTTTTGGTACTTTCTCCCATACAGCTCTATCAACTATGGCTGGCCACCTCTTTCTTGGCTTGTTCCTTACTCTATATTGTCATTTCAACTTTCGCAAGTCTCTTAGTTCTCTTGAGTGGGTACTTTCTCGGTTCTGTATTTCTAGTCGTACATGAGCATCTCAGTATTTTCTTGCTCCTGTCAACTGTTTCCGGCTGTTTTACGAACTTCGCGTTCGCTTCCCATACTTTCCTGCATATTCTAGCTTTGGTACTATCACATTCATCAGAATACATATCTTGATCCTAGTGTCAAAATGCGAGTCTGTTAGGATCTCACCCACCTTCCCTACGTGTGCTTTACTTTTGCTATGTGTGTACTCGTATCTCAAGAGCAGTCTTTTGATATCTCTACGCCAAGGTACGTAAAGTGGTCTACGATCGGCAATTCATCCTCTCCCCACTTCCAACTGGAATTGACCGGGTTTACCTTTACATGCAACTTAGGCACACTTCTTGACGTTCGCCGTCACCCTCCATTTCCTTGTGTATTCTAGCGCCTTCTGTATTTGCTTCTGCAATCCTCCGCAAATATCAATCACGACACCGTATCTTCCCCCACCGTGACCCCGTGCCTTGCTGCTTCGACTGCTACTATCAGGTCGTTAATATATATATATATATACCAGGTATATATATATATATATATATTATATATCATATATATATAATATCTTGAACAGATTAGGTGATCCCTATGCAACCCCTTGCAAATTGTCAACATGTTTCGATATCACCAGCCGGGGGGGGGGCGGTTGTTGCGGCTTCGCCACGACCAGGCTCCGGCTCGGATTCAGCCTTCTGGCTGCTGACGGAGCCAGGATCCCTTGTCCTGGCTGGAGCTCCTAGCACCCAGCCCTGGTTTCACCTCTATTAATAGTGTGCATCCGGCAGCCCAACAGTACTCGTATCCACGTACACCCACGATCGTTCCAGGAACCAGTTCGGTATGATAGTGCATGCCTGCTGTACGATGCATTCCATGAAGCGAATGATGAGCGGCTCCAAGTGAGAAAATATTTTCCGTGCCCGCAGTTTTCTAATTGACTGATCGGTCAATTTCCCGAAAAAAGAAGACTGACGTCATCATTCACGGCCAATTTTCCAGAAAAAAATCCAAGAAGAGAGTGTCACGACAAATGTTGACCAAGAATTTCCCACCAACAACCAATTCCAACCTAAATTTTTGACCAATCAGAAAACAGCGGGCGCGAAATCTTTTTCGTGCCCAACACCACCTGATCCTGCTTTTTTCAATGAGCGGGTATTACTGCTGTAGTGAACGGCACCAGTATTGACGGATGTATGCTGAAACAAATTATTTACCAGGTAGTTTTTTCTGCATTACGGGGGACCATAGTTAATAGGACCAAATATTGTTGGAAAAAAGGGTTAGATGCATAGGTTTTTATGCATACCATAGGTCCTATTAACTATGGCCCCCCGTAATAGGAATCTAAAATCCCTTGAAAATGACACCTCCCTAATTAATACGAACAATTACCATGTCTCGCGAACTACAACTCGCCCGCCAAAAATCTCTTCCTCGACATGTTCCCCTTGTCCATGCGGGCAGGTGGATATCTTCAGTTTTGAACAAATCAACATGTTCCGCCCTTTATTTTGCCTGAACGTGTAATTTTACGCATTTTCTTGGACCCAGCTCGTGATACATTTGTGCCATACCTGGTAATATTATTGTCATATTCTAGCCCGCGGTCACGAAAAGGCACAAACAGTGCGTTAGTCTATTATTGATATTAATAGTACATACATATATAGTCGAAGGATTGATAGGAAACCAAATCAAAACGCATTCCACTATATTATGTCTTAGTCGGGGTCTAGAATGATAGGAGTAGACAATCCCACAACCTGTTACACACAACACAGAAAAGAGAAAAAAGTGTGTTGGTATACCGACAGTAGTATGATATCGGTACATGAGCGTCACTGGCTGTACTGCATAAAGTTACGAGCGTGCGACATCGCGTGCGACATAGCTATTCGTAGCACAAGGGCTTCGCTCGAAAACAATTAACACCCACGTCTGTGCTGCTGCTGCGCCCTATTTATTTGAGACTATCGTTGCCGTCTGGCGTTGCTGTCGGGAGTGTCGTCAGTTTTGAATGCCATCATGACCGGACTGTACGGCCCTCTACAGTATGTGCAAGTGCTGTATGCACACAAGAACGACAGCGAGAAATAGTACAGGCTGAATGGCTTGAATGACGTCCGACAAACGCAGTGAACGAAGGCTGGAAACCAAACCACGACGAGTACACGCTGTCACACCCCCCGCCCCCTTCACTATTTGCCAAAGTAGAGCACACGTGCACCTCCAACAACAGCAATCGGTCCTTCGGTCGCGACGAGTCGACCATGGCATCCCCATGGCATCCCCATGGCATTTCTTTATCGCCCGACTACTGCCGCAGATGTCAACCATCCAATCGGGCGTTTCCATGGTCAACAGCAGCTGCCTATTGATAGAAACTCGCCGGGGGCTTTACGGAGCGCCTTTGCTCTCGTGCGCGGGCGCGGCGCTAGTCCTTCTCCGGGCGCCCTTCAGTCTCCAGCCCCACTCGATTCGCTCAGTGCCTCACACGCATGCTATGTTATCGAGTATCTGGTATATGCAAGAAAATAGTAGCCCTCGTCAAAGCGCCTCTCTGCTCTTTGCGATCTAAAAATGAACGTGAGGTGAAGGGTTCAAACCAAACCCATCCCCGCTCGTCAGTGATCGGTCTCTCTCTCACTCCATCCTCACTGCCGAATCCAGCTCACTGGTACTCTCTGTGCGAGCGTCGCCTCTACCCAGGCGACAGCTTTCTATAAGTGCATCATGCCTGTAGCAATTGTCCCCGACACTAGCACATTAACACACTAGCGATCTGTCTCCGCACCCACCACCTTCAGGGTTCTCCGTATCAGGGTTCTCCGTATTACGAGGCCCGCGAATCGGGAATGCAAATGGGTTGTGTCTGGCGCACCGCCGCCGTTGACCGCAACTCTAGCGCGAACCTATGAATAGGCAATGGGATAGGATATAGATGGGATATAGATAGGATGGGCATGTCAGATTGAGTGACTGCTGATATATAGTTGTAGTCCTGGAAGGTGCTGCCCCTTGAGGGTGAGTCCAGCCTTACACCTCCTGAACAACCCCCCCCCTACACGATTGTCGAGGGCAAGCACGGGACACGGCGAATAGTACGCGTAGGACAGCTCGATCATCGCAACAAGAAAAAATGGGTCCATTCATGATTCGACAATAACGCAATTTGCGTTTATACGTGCAAGGTTTCTGTGCCTGATGCCCGAACGGCCAATGCAAGGAACGTTCAAGGGGTGACGGCGAGTCGCCGGGGCGAAAAACCGTACTCGTATACGTAATACATACTGAGTATATATACCTGAGTATATATATACCTGGTATATTATTTATAATCCATGAGCTCTGCTATGAAGATTTGGTCTCAAACGTTGTTTTTTTTTAAATGGAATACTGAAATTTCAATTTGTAGATAATCATGAGTTAATGAATCTGTCCCCTATAGATCACACCCCTATAGATCACACCCCCGGCGAACATGTGCACAAGAACAGATCGCACCGGACTAACATGTGCTGAAGGACTATCTCCAACAGATCGCACCCGGCAAACATGTGCTGAAGAGCTATCTCCAACAGATCACACACGGCAAACGTATGTATTACGGGGGACCATAATTAACAGGACCTATGTCACACATAAAAACCTATATGTTTAACCATTTTTACTAACAATATTTGGTCCTGTTAACTATGCCCCCCCGTAATAGCTCATGTAGCTCTTACAGATTATCAGATTATCGCTGGAAAATATGTGCCAAAAAACTACTGGTATTCCCTACCTGGTAGCCCCGGTGGTTCAAGTGGTTAACATCGAATTCTACTTGTTTGAGTCCTGAGTTCGAGCCCCAGGAGGGTCGGACTTTGACTTTGTTTGCAAAAATAAAAAAAGGGATTCAATTGTTGAGAGCGCCTTGCAGCGTGGGTAGGCACAATTCGATGCGAGTCGACGAGGGAAGAAAAGGCTGAAATCTTCTCGCGATAAAAATGAAGGCACGTTCCGTAGCGGGAAGGGGGGAGAAGAGCCTGCTATGTGACCCCGGATCTGAGTTACGAGTTGGAAGGAGAGAGAGAAGAAGATGTGCGAAGATAATGAATGAGATGAGAAAAGAAAATAAAATATATATATATATATATATAGATCACTCACAACAAATAGGCGCAGAAGAGCGCTGTCTCCTACCAGGTACAGGTCGTGCAGATCTGTCAATGGTGTGCCAACATGTGCAGAAGAGCTACCAGGTATCTACTACCAGGTACATGTCACACCCGGCAACCATGTGGTGCGTAGTTCATGTAGTTTTTATAGCTTCTTTTAATTTTCTATCCACGTACAGCAGTATCCCGAAATATACCGAAATGAGATACCTCGGGGCTGCTCGTAGCGTGGCTTGGTCTGTCTAGTGGGTGTACGAGTGCTGCGATCTGCGTACTCGTATGTGCAAACAGCAGTCCGTCATTCAGCAGTAGCAGTACTGATGGGCATACTAGTACTAATAATGGATTAGTCTGTGTTGATACTATTTAATAGTACTACAGCAGTACAACGAGTAATACTGCTTCGAGTACATGATAGGAGGTTGGGTGGCTATTCCCTCCTCGTCTGTACCACTAATGTATACCTGGTACCAGGTACCAGGTTGTACCAGGTACCTGGTATACTGCTGTACCTGGTATGTATCTTGTATCTTGGTACATTCATACTACAGATGGTAAGCTTCATCTTCTCATGTTCTGTCATGTATTTATATGCCAGATACACACATGTTTGTACTATTACTATTACGGGGGGCCATAGTTAATAGGACCTACGGTGCACACAAAAACCTCCATATTTCGCTATTTTTGCTAACAATATTTGGTCCTATTAACTATGGTCCCCCGTAATATTAGCTGCTGTGCTGCTGTTGTATTTTCCATCCAGTGTACCACCCATACATTCATCTTACCTACGTACCAGTACGTATATAGCATTCCGTACGCTGTACCTCCGACGTGTGGAATATACAGGTATGAGTATCAGTACTATTTGGGCCGGTCTTAACGAGGGCAAAAAAAACGAAAAAAAAAACGAAATAAAACGAACAGACTTTCTTTTCTCGCAAAAAACAGCCGGTTGAGTCCTAACGAGGGCAAAAAAAACGAAAAAAAAAACGAAAAAAAAAACGAAACAAAAATAAGGGGCCGAGTCGATTTTTTACGCGGTGCAATTTTTCGGAATGACTCAACCGCCACAGCACGTGGTTCCCGGCGATAGCGCTCGACAGCGACGGTGGATAGACACAAGTCGCACACGTAAGGCACCCTCCACAGCAGGCGGTTCCCGTGGTCCAACCCGCTCTCTACGGAGTGCTCTAGAACTTGTAAATCGGCCATCGCTGTTCGATGGCAGACGTTTGAATGTTGGGTGGGGCTCATGTGGAAAAATATACCGCCACAGCCACTTCCTGACCCCCCGGTTTCTTACGAGGGCACCCCATGGTGATTCCCTACCCATATGTGCTCGCGCCGTCAGCAGACAAGCCGCGTGGCAGCCACATGCACTACCTCGGCCATCGTGCGCTTGCCAACCGGTCGTAGAAACTTTATCGGAACTTCATCCCAACATCCCAACGCTTCGAGCTCCTCCTATGTTCCTCTTCGACCCTGGGTATCCCATATTTCGTTTATTTGGCACCCATTTCGTTTTTTTTTCAAGTCCTCTGGGACTTGCAAAAAACGAAATGTGAAAACGGAGGTATCGGGATCTCCACTTCTAATTTTTATAATTTGACCAATAAAACTCACGTACTCTTTAGTTCTGTTTTTCGTTTTTTCATAACGTTTTTTTTCGTTTATTTTACCCTCGATGAGACCGGCCCTTATTTACCAATAGAATTGAAAAACGACAGCTGTGACATGGAGGATTTCGTTGAAACTCATCTTTTCAACCTGTGTGTGATAGGTGCTTCGATCGCGCGTGCTACTCGTACGGGTTTTATTTGGCCTCATCCACGATACACATTTTGTGTATGAGGAAAAGAACATCTGGAGCTGCAGAATTCAAGGAATGGGTCTATATTTGGCAAACCGTTTTCCGATTATGTACTACATACAGCAGTATGTACATACTACTGCTGTGTGCAACATTTGAAACAAAATACCATTAATATTATTGAAATAATGCCAGGTACCTGGTATTATTTATATTAGTAGCATAAGCTGTCGGATCTGTCGATACGAAAAAATCGGAATTGCTTGTTTTGCGGTTTTGCTTGTCACGTACATCAGTTCCCCGTTATACGTACAGTAGTTTACATTTTGTATTTTCAACTTCAAGCCTATAAGTAGAACAGCCATCTTTTGTTGTTGTACCGCAGCAGCAGTAACGTTGCCGTGATGTACCCCGTGATCACGCTTATGCGCAAGGAGCCCGCACATGCGCAGCAGATTACCATGCGCAGCAGATTACCATGTCGCAGGAGAAGGAGTGCACGAGCACGAGTACTCTGTATCTACTTTTAATATTAATATTAATGGTAACGTATCCTACTAAATTGTAGCAGGTGCCAATATCAACGCTAATATGGCCCTTGTTTACGACCGTTGCATACATACCTGGTACCCTGGTATGCTACATGCATGTCTACAAGTATTTTCTACCGTCGCTGCCGTATCTCATGTTGTTTCATCTTATCTATTCGGGCTATGAGTCATTACAGCAGTAGTTGGCTTACTACGCTGACTGTACTAACGAGGTGGCGACTTTTAGTAGTAGCAGTAGTAGTGGTAGTATTTTAATAGAGGTATTAATAGTAGAAGTGTCAGAGTGTTGGTTGTTATTCGCACTTTTTTTCTTTTTTTTTTTTTGCTCATCCCATTTATTATCTTCGCCCATCTTCTTCTCTCTCTCCTTCCAACTCGTAACTCAGATCCGGGGTCACATAGCAGGCTCTTCTCCCCCCTTCCCGCTACGGTACGTGCCTTCATTTTTATCGCGAGAAGATTTCAGCCTTTTCTTCCCTCGTCGACTCGCATCGAATTGTGCCTACCCACGCTGCAAGGCGCTCTCAACAATTGAATCCTTTTTTTTTTTTTTTTGCAAATAAAGTCAAAAGTCCGACCACTGGGAACCATATTATAGGGTAGTAATCAGTATCCACCATGGGCCCAAAAAGCATGTATCTCCCCCTATGTTCAGTATGTTCACACACCATATTTGGTTCTGATGACTTTTAATACTAATAATAATACACTATCAATATGACAACTGCTGCATCATACCGCTGCAGCTGTATTACTTTTTTATGATATGCTCCTGTAATAGTGGTAGTAAGGTAGGAATAGTGGGGTGGCGAAGTCAGTCAACTGCAGTCGACAACGTACCTGTCAGCTGACTTTGCTGACTTTAGTCGACTAAAGGCAAGCCAAGGGAACGCCCCCCCCCCCCCACTCCCGCCCCTGAGGCGCAGCAGGGCCCGCGGAAAGCTCGACATATACAAGAGTCAAAACAATAGGGGGATCTTGCTCAAGGCGCCGCCGAAAAAAATTACAGTTTTACGCTTGTTGTACGCGTAGACCTCATGTTTTTGTCTTGTTTCCTCCTGTCCTAGGCGGGTTCGGTTGGCACAATCCTGGCCTCTCAGAGCTCCCACTCGAGTAACGCATCCTATTAATAGTAGTATTAGTTGCCGGCGAGCCTTTTTTCTTTTTCATTTTTTTTCAGATGAGCCTTGTTTTTCCTAATTTTTCCCCTTTTTTTTTCGTGGGCCATTAATTTACACGTACGAGCATGTTGTCATCAAGCATTACCGCAAGCACAACACAGCACAGCGCAACAAGCCCCGCACAAAGCAGCAAAGTACGTTCGCGCCGATCAGAGCGCGGTAACGCAAGCTAGCAAGCAGGCAGAGTTGGGTAGAGCCAGCATGTCGTCGAGCATTTAGAATCTCCGCCATACGATTTGTTTTTACCACCGATATCTTGGAATTTACAAGTCTTCAATTTGCACCTGAAATCGTGGCCCTTTCTGTGCGCTTCCTTCACGTGTTGCTCTCTTCTTCCTCGTGCGCGAGCGTAGCGGGCACGGAAGCCGCCCGCGGAGCGAAACGCCTTGTATATGCATGTACCGTATACTGTACTGGTATACTGGTATGACGTAAGCTAAATCGCGTTTTTTTTTCATCACCCGGGGTTGTTTCCTGTGATGGGGTGATATCTAACGTACCCCGGTGATAATGTACATGTTTTATCCGATTTTGGCGACATTTACCACCGGGGGGTGATGGGAGTACAAATATGTAATATCTGGCACACGTACTGCACCCACCCCGGCCGCAGGGGGGTGATAACAAAGGGGGGACTGACGCTGCCGATGCCGGGGTTCAATGATCGATGAGTTGTGCCGGGACCGTAGACGCCGTGAGTGGCGAAGGACTTGCTGCTGTGGCTGGCGTGGCACGCGTTACTGTAGCTGGCTCCTATGCTACGGGCGGAGTTTAAGGCGCAGGTGCAGCAGGGGTGGTCTGCGGACAGACGAACAACGAAGCGATCGTGGTCCCACTCGTGGCTGGAAACGCGCCAGTAGACCATGTCGGGGCAGCTGGCTTCTCCGGGGCCACAGCCGCGTTCTGCCCACGGTGATGGGCCGCCCGCCCGTGCGGAAGGGCTCCGCGCCTTCTCAATGTTGTCGTCGTTCATCATGATGTGTGCTGCCGAAATATATGGGTGCTACAGTCAGTACTTTAGTGTGGGGTCCCCCGGGGGGTGATATTTTTTAGGTTGGTTGGAAGGCGTATCGGCTCAGGGACGTGATATTTAGCGTGCCCCGGTGATGACGTGCCTGTTTGCTTTAGTGTTGCTCTTTTATCACCGGGGAAGATGTCCTGTGGTGGGGTGGTATCTAAAAGAAGGGCGGTACCTTGCGTCACATACGGTATGCACAGCAGTGTATCATCGTTGCCAGCCTCTTGACCTCCTCGTCGGCACTACAGAGCTACAGAGCGCCACGATGTTTGATACCTGGTATCCTACTGTATATCTTGCAATATTGTCTCGTTATTGGGCTTTAAGCGATCGCTGATGCGTCCGTTTGCTTTTAGATTACAGAGCACCTTCCGAAACTCCTCTGCCAGCATACCCTCTATGCACAACCTCCCTGCCAGGTATATATTACGAAGATTGATTTTACTGCTACTAATATCAATATGTACAGCAGTATCCTTATTACTTGATGAGCTTGTGCAGTGACGTCTCATTTGGTCTTCAAAGCTTCATAATCGGCCACTTCAATTGGCTTGGCCGACCTGATAGCTGAATGATATGTACTTCGTATTAAACAATAGTGGGATACCAGGGTGCGGAGTATGTGTGACTATTTTGATAGGTAGATTTACAGTCCCCGGTAAAAAAGGCCGACCTCGGTTAGTATCAGTACGGGCGCACAGGGTTGATCCATAGAGCTAAGTTGCAGGCCAGTAACACCTACTGCCTACCAGGTACTGGCTACCAGGCACTGCCTACTTCGGGACGGTGTTTCTCAATGATGCATACCTGGTAACGTACATGAGAGTGGCTGATGACAGTTTTCAGTTTGATAATGCTGACAGTTTTCGAGTCTACTTCCAGATATTGGGTATTAATAGTTTGTCGCAAATATTATACACGAATAAATACGTGGTCCAGTTGTTGTAAATGGGCTTTTAACGTTTGGACCCTTTTGTTAGTGCAACATTAAAAAAATTCTCTTAAATGAAGGTGTACTATCCCGTATGTCAACAACGCAATTATGAGGCCGTGAGCAAGATGGCGCCCAGAATCTGCTTGATGACTTGATGAGATGATCAACCCCAATCAGGGTCGTTGTGGTATCTTCGAAAGGCAAAGGCTTGATTGGGGTATGTGGAAAGGTTGAGTTTGGTCGGTTATTTGGTTGCGATACATTTGCGTCAGCACAATATCGTATCACCGTCGCCCCCCCCCGCGCTATATTTCGTCCTTCTCCTGTCCTACCCTCTGCTTATTACCCTTCTGTTTCCCCCTGCCTTGTTATCGTTGATCATTTGATTGCACAGGACCATGACCGGCGAGCAAATCCGACTCTTCATCGCGTGCGTTGTGGTCGGCGCTATCAATGCCGTCCTGTTTTGCATTGCCGCCGTGACCTTGTTGAGACTGCTCCGGGCTGGAGCTCGAGATGCCCACAACAGTCCACGACGAAGGCTGCTTGCGCTGGACGACGGGGGAGACCCGCGCAGCTCCAGCAAAATGAAGTTGATGCTGGGTGCTTGTCGGCCGTGGACAACCCAGAAGGCGCTGTTGCTCTTGCTGACGTTGGCGACAGGACGTGAGTGATATCCAACTGTGTTATACTGTGTGTGTTGTGTACGCTTTGTGTTGTGACTCTTTATTTTACCGCGTACCTGGTACCAGGTACGAACGTGTTGTAGTGCTTGGTCGTTTCTACCAGGCCCTCCTCCGCACTCGGCAGACGCGTCTGTCACGTTACGCATCTGTGAGCTTGCGAGTCGTTGGCATTCACGGTTGCCATACACGGTCGACGGTCGATGTCTACGTACAGTAGTACATGTCTACAGTACACAATCCCTTGTATGATTTCGTACTGTACATAATATACCATGGCATGCCCTACTCTGTCACGTCACGCCTCGTCCGTCAGCTGTGTTATTAGCACTAGCAGTGTGTTAGTTTCAATACTCGTTCGCGTGTGCCAAGGCCCTCTTGCTGTGTTGATGTGGTGTGTTGTATTGGTGTGTCGGCTTGTGTGCAGTGCTGAGGCACACCGTCGTACACCAGTACAATATGATACCTGATACTACAGTACTCTATAAAGTTAGTCTACACGGTTAGGTTAGGCTAGTCTGCCACTCGCTCCCACTTCATACGACGGCAGCCGTACAGCGCACACAGCGTCTGCGCATGGGGAAGGGCGGTGCTAGCTGCGCCGTTTTCTGTCTGAGACGACAGCTAGACTTGTCCCAACACACAACGCCAATATCAATATTACCCCCTTTCCCTGAAGCACAACTTGCCCCTCGCCTACCCTGCCCTGCCCCTTGCCTGTACGCAGTTCGCGTCGCGTGGGTGATAATCGCGTTCATGGCGTGGGGCGCGTACGGAGATGCCGACTCTTCTGTTGGTAAGTATTTCCGCGTGGCTTTCTACTCTCTCGATGCCATTCTGGCTGCGACCGCGTTTACCCTCTACGCTGTCGTCGCGCGTTTCTGGGCGGACTTGGCCTACGCCGCCAGGCAGGGGACGGGCACGCCGCGTCCCATTGGAGGAGGCGACGAGTACAGGTATGATATGATACCTACCGTATTTGGTATGGGACGATACCGAAATATGCTATATGATACGATGGTACGCCATCGTGTGGTATGATACTACGGTGTGTGTTTTTTCTATTTTTTTCAAATCATCACTTTTACTTTCCAGCTCAACTCATCGGAGGTTTAACCCTCAGCGATATTCTGGACAAGCCGTGGTCACAAGTATCGTCCCTTCTCCCCCCCGGTACATGCCTTTATTTTTTTATCGCGCATAGGGTTCAGCATTCCCACTGCTCGTCGATTTGCGTCGAATGTTGCTAACTCATGCTCTCGCGCTTTCCCCTAGTCATTTTTTATGCGAGAAAAAGTCACTTTTTACTAGTGTGTACTCGGTGAAACTCAAACCCACGAAGTTGATCCTCGTAAGCACGCGGACCAGCTGCCAAGCCACCGAGGACGCGGATGGTATGGTATGAAACGATATGGTGTGATATTTGATATGGTATGCTGAGCGCATATGTGGAGTCTTGGATGTTATGGGTTATGTTGAATGGAGAGCGCTTCGCAACGCTGGTTTTTTTTTCGGCATCCGTTGTTGATGCTGCCGTGACGACGCTTTGATGGTGTTGGTTGAGCCGGACTGGGCACGATGTGCGTTCTTCGGATGTTTCGCATGCCAAACGCTTTTGCGTGCGGGGCGTCAAGCCGGACGAAGAGCCTTTCGGTGTGGAATTCTGCTTTTTATTGTAATCTCCAGCAGGCACAGGTACCCGTGTGGCCGATTGCCAGGTCAAGATGCATGTCACCCTCAGCACCTTTTGGGAGCCTACTTGTGCCTGTAGAAATCCTACGTGTACAACATTGAAATCTGTCCGAGACCGCTACTGTATATTGCCGGACGTGGCAACTATGTAAGACCACGGTACAATCACTTTTCTGATGTAGTGTGTTGATGGTAAACCAACACCGTCGTCGTACGCAACAGGATAACGTTGTTGTTGTTGTTGTTGTTGTTGTGTTCCGATTTATAGCGACCTGGCCTTAGTTGGCCCCCCTCCCCCCTCCCCTAAATGACTAAATGACTAAATGACTAAATGACCATTGAGGCGTGTGCAGTAATAGCGTACGGCACACTCTCTTTAGTCCGCTGGATGGCGTGCACTGCCAGGAAGCCCTGCTCGCTTAACGTCCACCGCCTTAAGGCACGGTGTTGACGGTTCAAGCAGTTAAGGTCAAGGGCGCAATGATAGCATGTCGCTCATGCCGCTCATGTCGCTCATCCCAACCCAAGTGTTTCCCCTCTGCTCGGCCGACCGACTGCGCGGCTTGATGTGTTGATCCCCCAGACCCCGAGGAAGAACGCCGCTGATTTTGAAAATCGCGCCAGACGTGCAACGCTGCTCCAGCCTCGTCGTGTTTGGCGCTGCCATCATTATGACGCTGCTGCAAGTCCTCCTGTGGACAGATGATGGTGAGATTGATCCCAAACATGCCGTCATTCAGGTGATGAACCATAAATGTGCATCTATTGAAACTTCGTACCAGGCATCATTTTAGTATGTCCATGTTGGTAGCGCAGGGTAACTGCGGCACCCTTGAGTTGCTATTGTAGTTCGTAGGGTGTGACTTGCGTATAGCAAGCAGCAAGCGTCAACCGCGCGCGTATGTTGGTAGACGTCGATAGTACTGCCTCCTGTCGCTTCGTATTGTTATTGGTTTATTGAGTTATGTTGGTGGCTCTAGGGGCTTGATTGCCATCGCCCGCCACACTGCTCCGTGACAACATAGACTGTATAATAGTGTAGAGTAGTATAGCCACAAAGACGCGAGTGTTAGGGGGGGCGGATGCTCGGTTTTCGTGGCTGTGGGCGACCAGTCGCTTTCAGCCTCTAATCCCTGCTGACGGTTGATGGTGCCTGGTATACTGTAGTAGACTTGAGTATACCCAGGGCCACTTTGAAGGGTTCAGGCCTAGACTACTGCTGTAGCTGGTACCAAATCTACCAAATCGGGGTGGGAGGAGGGTGCCAATCGGGAGCGCAGGGTAGTTGTGAGGACCGTCAAGAAAAGTCTTCTTGAATAGCACTATGTGACAATATTCCTGGAGCCTTGATATTGTGCCAACTGGATAACTCTCTGCACTGGAGCAGTATCGTTCGCTGTCACCGAACCCTTACTCGGCCGTTAGACATAACCTGGTAATGTGGTTTGCTGTGTTTCGTTTTTACTACTGCTGTACTACTAACACTGCTGTATTCCACAATACTATGAATACTGTAATAACAGGAGAAATCGTGCGCGTGATGAACCTGGCTGGCATGATCATTGTTCGACTATTTTTCCCATGCCTCCCGCATGAAAGCGTGAAATCCGTTGCTGGGAATGGATGGTCGGCGGCATTAATTGTCGTGCAGTACATGTTTAGAATATGCTGAATGCCGCCCTCCCGTGGACTGCCATGTCATTGCCAGATGCTTCGGTGAGCATGTGGACATCGTTTGTGGAAGCCGGCCTGTACATTGTCGCTGCCATCCTCATGATCACGTCTGCTCATTACGCCGTCGTGGAACTAAGGTACCAGGTATTAATAATGTTGCCTTGGGGGAAATACTTACAGTAGTATATAATTATTAAGACAGTATTAATAGTAGAATTTAGGTGATGTAGAGGGTGACCAACCCTTTAGGTGCTTTATTATACAGTGGCACACAGGAGTGCTAGTTAATTATACATGGTGTACATACCTGGTAGTGGACAGGGAAAACCTCACGAAACAAAGGTTTGGATTATCAAAGCATCGCCGACACGTGTGCATTGTCGTTTAGTCTCCGTTACACTGCAAGGAGTTGCTGGCTGTATGACACGCTGGCATTGTTATACCTCGTACTATTCTAGTCGCAGTGTTGCTGTGATACTGGTGATCGCTCACCCTTGGGAATTGAGAGACAGCCCTATGGTTAAGGTCAATCCACAATATTAATAGGTGAGATTGTCTAGAATACAAGTAAGATAATGTACAAGTAAGCTGATGCAGAAATACAGAACATAGACAGGTGGTGCAGCATAAGTTCATCTAGAACTACTAACTGCTGTGACCCAGAATTACGTGGGTGTCGTTGCCATGCGCTAGGGTGGGCAGCCGACGTCGCGCCTCCACGAGTTGTTGTGCGTGGTTGCTCTTCACATGTAACGACCACACACGGCATACTGGTACAATAATATAGTACGTAGTATTAGTATAGATTCAACAGAATGAACATTCTTGGAATGTGTAACATCAGCTGCTGAACTCGAGTTGGCCCTTCCTCCCCTCATGTGCTTGTTCATTCAAACGTCTGTTGTCCCCCCCCCCGCCCCTTTTTTCAGGCTGGTTCCAATCGAGCTGCCTACCCGGCGACGCCGAGTCTTCCACGTGGGAGCAATCACGATCTCTGTCGCCGTGTGCCTCTTGGTGCGGGCTGTAATACTGATCATACTGGCAGGAAACGACATCACCGTCGACAACTTTGTGAGCAACCGCCTTGCGACATATTTCTACTGCTGTGTTTCACTTGGTTTAATATTTGAGTAGTAAAGCATGGCATGCTGAGACAAACATAGTGGTGCGTTTGCCAGTTGTCTCGAGTTTCGGATGCTCCATCATACTTGATCATACGTTTGGAAGTACAATTTGCTATTGGGTGCAGTCGCCCACAAGACTTATCATTTTTTATACTTGAGTCGTGAACGGCGAATCACACTTGACTGAGCCGAGGTGTAGAGGAGTAGAGCAGAAGATTCGGGTGAGGGTGGTAGCGTTGTTGTTGTTGAAGCTGCATGATGCACGAACTGCACAACACGACCGGCATGCACGACCGCTCAGATCACCGTGGAACAGGCGAGCTATCTTGTACCAGGTTTTCTCTGCAGCATATTGAGCCTCTGGGCACAGGACGGGAAATACTATCCAATTTTCTGCCCCTTTGATTTGCTCCTTCCCCGCTTTCCCTCCAATCAACCCCTATCCTCATCCCTGACGTGCCCCCCCTCCCTCCATCCCTCCCTCCCTCGATGCCCCCCTCCCCCGTGTGTTCTCCGACGCTGGCAGTGGGATCTTTTGGGCATTCTTGCGTACTGGGGGCTTCTCGACGCTCTGCCACTTGGGATTGTTTTGGCACACAACAGAATGGCACCGCTGTCAACCTCGGCAGGAGAAAGGAGAAGGGTCAACTATAGGCAAGGGCCCTCCGCTTCAGAAGAGGAGCCGCTGATCGCCGGAACCTTATTCGGAAGCCATGTTGAAGACGATAATCCCTTTGCCGAGAGCCGACCCGGGGTGCACCTGTGAGAGTTTCCTGCTGCTGCTGCTGCTGCTGCTGCTGCTGCTACTGAAGATACTGCTGTCGTCCGAGGAACAGGACTTTGTACAGTGGACTGGTAGGACTAGTAGCATACCGGTACGTATCTTTGATCTGCTCCGTCCTTTGGTGGTGTCAGCAGATGTGAGGCACTTCCTACCATACTTTACCGTGCCGCATCGACAGTAATTATATCGTACAGTAGTAGTTTTTTTTGTTTTCGGCTTAGACCTTGGTGAAACCGGCGCGTGTTGGTGGTCGTTGTGCGTCAATCCAGACCAGGCGCTGCATTTTTGAGCTCGAGTAGTAGCGTATGCCTGTCAATTTGCTACTACTGTACTATAAGATGAGTGTCTGAGGCCCGTGCGTTAGTGTTCTGGTCTGTGCCTCCTGGGATCTTGAAACAGTCGTGTTTTGAAGACAACGGCATGGATAGAAACGAAACGATCGTCAGTGTGACAGCGTGAGGGAGCAGATATGAATAGTTATGTTGTGTGTGTTCCTCCCCCCTGATGAGGACAGGGTCAGACCTAGACCTAGAGTAAAGTAGACGGGCTCTTTCGGGTTACGTGCGGGAGCACCACCACAACATCTTGCTGACAACGCTGAGATTGTTTTGGGGCATGGATACGCCCAAGTCGTGGTTCTCTACCTCAATTCGGGTTATCTACTCTGTACCGTTCAGTGGTATTTTGTTGTCCAAGCGGGGTGTTTCCTGTGTGCTGTTGACAAGCATTAGTAGCGATATCACGCCTTGGGTGTGTAAACGATTGCCCCATTCCCTTTCCTCGGTGCGGAGTTATTGCAAGTACAGTACACCAGTACAGTATTCACTCATGGTCGTTCTTGCCCCCATTATCTCCTGTCTTTACACTACTGAATCTGTCTGGCTGTCTTGTGTATTAGTAGTCTAGGTCTCCTGTGAGGATAACTTTGATTCATATACAAGAACGCATTGTGAACATGTAAAGCTGTATTTTTTTTAGTGTTTTGCACATGTGCGGCGGAGACGCTAGGCCATGAGATCCGTGATATTTATCGATTGAACAGAGCAAATCGCTCGTCAAGTCGGCAACCGTGATCGTGCATTTGGCAGCATGCAGCTCATGAATTTTGTAACGATCACGGTATTGAAATCAAACATCCAGATATTACTCCGCGGACATTTGGTAGTGCTGTAGTAAGAGCAACTGTCTATAGCGCGCGTACCTGGCATGAGTACAGCAGTGCAGGCGAGTAGATCCTGTGGGCGGCAGTCGTAGATCTAGCGTACCAGGCATGAAGCAGGTTGCTTCGCCGTGGCCTTCCTATACTACTGCCTATACCCGGTATATACAGTGGTATATTGGTGTTTCTCAACACATAGGAGTACTCGTATACACCCCCTGCGTTTTGTTGTTGACGACTGTGTCGCGTTATGGCGTGGTGTTGTGGTGATGGATCGATCTACTGTACTGTTTCTTTACACCCGTACAGTCCACGTCGATTGGTTAGTTAAGTACCCTTATCTCCTGTGTTGCTTGGTTGCGTACCCTACCTCCCACGTTGATCGATCGGTTAGGTGCCCGTGCCTCCACGTTGATTGGTTAGTTAAGTACCCTCCACGTTGATTGGTTAATTGGTTACCGGTAACTCCCACATTGATTGGTTAGTTAGGTACCTGTACCTCACATGTCGACTGGCTTGGTATCTCCAGCATTAACATTAATATTAGTCTATAGTAGCTTGTGCCTGGCGTTAAGTTTGAGCTACGGGTGGAGGAGAGTCTTACGCACTACCCCTGCTGCGCTTGTTTTTTCATGAATACGGGTGCGTTATGTATCTGTAATATAGTGCTAGTATTGTTTTTGAAACTACAGCCATATTAATGTTCATATTACAACATGAAAAAACGGAGGTGGCCAAGAGCGCGCCCCTCGGCTGGGAGGGGGGCCCGCTAGGTGCGTAGGAGGCAAAACACATTATTGACGATTTCCCAAAATAATCGGGACCCAAAATTGCATCCAATGGCCGGGGGTGATTGCGTTTATGGACGCGGTAAGTATCAACGAAAATGCATACAACGTGCGGTGATGATGTGACGATTTGTCCTCTTTTCCCCCGAAACGCATTTGGTGGATTTCCGGAGTAAATTTTAGCGTTTTTCTTGGACGGACGTAGTATAAAAACCACTAGCGAACATACTGGCCGACTCGACCAGTAGACTACTATAATACTGCCAGTGCATACCGTGCCAGTGCCAAGCATAGTACTGCAGTTTTAACAATGTGTCCGGGCGGAAAATTCTCAGCAGTTTTGACCCCAAAGAGGGCCATCAACCGAGTGTCCGGTAGGATCTTGCAGGGGTCGGGCTGTTCGTTGTTTGCGGACTGGGAACCACTTCCTAGAGGGATCAGGGTACGGGTGCAGACCCTTACCCAACTCCTAAATCCTACCAGGTATACTGTAGCCCTGACCTATCCTAACCCAGACCCAAAACGACTCAAAAACGGGCGAGAAACGTGGCTGCGACGCTTTTGTATTTTTTGTATCCTTCCGAATCCGCGCTCCACGATCTTCTCCCTAATAACACTATTGAAACACTATTGTTACTAGCGACTGTAATTATCCCGGAAACTTTCACCCGACCACTCGGTGATTACTAATGGAAGAACGGCAAATATTGCAGATATTCTAGTAGTCCGCACATCGGAATCGTGCTCTGGAGGAGCCGCAGTTCGGAAATTTCTCGCTTGATGCGAAGGCGGTGCAGCCACGTTTCAGACCAGCGTTGGCCCGCTTTGGCTGCCGCTACGGATCAGGTTGGGTATACGCCCGCACCTTCACCCCACTACAGACTACAGTAGTAAGAAATGCTTCCTATAAACAGCCCGCAAATTCCCGCAGTAGGGAACAGCCCGACCCATGGAAGACCCGTCCCGATAGTTTGTTACTGCCCGCAGTTTTCCTACGTGTTGACCACCATTGTTTTTACGAGTACAGGAATTGATACACAGCAGCAGACTCTTCGCGCCACTCAAATTTTGTAATTTGGATGCCCGTCGGTACTTTGAGTCTAATGAATGAACACGGGGGCAATACTCATAATGTAGAGCAGGGCAAGCGTTGCCCTGCTGTTCCCTAGGTGTTACCATTCTATACAAGGTTGGACGGAGGTATGGAAATTTCAGGGAATGGTCGGGCTTAGAAAAGCGGCCTAAGAGCAGGAACGATACATTCGCACAGACGTCGGCCAGAAACAGTAACATGTGCATTTTGGGGTAGAAGAGAAGAAAAAGCAGCAGCGATGTAATAACACTATACTGCAGAGGCCAGATGCATTTTGGGTAGGAGTGAAAATTTGCAGCGATAACTACATACTATTACTGCACAAACAAAAAAGGTCGGCAGAGTACCATTGCCCAGTCATCGGGACTCACTCGCGAACACCGGTTATTTTGATTTACCGAGTCCAAGAGTACGTCAATTTACTGAAACGACAGAAGAATCCTCGTGAGTGAGCCTCAAGGGTACGAGGGGCTGAAATGATTGAGTCCTCGCGAGTCTCATGGGTATTCTTAGATTCGAAATATATAACCAAACATGATGTTCCAGTCGAATCACGCAGATTGCGATGGCTTCGACGTCACGTGAACACCCCCATATCAAATAAGACCCCGAAGTGAAAAGTCCAAGACAGATGACAAAAGGCATACAAGGAGAACTTTCGCCGATGATTATTACGTACATGCACCCCGTTAACAATCCCACCCACCCGCCGGCCCGCTGGTAAAGAGTGGATGGTGAAGAGTCAGCAAAGTGAAGGAGGGGGGAAACAACGGTGGAGGGTGGGAGGACGTCAGCTTTTTGTTGAAACAATACTATCTGTCAACACTAATAATACACAAACAAGTTAATAGTGCTTGTACCGCCAACCTGGTTGGTGGCACAAACCCTATGTCGCATGACCTTCGTTTCCGCGATCGATCGTGGAAGTATATTTTCGGATGTGTTCGCAATCACGGCAAAGGCACGGGGTGTTCAGCACTGGGCACAATCATCGTAAGTTATGTGTATCCCTTGACTGTAGCCGAGACAGTAGCGTAGCGTAGGTTACCTCCTGACCCGACCCGACCCGCCACATTTTATAAACGTGAAAACAAAAGTATTTACCAGGTACTACGTATTATACGTAGCGGCTATTGACGGACCAAAATTAGGCCTGACGGGGCAAAGGTAGGCCGTCAACCAAATTCTTTGGCCACGAGACAGTGATAAATCAAGTATCGACCACTCACTGGTCGGACTCACAGCTGACGTATTCACACCCGGCCAGCCGGCAGCCAGGGCACGGCGAATGCACGCCCGAGGCCGCCCCCGACACAGTCGGGGGCGGGGATCACAATGGGGCAGTTTCGTCCCGTGAGGTGAATCTCATCTCGCGCTAGCACGAACAACGCAAAAAAATACGTCTACGAAACACTGAGGAGCGCTGAGAGTGCAGGGCCAACAATATCGTACGTGTATGTACTGTACATGTATATTTACCCGAGTACCTGGTGCGCAGCAAGCCGCAGGCGCGACTACAGTAGAGGGAAGGACGAGGGGCGAAATTACACGGACGAAGCAACACGAAGGAGAGGAAGATATACCTGCATAGGGACGGCGGGGAGGGGAAAGGAAACTAAGGGAGAGACAAGGCAAAACAAGCGAGGAGGAAGAGAGGAGGGGGGGAAAGAGAACATCGTACTCCAGGCGGTGATAGTAACATGGGTGCCCGTCAGACCTAAAAAACCGATTCGGGCACCTAGCCACACCCCCTTCGCCGTCTCCTTCCTACCCTCGTCAATAATAGCGGTGCCAAGTTTCAGTACTGCCGCTGTCGCCCCGCCCCCCCCCGCCCATTGAACAACTCAACAAGAAACAAACAAAACTCTGCTAGACTGTAAGTCTTAGAGCTAGTCGAACCGATACCTACTGTAGCCACCCGATCTATCACTTAGTTTCTGCATTCGTCGACATCAGTCCGGCTGACCCCCCCCCTCCTGGGACTGATAAATGGGTAACAAAGTATGCTCGATAGCATCGACCAATCACCCAGCTACCGCCCAGCTACTAGCGCGTTGTGAGCGTTACTTCGTTACACCATCGTGTCATATCGACGGTACGAGAGAGAGAATGTACGCTCTGCTACTGTCGATGCTGCCTTAGTACAGTATACCCAAGGTGGACAAGGCATTGAGCATACATACACACGTTCGTTGAAGAAAATAAAGATTCGTACGATTTCATGGGTTTCAGCATGTCACCGAATACTTATCAAGTGCAACATGCTTTATGCACCTACCTATTGCAGTGGAAAGGAGTTTGACAAAACTGCCTACTCGCACAAACTCACCGCCCAGCGTCTGATTTGCTTTATTTTTTTTGCTTTATACTTCGAAATATGTACCAGGTTTATAACATCTACAAATACAGAGTAGTAGTGGTCCCGTTCGCTCTCCAGCTCTTCTCTGACTTGAAGTCGTCAGGTAGGTGTCAACACCGATATTTATACTGCTGCGCCAGGTACACCGGAGCAGTAGTGATGCCGCTGCTGATCCATGAGAGTCTCCATGCAGATGTCACATGCAAATATTGTGGCCACCTGTTCATACAGTAAAGTATTCAAAATGTGATCGTTTTGGGAGATTGAGATGCCAGTCGGCGATGCAGCAGCAGAAAGTAGTGATAGTAACGATGGTAATCGTCAGCACCCCTCATGATATATATTGATATTGGCCGAGTGTAAATTAATGGTGATGGTAATAATAGAGGAAGGTACTGCTTTGTTGTCTGCAGTAGTATAGTCCACAGCACGGCGTATGTAGGGTACAAAGACGACAGAGAGGATTGCGTAACCTCTCGGTAGCTCGAAAGACTCTCATTTCGATGGGCTTCGGGTGAAGCGGCGGTAGATGACAAGGGCCGGATGTTCAAAGCGCAGGAGGGCAGGAACACATGCGTGTTTCGAAGATGACGCCGCGAAGGACAAGATCTTGGAACGTTGCACGAAGGCAGCTTGCAAAAGGTGATTTCGGAGTATGTGAGAGATACATTTTTTTTTACGTTGTTGCATGAAGGGAACTTTAAAAAGTTGTGAGTAGATGAGGTATACCTGGTATATTTTTTCAACAAGTTGGTATTAGAGGCAATACTCCGATGAAGTTATGAATTGGGCATCACGATGCCTATATATAATTAATAGATACCAGGTATACCGAGGCGCGGAACGGCTCGCCACCAAGTCCTGTTGCGAGACATTGGCTTCCAGCGCCGACTTCGTACTGACCATGCCACCCTCTCGTACGCGAAGGCCCTCAAGATGACACGTTGCGAGAGCATCGAAACGGCCATTCGTAAACGGCGGCTCTTCTTTGCGGGGGGCGTGGCACGGCAAAGCAATGAGCGATTACCCAGTCGGGTAATGTTCGGGACGATAGCTGGTGGGGAGAACCCGAGACCAGGCGGACAGTGTAACACTTGGCATAGATAGATGCATAGTCGAAGACCTTACTAATAGGGAGTTCCGAGCCACCGAAGAGTCAACGGAAGTTGCTCCCTTGGTGTTTGGAGTTGAGACCGCGTTGTGGTCCACTGCAGCCAAAAAGGCGGGAAAGTGGTACCGGGGGATCCTTGAAGCAGCCGAACGGTTCATGGTGAGGTGGCACGAGGCTGAGGCTGAGATGAGTAGGCAGCGCCGCGCATCCGCCGTGAATGGTGTCCAAGGGAATGGGAGGGGGGGGGGGGCAACAGGAGATTCTGAAGTGGCAGAAAACCCGACCAAGGGAATGCGGAGAGGGGGGGGAACAGGAGGAGTAGAAAGGAAACGGGGGTAGACGAAAGTAGGAAGGAGATGGCAGACAGGGTAGTCAAGGCACCAGGCCGACTAGGAAGTAGAACATGACCATGCTACTATTAATAGTGCCACCAACTGGTGCAGCTGGTTCGAACGCGGTCTTCCCTTGTCTTCTGTTTTCGTTTTGTTTTTTTGTTTCTTGCGCTGATTCTCCGTGATTTGCATTTTATTTCTTTCTCTTCCTTTTTTGTGATTGATAAGCCGTATTGAAGGAGTCGTGTGGCGTGGTTGGGTGACGAACCTGCTCTGCTCGTTTCGTATTGTCTGACGCCAAGGGGCTGGGCATAGTTGGCGAACGCAGGGCGGAGACGGCAGTCTGGGTAGCAAGGTACCAGTCGGATTATCAGGGAGAACCTGGATATATACTACTCGTACCACAAACTGCTGCCTCCACCTGGAGGGTGCTCTGGGCTTTGATCTGCCTGTTATTTTCCCTTAGTTATTTTCCCTTTGTTATTTTCTCCTTGGTTCTCTGTTTCTACTCTGTTTACAAGAAGTGGTGTTTTTTGTTTTTTTTTTCAAGTGTTGGACACCTCGCCTCCGGGGGGGGGGGCACGACAGATTGTTTCTTATATTTTTCTTTCATTTTTTTTTTTTTTTCTCTTTCGATTTGTCTTCTTTGTTTTTGTTTTCTCCTTGATTATTTCCTTTCGTTTCTCTATTTTATAGAATGTGTATGTCGTGACTGTCGTATCTATAATAGTATAATGACATGGCATTGCATTGCCCACTGCCGTGCTTACCTGGCAACGTAGCATCTCTGTGGCGTAGCTTTGTGACCACAGAATTTGTATCTCTTCTAGGATTGAAGAATCGGCACGGACACTTGTTGTGCTGGATGTCGACGGGTAGGAAGAACGGTTTAATGTGAAGAACACACACAGCGATATACAGCATACCTGGTATGTACCTGGTATACAGCATGGCATTGCGCGCGCGCATTATGTTGAGAAAAATAGGCTCAGATCGGCACGAACAATAAGAAAATAAATGCTACCCAGACGTGAGTGGGACCACAACAATCTCTAATCGTACCTAATATACAATTATAATAGAGTTATTACGTAGATCAAGGTCGGAAAACAAACAAGACATTACGCCTCGACGCCAAACTGACGTGCACCGGGCGCCCACTGTTGTTGTGTTCCGACGCTGGCGAGAGAGCTGGGTGTGTGTGTGCTGTTTTCTGGATATACGTATATAACTTCGTTTTGGATTGTTTCCGTTCGCAGAAAGAAAGTAGACACGAAGTAACGAGCGAGAGCGTTCAGGGAAGTAACGAGTTAGTTGCCTCGTTGGTTCGGTCTGGTGCTGATGACAGCGCAACTACACCAGCAGTACTGTAGCTTGTAGTAGAGTTGGCATTTACACAACACAAACACAACACATACATACCGCACAGGCAGTCTGTATAGTGCATGGTGGCATCATATCCTCCGTAGTGGTGCATCGTGTATAGTGTGTGTGTTCTTCACATTAAACCGTTCTTTCTACCCGTCGACATCCAGCACAACCAGTGTCCGTGCCGATTCTTCAATCCTAGAAGAGATACAAGTTCTGTGGTCACAAAGCTACGCCACAGAGATACTACGTTGCCACGTGTGCAGTGTAAACTGCAGTGGGCAATGCAAAGCCATGTCATCATACTAGATACGACAGGCACGACATACGCAATCTATGAAATAGTGAAACGAAAAGAAACAATCAAAGAGAAAACAAAAACAAGGTAGACAAATCGAAAAAGAAAAAGAAGAAAAATGAAAGCAAAATCTAAGAGAAACAATCTGTCGTGTCCCCCCCCCCGCAGGCGAGGTGGCCAACACTTAAAAAAGAACGAGCTGGAAAAAAGAAGAAATAACAAAAAACACCACTCACTGCTTGTGAACAGAGTAAGACAAAGAACCATGGTTTCATTGCATCTACGAACTTAGTATACCAGGTACCTGGTACTGAGTAGGCAAGAGCTTTGCGTCTGCAATTGAGAACGAAACAACATACTATATAGTACCAGGGTAATAAACTGGGCGTCACTCGTTGCTCGTGGGGTACCCATGGAAAAAGTAAATCTGTGGCCTTGAGCCTCGTGAGCCTTGAGCCTTGAGTGCTGAAATCCCTCGTCCCATTTCTACTGGAGGACAACACCTCGCTTATACGCCTGTACCCTGTAGGCTGGTAGGAGCAGAGCAACAGAGGCGGCTGCTGCTGAAGGGACTCCGGTATATGATACCTTTCCGCAGCTCTCAACGCTCAACAGAAATACGCATGGCACCACAGGTACATACATTAGATCTGATACTCCCCTCCTTTGCTTTTTCGATCAAACGGAACATACATGCTCGCTCAGCCTCGTGCACAGCAATACAATACTCTGTACCAGGTAGTAGTATTATTACGGGGGGCCATAGTTAACAGGACCAAATATTGTTATTAAAAATGGTTAAACATATAGGTTTTTATGTATACCATAGGTCCTGTTAACTGTGTTGCCCCGTAATAATAATATTCGACAGACATCGAATCGCGAGATTGCCTGCGCGAAAGAGCGGTATCTTCACGCACTTCGTAAGGAGAAGAAAGGGGGGGCAAGGAGGAGCAAGTATGGAGCATCCCGCTAGTCTTCCCGCTAGTAGTCCTGCTAGGGCACACCAGGGACCAGGTGTCAGCTAAGCTGCAGCAGCAGCAGCAATGCAGCGATGTGCAGCAATGCAGCAAGGTACGAACGTGGTGGAGCGATCACGAACTCACGACCAGACCTCGAGTGCCGTTCACTCGCGAGACTGTCAGGTCGTACTTCATCTCAAATTTTTTTTTTTCAAATCTTAATCTTTCAGAATTTCTTGGCGTCATTTAGCTTGGGTCTTTTTTGCTTTTTTGTCTCACGAAATAAGTCACCGTACTCGGTACGTACCAGATGGTACGTATGTACATGTATTTGGTGCGCCAACGAGCTGGTCTGTTTCCATCCCAACCGCACTCTCGTACTCGCAGGCTGCTCGGCTTACCAAAAACGAGGTGCGTGCAAGAGCGAGTGTTGGGGAATTCTCACAGCGAGCGCAATCCTTCTGTGCTGAGAGGTGCTCTGATAATATACAATCGCCTGCGGCTTACCTGCAGGGCGAATGCTAAGGGTGGGGGTTCGAGTTCAGCGAAGTTTCCGGCGACCAATCCTTTTAAGTCCTCATCTCGGCATCACACGATTTATCGCAGGCAAGCTATTCGGTATACTACGATCAGCTGACTATTATTAATACCTACCCAGGTACGAGGTAAATTGTAAGTTTGTCTGCGCCCTTCTATCTGTCTATCATACCTGGTATTCAGTACCTGGTATTGTCTATTGTCGTTGCTTACTATGTTACCCCGGCGGGGTTGGGTGTGCTATGGGTGGTGGGTGGAAGGTGGAAGCAGCGGTCGCCACCGCCCCAACCCGGGCTCCCGATATCCGTTGAGTGTCATATATAGCCCGTCTTTTTTAATTCGTGTGATATCATACCATACGAATACGTGCTGCTGCATTGCTGCCGCTGCGTTTTCAGCCTGCCGTTTGCGCACTCCGTTTATGCATTGTTCTTTGCTGCTGCTCTCACTGCTGCTGTTGTTCAGGTAGAGCCCGGTGGCGGTCATCATGCCTATTATTAATAATAGCCATGTTTCGCGATACATTCTTTGGGCTACCCCAGACTCCGCCCCTCCTTTCCCCGTCAACAAAAACGCGGTCGCACCGACGAGCAGCAGTAGTACTGCCAGTACGAGCAGCGGTGGTATCGGGGCAGCCAGCACCCCACTGGCGAGCGGTGCTTCTATCAACGCTATTAATTCTGCTGGTGCACAAGGTCCTGCCGCATCAGACGACGCGCCGGCGACAGATGGCAAGCCGACTTTTTCCAAGGCGCCTCTTGCTCCTCCACCGCCTGCTCCACCTGATTTGACGGAGAGAGTGACGGAGAGAGACGGCACGGTCTATAAGGGTGTGGACTCCAGCTCCAACGCCTCCAATTTCAAAGTTGGTGAGTGGCAATCAGCTATTGGGCCTGCCGGGCCTGGTTCTGGACCTGCAGCTGGAGCTGTTGCTGGAGCTTTTGCTGGTCATGTGAGCGGAGATGCGAGAGCCGTCCTTGTGCACAAGGCGTTGGCGGACCCGTCTAAGTGGCTCTTGCGAAACCGTGAGACAGGGGAGGAGGTGGAGGCTGCTGCCTTCGTGGAGGCGCTGATGGCCCGTCGACCCACCCCGCAGCAGACCTGGTGCGCGGGCTCGCCGCAATTGGGGCCATCGCAAGGGAGCGGCGGTTGGATGTCGAGGAGGCAGCGCAACAACGGTCCGATATATCGTCGACCAACGCTCCTTCCCCATTGTAACGGTGGGGGTACGAACGTCGGCAACTCCCTCTATTTCCCTGCTGCTGCTGCTGCTGCTGCAACTGTAGGACCTCCGAGCCCACCCGCGCTCCAGCTTTCGTTGAGAGAGGCCAGTGGGTCGCCCAGCGAGGCGAGGGGGAGGTCGTCAATGCCAGCGGACGTCTCGTCACGGGTGCGCAGCGACTCTCACGGTCGCAGCCTTAGCGGTAGCAGCGGTGCTGCTATCTTCGGCGCCAGCACCTTTACTCGTGGTTTCAAGCTGAGCAACATGAGCACCGCGCAGATAGTGCCGCGGCTCCACCCTGGGGGTATCCGTGCGGTGTGTTTCAGCCCCACGGGGGCCTTCCTCGCCACTGCCGGCGCGGACCATCGCTGCTGCGTATTCCGGGTGCACCAGCGTCGTCAGCCATCGGCGGCGGCGGCGGCGGCGGCGGTGGCGGCGGCGGCTGGAGAAGGTTCTTCGGATTTGCTTGCGGCTGGGGTTGCTTCGTCGGCGGCAATGGTTTTTACGGCAACAGGAGCTACTACTAGTCATGCTACCACTACTACTGCTGCTGTAACGCCTGTTCTCCCTTCAACAGCAACAACAACATTGGGGGAGGCGTTGTCGTCGCAGCCGCAGCATGCACTGGATGCTGGTGCTGGATTTTCAGGGCGGCTCTTCGACGACGAACCGTTGAGGGTTCTGTCGGGCCACGTTGGGGAGATCGTTTCCCTCAGCTGGGCGCCTAACGACAGCGCGCTCTTGACGGCCTCGGCGGATGGCACTGTGCGCTGCTGGAACCCACTAGAAGGGAGCGAGTGTTCGGGCGTTTACGAGCACGGCGGAGGCGTGACCTCGGTATGTTGGGACCCTGCTTCTGCGCGTGTCGCCGGCGAAGGATCGGGCTCCGCTGGGGGGGGGCGTTTCTTAAGTGGCTGCATGGATGGGAAGCTCCGGCTGTTTGCCATCGATTCCTCGGAACCGGAGGAGTGCATACTGGCGGAGAGGCCCGTGACCGCCGTTGCGTTCGCCCCTGGCGGCGCGGCTTTCGTGGCGGGTTTCGTCGGTGGAAGCGTCGGGTTCTATCGCACGGAGGGTGTGGTACGGGAGCTCACTGCTGAGTGTCGTCGGCATGGTATCAGGCACTCGGCTTCGCAGCACGCGCGTCACGCAACGAGCCCTGTGAGACGGCTGTCAGGTAGCAGCAACGGACGCGTCGGCGCGACCAATGATGGGGCTTTCGGCGGGTCCGGGGTTGGGAACGGACGCGGAAGGCGGCGACGAGACACCATGGGGCCGAGGACGGGAGCGCGGTTCTCAGGCTATACGGAGGAGAGGGTCACCGGGCTTTGCTTCCGTCCGCAGGCGAAGGGGGCTTGGAGTTCGAGCTCGATTGCGAAGGCCGAGTTGGAAGGACGCCTGAGCAGTGCAAGCGACACGGTGGGTGGCGGCGGTGCCGGGGGCAGCGGGGGGGGTGGGGGCGGGGGGGGGAGTGGGAGTGGGGATAACAGGAGCCGCCAACTTGATGCAGACAGCGTGGTGCGGGCACGAGCTCCGGCTGCCAGCGTGGAGGATGAGGCCGCCGTGGATTCGGCAAACTTTAGTAGCAACGACGGTGACAACCAGCCCTCCTTGGTCGGGTCCATGGCCGACCTCCTCGTCAGCACAAACGACTCCCGCACTAGGGTGTTGGTCTCGGGGAACGGGGGCAATGTAACCGTCGGGTTGAAGCTGAAAGGACACAACACGGAGGGGCTGCTCGGGCGGCGGACGATGGCTCGATACAGCGACGACGGCGAACTGGTCATCAGCGGCTCGTCGGATGGAAACGTCCACGTTTGGTCCACGCCAACTACCGCCTTCGGCAGCGCCTCCAGGCGAGTGGCGCGGTCAAGCGGGAGGGAGGGACACGAGCGGGCGCGGGTGAGCGAAAAGTCGGTGGCGGTCCCTGTTGCCATATTTGCGCCCAGCAGCGTCGGAGGAGAGTGGAGCCGCGCTATCGTTACGGGTGACGACGAAGGCTACTTGAAGGTGTTTATTGGCTGATCGATTGCGTTTTGTCGGGGGGCGTCGAGCTGCAGAGGGGGCGGGTGTTGGCTGACTGCTTGCCGTACCTACGTACGTACCCTCGACCGAGAGGCAGACGCTGTGTCGAAGCTTCCTTTGTCCTCATGATTTCTGTTACTTTTTATGCGTTTGTTCAGCGCGGAACGCCTCTTCCCTGTTCCTTCCGTGTGTGCACCTCGTAAGTTTTCAAGACCTTCGCAGCTTTATACCTATGTACCAGTGGTAATGTTTGGTGTGTGTTCCAGTAGTTAGAGGGTTTCCCCCCCGTGTTTTTTAATGTATCGCTGCCCTACGATACTCGGTTCTCGTACAAGCGAATAATGAGATTGAAGCACGTTGTGACTTGGGTGCTGCGTCCCGCTGGTTACAGTGGGTACAAGGAACTCGGCACCTTGATGTGTGTGTACTGCCCGCGTTGCTAGTGATACGGTAGTATATAGTCGTACAGTAAAATAGTGTAGTACCTGGTAAGATAGTAGGGGTGGGAAGTGCGGCGTATGGGCGTATATACACGGACGAAGGGATGGAATGGACAGAATGCGCCTATTACAGGGCAATAGATAAATCACACCTGATAGACGACTGCATCAGGAAGGGTAAAGTCACGAGGTTATTTGTTGTTCTTGATGCGACGGCCAACAGAGATGCGACAGCCATGCACTTTTGGTCAAGAAAAATAAAAGATGGTCTGTAACATGACCGCCGTACTGCAACAACGCAGGGAGTCGGTGTTTTGTGTATTTTGTGACGGGGCTTGTGTATTGTGTGTCAAGCCAGTTACTCCCGTGCGTTTTGTTTTTGGGTAAACCACGTATGTGTAGGCAGGGCAGTGTGATGTGTTACATTTCGGGACACCGCGATACAAAACGTATGGCATTGATGCAGCCCCCAGCGTCGTATTTTCAGGGTTTATTTTTTGGTGTTGGCTTTGTGGTACTGACAAAACTAAAAAAAAGCAGCTGTGAGATGGAGCATTTCGTCGAAACTCATCTTTGCAAGCTGTGTGTGATACTTCGATCGCGCGTACTGCGGGTTTCATATGGCATGTATTGTTGTAAACCCCTCTCTTGCATTGCAGTACACATTGTCAGGTATTACATTTGCTCGGTTTGCACTACAGGTGTTTGTTGTGATGTGCAGAAGTGATATGCTTATTCGTTGGCGTTGACCACCAATAATGTTGAATGTTGCATTTAGTTACGTTGGAGAGCGGCGACTGCGTCGCGGTAGCTGGCACTTGTGGTGAAGCCCGTCGTCATCGACCATGAGTCTGTCGGCATGAGGCATTATTGTTTAGCAAGTACCTGGTATCCTGTAAAATATTATGCTTATTTTTTTTCGGGCTGATAGCATGCGTTGGTATTTTATCTCATGTACCAGGTGTGTGGCTCTCTTCGTGCTTGAGTACACCGCTCGCTTCCGTTTTGTCGACATCCGTGTTGGGTCGCGATACACGGGCCCCTCCCACATTATTAGTCAAACTTGAGCTTTCATCTCGTCGTTCAGAATGCTGCCCGATTGGCAACTGCATTATGCCTCAGTTGGCACTACAGCAGTACCTGGTACATGCTATGTGCCGCGCTTCTTGGCTGAATCCCATGGTTTTCATTCACGACCTCGACGCTCACGGCAATCGCTATAAATATATCGCGGCATCACAAGGAACGCCCATTCAACAACCTCGCCAAACTTGCAACCACGATCATGGGATTCTGTCGGTGGAATGACAAGCGCAATACAGAAAAAAAAACAGGTCTACGCTCCACGAAGGAGCCAGGAGGGAGGTTTATATGAAAGCCCCCTCTGAAAAACTGCACAAAAAAAAACGCGGCAATAAAATCCCTCTTGTCCACTATCTTCCCACTTTCTCACTGACCATTTGGTACTTATCGTGACCATTTCACACTTGTTTTACTGTAGTAAATACCTGGTGCCTGCCTAAATAACGCCAACACTGCTCCGCATACGAACCAGGACATAGGTTCTTTGAAGCAGCGTCAAGCAGTCTCCTTGCCCTTCTTAATCAGTCGTCAAACCCTTCCCCACCGTCTACAGCACACCGTCCCGCCGTGGCCGACTGGACATAAACTGTGCCGCTAGAGTCGGCCGAGGCGAACATGGTTCCGTCCCGGCTCGTGGATAAGCAAGTGACCTCGAAACCTTCGTGCCGTCTGTGTGGTTTATATACCCTGTTCGGAAACCGCGATCCCACGCGCCATGCTTTCACCTCTCCGTCTGTCGTGCCAGCGAACACGTCTCCCCTGCCCCCGCCTCCCCCTCCCCCGGCTCTACCCCACCCTCCCCCCCCGTCATTCAAGGCTCCCTCCACGAGTATGGGACGGGCACGCATTGAAAGGCGCGGATGCCCGAAGCGGTACACCACCTCCCGCGACTGAGTATCCCACAGAGTTACCGTTGCATCTCGTGAGGCCATGAGGATCGATTTCCCGTCTGACGAAACCTGTAAGTTGTATACGCTCGCGCCCATCCCATTGCTGGTTTTCTGCCTACCGTCTCTGCACTTGGGGCAAGTCGGGGAAAGCGTCGGGATAGACACCCCCCCCGATTCCACAGAACCCTTGGCTGCGGGCTGGTCACACCGTCGAGTCGTCGCCGTGTGAGCCCGCCGCTTGCTGGGTTGCCACGTCATCAAGCCGCCGGGAACCCAGGTTTTGCCTCCCCCTTCGTGTAGGCATGCCGCGTCGGGAAGAGACGCCATGGAAACGGTTACCGCAGGTCCGCCAGGCACCGGTGTCGCTCCCCTGTTGAGCTTCGGTAACCCGGACACCCCGCCACCCTTTTCCCTAGAACTCGGAGTCAGAGAGCGGGAAGGGGTGGAGGATCCTCCTGAGGCGGGGGAAGTGCTGGTGCTTCTCCTGCTACCACTACTGTAAGAAAAACGTGTCGAGTCGGTCTCACTCCCTAAATATGTGCCTCGGCTGGAAGCAGAGTTTTTCGTGGTCGGGCTGGTGCTATCGGGAAAAATATTTTCCCGTTCGCCGGCGTCCGGGGTTTGACAATGCCATAAGCTGCCTCGTCCGCGATGCCACCTGCTCCCCGAGGGCACGGACTCGTTGTCGCTGCTGTCGTCCGCCCAGGCAGGTTTTCTCTGTCGAAACGCAACAAGCGAAACATGGCTTGAATTGACGTGTGTGCGCTGGCAATGAATACGGTATTTAATGCCGACATCATGACGCAAAGCAAATACCATGATGATCGAAAGTTGAGGGAGATTCATGGTACACGGTCAACGAGCCGTGCTACGAAAGTGGCTGCACTTTGCTTCCACCACAAACATTTCTCCGTGAGGTGACGGGATTCCTGAAACATCGAACATTAAAACCGAGGAGCTATCCTACCCAACATACCCAACATATTGGGGCCCGATGTAGCCACCAACCATTGCAATAGTTTTCGTCAGACTGGATATCTACGTCACCCTACTTAATAGCCCATTTGATTGTCTTGCTCCTAAACTCAGGAGCCTCATAAAAATTAGGTGCTATGTCTCCTAAGCCTACCGTTGGTATCTAATACCAGGTATCTACTAACGACCCCAACCCCCTCATCCTACTTACATACTGGTATTGCTCTACCTTCGCTATTCACGGGTACCTGCAGTACCGATAGAATCAATGACGCGTGTCCACTTACCAAGAGGGGCGTCGCTGGCGAGGCTGTCGAAGTAGACCCTAGTGCCATAGTTAACCACGACGGAGTCTGCACCGGAGTACGCGCTATCCTAATGCTTGTTGCTCCGGAGGAGCTGTCGTCGGCCCAGATAGAGGAAGGGTATTGAGGTGGCGGCGGCTGCATGGGCGCGGGTTGGGGTGCGGATGCCGTTTGAGCGTGACCTTGAGCATCCCCGAAGGCTGTTGCCACGGCTGCTGGAACGGCGTCCCGGAAACACCTCAGGGATCTTTCAAGGTATGACATACCGTACAGCAGTAACGAGCATGCACGGGCACCCGAACAGAGGAGTGGGGTGTGTGAGCGGAAGTATGAGCTTGGAGTCGGGCCTACGACATGTTATAGAGAAACTATAAATAGCTGATTCCACCGATCTATAAAAATTCAGAGCAGGTACTGGTATGTTTTTCCTTAAGGTCGTAGTAACGTCTCCTGTCAACATTAACACCAAGAGCGTTAGCATTGTTAGTATTATTAACACTAGCTCGCGCCGTCACCTGAGGTCCCAGATCTGAACGAGATCGTTAGACATGTCGCCCCCTGTGTAACTGCTGCGCCCACTTCTGACGCGACCGCCCTGCGCGCAAGCCACCCCTAGCTCGGGGGCGCAAATAAGCGCATACGGGTCCCCAGCGGAGAAGCAAGCGCTGTTCAGCGGACAGCCAACGGTGACGCTAGCGACGGGCGTGTTGGCAGCCACTGGGTCCCACAGAAGCATCCTCCCGTCAGTGCTGGGAGCGCGGTGGGGACCCGAGGGAGGGCGGGAGAAGTTAGCTCCAGCTGAACACGTACAATACTGCTGAATACAATATTTCTTAAATAAGCACGTACGTTGGCTTTTTTCTGGTGGAAGAAGCTCTAGACTCGGCATCTCGAGCGCCCTGCGCCGTTGTAGGGACTGAGGTGACCCGACCCACACAAGGTCACTTCAAGATCATGGGTCAAACGTGTGGAACATGGTCACGACGGGGTTGGAAGTTGGACGCATGCGCCGGGTGAGGACAAGGATGATAGGTGTGTGCCAACCCAAGTACCGCACTACCTTTTCAAGTACAAAAACCACACCATATACCCACGAACAAACTACGTTCGCGTAGCGTACGTCGTTCACGCGATAATACCCGACAGCTAGAGGGGAGCAACCCTAAACTACACAACCCTCCAGCTCGTCCTACAGTCCCGTAAATACCTGCTAGAAAGGATGGCATGTCCGCAAGCTGCCGTATCGCAATCGGTGACGAATCCCGAGTGTCCCGTCAAGGCGAAAGATGCCCTTCGGATATCTTCCTCGGAGGACACCTCCAACGTGGCCACCGCGCTAATGACGCTATCGTCTCCGGCGCAGACGAAACCCCGTTGGTCTGGGAGAACCTTGATGCTGCAATGCCACACGAGCGGTGGGCGTAACGAGCATGAATATCGGAAATAATATACGTAAAGCAATCAAGCAAAAGTCATACTGCGGGGTCTCGGCCTTGACGCCTACCGTCCTTCCTTGTGTTGTTGCAGTCTTTCTCCAGCAGCAAGCTTCGTTCGGTGGACGACGACAATAATTTAAAAAACAGTACTCGGGGAGCTATTTCTAGTCAGCTTCCTCTGTCCGTTTGTATACTGGTATGCTTTCATGAAGAACGCTCCACACCATCCCGATGATGTATGCACCGTTCAAGCGTACCAACAACCAAACACAACAATACAGCAACGAAAAACCACGAAGCGCGCGTGCTAGCGTCAGAAGGAAACATGTACCTGGGAATTATTATTGTCACAGTATTATCAATAGTGTACAGCCGGCGGTCGCCCCGGTGGTCTATTAATAGTGGTGACCCTCGCATGCTGCCATTAATACAAGTGTTGATTTCGTGAGTTCAAATCCCAACAATGTCTATTTGCAAAATAAAAAGGAATCCAGAGCGCGTAGCGTGGGTATGATAGGCACAATCAATCAGACGCAAGTCGACGAGGGAAGAAGGCGCCGAACTCTTCTGGCATTTGCCATCTGACAATGTATACATTTGTGCTTATTCCAATCACACCATCCATATATAAAAGGGAATACAGGATCGAATGATTCTTCTTTTGACAGCAATAAGACTGAAGGCGCGAACCGCAGTGGGGAAGGGGGGGGACAGACTGCCTGTAATGTGACCCCGGATCTGAGTTTGGACTATTACGGGGGACCATAGTTAACAGGACCTATGGTATACATAAAAACCTATATATTTAACCATTTTTACTAACAATATTTGGTCCTATTAACTATGCCCCCCCGTAATACTACCAATACTAGTAGGAGGGAGGGAGAGACAAAATAACGGCAAATACAATAAATGGGATGACAACTAAAGGAAAGAAAACAGCCGCCTCACGTGTTGACACTAGAATAGTGTATTCCAGCACGCCGAAGGTCCGAGGTTGTTGAGCGTTTGGACGTCCCCCCCCCCCCCCCCTTTACTGACATCCGGTACACGTTGGACGGACACACCCCCGTCCTCATCCCCCGCGATGAGCAAAGCAGGGCCTGCGAGGTATACCACGTCATAGGTAAATCATGAATGGTGCTGTCGGCCCAAATGACGGGGCTCTCAGAATGAAGGCAGGCGGCCTAGATCGGCCTGTTAGTTAATGTGTACTATCGTGCACGTTGAGAAGAAGAAGTAGTTCTCGAAGTAGTTGTGGAAGTGGAAGGGGGCTCGGCGCGAGCCCATACCAACACGAAAAGGGAGCCACCTTGGTCAAGTGAAACCAGACTCAAAGCCAAGTTCCCACACGTATCTCCCAATATTCCCGCAATGCCCCGCCAGATCTCCGTACCAGATCCAAATCTCCGTACCAAATCTCCGAATAACTGTTACTGCTGTCACAAGGATAGTGATGTCATGAGTACATCTTTCACCACGAAATATGCCAGGCACGGCAGCACCGGTACATGGAGGTAGATGGGCATTAAGGCATTAAGAACAAGAAGCGCCAAGAAGGGGAGGGCGTGTTGAAAGGGTCAGCCTGCCCCCGCTTAACACTTACGGCTGCCATCAGTGTCAGGGTATAAGGCATATTATATATATATATATATTCATACTTCCGTTGAATTTCAAAAAGCATCAGACGCTCACGTCAGTGGTATAATGCACCACACAAATGACGATATAATCATGGCATTAAGCTACAATAGCGCATGCTTGAAGGTAGAGCATGCTCGAGAGAGAGATTTGCATGCAATGCTCACATGAACGCAACACTGCCGTGCTTTGCGAAGGGCTGTCTTACTTACAGCTCTTTTACTCTACCAAGTAACGGTACGCTCGCAGAACTTGTTGCTATTGACAGTCTATACACACAAAGACACAAAGCAGAGCAGGATAGCTTCAAACCAAGCGCGGGATGGCTGAACAAATCACATATGCGCTACTGAGAGAACTTGCGACGAAATAAAAAGACGAATACAGTATCGCCCACGCAAAGCGGGAGTTCCATTTCCAGCAAAGGCACTATTAATAGAGTCCTTAGGACTTAGAGTAGGATCCATGTTCAGTTTACAGGACTACTGTAGGGGTCGGGCTGTGACAGTTTCACGATAGTGCGGGCTCGAGAGCACTTGCTGAATCACCCCGGGCTGCTGGGTTAGCGTTAGGGAGTTGCACATGCAGTCTTCAAAGTCCGACGCGCGATGCACTTCACTACTCGAACTGATTTTAGGCTGTTGGTGATACCGTACATACTTACACTTGTCAGCTTTTCGGTACCTGGTAGCCAACAGCTACACGTTAGCGCTCCTGGTACCAGTTTGTCGCAAGCTGCACGAGGTTAGTCCGAGACTACCATACTACATACCTGGTAGCAGTGGACTGCTCCAAACTCACCTCCGGCGCTAGGTTGGTCGACCAGGCAAAGGCTTGTAACCGCCGAGATGCCGTTGCCGAAGCGTACCGGGTCTGCCGTCCACGCCTTGCGCCTTATAAACTCCAATGGTCGCTGCCCTACGATCATCGACACCTTCGCCAGATCGCATACAATACAGCGGCAGCAGCATGTACAACGACGCCAACGATGCAGTACCGCAACGAATCCCCATGTCAAACTTGAAAAATGTGAGGACAGCAGGTGGAAAGGATGGTGGACATAAGCTCAGGGCAAGGACTGGGCAAGGCGGGGCGTGAGGTTTTATCGTGTATCACCAGTCATTCATGTTCAGGCTCATTGCTCTTGACACTTCTGCCCACCCCACGAGGCTACGTATCATAAACCAAGTATATAAATATGTATGATATGATAAGCTTGCTCACCGCAAGTACATACCGGAGTACAACCAACAAATAATGCCGTAGGTATGTTTAATACTATTATTAATAGACTATCACCCGTGTGATAAGATAACATACATCCTGGGAGGAATTTCGAAGCGGATTTGCAACGGTGAGGGTGCACACGCTAACAATGCCGAGCGATGCGTCTATAGAAAGGTGTCACGATGTATTTCCAATGCCGTCAATCTGGATGCGCGTGCCCTTAGTGCCTGATTAGAGCTATACCCGATAGGTATAAAACTCAAGAGAGGGTGATATTTCGACTCTTTACGCCGAATTCAATATCACGATATTCGTACACGCAAATCCCTTGATACAAAAATCGATATCGGGTTTTGGCCAGAAAAAGGTGTGATAAAACATGGGTGAAATGAAAATGGTCCGCAAGTCCACAAACAAACACGTAGAACACCGCATGGGCTGGAGGACGTGGCTGATGCTGCTGCTACTCTCAGTAGCTCGGCGGGCTACAGCGCCTGCGTACACCATGGATTTGGCTCTTGGCAGAGACGAAGCCGCAGCGCGGACGCGTCTCGCGCTCGTGCTGAGACATATCCGCCACAAACGAAAGTCCGGTTGGCGCTACCCGCTTGTTCCCGGATAGGGTGGGTGAGGGCGTGCCGCGTTGGGGACATGGATGGGTTTGGGGCAACTCCGGCAGAATGACGCCCAGCCGGAGCACTGGATACTGTGCTGGTGCCGCTGAACCCGGGCATTCCGTGCAATCCGCCCCTCCCCGACCACGGGAGCACCCGTCTGCCATACTGCCGTACTCATTCAACCAAGTCGTGGCGGACACTACTGCTGTTGTTGTCCTTGCTGGCAAGGTGATGACCGGACGACCGAGTAGGGAGGACAGGCTGTTTCCATTTTTTTCTGCCAAATTCGGTTCTACCAACAAAAAGAGAGCACATACACCGTTTGGTTTTGCTCATGGATCTGGAATTATTATAAATAAATGCTGGACCTTATGCACACTTAACCTTCTTCTTTCAACTCGCCGACCTCCTACCCTGCTCGTACACGCCCACGACTAGAGTACTACACAGTAGATGGTCTTCCCCTACAGGAGTACTACTAATAGTCATATATACTGCAGGGTACCAGGAATAGAAAAAACCCTTCGTACGGATCTCCGGCAAATAATGTGTCAGAGCACAGGAGAACAGCACAGGGCTCTCCACCCCGATGTTAGGTGTAGAATGAATGTTGTAGGTCTACTATAACGAGTAAGCTGCAGGCTTGTGAAGCTGCAGCTCCAAGCCAACCATGGCCAGGCCAGAAGTTCGGCATACAGCAGTACTTCTACCCTGTACTGCTGAACTGATACACAGCGGTACGGCAGCAAACAGATGCTCCCAGTACCGGGGAGTAAAGTAAAGAATTTTCGAGAGAAAATCTGCAGGTACTTCATGTGCTCGCAGTATTTCAGGTCCGTGTAGTGCGAAAGTACTCGCAGTATTTCGGCGCTGAGTACTGAGGACACTGCCGGACCCGCAGTATTTCGGGTATACTGTGGACAAATCCCTGTACTACAGGTATTTCAGGGTTCTGTATAGCGAGTACTTGCAGTGCTCGCAGTACTTCGATTGCTGGCACCACGAGTACTGCGAGTACTCACAGCACCAAAATACTCTCAAGTTACGCAGTATACTATTAATATTTAATAGGAGTATGACGTACTGTATGTGGTACGAGACTTCGACCATTCGTGCACCTTTTTTATATTTTCATCCCCATTTATTCGCAGATGGTCCCGCGAGTGGGAGTTGGAGCGAATCACTTTGGGGGGGGCAACTGGATTACATATAATACCGCAGGGAGTATTTCGGGAATAAATACATGTACACTGGAAGTACTCGCAGAATTTCCGAATTCAGTGTTTCGCATGTTTGCACTGCGAGTACTGCTTGCACTCGAGGTTATGTACCGCTCATACTCCCAGTACTCGCAGTGTTTGGGCCTTCAGTACTACTCATACTCAAAGTATTAGGCTGCCAGTACTGCAATACTTGCAGTACTCGGAGTACGAAATGTACTCGATACTCCCATGTATACTCGGAGTACGAGGTAGCAGGTAGACCGGGAGTATCTATGCAGCAGTCCTCGTACTGCCATAGCGGAACTGACTGCTGCTGTTGCCAGAGCTACATACACCAGGTACCGCCGTGGTATGTATACAGCAGTAGTATTAATAGTACCTGGTACTCGACTCGAGGTCATCCAGTGATACCTGGTACCTGTACATTACACATACTGCCTGTAACTCGGCACGAGTAGTATAGAGGAAGGGACAAGGACAGCAGTAGGGTACAGCAGTACGTACCTATATAACTCAGGGTGTGTTTGCACTGGGAGTACTTGCAGCTTGGCACCACGGTACAAGCACCTTATGTATATAATGTACATACTGCTGTAGTTTTGAAGCTTAGCGGGGGGGGAAACAGTCTGCAAATGACAGCTTTACTCCAAACAGATGATAGCATGGTCGGGAATGCATACGATATAGATGCAGTGTTATGTAGGGATAGAGGTCGCGCGCTGTTGCTGTTGCTGTTGCTGCTCATCCTGCAGCTGCGTACTACTGCTGTAGCTCTCCAGCAGTGGGCGACCTCACGACATTTAGCCAACGGCACGTCGTATTACGTAAAATGCTAATATTTTTAGAGAAAGGAACTCTCACCGGCTGCAGTGACCACGGGCATCCAGCCACTGGCCTTCGAGCAGGCCTCTCGCGTAGTCTTGATCTCATACCTACAGTCTTCGAAACGGCGTTCACTCAGAAAAGCGTGAACCAGGTACCACTTACCGCTTGCCCCCTCGCCCACTGCCTCGCCTGGGAATTTTGAAAATTATAGCATCCCCGCCCATCAATAAAACATCGCTGAAATATGGAACTCCTGGGAATTCGGAATCCAGTGCACAGACATAAAGTTTTGCAAAGCTTTGGGCTGCAGAATCTCTAACGGACATCTCTTCCTTCAAAGGATGTCCCTATTTGAGGCTTGCCAAGGACCTGCACTAGCTCCAGTGGATGTGAGCAACGCGTTTGCTATGGAAGAAACCCTAGGGAAAGCTGACTTTGCCCGGGGTCTTCCGGAATGATTTTTGGTTTGCGAATCTCTCACTCTTTTCAACATGTCAAGTGTTCTACTCGTCGTGTTGGTCGAACAACTTGGGGCGGATCTCACAGCAGGCTCACAATAGGGTTGGCCTGGCTGCACTGACTGCACGTAGCCCGAACACCGCACGATCGAGTCGTGCTCCAGTAAAAATGGTTTTCTCTGAGGTCCCGATGCATTAGCTCGCAGGTCCGTGGCATAATCAACTCGGTTCCGAATATTGTATCGTATGGGTCGCAGGAAACGATTTTTCATGACCCCTCGGCATGAGACTTTGGACAATCACATACCCACGGGTTCGAGTACCAGTACCTCAACTCTCAACTCGGTGGCTTGTCGAGACAAGACCTCCGAAGTCATCTAAGTTACGAGCAAGCTCTTCATAGTGCTAAACCACTGCACTGCATCGCTTTTAAGCTGATCATATACTGCTTTGACCTACACCGTACTGCCGCGCTCATTTCTTGCGTCGCTATACCTACGAGCACCAAACGAGAACGAGTACATACCTGGTACCTGCAGGAGTATCATACGTAATGCGCAAATCCGCGAAAAAACGAAAAATGGTGGTCGAGTGGGTGAGTGAGTGATGGCGTGTTTGCGGCAACGACACGAGATTGTGGCAACAACAGCGAGACTAGACCCGGAGGAGGGAAATAGTTATTTTCGCGAAACTCCGATGCACAAGCAAACCGCACCCTCACGCCCTGCCTTGCAATCCTTATGTTCCCCTCGTGGCAAAAAAACAACTATCGGCGGGCGGGTAGAACGTGTTCGCTCGCATCGTTCGCAAGGAGGAGCCCGCGGACATCGTTTACGAAGACGACACTGTAGTGGCCTTCAAAGACAACCAGCCCGTGGCTCCGTGCCACCTTCTCATCGTGCCAAAGAGGGGAGCGGTCCGCAACCCGAGCCATCTCACCGTGCAGCACGTCGATCTCCTGGAGCATATGTGAGCCATCGTTGATTTCGTGTCAGACTATTTTCATTTTCAGACCATTACCGATATCAGGTACGTCGTACCAGGTATACCTTGATCAGTCTTTCGTTGCCGTTTTTCACCCGCAACTTGCCCTGCTGCTGCTGCTGCTGCTGCTGCTGCTGCCGTACACAAGTCACATCAAGACAGCAATGCAAGGGCCTCATTAGATACCAGGGATAGCGGTACTTGACGTACAGCAGTAGAGGTACATGCTCAGACTATAGAGAGCGGCCGCGATTCGTTGGGCGTTGGGCGTAAAATATACTAATAGTAGGGTTGTGAGTTGGCTTACTATCAATATTACTATTAACACCAAGGTACATACTGGTACCTGACACACTACACTAATGACTTGGCGGCTACTGCTGTGTTACACGTAGCACGTATTAGTTATAACTGCTGTAGGTGAGAGGCAAAGTAAGCCAACTATTAAATATCTGACTGTACTCTTTAGTACTATGAAACACAACGCAAGCCGCAAATAAATGCGCCAGTCAGGTACACACAGGCACAGAACTCGGGCAAATTATAGCCCACGCGACTAATGATAGTCGAAATTACGCTTCAACATCTTATTTTTTTAAGGACTTTCCTCGGAATTTTGAAAATCCTGTACCCGTCCAAAGTGATTCCGTGGAAAAAAATGCGATCCCGATCCCGCCCATTGCTTTTTTTGAATCCCGATCCCGTGCAAAGTAGTCCCGTGAAAAAAAATGGTAAATCGGTGTCCCGTCCCGTGCAAGCTCGTGAAGTTCGAGATTTCCCAAACCTCGTCCAAACCAATCCCGTCGAATCGTGATCCCGCGAGGTTTATCCCGCGATTTCTGATACAAAGGGATTTTTCATGGATTTTGGTGTATAGCTCAGGGCCGGTCCTAACGGGGGCAAAAAAAACGAAAAAAAAACGAAACAACAAAAAGAAGAGCAGAACTAAAAAGCACGTGAGTTTTATCGATCAAAATATAAAAATTAGAAGTTAAGGTCCCGATACCTCCGTTGTCACATTTCGTTTTTTTTAAGTCCCAGAGGACTTGAAAAAAACGAAATGGGTGCCAAAAAAACGAAATACCTGGTATGGGATACCCAGGGTCGAAGAGGAACATAGGAGGAGCTCGAAGCGTTGTGATGAAGTTCCGATAAAGTTTCTACGACCGGTTGGCAAGCCCACGATGGCCAAGGTACAGTAGTGCGTGTGGCTGCCATGCGGCTTGTCTTCTGACGACGCGAGCATGTATGGGTAGGGCATCACCAAGGGGTGCCCTCGCAAGAAACCGGGGGATCAGGAAGTGGCTGTGGCGGTATATTTTTGGACATGAGTCCCACTCAATATTCAAACGTCTGCCATCAAACAGCGATGACCGATACACAAGTTCTAGAGCACTCCGGAGGGAGCGGGTTGGACCACGAGAACCGCCTGCTGTGGAGGGTGCCTCACGTGCGCGAGTTGTGTCTATCCACCGTCGCTGTCGAGCGCTATCGCCGGGAACCACGTGCTGTGGCCGTTGAGTCATTTTGAAAAAATGTACCGCATTAAAGTTCGACTCGGCTGTTCTTTTGCTACGCTTTTTTTTCGTATTTGTTTTCTCGTTAGAACTCAATCTGCTGTTTTTTTCGGAAAACGAAAGTCTACTCGTTTTATTTCGGGGTTTTTTTTGGGTTTTTCGCCCCCGTCAGGACCGGCCCTGAATTGTAACGAAAAAAAAACGAAGAAAAAAACGAAGCAAAAAGAAGCCGAGTCGAATTTGTACGCGGTGCAATTTTTCAGAATGACTCAACGGCCACAGCACGTGATTCCCGGCGATAGCACTCGACAGCGACGGTGGATAGACACGACTCGCGCACGTGAGGCACCCTCCACAGCAGGCGGTTCTCGTGGTCCAACCCGCTCCCTCCGGAGCTCTCCAGAAGTTGTGTATCGGTCATCGCTGTTCGATGGCAGACGTTTGAATATTGAGTGGGACTCATGTCGAAAAATGTACCGCCACAGCCACTTCCTGATCCCCCGGTTTCTTGCGAGGGCACCCCTTGGTGATTCCCTACCCATACGTGCTCGCGTCGTCAGAAGACAATCCGCATGGCAGCCACATGCACTACTGTACCTCGGCCATCGTGCGCTCACCAGCTGGTCGTAGAAACTTTATCGGAACTTCATCCCAACGCTTCGAGCTCCTTGTGTGTTCCTTTTCGACCCTGGGTAACCCATTTCTCGTTTATTTGGCACCCATTTCGTTTTTTTCAAGTCCTCTGGGACTTGAAAAAAACGAAATGTGAAAACGAAGGTATTGGGATCTTTCTGGTTTTTTTAGTTTGACCGATAAAACTCACGTGCTCTTTAGTTCTGCTATTCGCTTTTTATTTTCGTTTTTTTCTCGTTTTTATTTTCCTCGTTAGGACCGGCCCTCAGCGGTTAGACGTGCTCAACTCAAAGACAGGAACTCATGCTCTCGAACCTTGCCTTTTGAAAAATATTTTTTGAATGTGCAACATTTTCCAGAGATGTTTATAGTAAGGTCCTATGATTAAAAATGTTTTCGTTTTACGTATTAAAAAATGGGTTTTCTTCATGTTTTTTTCTAGTGAAAAATATTTCAGTACGATCAAAAATGACGCGAATGCATCCCCCGGTGCGACACGCCGTCAATACAATATAAAACACGGGTGCCACTCTTGTATGGCCTGCACACGCACAAGCTACAACCCCGACTCGTGCAATCCCGTGATAGACGAATCCCGTTCCGTGGAGTACCGTGCCTTTTCGTCCCGTAAAATCCCGTGGTATCTCAACCCCGTCCCGTGCAATACCGTCCAAATTTTCCCGTTCAACCCCGAGATGGTTCAATCCCGTCCTGTACCGTCCCGTGCTTTAAATACCCCCCTTATCCCGTCCCGGGATATCTCGATCCCGCGGGATCCCGCCCCGAGACGAACATTCGGTCCCGAGGATCGCCCTGATCTTTTTCACCTCCCATTCATTCATGATACGTCCACCCTTCTTTTCTCTCCCTCCTACTTGTAGTCGTAACTCAGACCCGGGATCAGTTAGTATGATAGGTTCTCCTCCCCCCTCCCTCCTCACTACGGCTTGTGCCTTGCAATCATATCGCGAGAGAGAAGGCTGCCGCCCGTTGTTCCCTGATCGACTCGCGTCGGAGTAACATTACCTCCTCTACAGTAGTCCCTTTTGATAGCCAGATAGTATAACAGCTATAGTAGTCGGAACCTTACAGACAACGAACACACAGCCCTAGTAAAACAGCTACCAAAAGCAATCCTTATACCATACCAGGTATCTAATACCGTAGCTACCTATTGCCACGTACAAGGTATGATACAAGTGTATCTACGACACCCCATATGCTATAGAGTTATCATTGTAGAGCAGTGCGTGCGATATTTCTCAGGATGGCGCTGTGCAACAGCCTTACATTTCCTTGTACGGTCCTTGGTATGGGATGAACTACGGTGTACATACGTACCTGGTACCAAGTGACACCTTGCAAGACAGGCAGTTACCAAGCACCATATTGTAAACGTTTTGCTTTTTTGCGGGACACGAGACCCGTCGCCAACAGCACGGAACCGCTATTTCGTAGTGCGTGCAACAAGCGTCGCCGTGATCACCCCATTTTCCTCGGCTGATCTTGATATATTCATCCTTCACCCCATGGAATGCGGTCGAACCATCCTGACTTGCTTCAACGATTGTTGTACAATATGATATCTGGTACAACCGAATAATTACGTGCACCGCACTGTTGTACTTGGTAAACTACAGTAGTTTACCCAGAAAAATCGGGCAATACCGGCGTAAAGTTGGTATAGTACCGCAATATGATACTTTGTTTATCTTCTCTGCGACGAGAGGAATAGCAATATATTTTTCGTCTCCGCCTATCTGTGTTTTTCTGTCTGCACGTCTTTCTACCTCGACCAGTTCCATTCTCCACGAGTGCTTGTATACGATACCTACCTGGGTACCGAACAACAGGTAGCTGCGTCTGTTCCTGGACCAAGTAAGTAATACACGCGCCGCTTTCAGCTCCCGTCTTGATGTTCTTCATCGATGGTGTTTTAAATATCTGCTGTATGCTGCATTCTGCATGCCGTTTGCTGTTTGCTGCGTGTTTGTCTCGGCACAGGGTGGCCGTCGGGAAAGAGCTGCTGAAAGAATGGGCGGGGCTGACAGCGAACCAGCAGGTGCAGTTATATACCATCGGACACAAAACCAACTGAAACAGACCTGTCAAGTACTAACCACGCTTCAACTTTAGCAAACGCATTTTTTTGCGCATGCGCCTCCTGCCCGGGCAAGCACGAGCCGCATCAATTGTGATATGCTGGTATGTTTTGCGCGCCTTTTTCTCCTTCTCGTATGCCTCAGACCGCCCAGGCATCTTTGGGGTTTCATATGCCGCCGTGGACCTATGTGCCGCACCTCCACATGCACGCTATCGCGCCTTTGAAGCACTTGAGCTGGTGGCAGCGAATTCACTTCCATGTCGGGTTTTTCTGGTGAGTAGGAGGGGCTTTGTGGGGCTTGCTCTCACTGTTTGTTAGTGGTCCTATACTTGGTTGGAAACAATTGTTGGTGGGACGAAGGAGCCTCCTGCCCGTTGTTCGGGGCCTGATCTGAAGACCCGTGTCTATATATACTTCCCCAACACGTAGATTTGGGCTTTTGCCTGTTCGCGCGCGAAACTGGGCATCGCTCAGCAACTGCAGTTTGCTTTGCTCCGCCTTTTTTGTTGTGCGTAAGATTTGGGCATCATTTTTTTGTTGCGATAATTAAGCAACCTTTATGAGTTCATGCTGTGAAGGGTCGCATTTATTTTGAATACGTGTATTTTGGTTCGCTCGCGAGGATAACACGTGTTCCCAGCATCATGAAAACGATTCTGGACTCACGGAAGACTAGCGTAGTTTTCAGCCCAAGGTCCGTATAACCCCCAACCCTGACGCTGCAGTTTGACCAATTTGATCGGTTCGATCTCGATTTTGCCTTTATTTTATTTGCATGTGCGCCTTCAGGTATCAACCAGCCGAGACGATTTTGGAGCGCCTCAAGAGCCAGCAGACAACTCAAATTAACCTGTGATCAGACGCATGCTGAACTGCGACACAACAGTTCCATGCTGATGATGCTGAGTATGTCTATTTTTCGACCTCCCAGCTAAAAGGAGAACGGGGTGATTACATAGGGCTGGCGATAGGCCACTTTTCCAGTATATTCCTCGTTTGCCTTAGGAGTTCATGCTGTGTGTGTTTTTCACCAGCGAGAGACGTGTCCCCAGAGCTATAGATGATACTAAACTCGTACTGTAGTCTGGGTGGGCCTAAGAAGGCTTGGTTGTACATTTGATTTTCACCCCACGCGAGAGCTCTGCGCAATTCAGGATGGCAGTGCTTGCGGTTGTGCTTGCTGTCAAGCTGCTGCTCCTGCTGCTGCTGCTGCTGCTGCCGTCGGTGCTGGTGTTCGAACCGTGGATTTGTGCAGAACACTGCAGCAGAGGAGTGCATTGTAGCCTCGGTTTCGTGGCTTGGTCTGACCGCTTGGTCTGACCGCCTCCCGCTTGCCTTCTTTGTCATCGCTTGAAACTTATAGCTAGCTAGCTGCTGCTGCTGCTGCTGCTGCTGCTGCGTGGCCGCTTGTTTTGACGATGTTGTGTATGGGTATGGGCTGAACTCTTGAGGGATGCGCCACCTTTCTGGGTACAGCACTACAGTAGTACCAGTATAGCGGCAGGATAGTACACTAGTACCATATAGGGGCACCGCTTTTACGCTGCGAGTGCGCGACGCTCTTTTGTTTTTGTTCCGTTTGGTAACCTGGCCTGGCGGCATGGTCATGTCTCCTTTACCATTCTTATTTGTTTATTGTTTATAGCCATAGTCCATGCTCTGACCGGGCGGTCCTGCCCTGGTGGAGGCGTTTTTATCCCGGTTTTTCCTTCGTGTGTGGGCGCAAGTGAAGCGATTTCAGGTGGGGCAGGATCGTTTCCGTACTGTACGTGATGCCGTTTACATGTTTGGTGGTTGATTGTGACGGGTCTTGCATGTATCGGTTTAAATGAACGCGGTACGCCGGTATGCCGCTCTAGAGCCTATAATAGGATCAGCAGTCTCTCTTTGATTGGTGTGGTGGGCTGACCGGTTTGGCAAGTCCATGACATGTTACTTGTGGTACACAACGACAAAACAATACGTGAAACCGTGATGGCCAATTGTATTGGTATATTGGCAACGCCTGTAAATTGCAACTCCGCAAAATACCCAAATTGAAAACATGATAATTTAGGCTCGTAGAAAAAAAAAGAAATGGCCCGCTGGAACTGAGAAATAACACTGTCCTCTCAATTGCATATACGCTTATACATGTCACTACCTGGCGCGAGCGAATAAACGCACTCGTGTTCAGGACAGTCGCATCGATCGAGCACCATTGGCACAGCTTTCTCAAACAACCGCCCGACAAGAAAACGCTCAGTTTTTGACAATACCGCTGTACCTGGTACGATGTATGATGCTGCCGAAGAATCCAGTGCCACCACTCTCTCGCATCACTGGAAACTCGTTAAGTAGTGTTTGGCCAGCTTCATTGTCATGGCATACACCAGTACACAATCACACCATTTGGTTATTTGTTACCTGTACTTGCGGCGTACTCTTACCAACTCTCTACGCACTATTGTAGATTACTCAGGCTTGTCACGCTCGTCGTGCAATTATGTCTCACCGATTAATTGAATCTCAGTCTTCGTCTAGAGTACGTTGCTCTACATACATCTCACAACATATTTTAAAATTCGCTTCGTACGAGTATGCTTCTATCCCAGGCGAGATCGGCAGTGTTAAGAGAAGCAGCTACGATTATCCACATGGAATACAGATGGAATCATTCCGACCGACCGACAAAAGGATCAGAAGCGCAAAACACCGTAGCGACGCCCATAAAGTAGGTACTACTGCAGGTTTTGTCAAGTCCATCGTCACAATAGCGGCTTGCTAACGGGCATGGAATGCCTCCACTACAGACTACAAGCAAGAATGTACCACACCTGGTGCTACCTACTACTACTGTCCTGCATCTACACACTCGACCTCGATTCGTACGCTACGTTCTGCAGACGTGGTTTACTCATCAAGGCGACGGCCATCACCAGAACAAAACAAGACATCGTAGAATACCGGGACGGCGTCGGCGTCGTCCATGGCTGCAACTGCCAATCAAAAATAACACCGTCACCAACAGCCAAGCCCAGCCTGCCGTCTCAAGCACGCGCCCAAAAACGCCAACCAAACCCATGTACTCTCTGATGTATTATTAATAGCAGTCTGCGTTGCCTCTGTGGCTTGGGTGGCACAAGCGGCTAGAATTGGCAGACACATCACTGAGCTGTGCTCAGATGTGCTCAGAGTAATTTTCCAACTGTGTACAGATTCCGCGCGATTCCACCTCCACCAGCATCGAAACCCATACCACTTCCGGCTCCGTTGGCACCAGCATAATTCTCGCAGGTCACTGCTTTGGCTGGGGGAGCCATCACGACGATCGCGACGAACATTAGTAGAAGATACCTGACAACACGTCCACAAAAAACAACGCCAACAAAGCACCGAGGTATGCAGTAGCAGCACTATGTTACTGTAGTATTATACTCGTAGTTGTATACTTCGGGGGAGCAATTGTGCGAGGTGGGCGGCTTTTATCCCATGACCCCATGGGTCTTGAATGCGACGAGCGCTGACCCTTGCCATTTATACCATTCCTAACATTGAAAATCATACCAAGGTGTGTGTGCACTTCGGGTTCGGCGTCACCTGCGTATTTTTGCGGGTGTGTCGCCCTTCGCAAAACCTTACCTGGTATCACTTAATCATCTACTGGCGCCCCCGGGGAGTAGATAAAACCGTCGGCGTCATGCGTACCTCACAGGTGACCACTATGAACAAGCCAATGGGGCCGCCAGTACATGTACAACTGTAGTACGAGATACCGGTAGTGACGTTAACAATATCAATGCCTACTACAGCCCGACCTCCCAAGTGTACTGTTAATAGTCAGCTTTCGCCTAAAATACGCAGCTTACAACCTCAACGCGTGGACATCCTAGGACATCATTAAAAGTATACGGAGTATACAGCGACACACAGCGACAACACAGTATTGAACCGCGACGAGTCTCACCTTGGCCACCGACAACGACGAGGACAGCGATCACGGCCGCCACGATTAGGATGGGGTTACCCGCTGACTTGTTCGGGTCTGCTCCTTGCGAAGTAAGCTCTTTCCTCAGGCGTGCCTTCATGTCGTCAGAAATCTTCTGTTTCGGGGGCAGGTCTTCGGGCCTGACTTCGGGTGCGGCTTCGGCGGTGGTCGCGCTCTCGTCTACTTCCACCTCCTTGGCTGGAGGGCGGATATCTGCCTCGCTAGAGGCCGCCGCTGACACGAATGCATCATATACGTGTTGGCGTGGTGTGTTGGCGCGATGTCGGAGACGAGTCGAAAAGGATCAGAGACAAGAGTGTAGTGTCAAGAATACCGTTCGCTTCCGTCCACGAGATCGTGCCTGTGCCTACATAACTGGGGCTAAAAATATAGCTCCAGATTTAGAGCTACGTAACAAGGGACCGAACGCTGGCGGGATTTTGTCCTCTATATTTCGCACGATTGTCGATCCGTGTGCCTGGCAAGAACCTGATGGCTTGCGAGGCGAATCATTCGACTTTTGAAAAACACTATATTGCTGTAGTCGACATTCTGTTGAGTGGCGCATGCATTTAATAATCTCACTCGGACGTGCTGCGATCGCGGTGTCGACAAGGACGACGCAAAGCGACCGTTTGCTGAGAAGCAGGGCACAACGCGGAAGCTGCCACCGGTACATTTTAAGCACTACCCGAACAGTAGTAATACCGGTAGGCTGGTATGCTAGCTAGTAAAGCCTCGCTCAGGCGAATACAATGAGTAGCCGCATCACCCCCAGCTGTTACCTATCCATCCTACACACAGCAGTTTCAACATTACCACAATGTGTCAATGTGCTTCGTGGTTCTTAGAGACTGCGACCGCTGACCCGCCCGTCCCGTCACGACTCGCTCCACGCTTCACCCAACGGCCGAAAGCTCTAACGTCTCGAGAAATCTTGCGTACGAAATGAAATATGCAATTAAGCTTATCACTTCCAAGGGTGGCATACCTTCGCGGAGAGCAGCGGCCTGGTCGTTCAATTTTTTGGCTGTCGCCTGCGCAGCTTCCATGGCGTCTCCCTCGGCCATGTGGAGCGACCCGAGCGACTTCTTCGAGGCCCTGAAAATGCCCATCGGCGGGAGGGGGGGGTTATAGTTGAAGATTATAAGATCAAGGGAGTGCCGCTTGCGCACTACTGAAGTACCAGGTATTACTCTGGATAATGCCTTTTCTTATGTCGAGTTACGATCGAGGGTGTTTTCACGCTACGTACTATCATAGGATATGTGATATAGGGTGACTCTTCGAGCGTTAGTTTTCGCACAGAAGACCACGCGACAACAAGCCGAACCCGCAACTGCTGATGACCCCTCCTCGCCTTAGGCAGCTATGATCCTACTGTATCATGCCCAACAAATAAATACTGCAGCCTAGCGGTTCTGCTGTAGAGCTCGTTGATTGCGATATTTTCTCGATGGTGACGATGGCGATTGTTGTCACTAACACGATTATTGTGAATGATGTAATTATTACTGTGATTAATGATTCGCCACACACCCACAGGGTAGCCAAACGCGCGTGACACTCGACCTCAAGTGCCCGCACATGAAGCTTGCAATCTGGGATCGGCGACCCGCAGCCAAAAAAGAATAAGCTCGAGTAAGACTTAAAGTACTACTAGTCCGAGGTATTGCATACTACTGTTGGCACGCAACAGGGTACTGGTGTGAAGTACGTGTATGACAATGGCTGCACAACGACGCTCACAGTTGGGGCTACCTTTTAGGCATGTGCTGCAGACAGCGATTATATATCGAAGCCGCTGAACAGCAGAGCCAAACCGGAGTGTAGCAAGATAAACAGCAGAGCCAAACCGGAGTGTAGCAAGATAAAACAGACACAACAGTTGCAACAGCAGCAGCGTGTCACCAGGTATTCAGCAAATAGTTATAAATACGTGTATTTCTGTAATACCAAATTACCTTTACACCCGGTGGCGGGGGGTGTTCTAGGCGGCGAAGCTTCGATCAGCGGAGGACCTTTAACAATCTGGGAGATCAGCGATCTGTGCTAACCTATTTTTAGAATTTCGAGTCGGAGCGAAAACGCAATTGGATATAACTAATATTTCGACATAACCAATCAATCAAATGTTTTCGGTAGATCGGCTCGCTTGATGCATAAAAATTGAGCGAGCGAAGCAAGCAAGGCAAGCCAAGAGGGCTCTCCAGACAGGCGAGGGGACGAATACTTAATGCTAATTTAACCGGTGGAATAAAACGTTCTGCTAGCTTTCTATTTCGATCTCGATTGAATCTGATGAATCTGCCCCGATTGACAGCCCTGGTCTGTTGCCTACACGTTTTGGGACCCAGGCACAGCCAGCTACAGAGTAGAGCGACCACACAAATGAGTTACGCGGTTGAATGGCCAAGTCTAAACGTGTACGGTAAAAGTGTAAAACAAGCACTGCCTGAGAGGATCAATATGTCAGGTACAGTAGTGTATACTAGGTATTATGGTGTGAGCGCTTGCTGGAAGCAGTGTGAGTGCTCTCATGCTGGGCGCATACATTTATGTAGTCCAGACGACCGGATATCTTCGAGTAGGCGATATGTAGTCGTGACGTCGATGCTCTAATCGCCATTCGATTTCTTTGCTGTTTGTTTCTCCTCGAAGGGTTGGAATGCTTGGGAAGTGGGTAAATATAAATATGCAAGGTAACGTTTTGTAGGGTTTGTGGATTCCGGGTATGGAAGCGTTACAGAACTTTCAGAAGTTCTGGGTACGGGTAAGGAAGTCTTACGAAAGAGCTTAAAAAACTTCCGAGTTTTGTATGGAAGTCTCACAAAACTCACAGAAGTTCCGTGCGGGTATATGGATGTTGTACCCGCACCCGTATCCACATCCCAGCATTTACAAAGTGTCGGGTACCATGTATATTCCCCGGTGTTTATCCTATTTTCCGGGTATGTACCCTACAAAGGCCGGGCACGGGCATGGGATGTTGTACCCGTACCATTGTGGCACGGGCGTGCAGAACTTCCAGAAGTTTCGGGTACGGGTATGAAGGTCATTGAGGACTCACAGAAGTTCCGGGTACGGGTAGAAACGCCGAGCAGAACTTACAGGACTTCTTTGTGGGGTAATACCGGGGCAAGAACCCCGGGTATGATAAGGTTTGTATGTACCTTACGGAACACAACCTTGGGAAGTATGCTTCGTTTTGGGGCAGGTGAGCTGATGGTTGCCACTTCGAACATTTCAACGCCGTTAGCGCCCCTTTTGATTTATTAGGCCTGGTTAGCACGCTACCCTGTATTCGAATCATACAAGTACCGTACCAGGTACGGTGCTCGTACCTCTTCTGAGAAAGGCAGTGCACGGTCTGGAGATGGCAGGAGCGACACAGCTCGATTCCTGACCGACATATAAGTATGTAGGTACATAGTGGTACCCCGAAACGCCCCAAGAGCTACGACGCGTACGATGCTGTTCCATGACGTACGAAGCTCTTTTTTTTTGCGATTTTTATTATCACTTTCCCTTTCCAGCTTGTAGGAGGTTTTACCCTCAGCCATCTTCTGGACAAGCCGTGGTCACAGATGTCGTCCCTTCTCCCCCCCGGTACGTGCCTTCATTTTTCTCGCATAGGGTTCAGCATCCCCACTGCTCGTCAATTTTCATCGAACGTTGATAACTCACACTCTCGCGCTTTCCGCTAGTGATTTTTTTACGCAAGAAAAGTCCGTTCGAGTATGCACTCTTGTCTCGTGATATATCTCGTACAAGTAACATGTTCAAGATATTTAACTACTTACCAAGCGCAGGCAAAAGCACGCACGTCTGCCCTCGTTGTCCCCGTGGCAACTAAACGTACATACGTACGTACACACACGGTGTATAGTGGTTAGACAGAATCAGCGGTGCTCGCATGGTGTGCCACTTGCGCTTGACTTCGTGCTGCAAGCTGACAAGTGAGTGCAGAAAACTACAGGAAGGAATACCTGGTACCTGGTATAAGATTACCAGGTACCAGCGTATACTCGTATGATACTGCTGCTGTAGCAGGCATTTGTTTCTGCAAAAGACTCGACACCAGTTATTATTATGAATAGTTTTGATTTCTTGTCAGGCACTTGGATTTGAAGACCATGACTCGACGTTTTTGCGTACGGTACTCCAAGGCAATGCCTTATTTTACATCCGGGAAGATCGGCAGGCAAGAAGCGGAAAAACTTGGTTTGAGGCACACGCCTATCTCAGATGGGCACAGACTGTGACCGATAGCTTTGGCGCTTTGAATAACAGTGTCGGGTAGACGCGTACGGTACAGTATAGCACAGTATAGCCGAGAGAGCCTGAGAGGGTTGTTGTACGATACGGTAGGCACTTGCCCACGTGCTGCCCGCTGCTGCTGCTGTATTTCGTGCCTACGATCTCAACTGAATAATACTCTGATTGATGCCCTGCTGTATCGTTTGCTCATCGCTGACAGAACATGGAGATTATCTTCTATTGACTAGATCAAAGGTTCATCTAAACGCAACCAAGATAGACCCCACTTCCCTCTGGCAGAGCCGAGGTCATAGACACTCTGCTGCATACACAACAAAACAGGACCAGGATAACGCTACAGGGCAAGAGCAATCGCAACTTACAGCTTGTACGACGATTTCCGGAACGCCGCGAGAGTCACCCTGTTGTTGATGTTTTTCGAGGAAACACGGGGCACGCTGGCCGGGTTGGCGACGAATGCAGATGCCGCATGGATCGCCAGCACGGATGCGAGGAAGGAGAGGGCGAAGGTCTTCATTGACGGCATGGTAGCTTCGAGGGTGGTGCAGGGGGAATGGATGCGCAATGACATCGGGTGCGATCGGCGTTCGCAGCGTCATTGTACAAAAATCACATGCCCTATCCAAACACGCTGTCTTCACGAATGGAACTCCCGGCACTGCTCACAGCTCACAACAACAGGGGAGCTAGTCAGCAGGTGCACACCAGAGGACACGCAGACCCTGCACCGAAATCAAGGACACTCATGGAAAGCGATGATGATTTCCCTCCCGACCTTGTGCCGGCACAGGACCTGTTGGAAACGCTGAGCTCACGAGATGCACCATCAAAGTCAACGGATGCTGTTGATGCTGCGGATACAGCCAGAGAAGCTTCGTCTCCAAGCGCAAGGAAACAAGGCGTCGGAGCTGTGCCCGTCACGATCGTGACTGGCTTTTTGGGGGCAGGGAAGACCACCCTGCTGAATTATATTCTTACGCAGGATCACGGTCGGCGCATCGCTGTGATAGAGAACGAGGTGGGAGACAGCATGGACATCGAGGCACTTATTGCAAAGGTAAGCCAGTGTTATCATGGTTGACGGCATCTGTTCTCGACCGAGACACCTCGACCTCCAACCGAGATTTGGTTTGAAAGCTACCACGGACCTGGTACTTGATACTGGTACGTATGTACCTGGTAATGCACGTACCGGTAGGCTGCTGTAGTTATTATCACCACATGACACAGCCATAGCATAGAGTGCTCGAGTAGTAGGTCCCCCCTGAGACCTCTTTACAGCAGTATGATAGTACTACGGTACATACAAATGCGGAAGGGTCGGGTGAAGTAATACACAAAATTTAACCTTTTGACACCCCGCGCTACTCCTGCTGACGACGCCACGACTCGGCCTGCTCTCACGGCTATCCCAAAAGTGCTTCTGCTGAACGCAACTCCTTTCTCGCCCACAGTGGTATCATTATATCATCATAATAGGCATACTACCAATAGCATAATAGCATAATAGGGGTGGCATGATGATAAGTGATACCCACGGGTATAAATAGATGACGGGATCTCCAAAGTGTCAACTTCAGCACACAGAAAGGTAGAGATTGCAGACCAGAGCGCCTGCCCGAATGTGTGTCGTAGACGTACTTGTACGCACTGTAGCAAGTACAGTAGTTATCAGGCTAACGTGGTCATTTATAGTTCCAGCGCAAGAGCTCAAGCTTTGATGTGTTCCCTGTACTGCCAGGATGGCGCTGATGGATCAATGCTGGCCGACAATCTGTTCGAGCTGAAGAACGGCTGCATCTGCTGCACCGTCAAGGACGACCTCGTGACCACGCTAGAGACGTTGCTCGAGCGACGGAACAAGTTCGATTACATCATCATCGAGACCACCGGCCTCGCCAACCCTGTGGGTGTTGTATTACGAGTGTCTTCCTTGTGTCTCCCTTTCCTTGTACATGCCAAGCTTTTAGTAGTGTACACTTGCCAGGTACCATGGCAAATGGAACCTGGTATCGTGTACTGGTGTGCAAAAATATGTTTTCCTTTCCCAAGGCACGGCTGCTGTCTGCGGTCTGCGTGGGTGGGAGATATGCGTAGAGAATGCCAGAATGATTTGGCCCGAGGTAGCGTACTTTCCGTGGTACGCGAAAGGACCTACTGTACATCAATAGCAATGGCTAATGCAATCGCAGTAGAATCTTCATGTCGTTACTTCAAGAACGCCACAGGCGAAGTGTAAGTAGACTACCGTTCGTACCCGTCTACGACGTGTTTTTCCCGACGAAAAGAACGGCAATCTCATCGGTCGCGTCCGCTCACTGCTCACTGCTGGTGTTTGCTTCGGTTGGCGGCCTTGATGCTAAACGTTGGGACTGAATGCGTACTCAAGTACCGCCACGTACCTGATGCTGTGTGAGGACCCTTGAACGATAGAAATCGCACTCCGGAAGGCGTGGATAATACATACCGGTACATACATACAAGAAGGTTCACCACACTATCAGACACACACACGGGCAGAACGCTCGCGCCGCCGTTGACACAGCACGTATGCGCAAGTGTAGCCGTACTGTATGCTTCTTTGGACGCAAGTGTGCTTGGGAAGGATCAGCAGTCACCACCCTGAGCCCCGCGCCGTTCCATGCACCCCCTTTCGGCTGTAGCTGTAGCTGTAGCTGTAGCTGTAGCTGTAGCTGTAGCTGTAGCTGTAGCTGTAGCTGTAACTGTAGCTGTAGCTGTTGTTGTTTTTGTCCTTGTTTTGTTCTTATATGTGTTTTGTTGCTATCGTCACCTTTGGACCAGGGCCCTGTCGCGAGCGTTTTTTGGCTCGACGATGCCTTGGAAAGCGTTCTACGTCTTGACGCCATCGTAACCTTGGTAGACGCCAAGAACATTCAACGCCAGCTACAGCGCGTTCCAGAGAGGGAAGGCAAGGCTGGAGAAGACGCAGCAGTGGGACAACAAGGAAAGGGGCTTCGGAACGAAGCTGCCATGCAAATCGCATACGCTGACCGCGTGGTCATCAACAAGGTTCGCATATGATACGTCGCGCATATGCACCCTACGTGATACAAATCGACACGAATTACTTCTGCGCGTCGATAAAGACATGTTTGGTGCCTACAGCTCCATCCACTCGACAGTAGCGTTGTACGACAGGCATCTTCCTGTCTGTCTGTCAAATTCATTCCGCGCTCTTCGTCCCTCTCTCTCTCTCCCCCCCCCTCCCCTCCCGCTTCTCCTCCCCTCCCTCCCCTCGTGCACTCGGCGCTCGCATGGTCTTCTGTTCCAGACCGACCTTGTGTCGCAAGACACTATCGATGACGTTGTATCAAAAGTTCGAGCAGTCAACGCCATAGCAGAGGTTCGCTGCACCAAGCGCTCCACCGTCGACCTTGATTGGGTCCTCGATACGAGAAGCTTCTCGTCGGCCCTAGCGCTATCAATCGAACCTCATCTCGCATCAGAACGGGTTTCCACCCCGGAAAATGCGCCTCAAGAAGGTGGAGGAGACGCGCCAGATAACCCCGGGGTTGAGGTCGAGTATGCAACGGTCTCGCGAGATAAGGGAGAGGATATGGGAGAGGGGGCGACTGCGGCTGGAGGGGGGCACACCGAGGGTGCACACGACCATGCTAACGGGGAAGATTGCGCGAAGTGTGCTGAGGCGTCGACTGAAGGGCCGGGCGGAACGGCTTGCTCAGTGCATGATGCTTTGGTGACAACGTGTGCGGTGGATCTGCCGGGGTCGCTGGAGCTACAGCGATTGGAGCGATGGCTCGGAGGGTTGCTGTGGGACCCGCCTGAGGGAGGGACGGAAGTGTATCGCGTCAAGGGGGTTGTTAGCGTGGAGGGTAGGGATGAACGCTTCGTCGTGCAGGGGGTGGCGGATTTGTTCGAGGTAGCTCCGGCGGGGGTGGGTGGCAGCGGCTGGCGGGAGGGAGAGGATCGACGGTGCAAGATCGTTTTCATCGGCCGTTTGTTGTCGAAGGAAGACCTTGAACTAGGCGTCAAATCGTGCATGTTGTAGCGCTAGGCTATGTTTGGTTGTTTTTGTAGGCTATACGAGTGCGTGTTTTCATCGTTGTGGCCGAGCGGAGGCTGTGATGTTGAGGGTGTGCGCATAAAGCAAAGCGCATCTGTCTCCGAGCGGTGTTTGATGTGTCACTGGGTGAAGGGTGTTGTGAATACCTCAGGTGTGCAGTTGAAAAGCATAAGGGGGGCAGCCGCTTGACTTTGACACACGTAATTGGTATTTTATAATGGGTGATTTGTTTTTTTCGGTATGGCTGTCACATTCGGTATGCCACTATCTCAACTGGACACAATCAGTGCGATGCTGCATGGTGCAGGCTGATAAACTATTGGCGCCAGGGGTTGTACAGGAGCCGGAAGGGGTTGTATTACTCCGTGCCGGATATTTGCTGTTCGCTGTCACTCGTAAAATCCACCTCACCCCGCCGGCACAGCCGACGTTCCGCCAGCTTGTTTTAGTACCACTATCAATAATTCTGCTTACCTCGCACGAGTGATGAAGCAGCCCGAATGGCCCGCCCTGTTGAGCTGTTGAGCGCAGTCATGATTGTACAGCAGTTGTAGGCCCCCTTCCCTTTTGTTGCTGCTTTCCGCAGTATTTATCGACGTGTATTGAGCTTTTGTACAAACCAGTAGTAGCTGGAGTACAAAGGATTACGAAGTGTTATGATTGGTGGAGTTTGAAACTGGAAGTATTTATCAGGTACACGACAGCATTACAGTGTACTTACTCGTAATGCAGAAAGAAAAGCTGCAGGATCTCACCTCGTAGACTTGCGTGACGTTTCTACAATTCCAAGCACAGCGAATGCATAATAATGCAGAATGGACTTGGGTCTCGCAGTGCACGGCATCATGAATTCCCTGCAACTGCGGTAGATAGCTCCTTCAATCGCTACAATCGGAGGAGGGCCCTGGTGGTAAAACTAGTCCATTGGTGTTAGTTACTATTGATCTTACTGCTGTACCAGTATGCCTGAGTTGGGAAGGAACGCACCAATAAACGTTGCGGCATTTCCAAGACCCCATTTACACCCCCAACATACACCAAGAACCCCATCACGCCGCCTAGTCTAGACCTGGATCCATGTGCAAAAAACCTGAGGCGCACGAGATGTCCTTAGGGGAGTTGACAAGGATTCGCCTCCACTAACCTGCACCAGGTACGGAAATTATGCTACTGTACATACAGCTGACAAGTCCAATATCCACATAACAACACAACGAAGCCAGAAAAACAAACACGTAACGTCAACAAGCAAGACACTCCACTACTTACTGCTGTTTTCTCAAGAAACGAGGAAACACTTTTCTCCTATGAAACGAAAAAAAAAAACTCATGTCTCCGCAAGTAATGTGTGCAGTCAGTCACTCAACCTACAGGGGGAAGGGGTAGAGTACTGCTCACAGTCTCACAGTACTGCTCAGCGCCCACCCACACACACCACTGGCGCGAGAAACATTATAAAGATGTCATATGAAGTACAGTATGGGCAAAAGAGCATCCCACTCCTTCCTCTCCACATCTGTGTCGAGCAGAGACCAGAGAGTCATCTCCACCAAGGGACCTGATACAAATGGCCTACCAAACATAAAACATTACTAATATAATAGTAAACAAGCGTCACACGCCCCGGGGATGTTCTACTCCAAAATCCAAACCCTCAAAAACGTGGACACAAGCAATAACAAACAGTGTGTCGTGGCACGTGCTCCGTATCGAAGCACGGACTCAGTGAACGACTCACTCAACGCTCCGTCTCCACCCAAATGTAGCACCCATGCACAAAAATACTACGTACCGGAAGTAAGCAATAGTCCCGCCATCGATAATCTGTTGGCAACTTGACTTCCAGTTTGACTGCCGGCTACACTCCGAGGGTCTTTGGAATGCGAGCTGCGCCTGTTCATACCTGTACCAGTGAACAATCTTCGGTTTGTCCCAGCAAACCTACCGACCCATTGGTTTGCTCTTACCCAGCAAACCCATTATACGGACCCATTGCTTCGTCCAGCAAAGCTATTAATAATATACCGACCCATGGTTTGTCCAGCAAAGCTACTATACCGACCATTGGTTTGTTCAGCAAACCTACCGAACCATTGATTTGTCCAGCGAACCTGTCAGCCCGCTGGTTTCGTAAACCACCGACCCACTGGTGTGTCTGCCCAGCAAACAGATTATACCGCGGTGACAGGCAACACTATAGCAGTGGTACTGCAGTATTAATAGTCGTCGTATGCTCACACTCATCCCCATGAGAAAATAAAAAACATAAAAACACAACTGCGGCATCCGTATTTTAGAATAGCCCAAACAAGACGTACATCACGGTTCAGCGTTACATGTGTAGCATGCACGTTCTTCACCCGAACGTGCTTAAGCTGTTATTGTCAACTACCTGGTACAGCAACATGGGCTTTGATAGCAAGGTGCAGGTGGCGACTACTCGAAACCCAGATGGACAAGCAGTCCCGATTCTTGCGCGCAGCAATCAGACCTCCTCTGGCCAAGGTCGAACGTCAACCTGCCACACCATACAGCGTACACGCTTGGCATTCCCCATGACCCGCAGGCGCAGGGTCGCATATGTGTGACGTGCCGAAGGGTTTACCTCAAGTAGCATTTCGTCGCTCATCTTGAGGGGTTGATTTTCACGGAGCACCTGTTCCAAGGCGTGCGTAAGTCATAAATTGTGTTAGGGATGTGCGTCATCAATTGCGCGAGGAAAGAACAGCCAAGGCGAGGTTGGGGTACATAAGTTGCCGCAGGTCTGTTCAGGCAAAGCGGGCGAAGAACACAAATAGGACAAGAACAGCAACAGGGACAACACGACCAAGAACAGGAACAAGAGCAGGAAAGGAAACAATAACACGATAACCCAATGCAAGACCGAGAACAAGAACAAAGAGCGGGGCCTAGAGCGTTAACTAGAAATATTGAACAACGAACGGTACAGCAGCACACGCGGACGCACAACAAGCAAGTGTGAATCAACTCTACTTGTCACATTTTTTAGCAACAAAACGGCGGCGGGGCAAGGAGTTGAATAAGGTGGTCATGAGCCAAGGTTGAGAACGAGCAAGGCTGATAAATTTAGCCGATGAACGTCTGGATCCAAGTCGCTCGTCACCCCTCGTTAAACTAACTAAATGTAAACTCGATACCAGAACCACCCGATACCAGAACCACCTCCACTGGCATGCCCGACTGAAGTAGCTAACCAACGGAGTTGACGTGCAACGCACAAATAACTATTGCCCTATCCCAACACCTTCACGTGGCCAAAGTGACGCAAAGTTTGTTATCCCTCAAGCACGGTACGCACCACAACAAACATAAAAACCAAGGCAACCACAGCATCATAGAGGAGAGGGGACCCTGCTTGGAAGCCCCGGTATGAGAGTGACGAGTGACGCCTTCTACGACAGGGGTAGCAGTATTTGCCTGGCAAGGCAAGCATTTGTGACCGACGGGGCTTCTCAACTGACAACACTACCCAGCCTCGTATTATTTTACGAGATAATTAATATTAATAGTAACAATAGTATGTTTCGTTACAGACGTAGGCGACGGTTTCAACATTAAGCGTGAATCGTGTGTTAACCCCTTGGGCGTTTAAGGTATCATAGCGACCAAACCAATGACAACTTTGGTGTTTATCAACCGTCTATGAGCTGTAGAGCAATGCGAGCGCCGAGAAGTACCGGTAGGGTCATGTTGCGGCCGTGCAGCACGACTCCTTGCACTGTAACTCGGTCACGGATGTCTATCATCTCTCAATCGCGCAGTGTCCGCTGCTGTAATCGTCAGTTTCTACCGTCAAGTCTCCCCTCATATTTCCCAAGGGGGTTGCACATCCTACATACGGTACTAATACTAATAGAAATAGTAATACTAATAGTAAAACAGTAGAAATAATACAGTATTATTAATAGTAACACAACTCCTCAGAAGGAGTCCCAGAAACTTGCAGGTGCCCTCCTACTATTAATAAATACCTTGTACTACTGCTACTGTAGTACGCATGCGTCAATTGCACCCACGAACCTCTTAGCCAAGGCCAGCAGTAGATCGACAGCGGGAGAGTCGTCGTGTTTGAGGCAGGCTGGTATCATGTCGTCGCCACCTTCGTCGCTGTCAGCAACCAGCTTATTCAGGGCGCGAGGTAGAGTCATGCACTTATCGAAGTTGTCTAGGATGAAGCCAATAGCGGTCTCCAGGGACTGGTCGTCGCCGAGGGCTTTAGCGCGCACCTGGCACGAGGAATCGAATGAGAGGGCCGTCCAGCAAAAAAGGATGTCACCACATTTCACAATATCTCACAACATTTCACAAAAACAACAGCAACAACAACACGGTGTCTCAAACCGACGACAGAGAAACAAAAAAAGTGGACATGATCGACGCCGGCCATGCAGAAGGCCTGTAGTAGAGGGGGGAGGGGGTTCGACCCGTCCCTCTGTTGGATACCGTGAAACTGCAGCAGTATGATACCTGATACGTCTTCTTCCTCTCACAAGGGCGGCCATATGCAAGTACCTGGTAATAGTGTATATTACGACGAGCTACAATTCGCTCGATCGGCGAACTACTGCTGTAGAGCGTGTGTGCGCAATTGAGTGATGGATGATGGTTGCTATACTGTAGCAGTAGAATTGATGGGCTAGCTGCATAGGGGTGCGACCCGCCGTTCTGTGACATCACAATACAAAGTATACAACAAACAAACACTACCTGGTAAAGGCTAAAGACAGCGTCAAATTATGCCTCCTCTGCCAAGCATATACCATGCGCCATGCACCATTGTTGAGCGCTTGGACCAACCCCACCACGACTATTCTGACTATCATACACTCTATCATACAGGGTATTACGCACGACTTGAATGATTCTTCGAGATGAACGGGAATGCAACGTGGGTTCCGGGTCTCGGGGGGGAGCGTAAATCAACAAAAAAAAAACTGAAAAATCGTCGTGTCACGTGGGTAGCGCTGAACATTTCGCTGTGGAGCCCTTGGCTGGCTTACCATGATCGGGAGGGCATTGAGTTTGTTGATCCCTTGTACAAGCGTGGTTGTGCAGTGCTCTCTCAGCTCGTCGTTTTCAGCCACTTGAAAGAAGCCTGCTCGTGCCCCACCAGGGCACAAGGGACAAAAACGGGAAACACGAGACACACAGGATTACACACACGCAACACAAAATTGACACACACAGAACACACACAAGACACACACTGCACACGGACGGGACACAAGTGGGGCCCGAACGGGGCAAACTCGGGACACGCACGATTGAACACGCGAGACACTCGATTGACCAACACAGGACGCAAAATGGACTCACACAAAACGCACACGAGATGCATGACTAAACACACGACAAAACAGACACAGGAAACGTAAGCGACACACACAGCAGTACACACATGAGACACACGCGATTACACACACAGCAGTACACACATGAGACACACCACACGTCTCGTCCGCCAGACAAATGCAGAGCACAAGAGAGCCCTACTAATAGAGCGCACAGGCGAGCACAGGAGGGCGCAAGAGAGCACTAGACTACCGTCCTTGGTGACGAAGGGACGAAGGGAGTGTCAGCACAAGGTTAAGGTTAAGGTCTGACGTGGAGCCCATCAATCCTCGGCGCACTGACACAATCCGAGCAAACCAAGCAAACCAAGCAAATGTCTGGAGCACCCCACGCCGTCGCCATCGCCATCGGTCTTCACGACTATCGTTATCTTTGCTTGGGTCCTGCCGCCAAAGTGCCGCTGCACAGCCACATGCCAGATACTACCACGTCAAACGTACTGTACTTGGATAAAGGAATTCCGATGCTTCCATGGAATTTCTTTGGGTGTTGGCTGACTTGAGAAAAAAAAAACATGGCAGCGACGTGAAAAATACAAAACATATCAATAGCAACAGTGTATAGTGGTATCACGCATAATCTAACATGAACAAGAAACGAAACATGAACCTACCGGTGCCAGGCTGGAGTATATTTGTATCGTAGTAATAGTATTATCATAGGTGGACTATGGACGATACCATTACAAGGCGGAATATGGTTGATGACATTTCGTATACTGTGGGACATGGTTGACGATTCACCTCCAGAGCCTTTTTCGCCGTTGGTTAGAAAAAGCAGGTCCAGAGCTGTCAACGGATCCATCGTCCCCGCGCGGCCGGTGTACAAGAATCGGAGGAACTCCACCAAGGCATCCATGCACGCGATTGGCTCGAACTGTAACGACCACGACAACAACCAACACCACAACGACCACCACGACCCCGACGACATAACGTGCGAAGCGAGCCAACACGAAGGACAGGGCAGCGTGTTTCTATCATAGGCGAGAGGGTGGAAAAGCGACACAACATACGCCGGGTCGATATACAGTAGTAAAGCTGGATGGGATGTACGTATAGACTATATCCATGATGATGTAGAGGGTATTACAGCCCATAAAATGATGTAGAGGATACTGCAGATTAACGACGGGTGCTACCATGCGTTGTAAAGTTGCTGTCGTCGCGGCTTGGAAGCTGATGTTGGAGCCAAGTACTACATGGAGACATCTATAGTGAGTACTGGTAGAAGTAGCCGAAACACGACATCGGCAGCTATTGCCTATTTGGATTCGAAGGAGTAACCCAAGGGGTGCAGCAGACAGAGAATCATACCATCTTGCAGCTGCAGCTACAGCTACAGCTACAACAACACAAACGTTTGAGAGGAGTCGACGGAAGCATTGTCTGCCCATGTAGGTATTACATTACAAAGTTAGGGGAAAACTATAAGTACTGCCCGGCGCAGAACGAAAACAAAGGTAAGATGCACCTGGTAAACGTTTTGAGGCTCAAGTGCTGCAGGTTCCTACTCTGTATAACAGTATAACACCACAATAGCTACTCGTACAGCACGAGATGCTGCGGTAAAATGTGTGCTGCAGGAGGCATGCAAATCAGCAGCCCAACTGCGACAAGCAGCCCGTAGCTACAACAGTACGTACGGCAATCGAACAGCACATGTTGGTTGATGCATGGTCAGTATGACAACACACAAACTGTTGGGCGCTCGCTGCTCTCGCGCTGGGTACGAAACACTCACATTACACCCCCTCGTGCTAATGTTGTCAGCTGTGCATGTTAATGCTGCCGAAACTATCCATCCAGTATGTTCTACGGAATGTTGCTGAAATCATGTACTAGTAGGAGTGCTATTTTGTATAGGTACAAGGTAATATTGCTATAATCATCCCGTCTTCGTTAAAACTGCTGTGATACATACAGCAATGGAAAATGCTGTGCATGATACGTTTTTATAAGCGTTCAATCTACACTATTAATAGTAATAATAGTGCGCTACGTATAGAATTGCCACAATGGTTCGATCCAGACACACAAAAAACTGCTGTAATTTAATGTCAGGTACCAAATATCGTATTTGTTCTACTAATATGACCTGGAATGGTGTAGGCTATCGATGTACTATCGTAATTAGTACCTTCAGGGTGAGCTCGGTGTGCCCCGCGTCTCCCATTGGACCCTCGAACAGAGCGCGGAAAAAACCCGAACGCGCTGCCAATATACACCTGTGTACTGTGACAGCCGGCATGCCTTCTCCTGTACGGATCTTGAAGTCGCCCTGCCTCCAAAAAATGACATACGCCAGGGAGTGTATTCACGTCGCAAATCCCAAGGTGGCGAGCAAGTGACAAGTGACCAGTGACAAGGTGGGCAGGGAAAGAGAGGGTGTCACAAACGGGGAAGGGGAAATGGGCAAACAGACAGACACATACACAGAGACAGACAGACGGACAGCCATATACACAGACATAGGGGCATATAGATAAATACATACGGGCAGAGACACATACAGAAATACATATTAGTATACAGACAGAGAAAAGCATGGACACAGAGAAGTAACAGCCAGGCAGGTACAGCGCAGACATCGGAGACTGACGCCAAGTTTTTGTTATACATATGTGCTCAGCACCGCCAGCATGTACTATATATTGCCCAGAAGAACGCCGTCCTACGAGTTAGGCTGGGAAGTAAAAGCGATGTTCAAAAAAAAACGAAAACATATACGCATCTGCTGGATTGCACTGTGTATGAATTTGCTGATCCGGCCACGTTCGAGAAAACGGCCACTATTAATAGCCTCTGCTACTAAAACGGATACTGTTGTATCATCGCTGCGACTCTTGTCCGATAATCTGAATACGAACATAATTTATTTCACCGGGATAGAGAGATCTTTTCAAGAATCGAGCATGGGTCTTACAGTACGTCGACAGCGCTTACATTACATCAAAACCCTTCCATGTCACACTCCATTCAACCTGGCCCCGGAGTCAACCAACAAAGCGACTGATACACAAAATTTCTGGAAGCCCATGTATTTGCATGCAGTACGCGCCTGAGCCTGGACAGGATCCTCCACTATTCCCTCTTTCTCCGCGCTGCCCTTACACTCCGAGCTTAGGTGCCTCCCGTCCCCCGTGCGATGATCCGTCGAAGGCTTCCAGAAACCAAAAGTTGTTGCAGGGCGTTGCGAGGCGGTTTGGCCTTCGAGTGTCGCTTTCTTCGAGACCGTTTTCGTCGCTGTCTGTGAGGAGGGGTGGATTGGTTGGACTGGTTCAAGTTGCGATTGGTCCTTGGCCGCTGCAGCTGACGCGCTAACGACCGCCTCGAACAGCCCAAGAATATCCGCCTGTTAAGATCGCAGCGAATATTATAGACGTTGGGGTATAAGCAGACATAGCCCTGAGGTAAGGTAGGCGTAGCCGTTGGGTGTGCTACAGTAGGCAACTTTAGCCGTGGAGTAAGGTAGCAATATTTTTATAGCCGTTGGGTAAGGTAACCATCGCCGTGGGGTAACGTAGGCAACGCCGTTGGGTCATGTAGTCATAACCGTTGGATAAGGTAGACATAACCGTTGGGTGGTGAGGTAGGCCTACCCCTTGGGTAAGATAGCCATAGCCGTGGGGTAAGGAATATAACATACCAAAACAAGAGCACTCAGGTGGTCCAAGATTTCCAGTGAGATACTCGGAAAAACACCAAGTGTTGCCTTATACCCTAAAACAATTCGAAAAGGCCAAGTGTGCATCAGTCGGTGCCGCACTAGACTGTACAGACGGCAACAGAACTTTGCCGCCGCTCACGCAGAGGACACAAGCATAACCGCAACGACTCAAATGACCTTTTATTACCCCCATGTCCGCCCAAACACCCCCCCCTGCCTCCCCCGCCCTCCTTCTCCTAAGCTAGCGTCAACAACCCCAAGGTTACCTGATAGCTCTCGGCAGGCACGTAGCAAGCAGTCGCGGCCAAGAGCTCCTCGATGCAAGGAACCTTACCGGCACCCTTAAACGGCCTCTCGCTCGCCACCGCTCTCCTAGCTCCCTCAGAAGCCGCTGACAAGCTCAGGACATCCGCCAATACTTGTGGGTGCCTGGACAATTCTCGTACTACCTCCTGCGAGTTGTGGGGGGCGCACACCTGCCAGGCGCGTGCGGGTGGTTACAATGGCTGGTATTAATACAGACGGCGTCAAAAAACCAAAAGTGTACTCGTACTGGGAAATGCCTCCTACAAATTTCCACACGTCGCCCAGGTGATTATCAGGTAGTATTGATAGACAGATCATCTAGACAGATCATCTGGACAGATATTCTAGATCATCTACAGTAGATCATCTATTCTCTGTACTTCTTTTTGCCGTTGTGAGATAGTGTAACATGTGCCGTGCCATACCTCATGCGTACAGATCTCGCCCGGCAAACCTGATGTACTACGTACTACTACTACAGTTTTAATGCAGTATTATAACAGTAATAGGAATATGATCAGTAAATCGCGCATATCATACGATACATAACCATGAGTCAGTAGTCAGAACAAGTCAGTACAAGTCGGTCAGAACTGGATCTGCCCAGAAGGGTCGGGCGTAGTAAGGAGGTACTAGTAGTAATGAGAATGTTCGATTTTCAATCAAACCTTCGCAAGCCCCCTACGCGGGGGCTGCAAGCGCCACCGACAACAACATACAAGTTACATGTATTCTTAAACAAGAAACACAAAAGCGTGGGTACAGCGGTGTCTCTATTATAATAGGGTCTCTATTAGAGGAGGGGGGGGATTAACGGGAAACCTACCTCGTGTCTATCTACAACCTAGTTTTGTTGTATCGCGTCCTTGACTTACCTCGCCGAGATGCGTGAGACAAAATTCTAGACAACGTCTCTTCAGGTAGGGAAACCCGCCCTCCGCGGCGCGCCTGAGCACCTTGTGCACCGTGCGGGAGTCGATGAACGCCTCCGCGCGTTTCTCGCACAGTCCCTGCCGCGCAACCCGACAAGTACAACATTCATGAACAACATTCCTGAGCAACATCCATGAGCATCATTCATGGTACATTCAGCGATGAACACGTCAAATTCACAAAAAAATGTATTTGTTCATGTCTCAACCAGTGATTTTATGGCCGTGCGAAAGGAAGAGAGCACTCATGACGACCTGGTACATACAATGGCTCAATGGTCAATAGGTGGTTAACTTCCTTGCGACAAGCAGATAATACTACTGCACTGTAGCCACACCGAAGTATACTTGGAAACACGAGTCGAACGAGACAAGCCAAGGTGGTTTTCACGCCAGCGACGTCACCAACGGAAGGGAACCTGCACCAACACACCGCACTGCGCAGCATGCACCGGCGGTCTCCTCCACGCGTTAAGCTAGAGCAGCGTCCCCGCCCAGCGTCGCACGCAAATGCAGCAGTCAACCAATCAATCAATCAACCAATCAACCAACCAATCAACCAGGCAGTGGCACAAAGAAACATCTGTTCCATGCACAGTACTGTATCACAAGGAACAACCTCACACAAACACCACACGCCGGAGGGGTACACCCAGCAGGTAGCGTCTCCTACAGTAAAAAAGAAACCCCGAGGAAAACCCTACGGCGTACGGAAAGTGCTATGAGAGGCGAGACGCAGGCTGCCCCCCATTTTTGTTGACACATTAGTCTGACAATGGTTGACACCCCGACCATGACAAGGGTTGATATACTACACCGACAGTGGCTGGTTGACACACTGCTGCCAGTTTGATCATGGTTGACAAAAAAGTTTGGCAATGATTGGCATGTAACGATGGTTGACAACTCCGTCATGTAACAATGGTTGGCATATTTCACTCCGACAATGGTTGCCAAGCAAGAATGGTTGGCGTTTTTACACCTCGACACAACGGTTCCACAAATATGATCCCGGACGAACCTGGAGTCGGTTCAGCTCTAAAATTCTTGCGGCTGCCATGACCCCCATCAATCGGTCCAGCCCGGCACCGTCGTACTTTCCCTCGCTGCCGTAAGCGCCTCCAAAGCTGCCGAACCCCGCCGCCGACTCGTCTTCGCCCTCCCCCACTTCTTCCCACGGGTCCATGGGCAGCTCCATTGTACCGTGCGCGAGTCCGTCTTCGGCGCCACCTTCCCCCCCGGCTGCGGTGGCGCCGGCCTTGGACCTTATCGACGACAAACGCTCACGCCTGTCTCTGACGCGGTCGGGTTGCGATAATTGTGATGTCGTGGCTGCGGTTGGTGTCATGGTTGGTGGTGTCGTGGTTGGTGACCGAGGAAAAGAAGAGGGTTCGGATCGGACTTCGTTGGTTCCAGCTTTTGGTTTGTCGAAAACCCCGGCGTCCTGGTAGAGGTACGAGACCACTAGTTGCAGGGCATCCTGTAGCGTTTCGGCGGGTGTAACACGGATCGTTGTGTTGGAGGCGGAGGCGGAGGCGAAGTGGGGGAGGGGGAGGTGGTCTTGGGAGTGGCCTTGAGAGGGTGGTCTTGAGAGAGTGATATCGAGAGTGGCATCGAGAGGGGTCTCGAAAGCGGTCTTGAGTGGTATTCCGAGTGGTATTCCGAGTGGTCTCCAGAGTGTTGTCAAGTTGATGCTAGCTACTATTGGTAGAGGTTAACGCAGGTACGGCCGGGAGCAAAGTGTTTCACCCCAATCAAAACAAAACCCGTTGCGCCCCCATGCAATCGCAGAGGGGAGCAATCCAACGCATCAGACGCATCCAACGCATCAAGCGCACTATTAATAGTCTACATCGGCGTTAGTGGCATACCTGGTATACCCGTTAGACCTGAGTCTCCTCAAGTAACCATAAATATTAATCTACCACGATTGTATGGCACAGCAGCAGGACAGACTTAATCCGGAAGCGACAACAGTCCAGATTATAATCGTTCTAATCATTCGTTATTTCTCACAATCGGCACCCCCGCCGGAGCATAGACGCGCCACACTGATACTGCTGGAGATTTTCCGCCGCCAGCAGTGTCACTGACACCATCGCCACCATCATCCATCACGCCACCATCGCCTTGAGACTCCCTTCCCATCCTAGATATGACGCTAGCAGCATGCTTGTAGAGGGAGGGGCAGCGGGCCCTGATGCCCATTGACGCAATGACGGTCAAGAGCCGCAGCGAGGACAAGGGGAGAGATACGTCCGGTGAGCACAATTTAGTGCAATACTCAACTGTCACTCGAGTGTTGACGGACGATAGCAGGTAGCAGGGTACTAGCTAAGAGGAGATCACGATGAGATGGCACCTAGAGGCGAACCACAGCAGAACAATACGAGAGGATGTGAATAGGATATTACAAGCAACAGTAGTCTACCTATAGACAACGGCAGTCGCTTACAGATGCCACGTATGACATAAATGCAAATATTCAATTACTCAGTAACAGTTAGTATAGCACAATTGCACACGCTATTAGTAATAGGAAAACAACCGAAGAACAACACGCATCACGAGCGGGAAAACAAAAGGCAAAAAGAGGCGTAACAGAAACAAAAGAGGAAGCGAGAACTGGGGAGGAGCCCCCTCACACCGGCATTGTCACCAAGTCGGGGGTGGTGAATTGAACCGAGGGTGCTTGGCTTCCTCGAGACTAAGACTATACATACCTGGTATATTAATACATCTCTAGTTTTAAATATCATACCGCGAGCAAGGCGAGGCTTCGTCGAACGCCGCTGGCGGGGAACACCCGTGCTTCGAAACTAGAGGCAAACTAGAGGTAAATTACAGGGAAGCTAATATTTAGAGGCACAGAAGGGGTGAACTATTAATAGAGGTACCGCAGACGCAGACGAGGGTAAAGCATGGATAGAGGTACGGTACGTGAACGTAAATCAGAGGTAAATTAGAGGCCAACAAGAAGTAAACTAGAGGTACAGCAGTAGTATAGGAAAACTAGAAGGAAGCTAGACGTGAGCTAGAGATACACCACTGTAGAGGTAAAGTAGACGTACACTACAGCTAACTTCGTGGGGGTAAACTAGAAGTGGGGGGCACGCCAAGCCAAAACTGCAGCAGTACGGCCCAGCAGACTGAAAACGCAGCAGTACATATCGCTGAGACAGCAGTAGGTGACTAGACGAGGAAGACACAGCAGTAGAAGATCAAGATACGGCAGAAGACGACCAAGATGACAGCCGTAGACAGCCAAGACACAGCAGTAGACGATAAAAAAACAGCAGCAGTAGACAACCAAGACACAGCAGTAAGCGACCACGACACAACAGTAGAAGACCAAGAAGCTGGAAGAAGGTAGCCAACCCCCTGCGTGTGCCCACAGACCTCGCCCGCTGCCCCTTGCGTACTTACTGATAGTTATCGTGGAGCCATCGAAACATACGATTGCCGTAAAGCGGTGCAGCAAGTCTTGCTCGATAAACAACCATTGTTAATATAAATAGTAGACGACACGACGCCAGTGTTGGTACACAGCACTAATCGCATGGACCTCTAGTAGTCCTATCACGTACTGTTAGTAATAGTAATACCAGGTACAAGACAGTACGTAGTGATGCCATGTGCTACAAGACAGTAGGAGTGGTTTATCATGTCATCATGTGCAAGTTGCCTCTGGTAAGATATAAATTGGTACTACTGTAGTACTGTAGTACTACTCGCTTGTCCTGTACAGTCAGTAGTATCACACGGAAAACAGTTCCGTAAGCACACACAGATGCTGCTGTAAGCAGACACACGCAGATACTACAGTAGCACCTAGCCGATAACTATTAATAGCATGTTAGCAAGAGACAAAGCGCCATCGCAAGGGTCGATACGTGTACATACCTGGTACATACCTTGCTAGTATGTAACTACGGTGATATTTTCAGTGTGGGGCTAAACGCCTTCATGTGCGGAAACCACAACCATAGGTGTTCTTGTATTCGTATTTGTTCGTCGGCGGGCTGCATTGGCACCTCTCTGGCCTCTCAAAGCTTAGCTCCCACTTGAACACCGCCTTTTTTTCCACATGACTGCGATCCTCCTCCCGTTTGATTGCTTTTTAGAAAAACGCAATATACAATCATCTCACCTCAAAATCGCCAGGTGCGCTCCCACTGTCTTCCCGCCCCCACCCCCGCTGCTGCTGCCGCTGCCCTCGCCACTTCTAGAGCCACCGCCCCCACTGCCCCCACCTTTCCTGGTGTCGGCATTGTTGGCATTGGCTCTGTCGCCGCCGTCAAAAATCTCGACTGCACCACTGCGGTCGTTACTGGCGTTGCTTCCTTCTGTGAAGATCACGTCTGGTTCCTGCCTCACAACCATCTTAGACAAGTCCTCCTTCAGACGATCCAGGGATGTCACCACCTTATAAAAAAGATACCAGGTAAGAAACACCGGGGGATGTCAAAAAAGAAAAGTGCTCGTCATGATTCAACTACTGCAGTGCAAGTACATGTGATAGTAGTAGTAGTAGTAGTAGTAGTAGTAGTAGTAGTAGTAGTAGTGCAGTGGTCGCCCTATTGATAGCGGCCGCCCTCTCCTCACGTCTTTCCGATGTCAGATAGGCAGATAGAGCTAGATAGAGGCATCACCTACTGCACCGCCTTGCACCAAGCGCAAAAATAGTCAGCCAATCACCCTTGCCGCACAAGCGACCACAACACACACGGCCATATTTACAACGCCCGACGCCCAATCGCATGGCGAAAACATACCGGATCACCGAAATCGCCCCTCCTTTTCAAAGATGAAGACCTTCTTTCATGTACCAGGGATCAAGCAACGCAGGGCACAGAAAACATGGAACGTAGCACAAATTATACATACACATAAGCAACCCATTTAAGAATCGAAAAGACCAATCCGAAGCCAAGCCACGGCGCACCTGTCGCAAGGCAAGAGGAGGAGCCCCCAAGCCCTGCCCATAGAACAGCGAGTGGCCCTTGCTGCAGGCCGCGGCCCCTCTAGGGAGCACGAGACGACGAAAGCCCCCGAAACTGAGAGCAAACGGATCGGAAGGAGATCCTACTCCGGTAGGCGCAGCGCTGCGGGAATTCCTATACCAGTCAGCGTTTTCACCGACCGGGGCCGCTGCTGGAGCGACTGGGGCTGTGCGTTGTTCGGCGTGGGCAGGCGTGGGGTGGGGTGGGGTGGGAGTGAGGGGGTGGACGCTGACGAAAAGTGAGACGCGCGGCCTGATCAAGATCGTGTGGCCACATGATAAGAGTGATTATTCACTGACGCGATACCAGGTATGATGTATGTATGATTGATACCGGCATCTGACGACGAAGTTGGGTTCTCACCGACGTGAGTGAGACGACGATACCATACAATACCATACCATACAATAGCATACAATAGCATACCATACAATAGCATAGCGTAGCATAGCATAGCATAGCATAGCATAGCATAGCATAGCATAGCATAGCATAGCTCATTCCACCAGTCGGTCGGCCAAGCGACTTCGTCTCTTTATGCCTATGTTCACGGCTATGACCACTACTGCGATTGCTACGCTAGGCGTGATACCGTTCCTAGCGGGTCGGCCAAGATTCTGCAGTAAACACTATCAACATTATTAAGGGCAATCCATATCACTATCGATCATATTTCCAGTAACAACTTACCGGTATGATATGAACACCTCAACTCTATTCCTGTACTGGACTGCAGTATCTTCACAATTGTGTACTTGTCTAGCTACGATACTGCTGGGCTGGGTTGTACTGTTAATAAACCAAGTGTAGTGTGGGTGGGCACCTGCTGTGCCGTGCTGCAAACGTTGGCAGACTTACAATACTGTGGCAGGTCGCCAATTCTGTACTGGCGGCTTTTCGTTGAACGACTCAAATATCAAAATAGTGGTGACTTAAAAATGGGCCTTGATCCTAGATCCAGAGTCAAGACCATCTGTCATCCCCTTTTCAGTACAGGAGTGCCATACGATACCATCAATATATTTCGTGATCCCTATACTAACAGCGTAACTACTGGCTATAACTATCTACACTATTAATAATACCAATATAACATAATATGTACCAATAGTAAAGTCTACAGTATTACATCATACCACCACCAACCGAAGAGAGCACCACCCTACAGGTATTCACATAGAAACAGCAAAACCAATGGTAAGGGAGTGTACAACGGCATTGCACCATTAATACCGTATTCTACTGCTGTACTGTTGTATCGTACCGGTAGGTGCCTGGTACAAGGTTGTACTTCAGTATGAAAAGACTAAGCGTTTTTTTCGTAATACCATCTTACCAAATGGTACGCTGCGACACTAGTGGACTGCGTAGATGTATGGAAGGATGCCTGATGCGGAGATGGGACCCAATCCTCCTCGGGTACCGCTGCTGACTACTCGTACGAAGTACCAAGTGTAACATTACAATACCTTCGGGCAAGATGCAGCCCATGATGTAGTTCTCTCCTGTATCGGTACCGATGACAGTGTGCCATGCCCCTCCCACCAAGTGCTCCACGCGACGCCCCCCCAATCGCACGATCCTGCAGGGTGTCAAAGTCAAAACCAATGCGCCAACGTGTGACAATGTGATTATGTCCCTCCTATCAACACTATTATGGGGGGCCATACTAAATAGGACCAAATATTGTTGGTAAACATACGGTTATGTATAGGTTTTTATGTGTACCTTAGGTCCTATTTAATATGGTCCCCCGTAATACTACAGTATACGAAGTTTACTTCGTACAGCAGCAATACTATTACTACTACGAGGTATGTAGCAGTGGGGTTTCCAATAGATGGATGGTACAGTAGTGGCGGTTTCATGTGTCTACATTGGTGGTTTGCTGGTGTTAGCGGGTTCCAATCGCTGCTGCTGCCGCCGGTTTACTATTCATACGTAGCACTCTTAAAAGTGGCAGTTTTTCATCGCGTTTTCCATTCCCCGACACAGCAGCAGTGCCAGTACAGAAAGTAGTTGACACCAGTAAATGAAGACAGTAGTGGCCGTTCTGCAATATCTCGTACTCAAGTACTGTGACATGGTGGGAGTATGTCTACTCGAAATAAGGCAAGCGCATCCGGCAGCGAGCACAGGCTACCCTTTTCGTCGCTAATCTCCAGTATTAACAGGTACAGCTGAAATACCAGGGATGTTGCAGCGGGATAGTCTTTGTGGGGTACGAGTAGGTGTAATGCGGTAGGTTTGGTGGGCTAGCTTTACATGTTGGGCTGTGTTTCACAAGGGCCCCTTGCCCCTTGCTGTCAGCGACCCATTAGCATCACTCATACTTCATATTCATACGACGAGTACGAGCACCACACAACGTCGACAAGAGCAGTGCAACACAATCGCAAGGATGAGGATGAGGACACCACTGCACCACTGCAACACTACAACAGAGTGAGCAGGGAGGCAACATCAACAGCAGGATTACACGACAACAACACACCAAGACCGATGTTAAGAAGGAGGACCACAAGCCAGAGGAGAAGGCAGACGAGACAGAGACATGTGTCAGACATGTGTCAGACATGTGTCAGACATGTGCGTGGAAGGGTCTGACCTTGGCCCCTCCACAACTACTGTACATACATCATCGTTTCGGGACAAAACACTTGGAACTACTATTAAATACCAGGTATGGTTTATACTACCTGGTATATACTATAAATACCTGGTACTATTAATAGTATGGCTTAAGTTATTTCTACCCATCCGGGGGGAAAGAGAAAAAACGAAAAAAAAAACAAAACATACCTACGAAGAAGGCAAACAACAACAATCTCGACAACAACAATAACAAGGCGAACAAATGAAGCAGAAGGAGGACAACAGCACAACAATACAAACATACAACAACGCAGCTATTACTGTATTGTGGGAGGCCATGTCTCGTCCAACCTGAACGTATTCGTTTGGTGGTCATGATATCATCGTAAGGAGCTCCCGTGACGGTATCACCAATTCATCCAGGGTCACAAGACCCTCGTCTCTCATCGTACAACTGTGACGTCAGATCTCCTATGATTTCATCAGCATATACAATCCTTCGTCCACGAACGACCTATGATTGGCAATATTGCCCCGAGACCATCTGATGCATGACAATATGCGTCACGCGCATCTGCCACATCTTCTTATTATCTCGTGCCAGCCGCATCGCCGAGTCTGCATCTCCACACCTGGCGTGTATCCACGCTACGCATACTAGAGAGAAACTGTTGCGGTCCTCGAGTCGAATCTTGATTACGAATCGGCCGCCACAATCGCCCGTATTCTTGTAGAACGTGTTTTTTTTTTCTCGTTTTTCTCTGCCCCCGACAGTCACTCTTCATTCTGATCAGGGAGCGGAATCGTAATATCTTAGGGTGAGGGTGGAGGGGAGAGGGTACGAGGAGTTGGTCACGGTACGAACTGCGTTTTCGCGGATACCCCGGCAAGCACGACCTGTAGAATACGTTATCGTTCAAGGGATAGCGATGATATCATAGAGATTTGACGTCACAGTTGTACGATAAGAGACGAAGATCTTGTGAGCAGACGAACTGGTGATACTTGCAAGGGAGATCCGTATTGATGGTATTAGCGTTGCAACGATTCTCTCACAAGCGACTGCAACGCTTTCACGGTTTCTATGTAAAGTAGTATGCGTAAGGTGTATGCACACTCCTCATACAAAAGAGAAATTATTGCAGTCCTCGCGTCGAAGCTTGCGTACACCCACTCATAATATATCATAGCTTCGTACTATGCTTCGGATACAACAACAAGAAAGAGGCGTTCGCACCTGGTGGGGAACGGTGACGCCACGCTCCCCTGTCCTAGTCCGAGCTGGCCGTGTCTATCCGACCCAAACCCGTACACGTCATCGCGGTCGGTCACGGCGATCGTGTGCTGCCCCCCGCACGCCACGTGGATGCACCTCACAGCTGACAGGGGTTTGCACACCAAAGCAGGCGTATACTGGAGGGGGAAGGGGAAGGGTGGGGAGGGGTTGAGGACAGGACGACAGCGCTCCAAGGAATTGGGCGAGTAACACAAGCATGAATAGGAGTGACTATTAATAAGGGCGGACGCACGTTATGACGTATCGCCGTGTCGTATGATGCTTATTTGCTTATTTAGCCAGAGCCATTTTCAAGAATTCAACCTTGTACGTTTTGCCAGCTTCCACAGCAGTAGCACAGCAGTAGCACAGCAGTGGCACAGCAGTATGACCCCAGTAGAAAGGGATAATCTGGCTCGTCAGACGTAAATCCCGTTTGAGCGTCACCATGTAACATATAACCAGCAAATAGAGGCAAGGAACGTCCGGTGTCTTGTGGAAACAAACGAAAAATCACACAACGGTACAGAAACCCCATCGCACTCACACCGACCGCGCCCTCCCGTTCCCTCACCCCCTACCCATCCGAGTCCGTCGAAAACCACGCCTCTTCATATCAATACGGTAGAAAACCCATGCCATCAAGGCATACAGGGGAATAACTCATGCCATCATACTGTTGTGTGCACTCACCCGGTTTTGTGTGTCCCCAGTTCCAAGCTGCCCACGACCGTTTTCTCCCCAGCAATACACGCTCCCCGACCTGAACCATGACCACAACAAAACAAAAGCAAAATTACCAAAACAAAGCAAAGCAAGATAAGGCAAGGCAAGGCAAGGAAACAGAAACAACGGGGAGATACAACTTCAAGTCGGTGATTGTTAGCTCTCTCACATTATTACTCTCTGACAGCGCAGGTTACAGCGCAGGGGCGGGGGAAGTGAGGAAGACACCGGTAGGGTTTCGAGAGGACATGAGGCGTGTTGGAGAATATTTGTCGGGGAGAGGGGGGGTGTACCCGATATCATGTATGGCCGTGGTCGTATAACCCCATAGACCTTCGCATCTTTACATTGCCGGGACGGAGCACGTCGGGTTTTCACCGACCAGGCAGACATTGCGTGCACCAAGCGCGAAGCGCCGTGAGGTGTTCAGCGAGCCGCATGAAGGGTGAGCTGCATCCTACTATGAACCGCTTGTGGGGCGGACTTGCACATGGATGACAGCGTCAATCAGCTAATTTATTTTCCTGTGTAGCCACTTCCAGAGACAGCAACAGAGTACTATGTAACTGCCTCGTGGGTGCCTTACCATAAACACTACGTGATGCGATCATTCCCCTTGCGCGGGGTAAAGGTTCTTCACCCAGCTCAAATAAATCTATAACTCGATCACCAGCTGTGACGGAATGCCAACAAAAAAACGGTACCCCGGTTGTCTGCTTCACGTATAGAGCAGCATGCTTTACAGTGTCGTTGCCAACCGACTCCAATCCAACCTATATATAGGGGGGGGGGGGGGGGGGGTACGACAACGTGGGGCCGGCGACAGTGCCCCGAACAGTAAGAGGTACCAACTACCAACTAGTTGGTGAAAGTTGCTATTAATAGTGGTTTCTGTGTTTATAGGTATTTTCGGTCGCATTTGACGGGCAAGTCCAATCCACCTGTCCAAAACAAATACACCTTAGCATATACTAGTAGTATACAGTATACAGTAAATAACAACCCTACCCTAAGTAATAACTAGTGTATGCACCATAAGCAGAAGTATGCACTGCTAAAGGGATGGGAGCACAAATAAGGCCATCGCCCCTCGGCCGTTAATTCGCATACGACTAGACTTGAACTTGCGGTAACGTTATTGTCTACCAGGCGCATAATACAACACACAGAAATCAATTTGATTGAAAGGCGTAGAAATCAGATGGAATTCCCCGTAAATAGATATCAATCATATTGCATAGCCGGGGGGGGGTTTCACTCGTGACAATCTACGCGCAACCTCAGGATACATTTATTTCCATTCATTCCCTAAATGTAGACACACCCACTCCTTGAATTCTGCAGCTTCAGATTTTGTCTTCCTCATATGCGGACTGTATACCCTGGATGAGGCCATATAAAACCCGTAGTACGCGCGATCGAAGTACCGCACACAGCTTGGAAAGATGAGTTTCGACGAAATCCTCGATCTCACAGCTGTTTTTTTTTTTTTCTTTATACCTGGTATGCTTATTCATGACGCTATGAACAGTATTAAATAAGAATGAGAGTAAGACCAGCGAAGACGAAGAACAACACGGCACACATCGGTATGCCAATATCGTCAGAGTACCCACAAGATCAACACAATCAATGTCATCATGTCATGTCATCATGTCACAATATCACCATCCATCAAAACGCGGGAGGATACGTACTACTATCACTACTGTAGTTAGTAAATGATCAGGGAGAGGGACTTTGGATTGTGATAAGCTACGTATTGGGCTATTAAGCTAATAAGGTAACCACTCACGCTGTAAGGGCCACGGTGTGCTGAAGACCGCATCCTATCTGCACAATCTTGGTGCCTTGGAGGCTGCTCACCAACTGTCTCGCAGCATAGCATCGTAGCAAAGCACAGCAGCGTAGCATAGCAAAGCATAGCAACGCAGCATCGCATCATGGCAGCGCATGAATAAATCAAAAATGAAAAGATGACCATGATGTAACATGAAAATACGAAGCATCAACGTCAGGCGACGGGAGACGCAGCGATTGAGCACGGCCGGCTACAGGCTACAGCATACCAGGTATCATAATTAACCAACGTACAATAAACTACAGAACTGGTACCTGTATTTAAGAGCGACATGGGTCGGCGCGCAAGGCGCTTTCCAGACAATAAACTTAAGCTGTGAACACTTCATATCATACGTTACAGTACACCTTGTAATAACTGTACTACAGTATGCCACGAGTATCAGAATACTGAATATTAATATTATAGTACGGTGTACTACGAACATATCGTATGGTATGACGTACGAATGACTTGATCCATGTTCGTTTAACCGACTCGGACTGGTACGGCGGTATGAAGTATGAAGTACGAATGGTTTGATAGGTTTGATTGGTCTTTGTGTATCCGTTTAACCGATGTCGGTGGTACGCCTGTACGCCTGTCTATGGCTTAGTCTTGCCATTGTCGTTGTCTTCATACCATACCATACCATACCATACCGTACCATACCAGCGAAACGGAGCCCCTACGAACTGCATAACACTATCAATAATAGTGGAATATGCTACAGCTGTATGTGCTTCATGTACTGAAAACAAACTGCGAAGGCAGTACAACTTATAGCACGCGTAGTGTAGTTGCTCACCAGCAGTAGCTGTGTTGATAGCAAAGACACTAGGAAGTACAATGCAAATTCAGTAGCACGCTTAGCCTAATTGTAGAAAGGCTGACCTTAGGAGTAGATTCTACAATCGGAGGCCCCTCGTTGTCGTGGCCCGCTAAGCCAAGGGCTCCGGAGCGGTTGTTCCCGAAGCAATACAATTCACCCGCACCTGAGCAAGCAATCCAGTTCAATCCAGTTCATTTGAGTTCATTTGAGTTCATTTGAGTTCATTTGAGTTCATTTGAGACCAAACAAAGTTCCCGTTCAGGCTTGATGGATAAGCAGCAGCAGTAGTAGGCACGCTCACAACCATCCACAACCATCGCTGCATCGGTACGTAGACATCTTGGTAGGTGATTATACCTTTAATACTCGTACTTAAAATATGTTCAACTGACAGCAATCTACAGCAATTAATAGTAGTCTAGTCTAGTCTAGTCTAGTCTAGTGTAGTCTACTGCAGTCTATACATCAGGTGTATGTATATAGTCTATGGCTCTATGCTTTGGTTGGCGTCGATCCATCCTCGCCTAAACGTACCAAAATATCCCAAAAATATTAACATGTACCAGTACATGTGCAGCAACGTTCGCTCAAACATGTCCACATATAACAGGACAGAATACGTACGAGTACCCCAGGGCGTCGGTCACACAACTGATGCTACTACGACTGTACTGTAAATACCTCGTAATCGTAGGACAAACCTGGTACCCTAACATGAACGACGTTTGACCGTGAACGTGCAACACAGTTTGGGGTGTCCTTGATTCCCGTGTTTATCGCAACATTCTTCATTTCTTGTGATCCTGTACTTTACACTCACTATGCACCTTGTCGGGCGACAAATCAAAGAGTAACTATTAATAACGGAAACTAAAACAGTTCATACGACAAGAACACACCGGTGTATGTGATTTATAGTGCTGTCACACGCGTGAACAAGAGAATAAAAAAGTGTTTTGTGTGTTCTACAAGCGCTGAGCTACGCTCGCTCACGAGGAAGAAATGAACGGAACAGGCGGGCCAAACCACTAGGAGCAAACAGGCGACGCGCAAATGCCAAGAGCTCCATACTCCATCCGGGAAAACAACCCGAACGCCGCATGCATGTGTGTACGTACATAATTATTTTCTTCTTTCGATATATACGAAAAAGAAAGCACATCACGCCACTGCACCGCGAAAACAACGAAAATGAAAAACGATTTTTATATCAAATAAAACAACGCCGTGTCCCCTCTGATGCAACTATTTCCCGCCTGATTGGAACACCTCGCGCTGGTAAAAAAAACGAACAGCAGAGCTTCTTTCGGCCTCGTACGCTGGCTGGTAAAAACAAAAACGAACGGCAGAGCTTCTTTCAGCCTCGTCCGCTGCCCGCCCGTCCCGCGACCAACTTGCCACCGATTCGGTCCGGGTAAAGCTTTCCTCCCTCTCTGCTCCAGTGAGCCCCGTCGCGCGCCTCGCGTAAAGCCCGGTGCTCACCGTGGCCTTCGTTCGCCAGCTCGGCAATATTGCTGCTCAGGCTGCGATGCTCTCTCTTTCTGAAATTCAGCTTGGTCGCCAAAACAAGCACCGCTTGATTCTCTTAATCGCCCCCAAACGACCCCTAACAGACTCCTACACAGACTCCTACACAGACTCCTACATATTATGTCCAACCTCAGACCAGGAGGTCAGACAGAGCCCATTCATGCTTCCCCCGTGTCTGGAGGCACATCATGACACGCGACACCTACCCACGAAAACGGCGACCGCGCTCATTCCAAGCCCCCCTCTACCCGCCAGCGCCTGCTGACACCCGCGACGGCGCCGGGCTCGCCCGCGGTGCCGTGCTCTGGGTACACGCACGCACGCACGCACACAAAATTAAATAAGAAAGAAGGAAAAAAGGCTCTTGCCGACAAGTAATAGATGGAAGCGGTATCCAAGTGGGAGCTCTGAGATGCCGGGGATGTATCATAACAACCGAGCACGCCCAGGAAAAAGACAAAAGTAAGCAAGTGTAGTGTATGTGTATGTGTATGAGGGGTCGCCTCACTGGTAAGAATGGCGGTGTGGTCCTGTCCGCACGCCATCTGCACTATCTTCGACTTGCTGAAGTAAAGAACTTTCTGCGGTGTCTGCTCTCTCGCGGTGAAGTTGTGTCCAAGGCCCAGCTGCCCACTGCGAGCAGGCCACGCAATCAGGCCATAGACGGGCGTAGAGCAACGTGGGATAGTGACAGCGTACTGTAGCGTAAGACAAAGTGCTCAAGATACTGAAGGTAACAGAGATGCTGAAGGTACTGGAGGTGCGAAAGATGCTGCTATTATTAATAGTAACCGCAGCAGGCGCAGCAGTGATACAGTACCTAAAGGGCGGTTAAGACGACGAATTCGACTTCAATCCCAAGCGAAAGAAGACAACAACATTCCTGAGATATACTACACAAGTACAGCACAGCACAGCACAGTGCAGTACTTTTCAGCACAGCACAGCAGCATGAGGCGTAGGTACCGGTAGACATCCCTGACGTCCGGACCGAAAATATAGGTCAGAGCCACGCGACACAAGACAACACACCTACTGCTGTACGTACTACGGTACTCTTGACGCCTACTGCTGACACCCACTACTGGCAGGTCTACTTTGCACTGTCGTAGCACCTGAGGTTGTCCCCAAAGGAGTACAAGTCGCCGGAATCAGTGAGCGCCAGCGAGTGCTCTAGACCGGCTGCCATCATCACGACACCCTTTCCACATAGGAGGTGCACTCTCTGAGGACTGCTGAAGCTCTCTGGAGACAGGACAAACCACCAACGCAATCCAAACAACGCAAAGCAACAAAACAATGCAGCAATGCAATCGAGCGCCATTGACGGGGGGGAGGGGGGGGGGGGGGGGGGGGCGTGAGGCAAAGAGCCGGATCAGAAGTGACGCATCGGTCTTGCGTCTTGACGCCTTGGCTGTAACGGTCTATGTAACGGTCCAAGTGGTCCATCACGTCAGATCCAGCTGGCATAATGAGTGTTGCGCACCGATGTCATGTCTGTCGAAGATGATCGGATCGGGGTACGTACATACAGTGGTGGTATTCTGTACTCGTATTTTTCGACGAGGGGGGGACGAGTGAAGAGGCGGCTCCAGTTCTCGTGAGAGCTTTGGCAGTCAGCAACAGGCCTTCGTTAGATAACAACGAGCAGTAGCAGGACTTCACTAGGCCTTCCATAGATACTGCTGTAGCAATCAGAGTTATCAGCGGCAGCCACTAACGTTATAACATTGATATTGATGCGAATGCATCACATCAATAGATTGGTACGAATATACCAATAGCTCAAGGAGGCCCAGACAACGCGTAGCATTCGATCTCCACGTTTACAAAACGCTCGTCACGCCTTTCTCCTGTCTGGAGACTCATTTTGACGTTCGATTGCCATGATATTGCTCGCAATTATTAAGGTGATACTACGAAAATTGCTATTAATAGATAGATAATCTGCCATTGTAGTTGCCTCTATTGTACTAGGCAAGTAGGACGCGGGTGCGAGGTCGGGCACTAGCTGCAGGGTAGGTTGATCGATTGATTGATTGATTGATTGGTTGGTTGATAGGTTGGTTGATAGGTTGACCAAGTCTGCTCACCCGTGTTGCCAATTCCCAGCTGGCCCTTCACACCGTTGCCGAACCCCATAATGTCGCCGTCTGACGTCAGCGCAAAAGTGTGCTCATATCCGCAAAATATCTGATAAAGCGAAATCGACCGGGTCGAAAAGTAATGATATCATTGATGGCGTGATAGTAGGGGGCATTGCCGGTAAGGGGGACAGGGGACAGGGGGTTGAGTGGTGCTTGCGGTGGCGTGGTTACGAGCTCTCTGAACCATGGCGAATGCATTGAATACAAGGCGCGATACTACTGAAAGATAATGGGGTACGACACGCACAAGCTACTTGTGTGTATATATACTGCAGTTGTAGTTCTAAGAAAAACATATAAATATGGAAGATGTTCTACGCATTACTTGGGAACTGCTCCTTTCAAGTGATGGAGTAACCGAAATATAATAGGGAAGAATCAATCTCGTGTGAATACCCCCTCGGCACGAAGGTCTTGCACTCGGGCAGCGGTGTAGCAATAGAATAATGGTTAGTGACGTACCAGGCATTGTATAATAGCACTGTATATAGGCCGCGGGTCGCTAGAGGTAATGTAGAGTATACGGCGAATTCCCCTGGTGGTAATCTCACGTTTGCTTCACAGGTGTCCAAACTACAAAATGAGACGTGTTTGGGTTAAGGTGGCAGTCCTGCGCAGATGCGATGAAGCAGATGCGATGAAGCAGCGAAACAGGTAAGCGAACAAAACGAAACAGAAAAACAGAAAACAGCCGCTTGAAATCGTATAATATCGCATCGCAATCGGATCGCATCGCAATCGGAAAGGCAGGACATTTCGGGACGTCTCAATGTCCTAATACAGCCGCTGCATCAGCACTCCACCCATGCTCATTCTGCAGCGCCTTTACAGGTCCACTGCAGGCCGTCCACAGACGCTTCACCCTTTACATTTCTTGTGCCGGTATCTATGTACGGAAGGTGTAGGTCTTTTGCAGGTCTCTCGTACCATGCTTTTCAATTTTGATCTCAAATCTATGCGATAAGCCTGGTGATTCATTTCCAATCGGCACACACCAAAACAGCTACCAGGGGTAGTTGGTCACATATAGTTTCTGCTTGCCGGCGACCGCCGATTTCAGCGCTGCGTAGCTCTCCTGTAGTCTCTTGCACAACACCCCAAGGCCCACGCTCACTGTGGCGTCGTGGCTCGCGGCTTCTGGGCAACCTAGGGTAACCCAACCCGTCCGTGATCTCGGTTCATTTTGGAACAGACGCAAGTATCGTCGACCGGTTCGACGCTGATACCCTCTCGACTGGTTGAGAATTGCAATGCTGCTCAGAACAACAGCAAAGGAGTACAGCAGTTTTTTTTTTTGTGGCGGTTGTTGATCGTTGTGGTCGGTGTCGTTTGGAGTCGGTATGTCACTAAATAATGATTCAAGCTGCACATGCGCCCGCACCCCCAGCTCTGCCTACTATCCATCCTCCGTGCTGCATCGTAGGCTCCGATACACGCAACTAGTCATAAAGTACACACCGGGTGCGCCACCTTACGCGCATGATTTTGCCTGCTGCTGCTGCTGGGTGCCTGCTGCTGCTGGAGGATGAGTAGTTTTGTCCGGTGGCAGTTGGTCGTTTTGATCGTTGTGGTGGGCGAGGGCGGGAATCAGGAATAGCATACATGGATACATACATAAATACATGCGCCCGCACCCCAAGCTCTGCCTATTTATCCTCGATGATGCATCGTAGGCTCCGACACTTGCAACTACAGGTACGGTAGCCATGAGTACACCCCGCATGTGCCACCTCTCGCAGATATGTCTGGTGGCAGTTGGTTGTTGATCGTCGTGGTGGGCGTATAGTCGGGAGTAGGGATACATACAGTACATACATACATATATGCGCCCGCACCCCAAGCTCTCCCTCTCTATCCTCGATGATGCATCGCAGGCTCCGACACGTGCATCGATTACAAGTAAGTAAGTACAGTCTGCAGTAGCCAAGAGTACACCGCGGATGTGTCACCTCTTCACGCAGTTTTGGCTGGTGGCAGTTGGTTGTTGATCGGTGGTCGTAGGCTCCGCAACTACAGATACTACAGATACTACAGTAGCCAAGAGTACACCGCGGATTTGCCACCTCACGCGCTGGTTTGGCTTGTTACTGCTGCTGGGCAACAGCAGCAGGTGGCGCCGTTTGTTGTTGGTTGTCGTGGTGGGTGCGGTCGGGAGTCGGGATACATACATGCGCCCGCACCCCAAGCTCTACCTATACACCCCCCCGTGATGCATCGCAGGCTCCGATACATGCATCAAGCCATAGAGCATATATACTACGGGTGTGCCACCTCTCGCGCATGGTTTTGCCTGCTGCTCCTGCTGGGCGGCATGGTCGCAGCGATGTGCAACAGCCTGCTTGTTGTACTCGTAGCACGCTCAATACGATATTTGTGCGCATCAGCAGTTGTAACGGCACTGTCGGCCAATCACGGCCATTTTGCAAGTCATACCGTAAGTCATAGCTCTGGTGTGATTGGTGCAAGCTCGAAAAGTCCAGTCTGTTTTTACGTTGTTTTTTTCTTGTAAGTCATAACTTTGTACCTATCCCTCGGCCCAGTGCCTCAGTTTTAATGCAAAAACCGAAACCGAACCGAACCGAAACCGAACCGAACACCTCTCGATCGGTTTCTCCGTCGGTTTGTCGGCGAAGGCAGGCAAATGGTCAACACATCCAAGGACTTGGTGTGAATATGCTGGTATCTTGTAACTACATTACACTCATATATATACAAGGGGCTACGCGGGCGGCCTGGACGGCCGCCGGTTGCATACCCGCGTGAAAGGGGTATAAAGTAGAGGAGTACAAGGAGGCTGGGACTCGATGCCAAGAGATTGAGAGCGTGCGCTCCGCACTCCACTCTGGGACTTTAATGTATGTCTTCATAATAGCAGCGAATTGAGAATTGAAAATGCGGTAGAATACTGACGATTAATGGCCGATTAACCGAAAAGCGGCGGAATCCTCGAAATCGGCGTAACTAATTTTAACTCAGGCAGTAAGCGATGACCGACAGCGCAGCTCCGCAGAAAGGTGCCGCCACAGCAGCTGCTGTAGCAGTACTGCTGCCGCTGTACATCTCCGCAGCCACGTAGTACAGCTCCACTGCTGCTGCCGCTGTACGATAGCGTACACACCGTAAGTGCTGATGTGGCCGTCATAAGAGCTGCTAGCTATGGGTGGCATGCGATATCTCTCTCATCGAACATCCCCGGCATATTTTGTTATGAATGGCAGTTCTCAACTCAGCCTGGGGGGCATGTGCTATCGGGGCGTTCCATCGATGTCTCATGTACAGCAATCTGCGCAGGCCCCCACAATGGCGACGCCGGTCGGGTAGTTGACCATGGGTCGGAGGTCGGAGAGGATGTGCCGGAAAAAAGCCACGCGAATGCATACACTCTGCCTAGAGACCATGGGCCAAAACACTGACAGGGCAGGGATTTTCGGGTATTCCTTCGTAGATCTCAACGTCAAGACCTCGCCCGGACGCCACGGCGCTGAGCGGGCGGATCCTCCGACGCCGGGTGGTTCAGGCGTGGAGGGGGGATGCCCCGGCAAAGAAACCGTGCGGAAAGACGGTCAGAGGCGGGAGAGATCCGCCGGCTGAGAACGGATCGGATAAGGCTGAGGATCATCATAGGTATATTTATGCTGTCATGGTGTCACGTGGCGAGGTTTGTGAACCGACTCGTAAAGTGGCTCAGTCGATGTATCGGTATATTGCCGCAAGTGTCGGTTGGTTTCCATCGTTTTTCGGGGCTTCCATGCAGATGCGTACGCATTATTTGTGTAGGAGACAGGGGGACAATAAAGCGACCGAAAAAAGTTGAGTCTGTTTCTCGTCTCTCTTTTTTGGCAACCGAAAGAATGACTAAAACATCTTGGTTTTCGGGGGGGGAAAACCGACGAAAACCGGCCGAAAAAAAGTTATTTCGGTTTTCGGTTCACAACCCTCGCCTCTGCTCATTGCTCCTTGCCAACCATTGCCCACCTTAGTGATTCGTTGTCGGTTGGACAGCTTGAAGGCCACGTTACATGGCAAGGAGCTAGACGCAACCTCGTGCCCTAGGCCGAGCTGTCCTCTGCCGGGGGGGCATGAAGCAAGCAATGCAAGTAATGCAAGCAATGCAAGTGATTTAGTGACCCATACCATGGTCGTTGAGTGGGCACTCGACCGGAATATCAGGCCGTTGCAAAAATCCAAAGTGCTGGCATATTCGTATGTGAATACAACCTATATGGTACAAACTACAACAGCAGTAAAATGGATTCGCAAGAACAAAGCAAAGATCGATGATCCGACTTCCTTCTACCCGAGGATATCTGCTACTACTGTACTTCTGTAGGTATTCTACGTGCCTGGTACGATTAACTTACATACCAGCTGCATATTATACGAGTATAGCAGTATCGCTCAGACAGAGCACAGCTACGAGCACAGCGCAGGACGGGCGAAAACGGCTCGAAACAACGTCTAAAAATGGTGAGGGGCGCTCACGCGTTCACAGAACAAACATCACCTGCAATTTTATACAGGTACCAGACACCTGGTACCAGGTCCATGGTCTTAATTATACAAGTACGTAGCAGTACTTTTTTCTTTTCTTTTCTTTTTTTCTCATCCCATTCATTATCTTCGCACATCTTCTTCTCTCTCCTTCCAACTCGTAACTCAGATCCGGGGTCACATAGCAGGCTCTTCTCCCCCCTTCCCGCTACGGTACGTGCCTTCATTTTTATCGCGAGAAGATTTTAGCCTTTTCTTCCCTCGTCGACTGGCATTTTATTGTGCCTACCCACGCTGCAAGGCGCTCTCAACAATTGAATCCTTAATCATTTTTGCAAATAAAGTCAAAGTCCGACCAACCTGCACAGACAGAGCACAGCTACAGCAGTATACGACTTGCAAGCAGAGCTACAGGTACGAAATTAAAGCTGGGAAGCCTTCGGCGCAGCTGCTCGGATGTACGCGGAATATACGCGGACTATGTTCATACGCAAAACACCAGTCGTACCAGCCCGAGCGTATATGCACTGCTTTAAATACGACACAACACCTCAAGACCAAGGAACAAGGAACACAACATCCAAGCAGAAAACATAACATGACCCTGGATTTGCTTTGTCGTGTTTCTAATGCGGGCATTCCGGAATATACCCTCGGTTATTTGACTGACTAATAGAGGTACTTCTAAAAACGCGCGGACGGATATCACGGAGTTTGCAAAGTCGAGTATGGACCGATCGGTGGAACTCACATCTGACGTGCAAAAACACTCAACCAAAAGCGTGGTTTCATACCCAGCAGTACACCTACAAACCGTACCAGGCAAAAAATAATCAGCCCCATTGGCATTGCGAGTACAAGCATTGACCATAGGCAGAGACACAATATGATACCAGCAATGCAGGCAATCAGGCAATGCAAGCCGAGCTGAACACAATAGTAGGGTAGCATGGCAGTACAGCAGAGCCTAGTAGCAGAGCTACCTACCCCTACGAGTATCACTGCATCACTGCTGCTGTACGTAGCTTTGCCGGCTCAATAAAAAGCGTCTCGCGGACATCATCATTTATCGCAGTACACTCAGCACTGACTCACTTGGAATTGCTACCAACTGCCCATACCAGCGGCTTCGCGTGTCGGGTTTCCTGTTCGTCCATATCCACGTTGCACAAGCCACACTAGCAGCAGACTGCAGGCCTCACTCAGCTTTGGTAGCCGACACACCCAAACGAGCAACCCCAGAAGTCCGCCCTGAGAAAGCCTACACAGTTGATATAAACCTGATTTGCGAGGGGGGTCGAGGGTTTCATAATTTTGTTTTACCGCAATGGGGATGTTACACCGTTTCAGATTTCAGACGGTTTCGTTCGTTTTTATTTTACTCTGCTCGCTGCTCGCGCCCCCCGCCCCGCCGCCCCCCGCCCGTCCGATAGTTTGTACCTCAACTATGATTGTTTAATTGTTTGCTTGTGGGCGCGTCTCTGCCAACACGCAACCCCGGAGCATCTGCAGCCTGCAGTTCTACATGTAACGCGCGCCTGGTCCTGGTGCTTGCTATGTTGCTATGTTTAAAATATACAAGCAAGGCGCTTCGCTCCGCGGACGGCCTACGCCGCCCGCTACGCTCACTCTGGAAGAAAAAGTGCATCGAATTACGCGAAGCGGACAGAAGGTCGATGATTGAACATATATTTTTATGATTATTGTTGTAGTTGCAAATTGGCGACTTGATAATGCCAAGAGTCTACGTACGTACGTACATACCCCAGGTAGGGTGCTGATTTTCTTCTTTCGATATATATGCTGTATGATATGTACCTGGTATGTTTGCACGTGCGAGAAAGCACAGTCTGATAGTATAGGGTGATATAAAGGGGTCTCTAACTGACTACCGGTTAACAAAAGGGGCAGTATGGGGCAGGCCCGACTACTGTGATGCAGGTCGCGGCCTAGACGTGTGTACGTATACTCACAGAGATTGATGTCTTATCTTGATGATTCCCACTTTCCTGGCTCTCAGAGAGTTCTGAGAACAACAGGGGGGTAATACATATATTATTTGCGTGGCGCGTTTCATCAGAAACACGCCTCCTCGACAATAGAGGGAAACGGGATCATGAATACCATGACACAAGCCCACCTTGAAGGGCCGTATATGCAGATGCATAGAAATCAGGAGGGGACAAAATCCATCCAGAAAAATCTGAGAAATGGATCGAAGATGCGGCGCTTCACAACCCACTCCCACACACCTCTATAACTTGCAAGGCAAAAGCCGATTAAACCAACAATAAAAACTGCTAGAGGGACGCGAGGAATCTAAAGATACGCGGTGTGCGACGTGGCAAAAAAAAAAGGTCGCGAAAAAAAAGAAACCGTGAAAACAGAACGGCTTGAATTCGAGTGACGTAATAAGTGCTATGAATAGCACGTATGAACTCCGACCTACCATAGGGGAGGAAACACACACAAAAAGAGAAGGAAACAACCGATATACGCAAGTCGGGTGCCAAGGGGAACAGAGGCAAAGCACGAGAATGAGCATGGCAGTCCAGGCCTAAAGATGATGCGCAACGGGCGATACTCAAATCACAGTGGTCTGAGGGAGCGGTGCCAAGCGGTAGAGAACGATACACATGGCCGGCAGAAAAAACACGGCCCAAGTGGGAAAGAGAAGGGCGCTCGATAGTCGAGGTGGCCAAACAGTCTCGGGAAGTACTTGCAGCACACCCAACCGAGGGTGGGGCTGAGGAACTCATAACGAAAATCCGAAAATAAATAAATAAATCAGAATAAGGGGGGGTGCGTGCCGAGGCGGATGAGGGAACGAAGAAAACCCACCCAATACGTACGCGAAGACCAACCTTACGGTCCTACAAAAGAGAAGAAGCCGGGAGCGTGCAATGTCACGTATAATGCTGAAATAAGAGCGAAAACGAAGCAGAAAAAAAAAAAATACAAGGAAAACGAGAAGACGGTACTCCCGAAACGGGGAAATGTGGCATGCTTTGTCTGCCATTCCTTACCAATATAGCGAGGGAGGGGGGGCAGGGGGTAGTAAAAGCGGGAAAACACCAATTCCATGAGAAACGTCAGGCAGGAATATCAAAATTCGCAACGTCGGAACTAGTCCGAAAAGAAAGAGCGCAGAGGGTAAACTAGACCGAGAGAAAAATACTGGCAGTTAACACGGCACCCGAGCCAAGTGGGGGGCGAGAAATGCGTGTTATACTAGCCCGGATACAACGAACGTTTCAGGTCTCCAGCATAAAAAAAAATGCGAGAGATGGCATAAAGAAATCGTCGAGGCGGAATACCGAAAAATAAGTCAAGTTGAAAACAAGAGCAAGGAATAACGCGACACCCGAGCCAAATCCAGGGGTGAGCGTTGTGGCGGTATACTAGTCCGGTCTCGAAAAACGTTTCAGGTCTCGGGCAAAAAAATGCGAGAGAAAACGTGAGGAGTTCATCGAGGCGGAACGCCATATAAAGGGGGCCAAGTTCCAAAACTAAAACAACATGGACTGAAAAAAAAACAGAGGCATGCTAGCCTATGTGTCGACGGAGTGACGACCATGTCAATAGCTACTTAGTTGGGGAGAAAGAGAAGAAAGACCGAAAAAAAAAAAAAAAAAAAAAAAATGAAACGCCATAAAGACCCAGTATTGACTACTACAGTAACTGTACTAGCTACGAACAAGCAAAATCAGTTGGTCACTGCGGGGTCGGCAAGTTCGGCTCCGCGAGACTCATCGGCGTTGCGTAAAACCCCATGCTGAACAGCTCTACCTTGGCGAGTTTGGAGGCACCAGGAGTTGCGCCCCGCCCCGATAGCGGTAGTGTAGCGGGAGGGAGAGAGCTTGATCTTGACTGGTCCGGGATCGTCCAAGAAACGAACGATGTAGGTGGCGGCGGTCGTGGTGTGGGCGGAGATCTTGCCAAGCCACCAGTGATGGTCGCGGGCCTTGTACCAAAAGTGGGCGCCGACGGGGAGGATGGTGCTGCTGAAACGATTCGTCCAACCTTGGTGCGTGACGAGGCTGTAGCCTGGAGACAAAAATCGGGCGCCCTGATCTCGTGAGAGTTCTCGCTGGGCAGCACCGACGCGCATGCGGCGGTACAACCGATTTGCCTGTTGGAGTTGAAGTGGTGTGCCGGCCCAGTAACGGAGAAGGTGCTGCCTGAAGTGTTGGAGGTCCATCTCTCGCTCCCAAGAGGGTTGCAGTAGGCGTTTCCAGTGGGTTTCGTAGAGGACGGCGACGACGCCGCCCCGACCACGTACCGACCGATGGCTGGTGATTTTGTCGACTTCCAGGCGATCGATTGACGCGGTAACGTCGTCCTCGGTGACGTGGTAAGGAGGGGATTTCGAGGTGTCGTTGTTAAGGACATACGGTGTGAGTCCCGCGGGGAGAAACCGCGGAAGGTCGGAGCTGTTGTGGGGGTTTGCGCAAGGCTTGCAGCGAACCACTGACACTCGGCAGGGCGCGTCCGCGCCCGGCAAGTCGTTGGGAAGGTCCAGGTATAGGAGCTTGGCGGTCAGAGGACGACCGTCAGGCGTCGACTCCGCAGGGGCGGGACCGACCGCCAAAAAATTGAAAGGTCCCGTCCAGTTGAGCAAAAACTTCGCTTTAAGGACCTTGGCGTCAGTGCCGGCGTGGGCCCCTTGTCGGATGGTAGGCGGTGTTGTAAATCCATACCCAACCACCGACGGCGTAGGTGGGGAGTTGTTTTAGCCCGTCTGGCAGTGCAGAATTGCGGCGTTCCACGCGGGCAATATTAAGGGCGTGTTGTTCGCGAACAAGGGCGAACGAGCGTCGCTGTCGGTCGGCGGCCAGGGCGACATACTCGAGCTGGTCCCGGGCGAGGCTTTGATGCCCGCGAGCATACGGGTGCTCGAAGACGGTGAAGGGTAGGCGGGGGAGGCGGTTCATGTGCACCTCGTTGGGGGTCAGCCCGGTGGCGGCACTGACGGAATTGTTGTAAGTAAATTCCACGTGCGGCAAATGAGCATCCCAGTCATTTTGTTGTTCATTGACGACCATAGCGAGCATCTGAGCCATGGTATGGTTCACGCGCTTGACGCCGCCGTTGCCGTTAGGATGATAGGAGCTCGTAGATGTTTTCGGCATGCCTTGGAGCTTGTAAATAGCGTGGGACAGTTTGGAGCAGAATTGGAGGCCGTTATCGGAGTGGAGACTAACGGGGCATCCCCAAAGAGGGATGTACTTGTTCACCAAGATGTCGGCAGTGCCTTCAGCTGTAAATTCGGCTGCGGAAACGGCGTACATGTCTGCGCGCCGGCTGAAACGGTCAGTGAAAAGGAGGATGTAGGAGTGCCCTTTTGGCGTAACCGGGAGGGGGCCGAAATAATCGACGCTGATCGCGATGCCAGGACCGGAGGGCAACGGGAGTGACAGAACGGGCCAGCGCACTGTCTGTCTGGATGTCTTGCGTGCTTGGCATTGGAGGCAATGTCGAAGCCACCATCGTGTGCTCTCGTTCATGCCGATCCACCAGTAAAAGCACTCGAGCATAGAAAGCGTGCGAGCGACTCCAAGGTGGCAGGAGGCGTTGGCGTGGCAGGCTTGCATAATCCACGGCCGCATGAGTAGCGGTACGTAAATTCGAGTGGGCTCGTCGTTAAGCAGACGAGCGGCGCGCCCGCTGGGCGTACCAGGACCGGCTGTCGGGGCAGGGGTTGGTTTCCGTACCAACAGAAGGGTCCCATCATCATCCCTGTGGAGACGTCCTTTTTCAGCCAAAGAACGGATTTCCGACAGGGGGGGGCGTTTTTGTGATGGAAGGTGTAAAAGAAAATTATCGGGGAGGGCCAGAGGGCTCCCGAGGAGGAGGTACCGAATGGCCGAGTCGCAGGCGGGCTCGGCGCGTTGTTCGCGCGCCCAATCCGCGTGTGAATACCGCTCGACGGACTCGAAAAAATCGAGCTCCGCTGGGGATGGTGTTTCGGGAAGGGGGGTCGGAGGGCCGGCGTCCGAGCTTGTAGTACCAAGAAGAGGTGGAGTAGGGTCGACCGCTACGGTAGCCGACTGGGCGGTCACGGAGGGGGCCAAACAAGGGGTACGGTCGGGCCTCTCGATGGAGGGCGAGGGCACAGACGCCCTTGAAGGACGTCGCATGACGGCTGGTGATTTTGCAGCCGGGGGCGGGGCGGGGGCCGGGGAGTCAAAGCCGTAATCGATTGCGGGCTTCGGGGATCCAGCGGCGGCGGCGCAACGCCGACGCGTTCTTGTCGATATGAGATCCGACGGAACGAGGGAAGGCGGGCGAGCCTGAGAAGCTGAAGGTAGCTGAGGTGGAGCCGGGAGCACAACCGATCGAGACTCACGGTTGGCCTTGGCTCTTCGCGAAGTTGTCTGAAGCTGAGCAGGGGATGCCTGAGAATCGAGGTCCCCGTCGGCGCTGCGAGAAATTACCTCTGGGCTGGAGGTCGTGGGTGGAACATTGTCTGTACCCACACCAATCGAGCCGTGATGCGAAGCGGAGGCGGAGGAATTGATATCCGACGCCTCGGTGCCTAAATTTGGGGCACGTGGCTGGGCGCGCGCGGGGGAAATAATATTCTGACCGACGCTGGCGGGAGCCGTGGGGGGTACTGCGGTCGCGGCTATCGCGGGATCCGTAAAATCACAAACCGCGTGTATGCCGGGAGGGTGAGTCCGGTTGACACCTCGTGGAAAGACGGAGGTTGGGGCACGAGCGACGAATTCTCCATACGGAGCGTTGAGGTCGTCAATCCTCATTCGTGGCCCGTGTTCGCGAAAATCGCGAAAAATCGGTTCGGGAGAGTGGGAGCCCACCCAAACCGACGCTATGGCTGGAGGGTGCAAGCCCACCCAAGCCGAGACTTCGATGCGGGGGGCCAGCAAGAGAGAGGCCTCTCGAACTTATGAAGTAGATGCGTCCTTCTTCGGGTGGCGTCAGACGGCTGCGTCCGCTGCGGTCGTCCTCGGACGCAGGTAGCGGTAACCGAGATAGAAAGTCGGCGTTGCCGTTGGCGGTGCCTTTGCGGTATTCCAGAGTATAACGGTACGCCGTGAGAAATTCGAGCCATCGCTGGACGCGGGAGTTGTGTTCCGCAACCTTGGCGAGGCTTTCGAGCGCCTTGTGGTCCGAGAAAATGCGGAAGGAGGTACCCCACAAATATCCGCGCAGGCTTTTAATGCTCCAGACGATGCTGCCAGCCTCGAGATCGAGCGGCGTCCAGTGACGCTCAGACTCGAGGGTAGCACGGCTGATGAAAACAATAGGACGGATTGAACCGTCTTTTTGTTCCTGCTCGAGCGTGGCTCCAAAACCGTCGATGCTAGCTAGCATCACAGTAGAGGAGGAAAGGACGGGAATTGTCGGCGACCGCGTCCCAATCCGGATAGACCAGGATTGGGGGCGCCGAAAGTTCCTCGAGGAGTTTTCGGACGATGACCTCCATAGCCGGCGTGAAGAGGTATTTCACCCCTTTCTTCAGGAGCGAGGTGATGGGCCGAATCCTTTTGGCCATTTCGGCCAGGAATTTCCTGTAGTAGGATAGACCACCAAGGAGGGACCGTAGTTGTTCGAGATCCTTGGGCATCTGCATGCGTTTGAGCGCAGCGACCTTGGAGGCGTTCGGCCGAATTCCCGCGGGGGAAATAGTGTGGCCGAGAAAATCTGCGTCGGTGGCACCGATCTTTGCCTTCGACGGCGAGAGCTTGAGATTGTGCTTTCGTAGCTGCTTGAAAAGCTCCTTAATGTTGAGGACGTGAGCAGCCGGATCCGGATCGAAAACGATGACGTCATCGAGGTAGGCGGCCACATTGGCTAGGCCTTTGATGACCTCGTTGATAACCTTGACGAACCACCCAGGTGCTGCACTGCTCCCTTGCGGCATGACAAGCCACTCGAAGAGGCGTGTAGGCGTGCAAAACGTAGTGAGGGGAATCGTGTCTTTGTGTATCGTTATTTGGTGGAACGAAGCGACCAAGTCAAAGAGGGAGAAAATGCGGCCACGGCCGAGCTTATCCAGGGCTTCGTCGACCCTGGGTATGGGGAGCTGTCCGAGGATACTGACGTTATTCAACTTCTTGTAGTTGATAGTGAGACGAATCCCGCCCGATTTCTTGGGTATGATGACCACAGGGCTCGCGTAGGGCGAGGTGGAGTGCTGTATGAGCCCGGCCGCAAGGTATTCGTCCAAAATAGCGTCCTTTTGCTTGGCCACGATGGGATTCACGCGATAGGGGCGAGAGGTCACTGGTGGGCTTCCAGGCGGAATCGAAATCTCGAACGGTAGGAGGGAACACGAACCAAAGTCGGTAGATGACGTGGAAAAGACATCTGCGAACTCGGTGAGGATGTCTCCTAGCTGGGTGATGACGTGGGGGTCCCACCCTGGGCCGTGGAATTCGAACGAGATTTCTTTGAGGTGCGCCGGCAGTTTGTGCCACACTTTCAGGAAACTGGCGCGCTGGGCAGGGTTTAAGCGTTCCAATAAGGAGGGTTGCGGCTCGCGGTCAGCCTGGGGTGGCTTGGCAGGGTCGGGCCCACTACAAGGGGGAGTTTCATTCAGAAGATGAACAAAGGGATCCGAACACGTCGGCGGGGCAGTGATGCCGGCCGAGGGGAAGGCCACCGGACCCGGGACGACCATATAAGGTGCGTCAGGGGTGTCCAGGTGCCGTGTCGAGATGCTGTCGTCTTGGTGCAAAACCGATGCGACAGTCGCACGAAGAAGTGGGCAGGACGAGGTGCCTAGCAAGTCGCCGGGTTCCAACTTCCGCAGAGCCGGCCAACGGAATCTGTTGGGAGCCATTCTCAACGAAGTGTGTGTCGACGGAAAAATTGTCTGAACCTCTCAGCATGTCCACGAGATAGCAGCCGGCCAAAGCTGGTGATCCGTTACTGCGAACCAGAGAAACTTAGACGAGCTGGTGGTCTCGTGAAAGTGATACACCTCGGTCACCGGCGTAAAGCAGGTGGTAACCACCCATTGGAGCCGAAAAATCAGAGGCAAAGGCCACGGCTCCAGGTGGTTTTTGGTGAGATAAGGTGAGTTCACCGAACACGCGGTTATCGCCTGGGCGCGGAGTCAAGGTGCGGTAGGAGCGCTTGTTGAACCGCATCCAACTGTCACGACCGAGGAGGACATCGTGTTGCATGGCCTCGGAGGGGACTAGGTGAGCCCAGACCGCAAGCGACGCAGTAGGTTTATCCTCATGCTGGAACTGTATGCTCAAGCGAACTGTGGTAGAGGTCTGCAAGGGGGGGGACTTTCCGAAGCCGCCCCAGGATCGTGGGGGGGGTTGCGTCTCGCAGATTGTCGAGGCTGCGCCTGATCTTACCATGTGCTCCCAGGTTTTGAGAGTTAGGAATGACTGGGGGGAGCCTGTATCCAAAAGGGCGACGCATCCAAATTTTGAGGAAGCGTGGCCGCCGTAGAGCTTGACCTTCGTTGTAAATGAAGAGTGGTCCATAGTAACAATACCAGGGACGAGGCACGGTCCCTGCTCAGTGAGAGGTTGGAGGCGTGGAGGGGTGCCTTCTGCCCGGGGGGTCACCGAGAAGATGTTGCCATCATGATCCCGTATCCGAACCCATTGTGATTTCACGCGCAGGTTCGTCCTGCCGTCGACGCCAAATGTCAGGGTGTTACCTACTGAGCTATAAGGGTAAAAGACCGATCAATTACCCAGCCCAAGGGAATCCTTATAACACTCATGAATACCATGACAACAGCATGGCACAGCAGCAGCACCGCAAAAACAATGAAAATGAAACCGAAAATTTTGGAAAGAAAAAAAAATCCCCGTCCCCTCTCAAGTAATATTTGTCTGCCCCTGGAACACCTTGCACCAGTCGAAGAAGAAAAAAAAAATGAACAACAGAGCTTCTCTCTCAGCCTCGTACGCCGCCCGCCCCTCTCTCGACAACCTCGCCATCGATTCGGCCCGGGTAAAGCTTTCCTCCCTCTGTCACAGTGATCCCCGTTGCTCGCCCCGCGTGAAGCCCGGTGCTCTCCGTGACCCTCGTCCGTCAGCTCGACGATTTCGATTGTCAGACGGGCTTTCGTCTATGTGTATAGTTAAGCGTGGTCGCAATAATAAGCACCGTGCTTGAATGTTAACTTGCAATCCCGAACGACCCTTATGGACTCGTACATACTCAGTCTAATTTTTCAGATGGAGGCAAAAGAGGGCCCATTCATGCTTCCCATGTGTCTCGAGGCACACACGACGCCTAGCCGCGAAAACCGCGACCGAACTCCTTGCAACCCCCCCTCTATACCCGCCAGCATCCGCCGACACCCGCGACGGCGCCGGGCTCGCCCGCGTCGCAGTGCTCCGACTACACACACGCACACGAAACGGAAGAAGAAAAAAGTAAAAACGAACTGAAAGTGCGAAAGAAATTTCAACCAGCCGGTGAAAAAAAGCGAAAGAGAGCCTCCCAAACCGCTGAAAAAACAAAATCGACTTTTTCTTTTTCCGAGTTTTTTTTTCTATTGTTCCGGGAAAAAAAGTGTGGCACGACAAGCAAGCACGCAAAGAAAAAGCAAAGAACGAGAAGAAAGCAAGGATCGTAGAAGCGACAAAAAATCGTGGGAGACTCGCTGAGCGTGAGGCAGGTGCTTATGATCAAGTGATTTTAGGAAAAGGGTAACTTTAAGTATGTGTATACCTGGCATATACAGTAGTAGTAGTAGTAGTAGTAGTAGTAGGAGTAGTATTAATAGTACTTCCCTTCTCTTCAATCTTTGATGTACGTTAACCCTTCCTTGACAGACAGCAACTATAACTCCGCCTTGGCATATGCCTTGACTGACACTAAACTATTTTACTCTGTACTAGGTAGGTTTTAGTGCGGAATATTCGCACACGTGGCCAATCGGCTACCCCCAAAAACCCTCCAGGGAACAGTTTGACCCTCCAGAGGGCAAGGCCACCCTCCAGAGGGTGTTTGAGGCTTGGAGGGTCAGGTCTTCCGCCCTCCAAAGGGAGGATTTTTCCTTTGGTACCCTATACGGGCTTGGCATGTGCGCTAGCCTCTAGAGTGGGTTGTCTATATACCGCTGGAGGGCCGTGTGGCAGGTTTGTTCCAGAGGAGGGCAACGGCCGTTTCAACCCTCTAGAGGGGTTTATATTGGACACACTTGAGCGGGGTCGGCATTTCACCCTCCAGAGCGCGTTGGCGATTGTCTAGGGTATGAGGTTTCGCCCCTCTATAGGGAGCTCTTTTCTGATGCGACGGCTGGAGGTCTCTACTAAATGCTAGCCTCTAGATTGTTTGGGTGCCGTTCGCTCTGGAGCGCCGTGGGAAACAGTTATTCAGGTGGAGGTCTATGAGAATGGGCAGCCTCTGGAGGCACATTGACATTGCCCCCGCTGAAGGTGGAACAGCATGCTACCCACCAGAGGCATTGAGATTGCCCACGCTTGCTTGTGGGGAATGGCCATGTCGCCCCCCAGAGGCATTGAGACTGCAGCGATTCGATCAGAGTTGCCCTCCAAAGGCTGGCTGCACCTGCTCTACCCCCGAGATAGCAACCAAAACATATACCAGGTACGACTACTTGTTGTGTATGTACTGTTTTAATAGGTACTCCTACAGTACGTGTAAGTTTGATCATATCAACCTTTCACGAATACTGTGTGAACGTCTCGAAGTACAACAGAGGTAGGATCATGCTGCGCCCCTGGCATATCCAGCACCTACTGTACTTGTACAGTTGTATCACCCCCCAATCTCGTGAGTTCTGTGGGGGCAATGACGGTATAATCGTCACTTTTTTTCAGTGAATTTTCCCCTCTCAAGTTGGCTCATTCCAACAACGCAAACAATGATAAATTATCGCTGCGCACACAGCACACGGGGTAGAGCGCTAATATTCCAACTACAATACTTCCAAGTTCATCATGGCGGTAACGGTAACCACAAGGAGATAACCGCCGCAGGGTATGGTTGGCAGAAGTTATTGTGGTACTAAACACCACCACAACATCAATCATCCATCATCATCCATACGCAATACGCGTAGCATCCTTCCGACGCGGGACGAAACTCTAGAAAATGAGAAGCATAGTGAAAAACACAATTAATTCATGGTCGTGTCAGATCCCAAGAGTTTAAGGCTGACCCTCCCACTACTGTCCTCCTCATAGCTCTATTTAGCTTCAAAAGCGGGGCAGCGGTAGCTTCGTTGGGCGGCCGTGCAGAAAACATAATACCAAGTACTAATACTATTATGCGTACAAAGAAAAAAAGGCTCATTTTGACCTTTGATGTGTATGATATGATGCGACAACTCGTTCGAGGTGACACATGACCTCGGCAAGACGTAGCGTCATCGAACCGCGCACTGTATATAAAAGTACATGCAACGAGCAAGGTACAACAACGAGAGCAACTAGTGATCCGGTTTCTCCCTCTTACACTCGAACCACCATCCCCCTAAGAACAGAACAGAACAGAACATCAGAGCAAACAAAGTGAAACATTCCAACCATACGGCGTGGCTGTAACAACCAACCGATCGACCGACCGACCAACCAAGTAACGAGTTAAACAGCCAACGAGTCAACCAATCAACCAACCGACCAATCGATCAATCATGCGAGCAATCAGACCATCAGCCGACAACGACAAGCTACGCAGTCGTGAGCGACACCCCCGCCGCACAACGTTTGCATTCGACTCGTGGTAACTCAGTGGTAACTCAGTCACGGTCAGTCACGGGCGGTGATAACGAAAAACAAAAACCCGGCCACAGTGGCTCCCCTCTGAAAGGCCATAGAGACTAAAAACAGTGACTAAACACTAAAAACACACTACCCCACATCTCCCTGACGAAGCAAACATCAAAATCGACGAAACATGAATCGCTCCAACGAAATATCACCCAACACATTCCTCCCAGACCAAGCAAACGTAAAAACCGACAAAAGCATTGATCGCTCGAACGAAATATCTACCGCACGTTTCTCCCTGACGATGTTGTTATGGACGATGATTGGAGGAGCGCTCAAAATACAAATAATAACGTAGTTGTCTGTGGTCGCAATGAGATGACAAAACACAAAAGATAAGACAACATAAGAAGCAAAAAAGCATGCGGGCTCTTGCACGGCGCCGGCAGCTGACACATCACACATAGGCACACCACCAAACACAACCGATCGACCAACCAACCAATCGATCAATGAACCAACCGTTTTATGGTGCTGCCACAGATACAACCACAACCCAAAACATAAACAACGGGCTCTGTAGCCTTGAACGCAGCAACACTTCCTCCAACAGCGACGCAACTCTCCTACTGAGTACTGCTATAATATACGTATAGCGTCGGAAAAAATACAACCGCACCAAACCAATCGCACACCGCTAGGTGCCGAGAGAATGAGGGACAAAAACAAAAAAACACACACACACGCACACACACACAAAAAAAAACAGGAACACAAAAAAACGAAACATTTTGGATAAAAGAAACCGGCAAGCCGCCATAATTCGTGAAATCAACAACCCATCAACAATCAATCGATAATCAACCATTACCCCTACAAAAATCAACACGCCTTGCAAAATTTGACGTCACGTCCAGGAGAACGCCTTCACCAAACGCGGGTGTATCTCGTCCGCCGCAAAAGTTACCCCGTGGTTCGAGTAAAGAGTCTCATCACCATGTCCAAACTCGGGAAATTGCAGACATACCGAGAGTACGTATGCATGTGGAGTAGATGCTGCAATCCATAGGTGAGAGCACCAGAGCTCAACTACCAAGATCAATTTTAATAGGCTGCACCTCATTACAAATATAACTCTCAACTCCAAGAGGCCATAAACATTAGAGGCCATGACTATGGCAACAGTGCATTCCGCGGTCATCTTGACGAGGCAAATGCTCCCACGTGAATCAACGGATCTTCAACGGATCTTTGTGGCGAGAGAGGCGTATCAAACTGCCAAAATTGTGGACCAACTGCACTGGTTAAAGGGACAACGCGGCGAACCAACCAACGACCAAGGCCGTCGGTGATGCCGCTGCTGTACGTAGTGCCCCTACACACAAAGCATAGCAAAGCAAAGTTAAGGTTCCTTGCCACCAGTACAAAACGTCCTCCTTGCTTCAAGGGGAGGGTGGGGGGGGGGCGTGGGCTACGAAAACAACGACACGATGCTATTCATTGTGTAGTGGTCTACTCCTCTCTGCATGTGCTAACTTTCTACTTCGCCGATTTTTCGCACAATTCACTCTCATGCTCAAGAGCAGAACATTTTGCTGGCCAGCGTCTGGCGCTGTGGCGTTATCAGAGGAGCAAACGAGAAACGCTTCTGCGTTGAGCTGAAAACGGACGGAATGGACAGCCACGACGAACGCTACCTCCAGCGAGTAGCTGCAGTGGCCGCAAGCAGATACCAAGGCAATGTGCTACAAGCGGAGCAAAATAGTACCGCTATTCACTCCAATAATCTACGACGTACGCACGGCGGAATGTCGCTTTCTTCGCGAAATAAATGTGTTTTCAACACCCTACATACCTTCACACAACCCTCATTACCCACAACAACACACATAAAAAAACACCCCACGACCCCCAAAAACAGATTTAGACACCCTAATCGAACCGAATCGAAAAAACCCGAACAAGATCGGACCGATTCGACTCTTATTCCGCAAAAGTAGTGCACCCCCACTGGCCACAAATTTCCATCGCACCTAAAAAGGGAAAGAACGCACGGTACCATGCACCACAACATTGCAACCCCATAAAAACGCCTCCAAAAGCTATCAACTATGAATAGACCTTCCCACACCTTGTAGCGTTACCTCTTAACTACGAACAGACCTCTCCTAACCTCGTAGCGTTGGCGCTATAAAGCATTCACGTAGCGGACGGACGGACGGACGTAATCCTCTCCCTCTTCACGCTGGCTCCGCCTTGGTCTCGTTGGCGGTTTCACCCCCATCCCCAGCATTCACAGCGGACGGCTTTGCAACAGCGGTACGCTTCTTGCCGAATCGAGAGATTAGAAGGCCACCGAGGACGACGATGCCCAAGCCCACCCCGGCACCAACAGCCGCTGCGACCCACCACGAGGTGTCCTTGCCGTCTGAACCGCCACCGTTAGCGTCTATACCGGATTGCTCGGACCTTTCAGCGACTGTGGTGGGGGAGGGTGTGGCGCCGGTCGACTGAAGGTTGTAGCCGAAACCGGCCACTGCCTCGGTGCTGTGGGGTGAGGGAGCGGGCGGCGGGGGGTGGGATGTCAGACGCTGCCTGCAGGGAGAAGGGTATACTTCCAACAGACCACTGCCACAACACATGAATTGGACAATATTTGCCCCTCGCTAGAGCAGTGCAACTGGGTCGACCAGCAAGCGTCGAGCATGAAGGAAAAAAAGAAATAAACGCCGAACGCCAACCCTAGTTCGGCTATGGCATAGTGGTAGTGATGGCTAGTATGCCTTAGCCCTATGATAGGTGCGGTTGTTGGCATAGCTGATCCGAAAACGAATATGTTCAAGAATTGATCATGTCTCAACAGAACGAAATATTGTTGCATTATTCCGGGGACAGGTTACCAGGGCAAACATACATGAGGTCAACTATACGTGTGGTTGAGTCAGCCGCATCTGCAACGAAAGGTCATTGTCAAATTGGCAGCGGCAAAAACAACGATATCGATAACGTTACTCTGGACACCGACAACGATAACGACCAAGGAAAAATATCAGGGAAAAAGGGCAATCGGTCGGTCGGATGCCACACAACCGAACCGAACCGAATCGAACCGCCAAAAGTTACTACGAACCCAAACGAAACGGAACGCAACGCAATCCCACAATGACGTTCAAGTATAGCCAATCGGCGGCAGTTGTCCTCACCCGCAGGTTCCGGCGGCAAGGGCAATAGGGTCATCGTTAGCCTCTTGTCCCCCCACAATGTTGCCCACAGCCATGACCCCGGTGTCGCTGTGGGAGTTGACGTGGCAGTGCATGGCCACATGCCCACCGAACCGTTCCGCGCGGAACCGTACAACCGCCAAGCTCGCTGTATATCATACGACGAAAAACCGAAGGAAGAGAGACAACACACGTGCAGCAAGGGGTGCACGGCCGGAAATGGGGTTATAGGCGGTACACGTTTATGGTATACGAGGTACGAGGTACCTGGTACGGCATATGATACGACGTCGTGTAATAAGTTTACTGCTATTCTGCTGTTGTCAAAGCAGTATACTGCGACTGCTGCTCTGCTGCAATTGTGATGGTTTGCTCCAGCGGAAATAAACCCCGCGCGGCGTTTGCTGCCTCCACCACAGCGCCGGTCCTCTGGCCGTCGCGCAAGCAGTAATGGCATGCTGGTGTATAATGGGAAATAACGTATACCAGGTATACTGGTGGGTGCAGCTGAGTGATGTTACGCTTCTACAAAAGATAGACTCACTTACTCAGACCGCGTCAATTCAGACCATGTCAACTCATGTTTCGGTCGCAAAGTACAGAGCATGTCGGGTACGTATAACAGCTCTCACCAGGAAACCTTGCTATACACGGTACCTTGTAGTGGAGATTTGTACGACATCCTTGTAAATGCCGGTTGTCATTTTTCTTGTGTGCTGGTGCAAGGCCTTGAAAAAACCCGATACTTGTTATTTTTTGGGGACGGACGGCACGGGTCTCCTTCATCACCCAGCTCAAAAGGTAAGGCATAATTTACGTATAAGTTAGGCGGCCGAGTAAATCAGCAGCTCCTGACCCGCGGATCGGGCCAGGATTTTTTTTAAATCACGGGTCGGGTCGGGTCAGGAGGTTTTTGAAATCTCACGGGTCGGGTCGGGTTGCCCTTACCCGATCCGCCAGATGTGACCCGACCCGTTTTAGCCCTGACTACAGCAATACAGTAGAAGACTCACTCCGTACGTGCAACGTCGTTAACATCAGAAAAGTCACTCGAAAAAGTCGACAACATTGATACACATGAACTCACTTGAGACCGTGTCGATCCAATCCCCCACATGGTTCCAGCCGGGGACGAGCGAAGGCCCTTCCACGTTCACAAACTGCATATGGTTCACGTGCAGGTGGAACGGGTGCTGCTCCGACCCCAACAAGTTCCATTGCTGCACCCCATCGGCGCTCATGTTCATCAGGAAATCCTCGGGCCCCGTGAAGTACTTGCCGCCGATCGTCTCCCTGACTAGCAGCCCCAGAGTGTCTGACTGATTGAAGTCTAGGCCGGCGAGGTCTTCAAGGTAGTACGGTCTGCCGTGTTCCGAGAGAGATTTGAACCAGTACACGATACATGTGAGGTCGTAGGAGATGGGTTTGGCGTCACAAGCTACGGTCGGAAACGGACATGCGGGCGGAGTCGTGGTCGGATTTGAGATTGAGTTGAAGTCGGAGTACGGATCGCAGTTGGAATGGGAGTTGCAACCTGATGAAGGGAGTCGGTGTTAGGATCGGACTTCCAACCGGAGTTGGGATCGGGGTTGGAATGGGGGTCTAAACTGGATAAACGGAGCCAGAGATGGATTCGGAGTCTACATTGGACGAATGTATTTTGGTATCGGGCGAATGGAGTTGGCGTAGAAGTATCGTTTTTCAAATACGAATCGAGATCGGACAAATGTAGTTGCAGTCACATCATATCAACAGCTCAAATCGGGTGAAGCACGTCAACGTTGGATTCGAATGGACGGAGGAAGGGCTAGACGGAGGGAGGGAGGGAGGGAAGGAGGGCATGTTGCGAAAAGGCGACCAAAGGAAATGGGGGGGGGAGGTGGAGACTCGTTCCAGCCCGGCAATAGCTTCTGACGAGATGACGTAACTTGTTAACGGCGATACCCATACCCATACACTATGGACCGCAATCTGAGGACTACTTGGAATGAACGCTGACAAACTAACAAGCGGTCTATACTTGGGGACAGAGTGCTAAGTCAAATAATCACCGAGTCAACTAATCATTATGTGGAGATGTCTCACCTGCACGGCGTCCACGTCTCTAGGTCATCGTCGGCATCGGCCGAGCCCGCCTCAGCCCTGAGCACCGCGATTGGCACGGTATCTCCACCGGTAAGCGCGGATTTTATTCTAACGTCGAAGTTCCCAGCACTCGAGCAGCGTATCGCCGCATCAACCCTGCACACAACCACAACGAACACAAAGATAGCAAGCAGGATACAGCAGTAATATCAGTATATATATGAAAACAACTATTAATATAGCAAGAGCACGTCACCACCAGCACGAACAAAACGAAAAAAACAGCGCGGCAAGATCGAGGGACAGGGTAGGGTAGAGGGTGGAACGGTTGGGGGGGGGGGGGGGTTGTTTCAGACGTGCGCGCTGTAATTTTCAAATGGCAACAGGCGAGGACGGATCGATTGAGCAATTGAAAGACAAAACGAATGTTGCAGTACGATGCGGTGCGACCCAAGAACGAATCAAGACAAGGTTGATATTCGATGCCGATGTCGATCGCCATGCCGCCGTCGCCTCTTCGGTTCTCACCGACCCTCTGTCATAGTGCCTTTGTGACTGTCATGTGACTTGTGGCTAGAGACGGTCACTACAGGAGTTACATGTGACAAATACAACACTGGTATAAATGGTGACTTTGTGACTACGAACGAGTGACTCCTGCTGGGATTTACTATATTAATAGTGGCCACTGGACTTGCACATGAAACAAATCGCTGACTGTACACGACGTATACATGTTGGAAGAGAGAAAGATAGAGTGGTCACCTGGAAGCTGCCGTGAAAAAGAGCACGGGCTCCATCCTAGGCACCTCTCCCAGGTACACTCCGTCCTTCGCCAACACGCCCATCTCGCAGTCACCGTCCGGGTCTAGTAGAGAGATGGCGTGATTCGCTCCGTGTCCAGCGAACGCCATTCGGAAGCGCATCCAGACTCCGGCGGTCATCTCGATCGTCGGAACCACTTGGCCGCTCACGAGGTAGTGGCTGAAAGACAAGGACAAGGACAAGGCAGGCAGAGGCATCACGACGACAACGTCGTTAAAAAAAAGCATGACATACTATTACGGGGGACTTAATAGGACCTGTTATACACAAAAACCTATCTATTTAACCATTTTTACTAACAATATTTGGTCCTATTAACTATGGTCCCCCGGAATAGAATTAGTCGGAATCAGCCCAGATAGCTCCGCCGAAGGCACTTTGTCATGCACGTGTACCAGGTATATGCGTATATTCCATGCGTAATCCTTCACATCTGACCAGTATTTCCATCATGTGCATACCCGTCGGCATCCGGCCCGCAGTGTCCGTGCTGGTCCTTCACTTCATCGTCTAGTCCAGAGAGCTACCTCGTACCATCACTATTAATAGTGATACAACACATTATCACCTCCGCCGTGAAGAGGTAGGAGATACCGATACCATGGTACATATTTATACAAATAATAGCTGGACAATAGATTGCCGCGCAACTCTCAACCCCTTTAGGAGCGCAGTCTCTTTCGATCACTCTTGCGGACAAACCACCCAAATTATAATGAGTAGTTTGTCCTTAAAACGGGACTGCAGTCCTGGAAGGGTAAATATACCACACCCCCTGCTTTTACCAATTTTCCACAGCGGGTGGAATGCAACCGCCGAGCGACGACGTATCCACGGAAATAGCTCACCGAGGTGATGCCACAGGCACCATTGGCGTTGTCTGTGCCCCCCTATGTCATACTTCAAGATAAAATCGAGACGGAAATTCGTCTTAGGGGGTGTGTAATCTTGCGTGGTATACGGCAGTTGGCAGTATAGGAATAGGACAGTAGGATAGACAGTACACGAAAAAGAGAAGCCGACCGTGGGTACCGAAAACGCGAGACTTTCAAAAACGTGCACCCTATGTATATGGCGTTTCATGCATGATACTACTGTAAACGTACATTGAGGTGGCAGTGGTGCTGTACAGCTCGTCACCGCAGGCGTCCCTGTCAAACAAAGACAGCTCTGGGTTCATTTCCTGTACGATAGATACGATGCAGACGATACGACCATGGGGGGAAGGGAGAAGGAAAGAAGAACGAGGACGTACATAAATATGTTACGCGATGGGACTTTTCCTACAAGCCAACCTCAAACCATTGTCCAACTTCGAAAACGATCCCACCCTAATTTCAAGTAGCTTATACCCACAAAGGTGACTGCAGCTATAAAGACGACCAGAGCAACAGCGGCAGTAAGTAACCCTACAGTACCCATAGAATGTACCGGTGGTATGGCCCATATGCTGCTGGACGACTCTGCACGACCATGGAAGAGAAGGATGAACAAAACAGCGACAAATTATCTTACAAGTACAAAAATATTATTCGCGCGTATGCGGTTACATGGGCGACTTGTGCAGCGTCAAAGCTAACGGGCGAACGCGCTATCCAGCACAAATGGTTGAATGCGACCAAACGGACACCATCATGATGCTGCACAATTTCATAGAACGCCACGCCCCCCACCGTAACTACGCAGCATATGTACATACCACCAGCGACACACCACCCGGCAACTCAGGATGTCCAGGCGGATCGCAACTTCTGATTGACTGCAAGTTTTTGAATGCAAGTTGAAACCGTCACCTGTATGGTAAGCACGATCTCCGGCATGTTGGCTATCTGGTCGGGGATGGCGTGGATGTCTGGTCTGTCTTGGATGATGAGGGCCCCCATGGCACCCCCGCCCATCTGCAGGGAAGTAGAGCCGTGGTGGTGGGGGTGATACCAGAAGGTTCCTCCGGCATGGTCACACGGAATCGTGTACTCGTCTGAAGCAAGACGCCGAGCGGGAAATAATGAAAAAAAACAGGGAGGGTGAACAGATTGAGTTACAGTAATTGGCTCTGCTCAAAAGGAACCTGCAAGGTCCCTCTTGACACAATGTCAGGGGCCGAGCAAATAACACGTCCAACTACCTTTTTGGCACTGCAACATTTTCAAAGATGGTTAATATCTCGTACCTGGTACCTGGTATACCGGTAGTACTATTTGATACCTGGTATTACTAATAGTGTTCAATAGTGTTGGAGGAATCTGTACCGGCGTACTGTCATCCCATGCCGTTCCAAGTTTTTTTCCCAGGATTTGATGCACAAGCGTTGCGACTTACGAAAGGCGCACCGGTGTGCAAGATGTTGCACCAGATTCTAGCACCCACCGTCCTCGGCGGGCTTTGGTTCCTCGTTCTCACATGTATGACTCTCTCCCGGGGTGATTTTGACGTACAGAACGTCATCGGCGGGACTCTCGCCCGAGATGTGCAGTCCATGGGTGTGTATGTTGGTGGTATTGGGATCCTTCATTGTGTTCCACTTCCCGCCCGGGTTAGGCCCCTCTAGAGAGTTCGTCACAGTGACCTGGTACGTCTGGCACGCTTCCATTCGCATCGTCGGGCCCGGGATCTGATTTGGCCATAAAAGCATAAAACGGCCAACGAGATCGATCGAAAAAGGAGAAAGTGGGAGCAAGCGTAAGTGCAAGCGGAAGTGTAATGAGGCGAAAGGACAGGGGAAAAGCGGCAATCGAGAAATCCAAAGACCTAAAAGAGCGATGGCACAACGGCGGTGCCGGAGGGTAAGGTAACAACACTAGTGTAGGGTCTGCAGCAGTAGTTTACAGCAGAAGAGTCTACCGCCTCGCCAAAAGAGGACCATTTCCCCCCATGAACCATACGCGCGGGATGCCTTAATGGTTTCCTGCTTGACCTTCGCCCAAATCACTCCAGCCACTGCAGCACCAGGCCATCTATGACAGCGGAGCGAGTACCCCGTGGCGTGAATCACCGCCGACCATCAACGCCGATAACACCGCCGTTCAAAACACCGTTTCCTCTACGTTGGACAAGGAACGCTGGTCAAGGCCTTCTGGCAAAGCCTAGGGCAACAGGCCATGACACTCACGCGCGACTGAAGCACCGACCAAATGATACCCACCGCACTCTACCACCCACCTACTAAGTATATATACATAATAGTCAACGCAGTACGTAGTCAGTAGTGCATGCAGAAAATCGGCCAAGCCGGGTGCATCAACTTCGTTATGAACAACGACCCAAAACACCAATTTAAAACACAGCAAAACAAATCAACGCTCTCCCCCCGAGTCCTGCCTTCTCCTTTCCCCCCTCTTCCCTTTCGTGCATACCTGGTACTGGTACTGGTACGTACCAGGTACGCCGTATCACATAAACTTTCAATTCGTTTTGACTGCAGTCCCCGATCAAACAATCCTCAGCACGTCGCGACGAAGGAAGCACAGCAACATCGAAACCAACAACACCACCAAAACCAAAGTAACCACAACGAGACCAAACGAAAGCAGACAGCACACCTGTCCGTTGAATCCGCGCGTGGTGGTCACTCCCCAGAAGTTGTCCAACGTCACCACCCCGACCTCCACTTCCCCGACAAACATCCCCGAAGCTTCGTCCAACTCCCACTCCAGCTCGGGCGGCGACTCCAGCGCGCCTCCGATGGGTGCCGCGACCGGCGAAACGGTCGGGGCAGGTGCAACTGTCGGAGCGGACTGGGGAGCGGCCGTCGGTACTTCCGTCATACCGACGGCATTTCCAGCCACAATTTCCACAGACTTGGAGGAGGTTTCGTTCTGAGAAAGGAGGTAGGCGGAGGTAGGCGGAGGTAGGGAGTTGTATAGGTAGGGAGGCAATGAGGGAGGGAGGGGGAGAAGTACGGAGGGATAAGTCGGTGGAATGTTGTGGGCCCGATTGTACGGGTTGGCTCGCTGGACCCCCCCGCGCCGAGAGAACGAAATGCACACGTCGATACATGCAGAAGCAGCGCATCACAAAAATTGAACACTACGTTCTCGAGTGTTTTGTCGGCCGTCCAACTATTCATACGATGACTATTAATACTAAACGGAGCAGAGTTTACACGTGCTCTGTTTTTCCCTGTGCCCTGTTCAGTGCAGTCACTACGTTGTACCGGTAGCAGCATATAGCATATACCAGGTACAGCACGTCAACAAAAGCAAGGGCGCAGTTTGCTTGCTCCATACCAGTACTCTATAGCTCTACCATATTAGGGGATTCGTATCTGGTACTTCTATGTGCCTGGCATGTTTACGTCCTTCTTTCGCACCCATTACGCCTGGCTTGCCATGTGCGATGTCTTTTCTCTGTCACGCAGTTCGCGACCACAGAGCTTGAGTATCTCTTGAGTATCTCTTGAGTATCTCTTGGATATCTCTTGGATATCTCCTGAGTATCTCTTGAGTATCTCTTGAGTATCTCCTGAGTATCTCCTGAGTATCTCTTGAGTATCTCTTGAGTATCTCTTGAGTATCTCTTGAGTATCTCTTGAGTATCTCTTGAGTATCTCTTGAGTATCTCTTGAGTATCTCTTGAGTATCTCTTGAGTATCTCTTGAGTATCTCTTGAGTATCTCTTGAGTATCTCTTGAGTATCTCTTGAGTATCTCTTGAGGGTCTCTTGCGTATCTCTGGGGTGAAGCATCATGACGTAAATTGTGTGCCCTTCTCGCTCTGGCTTCAAATAACCAACACGGAAATATGGGCGTGCTTCTCTGTCTGGGGAGAAGAATCAGCGCGGACACTGCGCTAGACTGCTGTCTGGTACTGTAGTAGATGCCGATGCCGATGGGTGGAAACTACGGTTGAAATGCGAAAACATATACCTACCAAAAGACAAAAAAAAACAGAACAGGACAGTTAGTAAAATGGCACTACAGAAAAAAAAACATACGTAGGTACCAGGTACGAAGTATGTAGACGAGGTACACACCAGCGAGTTTGTGGCCTGGACTGTGGCTTCAAAGGCACCGTCTTCCGCGTAGGTGCAGACGTGCGTTCTCCCGTTAGCAACGGTCCAGTCGCTCGTAGCCTCGAACTTTCCGTCTCCTTCGCAGTCCCAGTTTAGGCTAACAATCCCTTCGGCGTCGGATGAGTTTGAGGCGTCAAGGGTAACCTCCAAAGGCAACTGCACAACAAAAAAAAAAAAATGCAACCAAAACAACAACGGGCGTGCCAGCAAACATGTTCGGTCGAGTCAAGGGTAACATCAAAAGGCAATTCCATAAAACAAAGGAACCAACAACAAAAATGCGACAAAAAAGGGCGCACAAGCACAAGCAGACATGCTATTGCCGGTAATAGGAGGGCGGGGTTTTGGTCGCATCAAGGCAGGGTCTCTCTTGACCTCATTATACCATGCGATGCGATGAGTTTCCGTGTATGGAGAGGCGCGGTCAGTAAAAAAAAAGTATGGGGGTCAAACCACGGTCTGCTAGAGTACAAGTGCTTATGAATACGAGTTATGAGTAGTGGCGATCTGCTAGAGTCTACTACTATAGTACTGGTATCATAGCAGTATGGGCCCGCCAATAATAAGCTTACCTAATACGACACCAGGTATGAGCAAGTGTTAGAACCATACTGTGACACCATGCTTGAACAACCTTGAGCATACTCGTAGGCTATTAATACCATAGGCTATTGTACGCCAGAACCTGGTAGGGTCTACAGCAGTAGTGCAGCGCTCGTTGTTGAGCACGATTACTCACTACTGCTGTAATCCAATTTTACTGAGTGCCCCCCAAAAAGTGAGTAATGTGTTCAAGCTAACATGGTAATAATATGGTGGTGTGTATTTGTCAATTGTGGCTCTATACTGCTGTGCTGTCTATTTTGCGCCGAACCAGTCTACATCAACTAAATATACTATTAATACTAAACTGTTATTATCTTCAAAACAGTACTATTACGGGGGGGCATAGTATATAGAACCAACTACTGCTGTTATTAATAGTGAAAGTAAGAAAATATATACCAGGTAGGTTTTTGTGTGTACCGTAGGTCCTGTTTACTGTGGTCCCCCGTAATATTATTAATATCATTCTCATCACCTGCCATAGTTGCAATATGAGGTAAAATACTGGTTTAGTTATGTAATTTCCTGTCAATGCCGTATCCCATTGATCTCGTTACTACACTATCGATAGTGCTGCTGCTGTATGGTCATACATAGTCATGATATGATACACATCAGGATGAGGATAGACACGATATGATAGCGAGCTGAGGTGGGGCATCTCCCAGCACGATCCTCCCGATGCCTTCTAAAGCCACCTACCCCCGCAGAGTGGACCAGGTCATTCCTATCACTGCTGTACATTACTACTGTATCATATTCCATTGGCCAACCATCACTATCTGCCGACTGCCGAGTCTGGAGACATGACCAGCGGCGCAAAGCCTGCCTTTTCATTCAATCCTTCGAGGCACAAGACTAACAATCAACACGTTTACTAAAAAAAATCAACGTCAACGCTGCGTACAACAATACTGGGGAAAAAATAATCGAGGACGCTTGGCTGCCAAAATCGGATCGGCACTTTTTCTGTAAAACAGCAAAGAAGCCAGCTCTGGTCGCTGTGAGATCGAGTATTTCGCCGAAGCTCGTCTTCGCAAGCTGCGAGTGATACTGCTGTGATACTACTCGTACGTTGAAGCTCAATGCCCATCGGCAGCCGTCAAGGAATTCCCCACACTGGAAATACTATATGAAATTCAAGGAGGTCTTGGCGGGTTGAAAACATGAATAGGCCGTCAAATGACCAGATCGTCAAACGTGTGAAAATCAGTGATGTCGGATTACGGCTGGAAATTCTCGTGCTTAAAGTAATTACGCCATTTTCGGACATATTACATTCCTACGGGTAATCGCAGCAAAACGGGGGACGTTCAAGACACATCCCCGCTGGGATCAACAGACACGTACATGAATGTTAGAAAAACCTTCTTGCTTTTATTTTATTTTATTCGTTTCACCCAGTATACCAGGTATGTACGAACTGTTTTTCTTCCTGCTGTATGTAGCGCCTCAAACTTCTTACGGATACCAGCGTGCTTGGACTTCGTCGCTATCCAAGATGCTATCGCCATGGTTGCCGCAGGTCGCAGGGACACAGCACAATCTCAAAAGTGGAAACACGGGAGGCAGGAGCTGCCCTGGTGGGATGCAAAAGTGCTTGAAAAGGTGGCAAAATGTAGGGAATGTAGACTAAAAATGTTACGTAACAAACGCTACTCGAATTTAAGGCTTCTAAACTCGCTTTCCACCACAAGAAAAAAACTGGTTTCCTGTAGAAATGTATGGCCTTAGTATATATGGGGCAGGGGGCCTACAGTAACTACCGCGGCCCATCCTCATTACTTACCGCCAAATCAGCCTCGCCGTAACGAGGAAATGCGGTAATCCGACATCATTGGTGAAAATGCCTGCAAAACTGAGTGTGGAGCGTCAAACGTATGAATAGATGAATAGACGGTCAACTACTGCTGTGAGCTGTAAAGCTCACCGGGCCATCGACAACGTCGGCCTCAAGCACGATGCTTGGTCCCCCCGAAGACAGAGGCCCTCCGACAGCAGATATTCTCATGAGGATAGAGAACTTCGCGTCGATGGCGTACAGGACACCTGCACAAACAAACCAACATTTATGGGTTGAATTGGCCCACGACACGAAGTGCGGTGAGCTTGATTCTTTTACCAGGTAATATTTTTGCCAATCCGCCGGAGGATAAATAAACAAACAAAAAACAACGAACACACCGACGAACGAACCAACAAAGAAAACTTCAAATATGAGCTTATTTTACTGGGGACCCTATTACGGGGGATCATAGTTATTAGGACCAAATATGGTTAATGAAAATGGTTAAATATAAAGGTGTTTATGTATACCATAGGTCCTATTAACTATGGTCCCTCGTAATAGTAAATACGACTTACGGTACACACAAAAACCACTATATTTCCCTATTTTTACTACCAATCTTTGGTCCTATTTACTACAGTCCCCCGAAATAGTACTTACCGAAATCCTATACGAGTCGTACCTGGTAGCAAGTATAGTGCCCCCGAATTGCCAAAATAGTAAATTACAACCCACATACGTTCGGTATAGCAGCTGCCATATATATGAAGTATCTCTCGATACACAAAAGTACAGCAGTATGTGGAGGACAGGGTTCGTACACAGAGTAGTACTTGGCAAGTGTAGCCTACCGCACCCGAAAAGTGGCTTTACAGTACTAACTACTGTACTAGTGTGGTCAAGGGTGTGTTCAGTATGTTCAGTAGTGTTAGTCCAAGAAGGGTACTTCGTTATGTACTCTGGCTCAGGGGTACCCTGGTATAAAAGCTGATTTGTTGGTCATACCCGGCTAAGTACCCGCGTTACTATTAATAAATCACGCACCTGAAGTGCACCATTAATAGCCCAACAGTAGAGTTTGCTCTATTTCATCATCACTCATGACTCTTGAATACCCATACAGCAGTCCTCATAGTATTAATAGTTGGTATACGAGGAGTCCGACTTTACCGAACAATATACAAAATAGTGAGGGCGGCAACAAGACGTGTATCTTGGCAAGGATAGGCGTATCAACAACACCCACCTGACAGGAATGGAAACCAAAATGCAATGGTGTACTATTACGGGGGACCATAGTTAATAGGACCAATGGTATACATAAAAACCTACATATTTAACCATTTTTACCAACATTATTTGGTCCTATTAACTATGGTCCCCCGTAATAGGGCTATTGTTGTTCTGAATTCTCGATGTTGTTGTCGTTGCTGTTGTAAAGGCAACAAGGCAACGTTAACGCCCCATCTACCATGGCGCCATACCTGTCTTCGGGTCTGCATTGAAGTCGACGATAGCCCGGCCTTCGAAGAGGACGTGCGGCGTGGTCCAGTCCACCTTGCCCGTCTTCTCATTCATGTCAAAATAGAAAGCACAGTCCTGTCGATCACGCATTCGTATCATCGGAAGCGACAGGCGATAGACACCAGGCGGAAAGGGGAGGCGTTGCAGGCTAGTTGCTGCTCCCAAGGCCTAACGTAAGTCATGTTCCCAACGCCTAACGGTAGTAAATTCGTACGGAGTATCATATCGTGAGTAGCAGTCGTCGGGAATGAACAGTACTGCGAAATACTTCAAGTCATATTTTTTGTCGGACTTGTTCATGTTCACGTCTTCTGAAGTAACGTACGTCAACTACCTTGGCGTCTTCTGACCTACCCAATATAGGGAGCAAACGAACGTCTCTGCCTGTCCGACATGAGTAGCATAATCAAAACTACAAGCAGTAGTATGAATAGTGGAGTACTGTACACTCTACTTTAGCGAATGGTAGCTCAAACGGTCAAGCCTAACGGCAACGGACGGTAATGTTCCCCCGGGGTACATTAGATCAACCGAGGCTGCCAACCGTTGGCAGTCATCTACAGCAGTAGTACAGCAGTTATACTTCGTACAGCATATATACATTATTAATAGTAATGCTACACAGCGCGTACTAAATTGATAGGAATTATTAATAGTAGAAATACTGTAGTTCAAAGGTAGACATACTCTGTAGATCAGATGCAGCAGTCACGAGGCATAAACCAAAGAACAAAAACACTGCTTAAGAATGAAAAGAGGTGTGGCATACCGTCCCAGGTGCGTAATAGAGGGAATAGAGAGGAAATGGAGGCGTTCCTATAAAGCATGTATTTCCACATTTTAATTGTCGTCACAGCGAGCGACTAGGACCGATGAACACATAAAACCACCCGTTATCTCGTCATGCCGCTCTCTACGCCCCCCCCCTTCAGCCCCCTAAATATCAGACACGAAGATCGTACGGCACATAGCATACTACATGCCGGTACGGCTTACCGCGTTCTGTATATATAATATCTGGCACCTCGTATGACATATATACGACAAACTGCATATGAGACTATCAGGGCGTGTCTTAACTTCCACCAAAGAGCATGGGAACGAGCGGAACGGAACGAGGCTGTTCGTGGTCATTCGTTCCGTTCCTACCTAAAAAATGTGTTTGGGTCCATGCAGAATCCTGGGCCTCGCCAGCCGAATCGGCACGAGCGGTATCCTTTGCACATGCCAAAGAAAATTGGTGTCCACATCCATCTTCGGTGGTGTCCATCTACATCAAATAATCTGCTATTTGTTCCCGTTCGGTCGGGCCGTTCGGTCTTCCCAAACAAGAAAAAGGGGTGCAACACTTCTTCTTCCTCTTCCTAGACATACTGTTTTTCCCGGGCTGCACTGAATCTAATCGTTTCCCACAACCAATCAACACCAATTCATGCGGCAAATAATATTCCATTCGGTTCGTTCCAATGCTCTCTGGGGGGGGTTAAGACACACCCTCAATAGACATAATACAGACTGCGGCTGCTCTAATCAAAGTAGTCGTCGCTGGGACGACATGCTGCATTGCGTATGAAACACGACACACTGCATACGACATACCTGGCACAACGTAAGATGCACCGGTATGATAGCAGTTCACTACACCACAAAGAAATTTCGCTCTGACCTTGGAGTAGTCGCCGATGAAGAGCGCGTTGAGGTAACGCTCCGGGAGATGAGCGCCCATGTAGATGTATGCGGCTGACACAGAAGACTGAGTGTTGGCGCAGATGTCCGGGTACTCAGGGTCGACCACACCTATTCATTTACACAGTAGAATATTAGGAGTTTACAACCGTCAAGGCGTGTTGGTTGAGTAGGTCGCAGCCGTCAAGGCATACGTTGAGGAGTTCATAACAGACAGTGACGGGTGTGGCGGTGTGGCAGGGTCGGAGTGAGGGTTAGGGGGGAGGGGGGGGGGGCAACGTTGGAAAGAGAGAGCGACGGCCACGTTTCATGTACGCAGTACCATATACTGCTGTGCTCTTGTGTCGTACCGAGGGGATATCGAGAGGAGAGGTATTAAGCTACAATAGTACGCGGGGGGGGGGGGCGGACGTTGGCGAGGTGAGCGCCAGCCATAAAAATGAGTGCTTTGTACAGCAGTACCTCTGAATAGAAATTAAAATAATAAAGTATGAATAGTACTAGCTGAATAGAAATCAAAATATTAAAGTATGAATAGTACTAGCATGTCACTACTGCTGTACCATACGGTAATAGGTTTGGTAACATGCCTCTCTCATATATATATATATATAAAATCAGACAACAGCTGTGAGATCGAGGATTTCGTCGAAACTCATCTTTGCAAGCTTTGTGTGATACTTCGATCGCGCGTACTAAGGGTTTAAAGTATATCCTCATGCAGGATATACGTTTCGTAAATGAGAAAGTCAATCTCATATATATGGGACTGCGGCTGAGCGCTTAAAATCAACATCATGTGAGAGATGTTACCATCAATAATAACATCAATAATACACCGTAGTCTACTGCTGTTGTAGTCCAACAACAGGTTAAGGTCACCACTCTGTTACAAATGGTGTACGACTAGGGCTAATAAGCTGATAAGTTACCGTCGCTGTAGGTGAAGGCCGGCGGCACCCAGTCCACCTCCCCTTCCAAGGCTTTCTCCTTCAAAGCGTCGTAGTCGATGTCTAATGGCAGGCCTAGGGTAGTACCGCGGACGGCGTCGCAAGCATCACTCTCATTGTCCACAAGCCACCTGTGACGTAATTTAAGCATCCACGGCAGACACCGGAACCACGAAAGTTAGTGCGCACTCCGTATAAATATAAATATGACTATTATATAATAGTACGTAAGAGGCACAACCAACCGTGTTTGCGCAGCTATGATATAGAGGAACAATGATAGTTGTATACCAGATAGTTGTATACCAGTATGTGAATAGAAAGAACGGTTTGATGTGAAGAACACACACATACTGAGTACTGTCTGTTGAAATGTACCGTGAAAGGCTACCACCCCGGTCATGATCGAAGCAAGACAGCGCCACGGGGGGGCATAACAGCATTAATAGTGTCATGAATGTAACGGTAGCCATAAATCCTGTTGCGTATGCATAGCAAGACCTGCCCTCGGCCAAACCACTGCAAGCATCCACCTGACTGATACAATACCAAGTAATAGTCACAACACGGCTATTCGCACGAGTACCTTTGGCTAGCGCTATCGTATCACATTGTACCACACCAAGTATCATATCGCACCAAATCTGATGGCATAATATCCGAATTTATCCATGAGTCCGAATGTGGCTCATTACTGCTGCTTATATCATACCTGGTACTCAGTTATCACGTGGAACACTACTATTAATATTAATACTGTACAATGTGCTATTACTAGACCACGCTGTTATGCTGTGCAGTGCAATGCTATGCTGCGTTATGCCATGTTATACTATGCCATGGCATATTTTGGCAGCACTACTCTAACACTTACACTATACCTGGTACGTGTAAAACTCACTGGTTCGTGAAGGGAGGGATCCAAGCATCGCCCTCGATGCACGGCCATCCGTGATTGCCCAAGCTAGCCCCCAGCGGAGTCGCGAGAGGGTCGGGTACCACCTTGATGCTCTCCATTGTATCCAGACCAACGTCGGCGATGATGACGTCATCGGACACGGGGGCCACCGTCAACCGGAACGGGTTTCTGAAACCCTTGGCTTCCAGCTGACACCACAAAAGTGGCACAAAAGAGGCGGTAGATGTACGATACGGGCGTCAGCGTGTCAGATAGAGCAGATTACCTGGTAGGCACTTCAGCACCCAGAAGCCTAGAGCAACCGAACGCGGTAGTATTGCGATAGAAATGCGGTGCTGAGTCGACAAGCGTCACCTCTGCACCCTAAAAACACGGCTTAAAAACCACAGCTGTGGCCCGACAAACTTGTTTCAAGCTGCGTGATACTTCGGATTTTGAAGCACACTTTTGAAGTACCGTTTTGAAGCGCTCTGTAGAAGCACTCTACTAAAGCACTCTCTCAAGTCTCGCACGACAGGAGCGTCGCCAGCATACATCGTACTGCTGAACACGCAACCCAGAAGACAGCTGACCTTAGCTGAGAGCACTTAGAACACATGACGCACAAGGTATCGGCATACAGCATAACGTCAGAGTAGTGTTTTCGCAATCGGTCCGTCTGTGTAATTGGAGTATTTACAGTAGTATGTACCAGTACCGCACCAGCTATGTATGTACGTTTCGCAGCAACTGCGGTGCCGCGTTTCGAAAATCAGAGCAACACCAGCAAATACCCTGGAAACAACCGCGCAGGTCGATGTCTCACAAAGAAGTCTTCATCCCGTACGAGGAATCCAGTGGTGGAAGCATCGCCCGTGGCAGGCTTGACCAGCGATTCAGACAAAATCCTTAGCAGCTTGCCCTCGTTGAAGTCGTCCCTCTGAGCGCGGAAATTTCCCTGCGGGAGGTCTACCGACGGTCTCAAGCACGTGTTTTCTTCCTGGTCTCCCGGGTCTCGTTGGTCAGCCTGACCAACCATGGTAGGCGTACACAAAAAAATGGAGGCGTGAGAGCGCGCAGGGGGAGTGGGGGAGTCAGTTACCGTCAACTGTGATCGTGATTTAGTGCAGCTCGTGGCTATTTAATACCAGGTACTTAATGATCGTACGGTGACAAGAGAGGGCACACACAAACACACGCTAACGTATGCCAGCGAGTAGGACACACAGCATAGCCGTTGATGACTTCATTTGATGGACGTATTATGGATCATGGGAAACGCTACACCTGCCGCATCAATTTTGGTCACTCGGGTAACATCTACCAGTATATATGTATACCAGGTACCTGATAACCTTCTCCCCAGTCAACGCTCTGTAGCCTCGCTCAAGACTACATACACCCTCTTGAAAAAAACAATGTGGGCTCGACGTGCGCTCCAGTCATCTACCTGGTATAACGCCTTCCAAACGATATACACGTCGGACAGATCATGATCTTGAGTAGATCATCTGGATCCTCTTGTGCCGTTATGATAAATAGTGCAGGATCTTGTTACTACTGCTGTAGTACAGATCCCACCACGGGAACCTATCCTACAGTATTAATAGTAGTTTAATATAACATGCAGATTACACGGCCCCAAGCGGCAACACGAGCTAGATCATATCATACCTGGTACTGGTATACAGCAGTAGATCCAGCAATATATCTGCTATGGAATATGTTACATGCAGAGCAAATGGGAATGATTTCTATTAATAATATACTTATTAAAACTATTCTCACTTCGAGATGTGAAACAGGAACAACACCCCCTCCGCCCGCCGCATTTTGCAAATCAAATGGCCAACGAACCAGCCCAGCCGTCGACAGATGGTATTCTCCCGCCTCCACCTTCCATTCTCCTATTCGCGACCAATAGCCTTTGCGGCTTTTGATGATTGTTCGTATATACTATAAATACCAGGGTACCTAAATTCCGCGATTCGCCGGTAGAATAATACCATACCATGTACCATCAACTTCTGTACCGGGTATTAATACCAGGTACAGCACTATTAATAGATGATACCGGCTTACCTTAGACATGTCCCCCACGGTGAGCGCCATGTCACCATTAGCCAAGAACGCCATCCCCCCACCCCCATGATGGTTGGATCCGGTGCACCAGTCATTGATCAAGATTTCCTGCGCCCCGCATGTTACGGCCCCAGTGGCCTCGTTCAAATCCACCTCCACACGAACCAATCGGTGATCCTTCTCGCAGAAAAACGGTATCACAAGGCAGTCATCCTCGTATCTGCGGGCAGCGCGGGCAGGGGCAAATGGTCAAGGTACCCAACTACCGCAACACACGGTATCAGGCAATCGTCATCACATAATATGATGATGCGTGAGACTAATAATTACGGGGGAGGGGGCATACAAAAACATAGTAATACAAGTAATACACAGTAATACATACCTGGTACCTGGTAGTAACCAGAACTCACGATGGACCCAAAAATAACGTACACCGCTGTGTTACACACGATATTTACTATCATTACTATCATTATGAATACTAATCTAATATGATAATGGTATGTCCCCCCGAAACGGTCAAGGTTGGGCGTTAGGAGCACCACTGCCACCTACAGGCATGAGAGAGTCTTACAGTCTTCTAGTCTTACAGGAAAACCTACAAAGCATGCTGCCGCATTACTTGCGAAAACAATGGCATTGTATCGCCAGAGAGGACTGCCCCTACATTGTGACCTTGACGATGATCACTGATGCTCTCCCTTCTGCCTTCTCTTTTCGCTACGAGGCTGTAAGTAAACTGGACTACTGGGCCAACGCCGCTACCTCTACAGCAGTGCTTGGATTGGATAACACCTCATCCTATACTACTGCTGTATTACGGGGGACCATAGTTAATAGGACCAAATATTGTTAGTAGAAATGATTAAATACATAGGTTTTTATGTATACCACAGGTCCTATTAAATATGGTCCCCCGTAAAAGAGAAGAGTGAGAGTAGTGTCCTACTGGTGTTGGTGATTGTAGGAAACACGTCCGTTGTTCGAGAGTGTGCGTTGTCTTCAGATATATCTGGTATCGTATTTAATACCTGGTATTAATAGTATTTTATACACTAATGATACTTGCATAATAAAACCATAAAACCGATATATCCTATACGAGTCGACTGATGGTGTAACACCCAACGAGTAAAACAGTAAACAAACAAGTGCTGGTATGCTATATATACCCTATACCGTACACATGCATACGCAAAAATAGACAATCATACGATACGAGCAGACTTTTCATGTATGAACAGCAGCATGAACAAGAACAGTAGCAGCTGACGTACAGTAGTAGATAACCGCAGAGAAGCAAGCGGACTTTCGTGCCCAACAGATCCCGAGTCTGAGTTATCCGCTCGAAATCGAGCTCCTCGCAGCACAGGTAAGCACGGGTGAGGAGTGAGGCAGGCAGGGGTGGCAGGTGACACGTGGCACGGAAGCTTACAATATATTTCAAGCTTTGGAGAACCATATTATACTCGAATATACCATGAAATATGGGCTGAATAAAATACGGTTACGCACGTGCCGTGCTACACCTGTTGACTACCAGTACAAGTCTTACGTATGGCAAGCAAGCCCTTACCCCACGTCATGAGTGTAGAGCATGAACCCATATGGAGAGGTCGGCCAGTCAGGGTGTAATCGGAAGTTCAGGAGCCCCAGATCGTTGTTGTCATAAACCTGTTGACAAGTTGTTGACAGGTCGGAAAAAAAAACAAGTGGGGTAAGTGCGGCTACGTACGTACTACCAGGTAATAGTTTTGTTTATTTTCAAACCCATTTATTATGTTGACCTTCTTGCTCCTGCTCCCCTCCCACAGTACTATTACGGTGGACCATGGCAAATAGGACCAAATACTGCTGTGGGTAAAAATGGGTAAATATATACCTGGTACCAGGTAGGTTTTTCGGTGTGCCGTAGGACTATGGCCCCTCGTAATAGTATCAATATTGACATTCGTAACGCAGACATGGGACCAAACTCGTAGCAGGCTCTTCCTCGCCCCTGCCCAACATGGTATATGCGTGCCTTGGACATTTTCGCGAGGACAGCAGTTCGGCCCTTTCTTTCCTCGTCGACTCGCGTCGTATACATACCAGGTATATACTGTAGATAGCATGGACATCAATACCAAGTAGCAAATTAAAGTACCAGTACTACTACTACAGCTGTAATATAGTAGTCTATTAATAGTCCTAACAGGAGCAAACAGAAAGTGAGCCTACAGACTCTTACGGCTTACGCTGCCCGCTCAATGAAGCGATTACAAAAACAAAAAAATAAAAAATACGGTACATTCGCGAAAAACAGGTTAATCTGCACATTTACATGGATTTGCCCCATACCAGGTACACCATGGTATGTAACAAAAACAGGCATGCTACCGTAGTATACAGGGGGGCATGTGTTGAGGCTGGCTGCTAAGTCGAGGAGCTGTATATCTCATCCAAAAACGGCCCTGATAAACGTGTACGAGTACCAGTTACGTACGTTTTAACCAGATAAACAATCAATCGATCCCATGGCCTACGGTAGGTCTCATCACGAAACATGCTATAAGTAATACTATCGTAGAAGGCTACGAGGTTGGGTAGTCCCTGAGTTGAGAAGCCCCATCAGTCAAAACCAGTGTAGTAGTGTAGTGTAGTGTAGTGTAGTGTAGTGTAGTGTAGTGTAGATAGTTTGGTCAGAAAGTGCTACCTGGTACCCCCTGTGGTAGCAGTCATCACGTTTACAGCAGTACATACTAAATGGGGGCTCGCTTTGACGAGTACCCGATACCGTAGGCACTTTGCGGGAGTCGCGTGTCGGTTTGTTTCTTTCAAAGAAGCACAACATCAGGCGCCGCGAAAAAAAAATGTTACAGGGTGTTTTGGGGACTCGCTTTGGCGAGAAGACACTACAATGTATCCGCGGGTATCATACTGCTGTAAGCGTGATTTCACCTTGACCGCGCTGGGAGCAAGTGCTTGGTATTCCAAGTCTAGGGTTAATACCATCAACTATTAATACTCGTATTAATAGTAATCTTAGATGGAGGACGCGGTACTGGATGCTCTGTTCTTGCCTTCGAGCGTGTAGCGTGGCTCCATGCCAAATGCAAAAAAGTAGTGTCTACGTAGGCCGGTTATTGATTGCAATGCTTGACATGTAGATAGTGTGTGAAAGTCTTAGTCCGTTGGGCTAAAGGTAAAAGGTTAATCGATCGCCTACCCAATTTAAGCCTCAAAAACTCTCTGTCCTGCCGTCGACGCCACTTGTTAAGATTACGGACAGCGGGATACTTTGTATCCCTGGGCAGGTCTGCCTATCAAGCCGGTACTCATTGGTACACTCACATGTTGTTGCTTGCTTAGAGACAGAAGAGTAGCTTTATTCCAGCTGCTTTATTCCTTTCGTGCACGACGGAGACTGAGACCACGCTCGTGCCTCTCTGGAAAACCCCTGATCTCCCCCTACGATACGCCTTCCAAGTACTACAAATACGATCCCAGTGCCAGAACCCAGGTAATTACCGGGCTTTCAATCTCATACAAAGCAGTATCATAACAAGTGCCCGTAGTATTAGGAGCAGCAGCAGCAGCAGCAAACCACTTGGACTGCTGCAGTAACTCACGCTCAAAAACTCAAGGCATGGCATGGAGAGGCAAAAGATTAAACCAAACCATGTTGTTGTGGGATCAGGTTTAACCCTTTTAGAACCGCAGTCCCTTTAGGGGGACAAACCACTCAAATTTCAAGTAGTTTGTCCCCAAAACGGAACTGCGGTTCTAAAGGGGTTAAAGAATAATTTCACAGAAGGCGCCTTTATCGCGCAACAAAAGTGATATACGAGTACGGTAGTCTTCTTTTCCACTACTGTATTGGCGTCGTCGGCAGGGCATGTGATGTTTCCAACAGGGTGGATTGCGGGTTGGATCCTTGCCGTCATTCCGTTGGAAAAAAAAGAAGGGAAATTCCTGGAGTTCCTCACGTCCCAAGAATCTGTAAAATATCCCCCCAATGGCTACTACTTTGTTGTTGTGTAATAATAAAACGCCCCGGTTATAACGGTGAGAGCGATGATGCGATCATTGCGAACTGACTCCATTGCCGAAATATCATCGGCATAAAAAAATGGGATATACTGCCTGCACTCGGATCTCCTCCAAGTTCCTGACATAGTCGGAGACATACACACTCATATACTTTGAGGGTATGATATGATATATCATACGTAAGTGGAGTGTTTGCGATTTTGTTTTTTATACTTTTACTTCTCCAAAAATTCTTCCGAGGTAACTTTTTGAGGTAAATTTCTGAAAAAAACGCGAAAAAGTACTTCAGCGAAGTCAGGATTTCATCAAAAGTTGCGGTAACTTTTGGCTCTCTGTTTCATTGGCCTACACGCACCGAGCATTATCCCGACGCAGAACGCATCATCTCAAATCTCGAAGGATCAAAACACCGAGCATCTTCCATGCCACCATGATGCTTGCTGTACGCATCACGACAACCGCTCGGAGCATAGAGGATCGAGAGGCGTAGCTCGAGTAAAGCGCGTACGAGCGGCGTTGGATTGTGCCAGCGGGCCGCCACCGCTGCTACGTACGGTACACGCTTTCGCCCACTTGGTGACGTGGAGGATGCTTCGTCCCAAAAAAGGACTCGTAATCACACTCGTATTCGTGCTCGCACAGGGCGCGACAGCTCGTGTATCATTTCGATTCCACCACACTGCAGCTGCAGCAGCAGCGGTAGAAGCGGCCGCGACAGCGGCGGCGTAGTGGAGCCCGCCGGCGCTGTGGCGTGCGTAGGCTGAGCGCAGCAGGAGCAGCAGCAGCAGGAGCAGCAGCAGGCAATCCAAAAAGGGAAGCTGGTTGGTGCTGGTGCTGGTACTGACACTGTTTATTTTTGTTGCTCAAGCTGTCCCTAGCTGCGGCTAGCGCTTGCTAGCTGCCGCTTGCTGTGCTGCTGCTTACAGTCGTGGGATGGCAGTGGTGGCACCGCTGTCAACTCTGCCGCCGAAACGTTGCTGGGCTGCCGTTGCTACTCCCAAGCTGTTTTTTTGTTTTTCGATTTTTTTCTTGTTTGTTCTCGCGTTTGCCTCACCTCCCTCCTTCCCGTCTTATTTTCGGAGGCGTCGCCTGCAGGATTTGATTTACCTCACTCGCAAACACACCGCAATCAGGAAGGGAAGGAAATTCACTTTTTTTAGCGCAAGTAAAGTTTTTTTTTTTTACCTCTGTCGCAAACACTATTACGGGGGGCCATAGTTAACAGGACCAAATATTGTTGGTAAAAATGGTTAAACATATGTATACGATAGGTCCTGTTAACTATGGCCCCCCGTAATAGTGTCAAGTTTCAAGTCTTGTTTCCACTACAAATATGAGTGGGGTTTCCACGGGACAAGGCGGGTCAGGTAAAATGGTATGCTGTCATCCGGCGTGTTGGCTGTGCAATGGAAGGCGTGTTTTTACGTCATACCAGGGGTACGTAGCACTTACTATTGGTTGTGTCATCCGGTGTTGGCACCTGTGTTGCATTACCCACAAAATGTTTTCTTAGGTGCAATAAAAAAACGCGAATACTATTGAAAACGGGGTTTGGCAGAGATCAGCCCCACAGAGGGCCTTTTGAGGCATTCTTCACGGTCACCGTGCTGCCCACTGAAGCCCCCAAATGACACAGGACGCTCAGAGGAACTCAATCAAGTCATGATAGAGCCTGTTCTGTGGCTGGCTGGCGCTTGGCCGTCCTAGGCTTGGATAAATTCGGTCCATCGCAGCTTCAAGCAAACGGCAGCTTCGGCCGAGGCAACTGCGCTGCCCGATTAGGCACTTTTCACGGCCGAGGTCCGACTCTAAGACCTTGACGAAACAGATTTCCGTGAGTGTGCTCGTATACAATCCATCAGGACAGAAAACGGAGTTATTTAGCGTGTTTCGACCGAGGGCAGCGAGAGCAGGAAGGATAGCCAGTTTGTGCATGTTTTTGGTGATATTTCAGGCACCATTCAAAGGTCGACCGTGGCAGCTGGAGGGACGATCCCTAAATTCGCAAGGCGGAAATGACATGACTGTCTGTTGTCTGTATGACGTGGTACGTGCTGGCCTTGCTAATACAGCAGCTACTGCTGTATCCTTGGGAAGAGCAGCGGCAGAGCGACGGAGCATGTTCTACACTTCTGCTGCCGGGCTATATATAAATGAGACAGACCTACCCAAATATAATGTGTACGTACAAGTGATGATACGGACATATTCTTCTACAGCAGCCAAAAGTATACTTGGCTCCAGTACAAGAAACTCAAATTCAAACGCCTGGAACCATATATTTTGCCGATTTTCGAACTTCAGCGACGAGGTCCGAGTGGAAACTTCTGCAGGGCACGGAAACTGCTGCCGCTTTGCCGCTTTGCCACCGTCACGGGAGTGCACCAAGGAGCAAGGAGCCCATATCTGCCTTGCAAAATATTGAATCAATGGCAAAAAAAATGAGCTAGAGCAGATTAACGAAATATCGACGACGAAAAAAACGGAAGTACAGGTGCTTCCAGGTATAAATTTGATTGTACAATTGGCCAAAATGAGTTTTTTTTGTGGGCAATGCAACGCAGGTGTTCGTGGTTGTGAGTTGGAAAGGAGGGCCGAGGGAACTTTGCTGTCATCCGGTGCTGGAGGTTGTGCGCTGCTTAAAACGGCCAGGAAAATTGAAAATTGCTTTGGTGTCTGCGGCGGTACGTAGTGCGTAGCTATGTACCACGTAGCTATTTTTTTATTTTTTTATTTTTTTTCCATCCCATTCATTATCTTCGCACATCTTCTCTCTCTCCTTCCAACTCGTAACTCAGATCCGGGGTCACATAGCAGGCTCTTCTCCCCCCTTCCCGCTACGGTACGTCCCTTCATTTTTTATCGCGAGAAGATTTCAGCATTTTCTTCCCTCGTCGACTCGCATCGAATTGTGCCTACCCACGCTGCAAGGCGCTCTCAACAATTGAATCCTTTTTTTATTTATTTTTGCAAATAAAGTCAAAGTCCGACCCTCCTGGGGCTCGAACCCAGGACTCAAACAAGTAGAATTCGAGGTTAACCACTTGAACCAATTAGGGCCCATTAACGATAAACTTTTTTTTTTATGATGCTCCGCCAGAAAAAAAAACGTTTGATTTGATTTGCATCTGATTGGTCGAAAAGTGAGTCACCAAGCAGGCATCTTGACGTTTGATTCGAACATACCGAAAAAAACGAATTCGACAAGAAGTCTTCAGGGACTTCTTTTGTCTTTTGCTCTTCGGGTTATTCAATTTGGGGAGTTCGTCCAACTCGACGTGGCATGTTGCTGAAACCGAAGCAAGCCACGCAAGCGTGAACCGTGTCGTCGGCTGCTTCACACGTGAGATCCACCATTCCCGAATGGCAGGGCGACCGGAGCAGCCGCAGCGCGAGGTCCAGCGGCCCCTAGCACAGAGTAGACCATCCACGGCGCCTCAGACATTTACACGGCCGTCGCAGCCAGTTTTTCATCCCTCTTTGCCTCGCAAAACACACATGGGCACCGACCAGGTCACGACTTCGCTCAGACGTTCGATCGCTGTATCCCCGTCGCTGCTGCCTGCGTGGGGCTTCGGGGCTGCGCCACCCACCTATTAATAAGACGTCCCAAGAGTGATAGTCTCTTCGGCGGTGCAGGCAGAAGCAATCGGCCGCTGACCGCGGCGCCCCGGAGAGGACGCGGGCCGTCGCTCGCCTCGTTGGATGCCCTCCGGTATTCGTTGACCCTTGTGCGTTATTGGATTTTTTTGTAACACTCGACAGGACCCAAAGGCATACCTGGTACTTTTCACGAAATTATATTCAAATCAAATCGAAGTCATTTTTTCTTATTCGATTATCATGAAAAACGCTTCTCGTTTATACGTATAAATAATATATAGACGGGCCCTCAACAGATGGTGGTGGGTGTGCGTCCTAAATTTGTTGGAACCTAGAGACCCGAAAATATTGTTTCAAGTCAACGAACTTTCATCATTGTGCTGCAAAGCTGCAATTTTTATTTTTATTTTTCTTATCCCATTCATTATCTTCGCACATCTTCTTCTCTCTCTCCTTCCAACTCGTAACTCAGATCCGGGGTCATATAGCAGGCTCTTCTCCCCCCTTCCCGCTACGGTACGTGCCTTCACTTTTATCGCGAGAAGATTTCAGCCTTTTCTTCCCTCGTCGACTCGCATCGCATTAACAAGACGCGAAAAAAGATTGTAAAAGAGGAAGAGCTGAAACCAAGCCTATTGCCATGCTGTCACGCTGACTTGCTTATCCGCGTCCATTTTGTGCGAGGTATGCACCACGATGCCACGACCATACGGCCTTGAATTATCACGATAGACGATACAATCGCTATTGTACGTCGTACGAGCGCATATCTACAGCACTTGGAAGTCGAGAGCTTCAAAGGGTGAAAGTAGAAAAAAAAAAAACGAATGACGGTTGCAGCGGCATCGGCCACCCAAACCAGAGGTTCGATTTGATCCATACAAGTAAATCGGGCTACGAGTACACAGCAGTACGAGTAGGGTGTTCCCACCTCCAGTAGTACCACATCAATATCATGCATAAGATGAGGATAGGAGTGTAAGGTCTAAGAGCTTCAACGACACGCGCGCAGCGTGGCAATGCTCGTACTGCTGTACTGCTGTGCGGGCTCACGCCATGACCGCATTTGTTATGTTTGCGGAAGCTAAATCCCTGGGGCCTAATGATCGAAGCCAAAGGGTAATAATGTGATAAACTACTTTAAATAATACAGATCACGTGTACAAGTAAAATGCTTGGTTGATGCGGGTGCCAGGTCCCCTTTTCCCCTACCAGGGGTATGAATTGTTACTAGAAACACAAATTCAAGATCACCCAAGGTCTACTATTAATACTACTATTTATAATAGCTGTCACTCCGTTCGGTGTAGACCTGAGGCATCAACCCACCTCGGTGTGTCCTCCACACCACCGCTATTAATACCACACAAGAGACAAACTGCCAGGGGAACCGTTCCCCATAATATACCTTCCTGTAGTGTGTAATGTGTTTGTAACTACTGCTTTATCTGGACTACTCTCAACTTGTACTCGTATTGCTCCAACCGTCCCCTACGATGTGAAGGGCCTGTCAAATCTTCATATCATACCATACCATACCATACCGAAAAATTCGATGCGAGTCGACGAGGGAAGAAAAGGCTGAACTCTTCTCGCGATAGAAATGAAGGCACGTACCGTAGCGGGAAGGGGGGAGAAGAGCCTGCTATATGACCCCGGATCTGAGTTACGAGTTGGAAGGAGAGAAGAGAAGAAGATGTGCGAAGATAATGAATGGGATGAGCAAAAAAAATATTGAAAAAATACCCATACCATATTTTTTATTTGTTTTATTTTTTTTCCATCCCATTCATTATCTTCGCACATCTTCTTCTCTCTCTCCTTCCAACTCGTAACTCAGATCCGGGGTCACATAGCAGGCTCTTCTCCCCCCTTCCCGCTACGGTACGTGCCTTCATTTTTATCGCGAGAAGATTTCAGCCTTTTCTTCCCTCGTCGACTCGCATCGAATTGTGCCTACCCACGCTGCAAGGCGCTCTCAACAATTGAATCCTTTTTTTTTTATTTTTGCAAATAAAGTCAAAGTCCGACCCTCCTGGGGCTCGAACCCAGGACTCAAACAAGTAGAATTCGAGGTTAACCACTTGAACCACCGGGGCGACCGGCGCTACATATGAATATACCTGGTATACAAAATAGACACCGTCACAAGGATAGACGTAATGAGAGTGTCGTGTGTGGTATCACGGCAGTATTAATAGTGGAAGAGAGGGACGGAAGGCGGACAATACAAAGGCGGCATGATACGCGATACCTGGTACCAGGTATTATTTATTACCGGAATCACACACGGGCAGACGAGGCATGCCTGATCTTCGAATGCTGTACGTACGTGGTACTTCTGTTTGGTAGTTGTTTGTTGTTGTTGTTCTCACATTAACTCTCTGACGCAACGACGAAGGAGTCCGTGGTCACACAAAAGGTGCTGGAGCCCTAGGAAGATCCGAAAACGAAAAAAAAACGAAAATTCGGCTGCCTCAAAATACACGAGACGGAAAAAGCGCACACAAGATAAAACCAATGTGCAAAACTGAACTAACATGGCCACGGGTATATCCTCTCAACTAATATAACATAGAGTTACCCCCGTTCCCACCACTAACCAACTCGTGGCTGCTGACTACAGCGGAGGCTGTCTGAAGTGCTGCCTGCACCGTACGAAACGCACGGTAGTCGTGAAAACGAAAGAAGAACACACCTGCCTGCTATCTGGAGTGCTGTCAGATAGTACTTCTGTTTGGTAAGACACGAACGAGAATACCATGGGTTTGTTTATTTTATAAAATTAGGAAATACGTCAGCTGAGAGTTCGACTGATTATATTGACCACGGATTGCATTGTATTGTGAGTTAATGTGCGAACAACAACAACAACAACAACAATAGTTGATCCTGGTACTCAACTTTGCAAGCTGCGTATTATGTCTCGTCTATATCCCATTTTTACTGAATTTCCTATTTTTATGATAAGCCGTTCGCGCGTATTCTATACCTGGTATGTATTTCCTTGTCAAGGATATAGGCCAGTGACTCCCCTGGATGCTGCCCGGGTCAACAGGACAAAACGTTTACATAATCATTCTGCGCACTGACACTATATAACCCAGATAATAAGGGAGGGTGTTACGACTTTGCAACATGTTAAAATCTTTTCATTTTAATTTGTACTCCTTGCAGTTCAGTTTTGCTGCTGGTTCTGGTCGGGTCGTTTATTAGCAAAGAATGAAGAATCCATAAAACGTACCAGGTGGTACCAGGTGGTATTACATTTATATTCGTACTGCTGTAATGCGCTGTGATGTGGTGATGTGCCGTCCGGAACACAACACAGAACGTGTTCAGCCGGTTGAAAGGGTCTGAGTCAGAGTCAGAGTGTCTGAGTGCCGCTGCCGTGCTGCCGTGCTGCTGTGCAACTTGGAGCTTCGGCTTGGCTATTCATAGCACGGGGGGAATCAAAACTCGAAAGCTGGTGATGCTCGACATACCGTTTTAGCTCGTGTGCGCTTTCTTCGTCTCGTGTATTTTGAGGCAGCCGAATTTTCGTTTTTTTTTGTTTTTCGGATCTTCCTAGGGCTCCAGCACCTTTTGTGTGACCACGGACTCCTTCGTCAGAGAGTTAATGTGAGAACAACAACAACAACAACAACAATACACAGCAGCAGATCGCACATCATACCTGGTAGAGCAGGAGTAGTGGTATTGATATTGATACGAAGTGGGTATCGCGTTTCAGCAGCATGTACACACCGGGTACTTGTACTCCTATATGATTCGCGTATACTCGTATCAAAATGTAAGAATAGATGCATCGGATGGTCGACACAGAAGCACAGCCGCAGGTCAGACACAACAGAGCTCCGTACATGGTGCGACTTACGACATGCATTTACAACTATCATACGATGCTTCTACGTTGTATAGGTACGATGCTGGCTTGCTGAGGTGCTGTATATTCGTTGCAGCAGGTTGCAGACGTCGAATTTTCCTTGTCGAAATTCAGCGGACCTACTCATAAGCGGCTGTACTTTGATTTTGTCGCTCACTAGACACAGAGAAGCTACTCGTAGGCTACTATTTTGAATATTGGAAATTGGAAGGACTTTGCTGTACGTATGTACGAAACGTATCTATAATACCTACGCCGTGAGGTAGGCCGTGGGTCGTGTCAGCAGGCGAGCTGCGTTTATGCGATGCGCCTGGAGCAAAGAGGCAGGGCTATGATGGCGATATTGCCTGCCCGATAGTGGTGGTTGTGGCGGTGGTGGTGGTGGCGGTGCTACTGCTGCTGCCCGAACATATCAACACTCATGACGGCCTTCCGAGATTGGCATCACGTTTGGTCAAGATTTGTGTACGGTAGGCCAAACTTTCGTAGAAACAGAAACTCGTGTTGCTGGCGGCGGCATATACCCTTGCTGCTGGTATTGCTGTATGCGAGCACCCAGGCACCCAGTACTATGATTTCCCTTAAACACGCATAGAGGTATGGAGCCAAGCCAATATGCATCGCCTACCGTTGGCAAAGTCACGAGTCACGCTCACCCCGGATATGAGATAAGGGCCACACCACAGCGGACAAAAATATACGTACAATAAAAATTTCGGTAAAAAAACGTACTCAAACCGCGAACTGCGAACTGAGATATATGCGTTAGATTCGTTATTCGTTACAACTTGACTCATCGTGAGTGCACGACGAAAGGAACAACCCTAGAAGCTCTCTCACATCTTCCTCCATGTCCACGCAGGTATCGAAGACGGCCGCCACCTCCGTTGCTCCTCCTTCAGGGTAGATTCGCACCGCCCCTGCTTTGAAGGCGATGAACATGTGGTCCGACACGGCTGAAAAGTCGACAGAAACGGGTACCCTGCCGAACCCCTCCAAAATATCCTCCACGATGAGCACGTCCCCATCGCGGTCAACTACGCTGTCCAGTATCTCCAGTGCTGTGCAGGAAGGTAGTATCTGCAAGCCCAGAACAAGCCCCGCGAAGGCGCCGAAGCGCGCCCATGAGCGGAGGCTGCTCATCGGTCGGGACGTGGCCATCGTCGCCCTCCTTCGGGATATTTTTTTAAGGCGGAAATTAGAACCGATGGCTGCAGCTTTGAGCTGCTGAATATCGGTATCTATGTTACTTACTACGTGGAGCAGGGTTTCCTGGCAGCGCTTAACTGCACAAGCCCCCTACGTTACAGACGATAGCCTGCTGAGACGATTCCCTACGCTAACTGCTCTATGGCCTTGCGGTTGGTTGTGTCTGGTCCGGCACCGATGGTGCCTCTTGTGCGTTGTCTCTTGTCTTGACTATTCTGCTATTTTTGGATGGGATTTAAAACCTTCACCTGGGCAATATTCTTATTTTTTAATTATTTTGTCGTGCTTGTCTCGTCACCAAACGATGCGAAAAACAAAAACGAAAACGAAAATCGAAGCAAAGCTGTGATAGATCTTCGCTTTCTGTTTTCGACACTCAACAAAAACGAGCCCGCCCAGGGTAAAACTAAGATACTTTTATTTTTCCCCGGCGCAACTTCTCGTACGCAAGACTCCGTTGCGTCCGTTGCACGCTTCGCACTTCGCACTTGACTGTTGCTGTGCTGCGTAATGCTGCGCTGCCGTCCTTATTGACGCATGACTGGTCTGTTGTGATTTTTTTTGTCCTCTGGTTTGATGTCTCATGGCTGAAGCAACGACACCGACAGCACGCCCAGCGAGTATTCTTGAAAGGACTCGTTTTCCGTTTTCCAGTTTTCTATCATATCGCAATCAATTTTGTTTTCGTTTTCATATTTTGCTTCAGTTTTAAGTTGGTTCTTTATTAGTTTTCATTTGTTTCGTTTCTCCCATTTTATTTGTGTCGTGCGGTGTCGAACACAACCAACGAACCGAAACACAAAAAATATAAAAATCGGAAGAGTCGGAAGTGACGGAAGTGACTGCTACAGCTGTACAGGTGCACAGAACGTCCCAGTTTCCCTAATAAACTCGCTTGTGCAGGACATATAACTCCCGCGCGCGAGAGATGGACCAGCTGCAGGACGCAGTGCTGCTTGCTGACTTGCTGTACTCCACATCATGGCACCCATGACTAGCATGAAGCCAGGTGGCTGCAAACGCGTTCATCTCTACCCTGGTATGAAGTCAGCGCTGGTGGTGGCAAGCTCATTGCTTGTGTTCGTGAAGAACACACCAGGTGATGCTTTCTCGATTGCACCCGTCATCGCTTGCCATCGCTGGTGGGCCAACCGCGACGCTTCGTTCAAGAGACACCCGCAGAGATATCAACATCACCACAACAACAGTCACCAACGGAGCAGAAGGATGTCCATGCAGTCATCTCCGGCCATCGATGAGCAGGTGTGGAATATTCTCGTAGCGGCCGCGCTATCAATCGTGGCCCGTGGATGGTTGGTCCTGGTCTCCCTTTTGACTGCTGAGTGCTGCTGACGTTCATGTTTCCGCGTTTCCACGTACTGCTTGGTACGAAAAGGTTCTCGGTGCTCGTACTCGTACAAAACATTACGGGTACATACCTGGTGTCCATATATGAATCCCCGCGGGCATGGAGCTCATTAACCACATACAGGTACAGGCTAGTCACGCGCCGACGTAGAACTGCGGGTGTGTACAGCAGTTGTACGTATTTTAATTGTACGCACCGCGAGTGCTGCTGCACCATGGTCCTTTCCATTTGTACTATTAATATTAATATGAATAACATTACGATTACGAGTACGTACTGCTGTAGTTCGTACGTTTAAACGTCGGGTACGTACTACCGGTATCTGCATCTATAATATGCAAGGCGCTTCGCTCCGCGGGCGGCGTACGCCGCCCGCCACGCTCGATCAGGAAGAAAAAGTACATCAAACTATGCGAAGCGGACAGAGGTCCATGATTGAATGTAGTTTTTTATGATTGTAGTTGCAAACTGGCGACTTGACAGTGCCAAGAGTCCCGCCATGCTTCAGGAAAAAGCAGCTCGGACGCCACATACACAAGCTTCGCGTCGTCCGCTCACGAGGAAGAAGAATGGAACGGAACAGACGGCCCAAACAATTAGGTGGACACAGGCGATTTGCAAATGCCAAGAGCTAAATGCTCCACCCAGGAAAACAACCCGAACGCCGCAGAGGATCTTTAACAATCTGGGAGAAGGGATCTTTAGGTTGGTAGGCTGTTCGGATGTTTTGGTTCCTGTTGGGATGAAGGCACGGGCGAAGACCCAACCCAACCCCTGACTCTAACCCTAACCCTAACCCTGACCCCAAACCGCAGCCGAAACGGGCCAAAACTCGCCACAAACGAGGCTACGCCGAGTTTGCGTCGAACCAGGAAATTTCTCAGATGCGGACGACGATTCCGAAGTGCAGACCACGGTACACATTTTTCAAGTAAATCACATCCCTAAAGATCCCTTCTCCCAGACTGCTAAACCTACTCACGCCGCATGCCGTACGTACGTACGCACCCCAGGTAGGGTGCTTTTGATATGCTGTATGTACGTGGTATGTACGAAAGAGAACTCATGGCACGGCACAGCAGCAGCACCGCAAAACAATGAAAATTCAACCGAAATTACGGAAAGAAACAAAAAAAACGTCTCCTCTCATCTAATAAATTTCTAATTTTCTTCCTGATTGGAACACCCTGCACCGGTTAAAAAGGAAAAAAATCGGACATCAGAGCTTCTCTCTCAGCCTCGTACGCCGCCCGCCCCTCTCGCGACCACCTCGCCTCCGATTCGGTCCGGGTAAAGCTTTCCTCCCTCTCTGCCACAGTGCCCCCCATCGCCCGCCCCGCGTGAAGCCCGGTGCTCACCGTGACCCTCGTTCGCCAGCTCGACAATGCTGGTGCTCAGACTGCATAGCTCTCTCTCTGTGAACTTCAGCTTGGTCGCCAAAATATGCACCGCTTGAACCTTATCTTGCAATCCCAAACGACCCTTATCGACTCGAACATATTCAATATAATTCTACAGATGGAGGCCAGACAGGGTCCATTACTGCTTCCCTCGTGCCTCGAGGCACACGCGACGCCTGGCCACGAAAACGGCTACCGCGCTCCTTGCAACCCCCCCTCTACACGCCAGCACCCGCTGACACCCGCGACGGCGCCGGGCTCGCCCGCGGTGCCGTGCTCCGAGCACACGCACGCACACCAAACGAAAGAAGAAAAAAGGAAAGGAGAACTGAAAGTGCAAAAAAAAAAGAGCCGGTGAAAAAAATCGAAAGGGAGCCTGCCAAACCACTGAAAAAACAAAATCGATTTTTTCTTTTCCCGAGTTTTTTTGTTTCTTGTCTGGGGAAAAAAGTGTGCCGCGAGAAGCAAGCACGCAAAAAAAACAAAGAACGCGAAGAAAGCAAAGATCGTAGAAGCGACAAAAAATCGTGGTAGACGCGCTGAGCGCGAGGGAAGTTATCGATAGCAGCAGCAAACGTGGCGGCGGCAGCAACGACGACAGCAGCAGCAGCAGCAGCAGTAGCAATAGGACACACGAAGCCAGGGTCAGCGTCGCTGTACGCTGGCTTGTCGGTCTAACCCTTGAATCCCTTGTGCACGTACACATCCTCGATTTTGTTGTGCGTTTCCTGGTTCACAACTCGAAATTCGGCATAATTTGAAGACGAAAAATCTGCAACCTGACGTGTGTCCAACCGAGCTTCTCGTACCAGGTGCCGCCACTACTACAGTACTGCTGTACGACATCTACGGCAGAGCTTCTCCTGCTTCTCCGTTCCCTCATCAGTAGAAGGGTGGGCCTGATAATACCACCTGCAGCATGTCATAGGGATATGGACCGAACGTTGCTGTGGACAGGCACATTTTGCCTACGAGTACTCGTAGAGTTGGGTTTTATTAGATAGAGCTCAAAAAAAAAAACGTGATGATATCTTACGGTCCAGTTTTTTTTTTCACCATGGACCAGCCATGTGCCTACACACGTTGCCGCAACTAGCTCGACCAACTCTGTCCTGCTTCCAACCGCACCAGCACGAGAAGATTTCGTTAGTATGTGTGCGTGCACAGAGCCCGCCGGGACTGGCACTGGTGCCGTGTGCGTTGAGCGCGGTGGACAAACGGGGCCGAAAACATTGTTGAATCACACACAGCGGCGAAACACACACTTGCAGAGACACTAAAAACAAGGCGCATCCTACTCTCGTACGAACCGTTAACAGGCATTTTTTCCTTGGAAAACCAAGAAAAAAGGCTTGCGCTCGCGCGCCTCATGATGATGATGATGATGATGATGATGATGATGATGATAGATGTGACTCATTTTGACTCCCCCTGTCCTTGAACGATGCTCCACACACCAGTACCACCAGCACCAGCAGCAGCAGCATTAGCGGTGGTAGCAGCCATAGCACACGAACGTTAACGTGGATCACGGTCGACCCAAGTTCGTGAGTATTAGCAGCAGCGTGAGAGCACAATTGCTGTAGTCTGTATGATATGTACGTAACAGGCACCGGTCCGTGCCAGGTACCGGTACATAGTACGAGTATTAATAGCCATACCGTGCATATAATACGGAAGAAAGTCCGTGCCAGGTACCGGTACATAGTACGAGTATTAATAGCAATACCGTACATATAACACGGAAGAAAGCACACATCCCTTGAATAACACCCCCCGCCCACATCAGTACACCCAGTAATTTATTTTGTGGTCCGTTTTTCGATCATCACTTCATCACCGGGGGTATACCCACCACTACAGTAGTATACCACACCCCGTACAAAGGTGCGCCTGAAAACAGCGTCAAACTCCAAAATTATTTCACCACCTGGTGGATACCATTCACCCTCAACACTTCTACTACTACTACTGTGCCGTAAGCCCCAACCACAGGCGCCGGTAGCAGGTTTGTGGCCAATCATGCAACTTTTTCGCATGTTATTGTAGCAATATCTCTCAAGCCAGTGCGGAATGCTGTTTATACGGTGTACTGTTTTTTTAGGCATCGGCCCGAAACATAGGTTTTACAGATGCTCCCAGTACCTGGGAGTAAATTGAAGTGTTTCTGAGAGAAAATGCGTCAGGTACTTCGTATTCTCGCCGTTTTTGGGGCTTCATGTACTGGGGGACACTGCGAGTGCTCACAGTATTTTGAGCGCCTGTTGCGCTGCACAGCAATTCATTCGAAGCCGGAAGTTGCGCCGGCGCAAGAGCTACTTCATGCCCTACCGGTGACCGTCTTGCAACATTGCAGCAAGGCGGGGATATTTGCTGTAATTTCCTGTTTTAGGCGTGGGCCCTTCCATCACCGGCAGTATGGCGTCGGAATGGAAAACCAAGCTGGTTTTAGACCAAGGCCTCTCACATGTTAGCACACCCCTTGTTATCACACCCCTCTTGTTGTCGATATCGCCCCCTTCGATATCGACCCCCTTGATATAACGCCATCTGCAGTCTGGCCGAAGTCTATTAACGCTCCTTGGCAATCACAACTTCCGTTAGCACACACCCTCGTTTTCACCCCCCCCCGTTCCCGCCCCGCCTATCGTGAGCTGCGGGGCTCCCGTGCGTGTTACCTATCACCGAGGATGCCTTGGATAGCATACACCCCCACAACAGCACACCCGGTGATTATATTTTTGAAGAGGAAAATGTTATGACCAGGATGTGCTTTCTTCCGTGTTATACGGTATATATATACCGGTACTGCTCGCCTGCTCAGCAGTCTGTACATCTGTACTGCAGGACTAATCACGTAGACGTTGAGTTGCGGCCATTACGTACGGAGGTGTTGAGTGTTGAGAAAATACCTTGAAATTGGTACTTGGTACCGAAGAGAAGGGGCACCTTTAACAACGTGCCCACGGCTTGTCCAAAGTCCACAAATCTAACCCTTAAAAAAGTAGGAACGCCTCTGGGGGCGAAACCGTGAACCCTCCTGACGAACGCTCAACGCTCAGTGGATATTTTGATCACTTCCGCGATACAAATGAAGTGTTTTCCCTCGCAATCAGCAACTGCTTGATGAACTTGGTGCAAAAATGTAGCTGTTACATAATATACATGCTTGAGATGGAGCATCCATCGTTTATTTCACGTGTTCACGTGCCTACTATCAATATTAACCTGGTACTGAACTTCTGTGTGCACCTTTTAATGGTACCTGCACCCTGCACGTGTTGGTTTCACCGCTCCGCCTATTTGCCAGGTTGCGACTCCCACCTTTGGCGACACTGCGGGCGCTATGGTGGTGCTCAATAAATGCCTCGTATCACAGGGAGACACAGGTTCGGTCCTAAACAAATGCAGCTTTAGAGCAGGTCAAACGAGGAGTGAGGGTGAATCAATACGAGCACGTACAGCAGCAGTGTGCCAGGTACCTGTGTTGGTGTGTATGATACACTACAATATATGCGCTCAAGCGATTTCGCGGCGGTGCAATTGCCTTCTGCCGTAAGGCGGTTACACCGCCGGATACCTCATCCTTGGTTGCTTTATAGTGTGACATACCGTACTTGTACAGCAGTACGTCCGTCCAATAGGTTGTGCCTGATACCGCTCTTCCCGTTGACCAGGATGTCATACCTGGTCTCGCTCCTCCCGTTGACTGTTGGCACGTTGTTAGTGCACGATTGTTCGTGGATGTGCTGCAATGTGTTACACATGCATACACTTGTTAACGTGTTCGAGGCTTATGGCCCAATCCTCCTGCCAGAGAAGAAAGGCGCGGCAGAGTTACGCCCGCTATCTTGTGTACGTACTGTGTACCATATAATATAGTGTATCTGGTACCAGGAAATTCATGGGCAGTGTACACGCGTCGTGCGCTAACGTCGGCATAAAGTTTACAGACAGCTTTTAGCTACGGATTTAGTGTTAATCCTCACGATTCTACATTCCATCTCAGTTTGCGAGTTGTCCAGCCTTATCCTCCCTCTCTCCCTGCTGCCGTTTTTGCTCTTGGGTCCTGTCCTGTTCTGTCCTGTCCTGTCCTGTCCTTTCAGAGTTGATGTCAAATGTTGATTTAATGGTGATGCCGGGAGATCGCGTGGGGCTGGTGGGGTCTAACGGTGCGGGAAAATCTACTTTGCTGCAGTGCATTGCCGGCTTCCGACCGATGGACGAGGGAACGTGCATTGTAAAAAATGGTGCAAGGATGGGTGAGCCGCAGCTGTTCATACCTCTTGTTGCTCCTGAGTATTACTGCGTAAAACGTACTATTTCTGTCACTGACTTCTGGAATTGTTTTTTCCCCATGCTCAGCCTGTGTCTGTCTTGATGTGTACGTAGTATTTACAAACCTCTATGTAAAGTGAGTTTACGTTCTGAGTGCAGTTGGGCAGGAGCAGATTGCTTTTTGTGCCAGGAAATGCCTGCCCCCGATGGCTACTTTACCTTTTAGGAAGGACTTGGGTGAGGCTGCACATTTATTTTCTCATTCCTTTCTGCTTTCCTTGATTCGGTACACTTCTGTCTCCTTGTTTTTAGCGCTCGTTCTGCGCTCCTTTCTCTTTTTTGGCGTCCTGTGTTGCCTCCTCCTTTTCCCGACGTGCTGAGCTGCGATGCGAGCTGTTCAAGTTTGACTGGTTCGATCGAGCCTTCCTCGGGTTGTTCCTTCAACGTTACAGTACACCAGTATACGTACATGTACATACCATACTCAGTTTTTATCATCGCGTTAAATTTTGTTTGTGGTACGTGTTGTTTTGGATCGGCATCGGATACTATTGATACATACAGGGTACTTGCAGCAGAAGGGCGTGAGCGGATCGACGAAGACGGTTTACGAGGAGGCCTGTTCTGAGATGGACACCATTAATAGGCGAGTTGGGTTACACCAATACACCAATGTTCAAGGGTAGACCTGTATATGCTCGTAGAACTGGTAGAACTGGTAGAACTGGTAGAACTGGTAGAACTGGAATTTGTTGGACGCCAAATTTTACAATTGATAGCCAACGTGTAATGCATACCAGGTATACTCTAGCTGTAGGAAGGAGGTAGCTTCTTCATGTGTAGCGGTACGACTGTCCTCAATAGCTCAATTGCTCAATTTCTGAAATGAGCCTTGAGCTTCGAAGGGCAATAGCAAGGTGTGCTCCCCGCATGCGTTGCTTTGCGAAATCATCCTGTATTCAAAACAAACTCCCAAGGTGCACACTTTCATGCTTTCACGGGGGACCATTGTACCTTTTTTTACTCACACTATTTGGTCCTATTTACTGTGGTCCCCCGTAATAGGTGCATGCCGCATTGCAGTTCATGTTTGTTCTTAAACGGTTGATTTGTTCGTATGTTTGTGTTTTATTTTTTGTGAACCGTGGAAGAAACGTCCTCTCCTGTTACTCTTCCATGCTCTTTACCTCTTTACCTCTCTACCTCTTTTTACCCTGCAGGGCTCGCGATGCGATGGAGGCCGCCGAGGCCCAAATGGTGGCAGACCCTATGGACCAAAAGGCGCTTGACAGGCTGATGCAGGCGCAGGCAACATTCGAAGCTGTGGGGGGTATGACGCAAGACAGGCTCGTGGCACAGGTAATTATGATACCTGTATAATACCATACATGTATAGTACCATAGTACCTTGGGCCATGGGTACCCTGCGCTGGTATCGTAGAGTGAAGGGTTAGTGTTCGAATGGGCTTTGCTATAGCTTTGCGACATGGTAGGTTTGTGCGATACATTTGCAGTAGCTTTGCGGTAGCTTTGTGCGATAGCTCTGCGATAACTCTGCGAAAGCTTTTCGATTGCTTTGCGATGGGTTTACGGTATATAGCTTGGCGATAGGTTGCAATAGATTTGCGATAGCTCCTAAACGATAACTTTGCGAAGCCAGCGGGCATGCTGCACCCGCGCTGGTTGTGCAGCGCGTGTGTTACGCTTGTGTGACGCTATATTATGCATAGTATGAACGGGTGGCACGGTGTCCTGTCACGGTCGAAGTTTGATTCTGAAACACAATTTTACCGGGGTGACAGGTGATACTATTAATAATTTTTTCCCGGTAGTATAAGAGCTGTTCCGTCCAGCTATGACCTTCCAGGGATACTGCAGTCGGTGTGCAGGGAAGAGGCAGCACCCTTACCTGGTAGTCACTTATCTGCAGTATCATGTCAGCAGATTAACGCATCGGTAGTATTGACGTTAGCGTACGCAGAGATTGTAACGCCGGGCTTTGCCACTCTCGCCTTGCGCGCGTCTACCACAACGCCTACGCATACAATACCAAAACCAGAGCCTTCTAACACACCATACTGCACTGTCTCTCTGCGTCTCAGCTGACGCCTCTGTTTGTTAACTTCGTTCTCTAGAGCTGCAGCTATTCTTGTTTGGGGCAGACTATTACAGCAGTAGTAGCTGGAATGAAAATGGTGAGAGTGATGAAAGTGGGAGATGTTTCGCAGTACTCGGCTTATGGAAGCCCTCTGTTTCCTCTTGCGGCCGATGCCATCCGATGGCGTCCTCCACGCAGATTTTGGGAGGGTTGGGTTTCAGTGCTCCGGATGAGCAGCGGCTGTGCTCGACCTTCAGCGGAGGGTGGCAGATGCGCATCGCTCTCGCCAAGCTTCTCCTGTCGGAGCCCGATCTGCTGCTGCTCGACGAGCCCACCAACCATCTTGACGCTTCGGCGAAGGTGATGGCGTCATGACTTGATGATCACTGGGTGGCGGGATTGAGAGCGCCTCTGTTTAGACGATAGACAATGCTCACTCACCATGTTTGTGATGTGGTACGTGTGTGTTTTTCACATTGAGCCGTTATATTCTACCCGTCGACATCCGGCACAACCGGTGTCCGTGCCGAGTCTTCAATCCTTTAGAGACAAAAGCCCTGTGGTCACGAAACTACGGCACAGAGATACTAAATGCCATGTGGTGATTCCCACTGGTATCGTTTTGTACCTGGTACTGTTTCGTGTCATATGGTATGCTATTCATAGCCTTTGTGGGCCGCGCTCGAAAAGTAGTGCGAAGCTTTCGTGTCGGACGAAAGACTGGACTCATGTTTTAAGACCAAACTTGATTTTCCTGGTCGATGGATAGTACGATTGATTTGATTGATGACCTCTTGTACAGGGCTACAATCCTACTGTAGTGTCATTATTTGTGATTCGAGGTCCCTCATATACCAAAGTCCCTTATCAGAGTTGGAGTTCGCACCGGGCCACTATCTACCGTTTTCCGTTATCGCAGGTTCCCTTCAAAGAGACTACCTACTGTGCTGTCCAGAGAAATCGCCATTCGGTGGAGTCTTGTCGTTTCTTGTGATAGTACTTGTTCTTCTAACTGGTGTTGGTATCAATGGAACTTCATTGGTCCTCTGTGCCGTGACACCCCCGACATGTACTACAGCTGTGTAAACAGCGCTCGCTGTGTTGGTTGTTTGACACTCGTAGGTACCTGGTATTTTCTCATGCTACCCTCACCTTGCCCCTTTTGGCTCATGTGCCCCGTCTCCAGACTTGGCTTGGAAAGTTCCTGTCGACGTACCAAGGCACCCTCGTCACGGTTTCGCACGACGAGGCACTTCTGGAAGGGGTGAAGCTGTCCACCGTGGCCGAAGTGGCGAACCAGAGGGTAGAGGTCTTCAGGGGCTGCGGATACAAGAAATTCCTCTTCGAGAGGGACGAGCGAATGAAGTGAGACTGCGTTCGATACTTACACACACCGCCGATCATCCAGGACCTTGTGATGCTATTATTGTGTCAGTGTCACGTACCGCGCAGGAAGGCCCGGCGTTCGGAGCGAAACGACTTGTATTCAGTGTGGGATCGTTTTTGCAATTGTGAAAGGGTGAAGGCTAGTCTAGGCCTGTATCACACATACATACCTACCTGTGCTCAAGTTTTACAGTACAGTATGTAGTAATACGAATATCTCATTTTCTTGGCTGCCTTTTGCGTTCCGTGTTGCTCAGGGCTGCGAAGGCTAAGTATGAGGCGGAGCAGAAGGAGATGGCTCGCCTCCAGGGGTTCATCGACCGCTTCGGCGCGCAGGCAAGCAACTAAAAACCAGTAGCGCGCAACATTCCAGTACCGCTCTATATACCATTACATGTTTGTATAGGATTTCCCGCTCCTCGTTATCACTGTCATTTTCAACGCAGCACATTTTTGCATCATAGGAGTTCCCGCCTTTCTCTATTTTCCAGTGATTGGGAGAGAGGGGTCGGGGAGGGAGGGGTGACAGCGCTTGCCGAAGGAGCGTTGCGCCTGGTATGGTGGTATAAGAAGGGTGTTTTCCAGCATAGCAAACAGTCTCCGGCGGGTGTATTGATGATATTCACACATACTGGTTTTGTGGTATGAACATAATATGCACAAATTAGGCACAATAGCCTGCACATATTATGCACATCATATGCACATATTAGTATTGATAGTATTGATAAAAGCCTCCTTGGGCTCTAGGGTAGTACCAACAGCAGCACCACCACCACCAGCGGCAAGAGATTCACAGTCATCGGTTGGCATGACTACAGCAGTATCATACGGCACGGCGCTCAATGTCACTCGTTTCGCGCGTGCTTGGGATGGTCGAGCCTACTCGTACGCCGAAGACAACCACTACTGTGTAATGTTAGACTATATTGCCAGAAATTTTAGATGCGGCAGTTACTTTTTGGTACTGCAATGCAAAGCGGCTGCAGCGCAACCATACGTCTTGCTGTCGTAGGACAATAGCTATTAATATATGTGGTATCATCTGTCACTTATTGTCGGCGGGACGGACGTCCAAACGCCTGCACCGCTTCTGGTTGTGACCCGTGTCGGCTTCGGCCTCGTCATCCGTGTCTGCTCTGCTGATTGGTTGATTGGTTTCGTTGGTGTCGTTGGTTTGGTGGTTGTTTGGTTTCATTTGTTGATTGGTCTGTTTCGACAGGCTACGAAGGCGTCCGCAGCCCAGTCCCGCGTGAAGATGCTGGCGAAGATGGAGGCGAACGCTGCACCCTTGCCCGAGGGGAAGTCGACGTTCAAGGCCAAGATCAAGCTGCCTACGCCTCCTGCGTGCCACACCAAGCAGGCACGAATTCAATACCATGCGTTTATCCACAGCTACCGTACCAGTTGCTACCTTGCCTTGCCAGGGCAGGGTGCTACTGTAGTGCTCGTGGCGGTGGTGGTGGCGGTGGTGGTGGTGGTGGTGGTGGTGGTGGTGGTCGTGGCGGTGGTGGTGGCGGTGGTGGTGATGGTAATGGTGGTCGTGCTAGTGCTAGTGGCACCATCGTAAGCCAAGGCGCGTTGGTGTCTGTATGGCGGTAGTGTAGTGTAGTAGTGGTATCGTGGTAGTGGTAGCGGTGCCGGTGATGGTGATGGTGGTGGTAGTAGCAGTCCCTACGTAGCCAAAACGCTTTATATGGCACGCTGGTGTTTGGTCTTGGGTAGAAAGTGTTAGCTGTTGGTGGTCGGTTTTAAAGGTTGGTGTCAGTGATTCTTGCGCGGTGTTTGTATCTTGTCGATTTTTTACTCCTTCTGTCGATCGAATTGAAAGCTGTTATTGTTAGTATAGTGAGTATAATTGTTTACCAGGTATGTTATTATAGTCGTGTGTTGGGTGTGACCGCAGGGACGGCGCGGCGCGTTCTGACCAATCACAGTGAAGGGGGTCAATCCTTGATTTTTGATTTTCAAAGTGTTCTTGATTGCTATCTCGTACTAAGCATCACAACACCTGGTATGCACTCAGGAAGATACATGGAGTATATACTGTCTACCTCCCCTCCGCCCCCCCCCCCACCCTGTATGATGTTTGGTTACGATGGTTGCTTAACGCTCTGCTTGCTTGGGCACACCGCACTGAACACTAACTACAAGAGTATCTCTAACAGCAACTCCAACAGTAGACATATTGGACATATTGGACATATTGACGGGTAGACCAATGAACGGTCGTTGGTGTTCCTGTGCAGATCGTTCTGGAAGGCGCCAGCTTCGGCTGGGGAGATGCTCCGCCCACGGCTACAGGCGTCGACCTCAAACTGGAGAAGGTTCGTGTGCACGTTTTGTGCTTCCTGTGTACCTGGTACGTTTCACATTATGTGTTTGATGTTTCACACTTGATGTTTTTCGCTGGCGAGCCCATTTCGTGCTGCTGCCGCCTCTACTTCGTTGTGCTGGGCTATACTGTAGCGCACTATATCGGCGTCCCCGGTGGCTTGGTAGGTGGTCCGCGTGCCTATCAAGACCAATTTCGTGGGTTCGAGTCCCACCGAGTGCATGCTCGTAAAAAGGGCTTTCTCTTGCATGAAAGAAATTGATTAGCGGAAAGCGCGAGAGGGTGAGTTAGCTACATTCGATGAAAATCGACGAGCAGTGGGAATGCTGAACCCTATGCGCGACAAAAAATAAAGGCACGTACCGGGGGGGGAGAAGGGTAGACACCTGTGACCACGGCTTGTCCAGAAGGTTGTCGAGGGTAAAACCTCCTACGAGTTAGGCTGGAAAGTGGAAGTGATGATTAAAAAAAAAAAAAAAAAAAACGCTGTAGGGTACAGTACAGTACTGTACGGTACTGGCTTTTCTTCGTAGTCCTGTCTACCGCCGTAGTTCCGTCTTTGTCGTGTATTGTGTTGTGCCTGGTCCTGCCTTGTCCTGTCCTGTCCCGTCCTGTTACGATACAATCCAGAAGAACACACAGCAGCAGGACGGAGTAGATTCCCAGCAGAGCGGTCTTTTAAGAGCTCGCGTTGTCATCTTCCTTCTTGTACATGCCACCGAATCCACCCAAACCACACCACACCACACCACACCACACCGCACCTGCCTACCAAGTATCGTATAACACCCTTTCATCCAGCCGTCCGTATGTCTGTTTGCCGTGCGCTTGGCTTTGGCCTGAGCAGGGGCAAAAACTGGCCATCCTTGGGCCCAATGGTGCGGGCAAGAGTACCTTGCTCAAAGCACTGGCGGGAGTGCTGCCGCTATCCGAGGGCGAGAGGAATGAAGGGGAGGGGCTCAAGCTCGGGGTTTTCACGCAGGTAAGAAGGCATGTTCTGTTAATTAGACTAAAATATTACTAGGCGTAACGTGCTCGTGTGAAAGGCTGGCGTGATCTCCTCAATGGTAGGGCTGATGTCAATGGCGTGCATGCTTGTGTCGAGGGCTGATGTGGCGAAGTGAGTTTGCGTGCCGGTGTGGCGTTCTGATGTGTCGTGGTGATGTGACGTGCTGAGGTGGCGCGCTGGTGTATGGTGTCTAGGACTGGCGTGTGCCGGCTGTAGGCTGTATCGGTGAAAGCGGTGGTTCTGGGGGCACGCTGGCTGCAATAGAATAGGCATGATCCTGAAGCCTGTATCGGCTGGGCGTGATGATGATGATGATGATGCCTGCACGGCATTTAGGCTGTCGGGCCGAAGAGGGTGTTGCACTCAGCGGCTTGGGTGTGGTGTGGTGCAGATGATCATGGCCTCAAGGACCAAGGGGAAAAATCAAGACGCATCTGGTAGGAAGACAAGGAGAGAGGGAGGGAGAAAGGGAGGAAAAGAGGAAGAAAGGAAGGAAAAGAGTAAGAAAGTAAGAAAGGGAGGACGAGTTGAGGAAAAAGAGGGGAAAAGAGGTACGGTAGGAAGGAAGGGAGGGAGTTGGAGAGTAAGGAGGGGAGGGGACGAGGGGGGAAGAAGGAAGGAAAGGGAGAAATGCGGTTGGGACTGTATGCTGTATTTATACCGCTTGAGCCGATTGAATTGATTTCAAGACATTCTGCCCATATTGACGGCGTCCTTGATGCTTTTTCTTGGTGCTTTTCCTTAATGCTTTCCTTGCTGCTATGCCTGGATGTTTTTGTTTGTGTTGATGCTTGCCTTGACGCTTTGCTTGATTGGGTTGGCGTGTGTTTGTACCCGTTTTGTGTTTTCTCCTGGATGGACAGGACTTGGCACAAGACTTGCCGCAAGATGCCGTGGCGTTGGAGTTGGTGCTGGACAGGGTGCGTGAACATGACTCCACCGTCTCCAACGAGCAAGCGCGCAACATCCTGGTGAGTTGCTCACCTCCAACCGCCTCACCTAACCCCTACCTGCTACCTACTGGCATAACAGTTGTCTTATATTAGTCGGGCGGTAACAGTTGCTTGTAAACATACGTAGGTCCACTTTTTTTGTTGTTTGTTAATGTACTACTATAGAAGCACAAGTATATTAGAGTGCACGGGGGACTGGAAACGTTTGTTTTCCTCCTTTCATTGTCTTTGTTTTTTCGTTGTGTACTTCGATCGGTGTTGTCTCCCGTGGGGTGGGCTCGTTGTGCCAAGTTACGCTTCGGAGCTGTCTTTATTTGTGTTTTTATGACCTGTTCATCTGTGGCCGGGGACGAACGCCTTTTATTTTTCGTGTCTGCTCATAGACCAACGCATTTTCGAATGGCGGCTACGTTCGTCAATATTTAATATGCATACTGATATATAGGGGTGTGCTTTGCTTCGCCTGAGGCCTACAGCGGGAGCGGGTCAATCTCAAAGTGTGCGTATTTTCGGAATATTGTCCGCCACAATGTCACTTGACTTGATGAGGTATCAACGTGTCCATACCTTTATCCGTCGATGTCTTCTATAAACGCACGGAAGCTTCGAGTACTGCTGCCGTACGCGCCTTCTCTTGTCAGACTGCTCCAGCGACCCAATGCTGTTCGGATCAACGATGAATGCTTCCGCTAAATGCTTTCGTTGAATGCTTTCGTCGGACGGAAATGGGAGTGCAGGGATCCTTGGGGCTGACAGGGCCGAAGGCGCTCCGCAAAATCGGCGTTCTTTCTGGCGGGGAGAAGGCAAGGGTGGCCCTGGCAATCTTCGTGATGATTCCGTACAACCTCCTCATGCTGGACGAGCCGTCCAATCATCTCGGTGAGTCCAACCCATCACAAAATTATCGAGTGTATTTGTACATCAATGTTGACTTTTATGGTGGTGCTCCAAATAAAGGTTGGCCTTTGAGGTGTCCCGCACTGCAATCCACGGTGTCGTACATATCTGCTACGTACCAGGTGCTAGAATCAGGGTGGCTGCTACAGTAGGTGTGTATAAACACTGTTTTTTGCTCTATAGCAGCGAAATCTTCCCCCCGCCCCCTCAGTCTATTGAAAATGTTGAACCACTGCGATGCTTGTATGCACTGTGCGTCGTACTGTGGCTGATGACGGTGACGTTGGAGTGTCTAATGGTGTCTCGTGGTGTTATGCGTCTTGTTCACGTTGCATCTCTTTGCGCGGCAACGTCTCCTGTTTCGGTGGGATCGGGCTATCAACTACTGTACGACAGATGCTGAAACGCTCAATTCGTTGGTCGAAGCTATCAAGGTGGGTCAAGCCTACATACCTCATACCTCGTACCTCATACCTCATACCTCAATGGAGGGGCCGTCGCATACCACTATTACTGACAGGGTCTCCACCTGACAGCCTTTTATGGTCTGCCTATTGTATGGCATTAATGTGCTTGCTATGGCGTTACCGCGTTGTTTAGGGTGTGCTGGGCCCGAACTCTTCGCTGAAAATGTCTCTTGATTTTCTTTAGTTAATTCTTCCTCTGGGTAAATGCAACTAGTGTTCGATAATGGATAATGGATAATACTGCTGCTCTTCTAGAGGTGAGCGGACTTTTACCGTTGCGGCAGGTTGCGGCAGCCGCCTTACACCACACCCCAAACCCTATACCAGGTATTACGGGGGGCCATAGTTAACAGGACCAAATATTGTTGGTAAAAATAGTTAAACATATAGGTTTTCATGTATACCATAGGTCCTGTTAACTATGGTCCCCCGTAATAGTAGACTGCAGTAGACTTCACCACTCCCAAAGGATACGACATACCAGGTACGATGTAAATGGTTGACCTAATGTATAATTGGTCCACCATACGATTAGCGATTGACCTACCTGTGTTTCGGGCTACCGTATGATTGGCCCGCTGCAGCAGTTGCGTTAATTGATCACCGGGTACAGTACCTTCTTACGGACAACATACGATACAAATTGCACCACCTGGTCGTCGTGATCGTTACGCTGTACCTTTTGTCGTTTTGTTTTTGTTGCTACAAATTCCACCAAGGTACCTATTAATATTAATATTTGTGATGCGCTACGAACAGGGGTGGAAAGGTACGGTGGTGGTGGTGTCCCACAACAAGGACTTCGTCACCCGCTTGGCTCCGACGCACACAGCAGTGGTCGAGGGGGGAGTGGTGAAGTACCTCGACAGGCCACCGAGGGCATCCGATTGGGAGCACGACGCCGAAGGGCAAGGATGGAAGTGAGCTACAGATCTATCATACCCTGGTACCTGATATATGATTTCGAGAGTTGCGGACCACAGTAGGTATGATTCTCCCGGTAATCGTTCCCAGGGTACTATCTACTGCGGCGAGGCAAAAAGTGGGTTAGCGCCACCGGTATATCGTGCCCGATGTATAGCGTCCTGTTCTTCTTGCCTCAGGCTGAGGCTAAGCTTGACTTGCCTAAGGCTACGAATATTTGCTTGAATAGGGCTACGAACATTTTTGCTTGACTAAGGCTGCGAAAGATTGGTTTCCCAAGGCTGCGAAAACGTGGTTGCTCAAAGCTGCGTAGGTTCGGTTGCGTGAGGCTACGAAGGTTTGGCTGCGTAAAACTAAGATTTTCTTGCCCAAGGCTAAATTCGTCTTACCTAAAGCTATGATCTGGTTAGGCAAGGGTGCCGAGATCGGTTGTCTACCACTAACGTTTGCAGCGCGCTACTACTGTACTTGACTCTGCTTGACTTGATTTGACGTGACTTGGCTTGACTTGACTTGACTTGACTTGACTTGACTGCCCTCGTGCCTCCAGAGGGGATGATGCGGCGGCGGCTGAGCTAACCCCCGCTCAGAAGGCCGAGCGGAAGGCCAAGAGGGTGGTGGCTGACAAGTTGAGGAAGAAGAAGGTTAACGCTCCTACAAGAATAGTCAAGATTCAGGTGAGAAGCTCACGGCACGGAACCGGTTTCTTCTGCGCGCGGTTGTGATACCCTAACACGACAGGCGCGTTTTGCGGTTCTCAAAACCCTTATTGCTTTTAATATTACTATTAATAGTACAAAAATATCCCACACTAATTCCAAGTAGTTTGTACCCTACACCAAGGGTGCAGTTTTTTGTTGTCAGTTTGAAGGGTTTAGATGGTTCGCATCGTAAACTCTTTTATACCTGATGCATGTTACGATCGTTTTAGCACGCTGATTCGTTTGATGTAAATATTCCAGTCGTCTTTCGGTTGCAGTCCTTGAAGACACCTGGTGTAATCTCACCCTCTTTTTCCCAGGTACTGGTACTGGTATAAAGTGCTCGACATAGTGTACGTAGCCGTACCGCATGTGAAAGCGGATGGTCGAGATGCTGTCTTGTGCTACTGCCGTCAAACCTGTGTCGGCTGTTCGCGTGTGTTCGGTACCAGGCAATAATTGATGGGGTGCGGTTGATTCCAGGCAAGAAAACGTAAGAATTGCCTTCGTGCACCGTCCGTCCACCAGGGATGGTTCGACGTAGAAGACATGCAGTAGATATGTTATCATTGCCTCGTATTAATGGTAACATTTGAACTCTTTCGCCCATGCCAACGAAAACAACAGTACCGAGTACAAGGTAGATGTTCAATGAGAATTAACCGTGTGTCACCTTATGGCTTCAGGGGTTGAGTCAACTTGGAAGATAGCTCACATCGTGTTAGATATTATAATACCAGGTAAACCTGACACACCGTTTTTATTTCATGTTCGTAGTCATAACCCGTACCCGGTATAGGATATATATATGCACGGTTGCTGGTGGAAGGTTTTGTAGAGACTTGTATCGCATGTCGCCCCCATTCGCCTTTGTTTCTACGATTTGACGTTTTGACCCCTGTTGTTGTGTGTCTTGGGTTTCTCGATGGCCGCAGGCGTTGCTAGAGGAGCTGGAAGGAAAAATAAAGACATTAGAAACTGACTTGTACGCCGAAGGAGCCAGCGCGGCAACCGTAGAAAAGATAGCGAAGGACAAGGAGGCCACCGAGGCGAGGGTGGTCAAGCTCTATCAGGAGGTGCGTTGGGACAATATAGTTGACTACCAGGTGCTGAATAATGCCAACTACTGCTGACTAGTGCCGACTAGTGCCTCTCTGCCGTGGTTGATAGGATTCTGAGGAAGTTGCTTGAGTAAGTTGCCTGGTACTTGTTAGTTGGCTAGTTAATCAAGCCAGTGGCTTGCGGTGGTTTGCGGAGTTGTGCGTCCTTGCATGTATGTATCTGAATGCCGTTATTGTAGCTCGCATTGTGTTTTATATTATCTAAAAAACTACTGTATGTCAGTTAGTTGAGTTACTTTGCCACCCAGCTACAGATACAGTAGTAACTACCATTGGTACCATTAATACAGTAGCCATCAAGTCCAGGCAAGGCATGCATTAATTCCTTTCTTGCCGTAGTTGTTTTCAGCATGGCGTGTATGTAGTGCTCGCTGCTAGGAATATTGGACTGTACTACTTCCCGGCGTCGTGGGGGCATCTTAGGCATGCATCTCATCCACCTCTACCGTGGTAGCGCTGCAGAAGTACTACAGTAGTAGTAGTTGTTGTTGCTGTTGCTGTTCTCGCATTCAACTCATGCTCGTAGATGATAAATAGTGCGTGGTCGCAAGACGTAGCAAAACGGCCGGCAATATTTGGTGCAATGTGATGGCTCCGTGTGCCGGGCCACCGCTGCCACGAACAACGGAAAGGCAACCCTGGACTGTGTTAGCTGATTTGGGTGCACTCCCGCTTGTACAGCTGTGGTGATGTAATGCATGATGATCCTGCTAGTAGTTGCTTGTGTTGATTGTGTTGATTGTTGATTGCGCCCGCGTCGTCACCACGAGCCTGGTTGTGCTTTTGAACCCTAGCAGATCAATGGTTGATCAGTTAAGGTATCAATTCCCGTTAGGTGTGTTGTCACTCTTTATCCGCCTTGAACACTCGAGCACTCTGTATGAAGTCTGCGAGGTTTTGCCGAATGCATGTCAAGTGCTGTGACGTTAAAGCTACAGTAATATCAAGCGCCGTTGCTGCTATCGGTATTTATTCAAAAGTCGTTCACCGAACATTTTTATCCGGTGTCAGGTGCGCCCCCCCCCCCCCCCCCCCCCGCCCTACCATGCTCTGCCCACCATGCACTGCGTGTGCCGTCGGCGTGGGCGACGGCGCTAGGGGTGGGTTGTCGCTAGGGATTGTCAATACCATCATTTTCCTGTCGTAATACCTCGCCCACGTCCTCCTCTTCCCCCGCCCTCCTTCCCCTGCTTCCGCCCCTCTTCTTTCCCCTCGTCGCCTGTGCTCCCCACTCGGTGTGTGGCATTCCGCTGCTCACGCCCCTTCCTGTACATACGCCATGGGAATCGTGGCCCGTCACTCCGTTGTTCCTTTTCGCATTTCCTTTCTTTTCTGGCCTTCTTTCGTTTACTTGCGCCTTTCTTGCATTCATTACGTGCGCTGCCCTTGTTTTGTTGCTCCTAATTGTATTGCCTTGATTGTATGTTCTTCAATTTTGTTCATGGCGACTGCTTCTTCTTGTGTTTTGTTTTTCGCCTCGGCTGCTTCCTTTGCTTTCCCTTTTTTTCATCTGTTCAAGTGGGAAGAGCTGGACGAGTTGCTTGCAGAGGGATGATCCTGCTCCCACACGATTTTTGCGTTTTTGTTTACGAAGTGGTCATGACATACCGTACCTGGTGTACCACTGCACGATAAACCCACCCCTGTCGTGCTACAGTACGCCTGGTTGCCTGATATTTGCTCGCAAACTGTTTAGTGCAGCGCTTTTTCATGCTTGATTTTTTGCAGAGCGCATCGAACAGCCTAACCTTGCGTGTTCATGTTTTTTTAGGTATGGTGAGCGTTTGGTGTTGACTGTCGTCTTTTCTTGGATTGCCTTTTCCCGGTGTTGCTGGTATACCTTGTGCCCTTGGCGTCGAGGAAATTTGTAATTGCGATATTTGAATACGTCAGTCCACTTGATTTGGAAGGAAATTGTCCATGTATCTTACTCCAGGTGATCATATTTGTCGAAGAAAGCTGTACGTTCAAGATTTTGAGCTGTTTGAGGATAATCTGGGGCTTGTTGAGCGGCACCGCTACACCTATGAGACGAGCCGCAGCACGGCAATTTTTGAACCTACAATTGTTTTCACAACAGAGCAGATGAAGAACACTAAGATGGATGGAGTATAGTGGTACGTAAGTATTCTGTTACGGAACTCGTAGTTGTACGATGGGTTACCTGCGGGCGGCAAATATTGGGGCGGGGATGGTACGAGTTACGAGTTTCAGTGCTGAGTATTGTTTGCTGAACCGGAGTCAGATTATTAAGACAAAATATGAGAAGCATGCGCTGCTTCGAATGTCCATTGAAACCTTGCTGTGCAAACTCTTAATGTTGGTCTATATACACAGCAGATATTAATAGTCTACTGCTTGGGAGGCAACCGGAGTAATAAAAGGAGACTACCCGTTTCCGTAGTACAGCAGTCCTGCTGTGGTAGTAGAGACACTTATGAGGTGACCTATCCTCTCGATATGGTATGAAAAGAACGCCAGGTAGTTGTGTATTGTTTCTACTACAGTTGTATATAATGGCATCGAGCTTGGGCGGTGAAGAGATAACCGCCCCTTCCTATTCCCACTTGCTTTGGTGAATGCAGTTTGCAGGTTGCTATGAGGAGACCGCGTGCTTTGTGGCCTGAGAAAAGAGTAACGAGTTGCGTTGAAAGATTGGTCTCCCCTTTCCTCGACAGTTACACACCAGATCAGACCAGTACTATACTAGGTACAGGAGCAACAGTAGGTGACGCCGTAGGTGAAGGGCAGGCGTTGCCGCATACCAGGTATGTCTTTGTGCTCATCACTCCAATGCTATTTAGTACACTTTGTTCGTATGCTCCCCGTACAATTAGCCCCCTTGCCGCACCACGACTTTTTCTCCCCATCACGTCATTTTTGTTGTTAATAAAAGTTGTTGATTGATTGTGTTGTCCCAACGTACGTAAGGCGAAGGCCAGCGTGATACAAGATTAATTCACAACAAGCAAACATCAAGAGGCCGTGTATCGTACAACGACGATACAGCGATTGTTCGGAATTCGCAAGCAAGCAAGCAACAAGAGCAAATGAAGACGAAAAAATGACAAACAGAAACAAACCGAAATCGATATATTATTCCACGCGATCATGGTGCTGTGATGGCTGTGTGCTGTTATGCCCCGAGTCATAACTATCATCCATGTAACGCCGCCGAGACATTCAATGCGGCGCCAAGCAGCATGCGCCCCCCCGGTGTCGACCACACTAACAAAAGACGCCAAACACATAACTCCCTCCTCGCCTCCGCTATCCAGCCTTCTCTCAGTTTCCACTGTTTTTCGTCTCTCGTACGTACGAGGTACAACACCCTCCACATCCTCTACAACGACGATACAGCGATTGTTCGGAATTCGCAAGCAAGCAAGCAACAAGAGCAAATGAAGACGAAAAAATGACAAACAGAAACAAACCGAAATCGATATATTATTCCACGCGATCATGGTGCTGTGATGGCTGTGTGCTGTTATGCCCCGAGTCATAACTATCATCCATGTAACGCCGCCGAGACATTCAATGCGGCGCCAAGCAGCATGCGCCCCCCCGGTGTCGACCACACTAACAAAAGACGCCAAACACATAAACTCCCTCCTCGCCTCCGCTATCCAGCCTTCTCTCAGTTTCCACTGTTTTTCGTCTCTCGTACGTACGAGGTACAACACCCTCCACATCCTCTCCCGAACGCGTCACTCCAAGCACAAAAAAAATGTTACTTCAAGAGCGCTACTACCTCAAGTGTAACAGCGCAGTCAAGTAAACCATCCCCTCAAAAGCGCTATACTGCCTCGAGCTCCACAACGTCACTCAGGAAAACCCCCCTCTGCATCGCTAGTCTTGCCAATGACCAAAGATACAACAGGGACCATTGAGAGGCGAATGGGCATGAGTGTAGATCGAATCAAAAACATCAAACGTCAGCGTCATAAAATGGTTGATGGTAGAACGCCAGCACGACGTTCATCTAGCCAATCCAACTAACGAACCAACACCAACGCCATGTCCGCTCACCTTCTCCCCTCTCATTTTCTAGCACTCTTCAAAACAGTCGATTGCTTCCCCATCCCCCACAAGAAAAAAACGTGAAGAAAGCGCCCCTTGCGACCACACTACACCACACAAACCGGTGGTAAATAGCGTCGTGGGCGTCATGTCCCCTATAACCCGCCCCCCCAAAGTGCCGCCATATGCCACCTTATGCTGTCCTCGAACCAGCCACCCCCCGGGAGTGTGTCCGGTTCGTTTCTACGTTTTTTACGGTACCTTCGATAACCTCCTACAGTACCTATAAGTTAGGTGCGGGGCCTAGTGGGCACAACGAGGTCAGGTTATTCACTCAGCTGCCTAGTCCACTGCCTGAATCGGCCCTCTCGATGCCGTCGACAACGAACGGGCTGGATAATGCGTGGGCTTATCACAAGACCAACGGGGCATACAAAAAAGCTACCTGGTACAAAACAAAAGAAAGCCTATGTAGAGCTGATAAAGCAGCTACAGTACTGCAGTTTCGGACAGAGATTCCGAATCTAACGAGCAAGCAAGCGGCCAAGCCGGTCGGTGGCTGCTGAGAACGCCCCCCCCACTCCTCTACCGGTAGTATCTAGGGCGGGCTCTGCCCGAACCGGAAGATAGGCGCTGCAGAAGAACCCGGGACAGTAGACGACGGCGGCGGAGCATCATCACCTCCACCATTACCACCAACGCCGGTGCCGAACAGAGAGGCAGGGACGGGGATAGGTAAAGCACCCGCCGCAGAGCCTCCACTCCCCCCCCCCGCTCCGAAAGTAAACAAAGACCTACCGGCACTACCACCTCCACCGAAAGCCGTATTTCCGAACAAAGAGCCACCGGCGCCACCGTTAGCGTTGCCGTTAGCGTTGCCGCCCGGGACAGGCAAAGACCCCCCGCTTCCAAAAGTGAAGGCGGGAGCACGGGTGCTGCCACCGCCTGTAGTGGTGGAGGCGGCGGGCGGACCGCCGAACAGCCCCGGTACGGCGGACGGACCGCTGAACAGCCCGGACACCGCGGCAGGGCCGCTCGAGGCCCCGGGACCACTCCGTGCGTCGAAGAGGCCGTTGCCATCGCCGCCAACACCACCAGCGGCAGCGGCAGCGGCAGCGGCGTCGAAAGAAGCTTGATGGCTGACGCCCACCGTCGGCGCTACAACCGCAGGAATGTTCGGCGCAGTAGCGGCGGCCGAAGGTGGGGCTCCGAACCGGAACCCTCCCGTAGCTCCGACGGTCGAGGCACCGGCGGCGCCGCCTGCCGTGTCGCTCGCAGACACGGGCGCAGCAGCAGCAGCGGGTCCAGAAGCAGTGCCGCCGGTAAAGTTGAAGCCGAACCCGGGTATGCTGGTCGGAGAAAGCGAGGCAGGCTCAGCCGTGGGGCTTGACGCCAACACCACCGCAGGAGGTGGGTCCAAGAAACCGGGAGCAAAGCCACCTCCAAGCGAGATGGCTGGAGCTGGAGCAGGAGAAAAGGCGTCAGACCGGGTCACCCCGGTCCGAGGCCACGGCGCAACAGAGGACGCAGTCTCCAGAGCACTGCCGCCACCTGCTGGTGCTGCAGAAAACGCAGGATCCGTGCCGAACTGGAACCCACCCGACAACGTAGAGGAAGGGCCACCTGTGTCCATCGCCCCTCCACCGCTACCACCACCGCTACCACCACGGCCGGCCGTCGCAACGGGCTGCACACCAAAGGTGAAGCCACCCGGACCGGCGGTATTTCCGGAAATGGTCATCTGTCCCGCGCTACCATGCGAAGCGGGCGTAGGTACGGCGCCAAACGCAGGAGCTGGCGTAGGTACGGCGCCGAACGCAGGAGCGGAGAATGAGGCAGTGCTTACCGTGGGAGTCACCGCCGGCTGTCCCCCAAACGTGAAGGAAGGTGCGGCACTCGATGCACCCCCCCCTGCCCCTCCAAGGGCGCTGCTTCCGCCCGCCGCTGGCCCAGCAGCGCTAGCTCCCGGCTTGACGGTTTCGCAAGAAAGGCACTTGACCGCTGCCGGCGGGTTCATGACAAGGCACGACTGGCACTTCCACTCCCCAGGCTTTCTGAACTTGGACATGTCGAACCCGTTTGTGACAGGGCTTGCGCTCGTACTACCACCAGCGCTAGGGGTTGCCGAAGCGCTCCCCGCCGCTGAACTGGCGGCTCCGCTACCACCAGCCGCAGCAGCCGGCGCACCAAACGTGAACGGGGAGGATTTCGCGGGCTTACCCTCAGCAGCACCACTGGGCGCTGAGCCGAAGGTGAACATTGAGGTGGTCGAAGCTCCTCCCGACAGCAGACCCCCAGACATGCTCACGCCACCACCTCCACCCCCGTCCCCGGCCCCACCGGCCTTGGGCATCTCACAGGAGAGGCACTTCACAGCCTCCGGCGGGTTCTTGACAAGGCACGACTCGCACTTCCATTCCCCGGGCTTCCTGAACTTGGACATGTCGAACCCGTTTGTGATGGGGGCGCGAGGGGCGGGGACACCGCTCGACGTCCCCAGGTCGCCCCGGCCACCACGACCGCCACTTTTAAAGGTGTCTGCTCCCGCCACCGCTAGGAGGGGAGCAGCCGCGCTTTCACCAGCATCGGCCGTACCAAGAGCTATGCCAGCGCCCTTGACCTTGACCCTTCTGCGAGGTCGTCCGGCTGCGTGTCTATGACGCGGGTCCATCGAAAACTGGAACGTTTCAGGCCCGTCATCGTCCGCTTCGCAATCGCCATTGCCGGGAGCGAGCGCCAAAGCGTCCGACCCCTCGTCGCGGCACGAGCGGCTGCGCTTGGCGGGGTTGGCGGGCGCGAAGCTGAACGGAGACGTTCGGCGAGGAGGGGCTCGACGCGAGGAGCCACGGCCGAAGGCAAACTCTGCGTCGGAAGTGTTGTTGCCCGCGGCGAGCATCAAGGCGTCGACGCCCTCTCCGCTTGAAGTGCCATCGTTAAGCTGCTGCAAACGCGCCGGCGCCTGAAGCAAGAGTACAGCAGGCGATTTCGGGCATCGATTGGAAAAGAGGCTGGGTGGTTATTGATTTGGTTCACTAGGCAGGTTACACAGGGTGGCTGTGTTGAGAAAAAAAATGTCAGGTGGAAGGGAGGGTGGAAGGGAGAGGGGGCGGGGTCTTGAAGTAATCATACACAGATATTGGCGTGAGGAAGTAACATGAAACGTCGACACGTACAACCAAGCAAACATGCTTGCGTTTTGCTTTCGTGCTTTGTTTACATTCACCCAGGCGCTATTCTATTCGTCACACATCGGGAAAAATGAATTGTGCGCTTAGAGGAAGCCATAAACCAGTCGCAGAGCACTAACAAGAATATACCAAACGTAATAATGGAGGCACAAGCCGTCCCCATGCTCTCGACTATCCTGCCTAGGGGGTGCGCATGGCTGCATGGCCGACAATCGCCCTGCTACCTGGTGCAACTTCGTTTTCCAATAGCTATTGAATCGCTGCGTACACGTCACGTATTTCATGGTGACATTGCTTCTTCCCAAAAGCGATTACCGATGGCCGTTAACGGTCCGAAACTCGACTGAGCCAAAGGTCCAAAAACTTAAATCGTCAAGAGTACAAAACTAGACCAGTCGACGGTCCGGGAATCGACCAGCCAACTGTCCGAAACTCGACCAGCCAAGTAAAACCCCACCAACGCCGACACTCCACAACAAAGAAGGGAAAGAATAACAATCACTCCCCATGAAATAACTCCACCGACTCACCGCCGAAACCCTGAAGACGAACTCCATTCCTTCGTTTGCCGCGGTCAGCTGGTCGACGGCCAGGGGTGCTGATGTTGAAGTTGCAGCTGCAGTTGCATCCACTGGTGAAGTCGAAGGAAACGAGTTTTCCCTCCCTCGTGCTCTCTCTTCCTCCACCCCGTGGCCTCTCTGACCCTCGGCGGTTGTGTTCGGCTGCGATAAGACAAGAAGAGGAACGGTGTGAGGACCCGGGCGCACGCATTTCATCAGACATCATGAGGGATCCCGGCAGCGGTGACGTTGTGAACCATAATGATATAGTCCCAGTTCGGGAGCACAAACCTTCTCCCCCTGCGGCTACCAAGATATGAATTTACTATTAATATTAATAGTACACTGGTGCAGTAGATGGGACAAGAGTGCCTCATACTTGCAGTAGGCCGTGAACATGCCAACTTATACACAGTACGTGAGAAGAACGCGACAAATAAAAAAAACTTCATCGGCAAATCACACACAAAACCCTGCTCAGAAACAGTATGCTACTGCAGCACAAAACCGAAATCACCAAACACGGAATAAATGTACCAGGCATGAACGAACAACTAGCCATCAATACCACCTGCTCACCTTGTTCATGCCGCTGCCCTTCCCCCACCCCCGTTCGTTCCGCTTGTCGAGCTTCACCCCGCCCCCTCCCTCGCGGATTCCCTGCCCCTTCCCACCGAAGGCACTGCCCTCCTGCGTGACGACAGACATAAGAATGCTCCCAACCTCGGCCGTCGCCTTGCTCTCCGCCGACACCCTGCTGGCCACCTCCTTCGCCTTCTCCTGAATGATACCGCTCTCGCGCCTCTTCGCGCCCACGCCTTCCAACCCAGTAGACGACGAGGCGCGCTTATTGCTGTTGCTGCTGCTGCTTTTATCCGCGGTAGTCCCGTCCCCCTGAGCCATCGCGCCAACCGAAGGTGCCGCCATCTGCCCTTCCGGGCGGCTACGTGCTTCTTCCCGCTCCCGCCTCTGTCCGTCCTCCTGGCCCTGGCCGACGCCGCTGCCGCGCCCAACACCACCAGCAACGCCACCGCCACCGGCGGCATCGCTTCGATCGTCTGCAGACTCGTCAGCGCCCAGCCACCGCCCGAGGGTTCCAGCGCCATGGGTTTGATCCGCTAGCATCGACGGCCTCGACCTCCTGCCGGGCGTGAAGTCCCTAGACCTGTAGCGCAGCACCGACCCGATGCTCATCCTCCTGTGGTCGCGAGGTGTCCCCCCGCTCAAACCGTCCGCCCCACCAAAGTGCCTCGGGACTGGGCCAAGCGATCCCGCAGCGGGTGTCAGCGGAGGCGATTTCCTGGCGCTGTTCGTATTGCGTGGAGTTCCAGGGCTGCCCGAAGGCAGTGTCGAGTCGGGACCTGGGCGCCGTGCGACCTGGGTGCCCCTTCCGTCCTCGTCCAGCCGCTGCCGCTTCAGGACGAGCTCATCGTCGTCGTAGCCCGCCCTTCCCCCAAACTGCCGCTGCGCACCTGCACCTCCTTCTCTTCCTCCCGCTCCCGCATTGCTGCCTGCGAAAGCTCCAAACGCTGAGCCGGAGAGCCCTCGAGAGGGGATCGGCGGGCGCACAGCGCGAGGGCGACCATCGGCCCCTCCGACCCTGCGTCTCATGAACGGGATCACGTCACGAACGTTAGGCCATTCGCCGTTAGGCATCGTCCGCGGATCCTCGTCGCGGGTCGCTTCTCCCCCCCCCCCGCCTCCAGCCCCGGCAGCCTCCCGGGGGCCGAACTGCTGACGGGCTGCGTCTAAGAAGTTGGTGAGCGCTAAGATGAGGTCATCGTCCCAGTCGCTCACTGAGCGGTTGAAGCTGAGGAGGGATTCTTCTTGCTGGGCAGAGAGAGCCGGCAGGGAAGGGTCTACGGGGCGAACGGTCGGATCTGCTAAGAAGTCGATCACCGCCCGCTTCTCGCCATATCCTATCTCCCCCAGCAGGTCACGGATCTCCTTCATGCCTTCCCGCGGGTCGATCAACGCTGATTCCTGCTCATCTAAGTGCGCCCCGGTGGTCGATGCCGGCCTAACACCTTCACCTCCAAGGGACAGCTGAGACAGGTCCTCGGTATGATCGCTAGACTGATCCCGGGACTGATCCCGGAACTGATCATGATTCTGAGAGTCTGATTCGACGAAGCCAGGGGCACTGGAAGAAGAAGGAGCATGACCGCGACCGAGCGGCTCGTCTACATCCATGACTTCGTTGGCTACCCTCCAGCCTGTCGGAGCCTGCTCCAAGCCGTCGGCGACCACACCCGTCGGCCGAACAGAGGACTCTAAATCTTGGGCAGTTGAGCGTTCGGGGTCAATGGGCTCCTGGCCACCGTCAGCGTTAGCGAGGGGTGGTAATACGGAGCAGCCCTCGTATGCCGTGTTCGTTTCTTGTCCGTCTTCTTCCGCTTGCTCCTCCCCTTCTTCCTTTTCCTCCTCCTCCTCCTCCTCCTCCTCCTCCTCCTCCTCGTGGTCCTCCTGTTGCTGTCTTCCGTCCTGTTGCCCTATCGCCTCATCGTCGCCGGTCTTTTCCTGAAAGTCGCATAGTGACATTTTGGGGGGGTTGTTATTTAACGGCTACACCACAATGCCAACGCCACAGGACGACAAGATAATTGCCCTTGCAACACGGAACGAGGGTAATACCAATAGTTAATACGACAAAACAAGGAGTACTGCGAGTAGTGTCGAATCGCAGCAAGGACGGCGTATAAAGCAAAGCAACGCATTTAATATAAACGAAAGGCGAAAGTACGCTGAGCACAGCAAGTACAAAACAATATTTACTGGGTTAGAGTGAGATGGGTTGGGTTGGGTTGGGTTGGGTGGGTAAAGTAGATATAGTAATTGAGACCACTTCAGACCCCACCAATCGCAGCAAAGTGGTGGTCGAAAAGCGACGCTATCGCTCTTCTGGCCGTCGAGCGAAACATCGACCTGGAAAAAGAGACCGACCAAAAACAAACACTACAGTAATACGAGTACATTTCTCCTCTCTGTGCTAGATGACCACCTCGTCTGAAGAGTCCGCGATCTCGATAGCAGCGCCGCCAGCGTCTCCAACCTCCACACCCTCGACCCTCCCCTCTCCTGGTTCCCCCTCCTCCTTCTCCTCCTCTTCGTCGCAATCTTCCGGGTATTCTTCTTCCTCCTCCTCGTCCTCCTCCTCGTCGTGTTCTTCCTCCTCGTCCTCTTCGTATTCGCCTTCTTCTTCCTCCTCCTCGTATTCGCCTTCTTCCTCATCTTCCTCCCCTTCTTCAGAATCGTCACCCACATCTTCGACCTCCTTGACATCTTTCACTTCTTGTTCCTCCTCCATCCCCCCTCTCTCCACGCCCTCGTCTTCATCTCTTCCTTCGCCATCACCCTGCACGCAATGATCACCATCACGGACACCCAACGCCGCCGCCATACCACCCGCCTCCTCTTGCCAATCCTCTCCACCCACCTCCTCCTCCTCCTCCCCTCCCCCCTCCCGTCCCGCCTCTTCGCCCTCTCGAAACCCACTTCCGGAGGCGTCGCCGCTGTCTTCCGCGTGCCGCGCATCTTCGACCGAGAAACGTTCGTCGGACCCTGCAGCTGTGAGATCGACTTCATCGCCTGACCCACTCCCCGCCAAAACCTCGCCTGCCGGGGTTTCCAAGTCTGTGCTGCCGTGGTCGACTTCGGGTTCTCCGTCTTCGCAAAGAGGGGGAAGAAGCGGCTCTGCGCCCTCATCCACGCCCAGTCCTTCGCCCTGAAGCATACAAAGCGAGAGATTTTTAGAGCGCATTGAACAAAAAACACGTAGAACGAGCCCACAAGGTCATGCCGCCTGAAGAATAACACGTCACACTACACTAGTGAGCCGACGAAGGAAGGTACGGCGGCCCGACCAGGGCGGGGGGGGGGAGGTGCAGCTGTGGCGCGCTATGCATGGCATTAGGCCATCTAGCATGATCGCAAGCTTATGTCAACACAAAAAAATACTACCATATGCAGATCAACGTGCATCCTGCCTCTCCCTTCCTTCCATGCTTAGTCCTAGGCGACCCCGAGACAAAGAAAATGACGGCAGAAGAGGCGCTGTGTACCCGTGCCGATAAAAATCAGCCCTCTACAGGGCTGTAGCAAGGCGAAGCAAGGCAAGACAAGATATGGCAAGGGCGACAACACTGAAAGGCCGATTGGCCAGAACGGCGTCCTCACCTCTTGCTCGCCGAGCTCCTCAATAATGTCCTCTCCGTCCCCCTCCTCTCTCCCCACCCCTTCCCTGTCGCCATGGTCATCTGCAACCCCGTCGACCATGTCCGCACCCGCCGCATCTCCTCCACCGGAGCCGACAGACTCCGTCTTCTCGCTGGCCGATAACCTCATCATGTCTTCGTCTACTTCTCCCTCTGTATCCCCCTCCTCCACCTCCTCTACCGTGTCTTCGCCATCGCCCTCCGCTCCCGCCGAGCTGTCCACTGTCCCGGAAGCCGCACTGCACTCATCATCATTGGCCAGACCCTGCTGACTCCCGTCTGCTACGACCGCTTTCCCGTCCCCTTCTACGGCACCCTCGTCCATGAACTGTGGCAATTCTTCTCTAGCCGCCTCCGCGGTATCGTGTTGGCGCAGTACTGCCGAAGCGGCCTCGGTAACAGCAGCATCTCCATCACCGGCTTCCACGTCCATTCCCTGCACACCAACCTCGTCCTGACTATCGGTCGGTTCCTCAATCGGTTCCACGACCGGTTCCACGACTCGCTCCACGAACGGCTCATCGGCCTCTTCCTGGCGCTGTTCCTCGACATGTTCCACGGCCTGCACCCTCGTCTGTTCTTCGACTTCCTCTGCGTGGACAATGCTGTCCTCTTGCATCGCGTCCAACATCGAAAACCCCCCGCCTTCGTCATCGCGATCCACTGTCGAGCCCAAACTAAACCGCTCCTGGCGAACCGTGTCCGGTGTCGTGCCCACAGCTGCACCAGCGGTATCCGCGGCCGGCGACTCAGCAACACCAAAAGCATCTAGTCCTTGTGCCAAGACCTCTCCCTCCCCCTCCAACTCATCCTCCTCTCCCTCCCCCTCCAACTCATCCTCCTCTCCCTCCCCCTCCCCCTCCTCCTCCTCCTCTACCTCTACTTCCTCCTCCTCCTCCTCTTCCCCCTCTTCAGCGTCGGCCTCTCGACCGCCTCCCGCGGGTTCATCATCCGTGCTGGAGCCCTCATCACTCCCGTCGTCGCCCCCGCCACCACCATCACCGCCCGTACCTCCGACAACCCCCGCCCCACCACCGCCTTCGCCCCCCCTGTCGCCGCTGTCACTCTTTGCATCATCCTCGCCATCCGAGCCTTGCTCCTCAGCGCCGTCTTGAGGGATTTCGCTTCTTAGCGGCGCTTCCCCCTCCTGCGCTTGCGCCTCCTGACTTGCTGTACGGTCGGGGGAAGGGCGAAGCGAGGCACTGCCTGGGCTGTGGCTATCCCTACGCCGTCGAGAGGCGGCCCGGCGGGAACGCCTGCCTTTGCCGCCTTCTACCTGTTGGCCAGCTTCCTTAGCAACGTCGTCGGGGGGGGGTGCGTCGCCTCTCTTTCTCCCGCGCCGCGTAGTTGCCAACGATACCTGCTGAATCCCGCCCTCCGTTGGACTCCCCGAATCAGACGCTGTCTCCATTTCTGCGTCGCTGGGAGGGGTCGCGGCGGCAGCAGCAGCAGTAGAAGCAGCAACAGCTCTCCCAGCGGCGGCACCGCGGCGGCGGCTAGGCGGTGGTGACGGGGCACGGCTCGCCGCTTCCTTGGTCGCGGTGTCCGCCTTGCCCTTACCCTTGCCCTTACCCTTACCTTTGGGTACGGGGGAAGCGGCCGCATTCTTGAGGGGAGAGCGCGAGGGCTTCACGACCTTACGACGACCTGCTCGACGAGAGGAAGACTCGTAGTCCGACCCATCATCACCGCCCTCGCCTTCGCTCCCGCTTCCGCCGCCCCCAGCAGCGACACGTTTAGAACGGCCCGTCGAGGGTGCCGCCGGGGTCTTCTTTGCAACGGATGCCTTGGACTTGCCCGAGCTTGCACCTCCGTTTTTCCCGGCATTCCCTTTGCCCTTGATGGGCTCACTAGGAGGCGACGTCGCCACCTCCCGGACTGCCGGGGGTCCACGTCTAGACCTCGTGCTGGGAGCTTTCGTCGCTATTTCAGCAGCGTCGGGCTTGGTCCGGTTGCGTGTTCGCCCGCGACGGGATGCAGACGTTGAACTGCCCCCCTCCGGCACAGGACTCGAACGGGCAGCTCGCCGTCCACGAGCAGGCGGAAGAACACCGACAGCCTTCTTACGGCCGCGCTGTGACGGTCGGCCTCGGCCTTTGGCGCTGGGCGCTGCCTCGTTTGAAACAGAACGTTCCTCGTCTGCTTCGGCATCAGCACCAGTTACGGCAGCATCCTCTTCCCGCCCAGACGTATCCTCACCCTTCTCCCGACCATCCTCGGACTCGGAAACCCCGGCACCTTCCTCTCCTGTTCGTTCTCCTGTCCCCGCTTCCGCTCCATCCGCACTTCCGCCGCCGCCCCCAGGAACGCCAACCTCGGACGCGGCCCACTTCCGTAGCTCGCCGCGAAAGCGGGTGCGCATCTGCTCGACCTTGCCCGAGTCGTCGGCGTTGAAGTCGCGCAGCATGTCGGCGAGCTCGGCCTTCCTCATCATATACACACGCCGCCCGCACCACGCCTGCTTGCGAGGGTTGGTGTCCGCCGCCTCGGCCTTGCGCTGCACCAACGCGTCCACGAGGTCGTGGGTAACCTCCTCGTCATCCTTGCGCAGAGAAGCCATGTCCAGATCATGCAGGTGCTGGCGCCTGTCCTGCGGCTTCATCGCCGAAACCGGCATCCCGTGGAACCGAACTCTGTCAGGAGAGAGATGTTGCTCAAGGGCTTCCTCGGCCTTGATCTTCTCGGCTCGCCCTCTCCTACCTCGCGGAACGGGAGAAGCAGCGAGCGGTGGTGCGGCAGGCCGTTCCGCTCGCGTGACAGCCCGCCCTCGCCCAGCGGGTCGCACTCCCTTCTTGGATTCGGCGTTACATCCATCTCCGCCGTCAGTGCTGCCCTTATCCTTGGAAGCTGCTCTACACACGGTCCGTTTGGGAGCGTGCCCCCCTTGTCCGGAGTGCCCGCCGAGGAGAGCCTCGCAAAGGCAGCTCTGAAGATCGGCTTTGAGGTGTCCCTTGGGCTTGAGGCCCATCTCCTCGACGTGTTTCCTCAGCGCCACCACCTTCATGTCCACCACGCGGACGCCGCCCACCGATGCCGTTCGCTCTTTCGGGGCCTCGTCTCTGCCCCCCTCCCTCCCGTCCTCTGCCTCCTCCTGTTCCACCTCGATGCTCCCGTCGCTACCCTCGCTATCCGCTTCTTCCTGAACTTGTTCTTCCTGTTTCGCCACATTGTTCACCGCCTCCCGCCAGCATTTCTCCAGGTCAGCCTTCCTGGCCCCCTTGGGCGTCAACCCCAGGGCCCTCACCCCTTCCCGCAGTTCTGCCAGAGTCATGCCAGGCTTAGGGCCGGCGGCTGCAGCAGCAGCAGCAGCAGCAGCAGCTGCTGCTGTTTCCTTGGACTTCGTGCCGGCCGGGTGCTCCAGAGCACGATCGAAGTCCTCTGCCTCCCTCATCGTCCTCGTCCGCTTGTACACCCGCCTGCGTGTGCCGCGATTACCCGTGGGAGTGACCGAGCTAGCCAAGCTAGTCGAGGCTACTGAGGTATCGACCGCGGCGGCCGGGGCTGGCGCTGGGACTTGTGCCGGAGCAGGTGCGGCGCCCTCCACCGGGGCGTCGGCATCGTCTTCATCGTCCGAACACGAAATGACGATCGGGCTATCCTTCGTTTCCGGACCCTTCCGGAGCGACGTTACGGCCAAAGACGTTCTCCTCTTCAAATGGCGAGCGTCCCGCGCTGAGGCTGCCTCCGACGCTTCCAACCCGGAGCCCGGCAAGGAGATGATATCAAAGCCCGCCATGGTGCCCGCTCCTGGAGTGCCCGCGGCGAGGTCGGAGCAGAGGCGCTGAGCGAGGCGCACGCGCAGTTCTGGCTGCCTCCCAGTGTGGCTAAGACCGAGATCGGTCAGCGCACTCCGCAGCTCAGTCACCAGCATGGCCATCAGCGGTCTCCGGTTGTACCGGAGGCTAGCCAGCGCCTCGCCTTCGGTCCATTGGTCTAGGTCGTGGTCGACACCCCCCGCGCCGCGCGTGGCTTCCGTCTTCACAGCAGTAGCAGCACCACGACCTTGGCGACCCCCCTTCGTCATGCCCCCCTCATCCTCGTTCTCGTCTTCCTCATCATCATCTTCGTCCTGGTCGTGGGCATTCACTGCGCGTCTTCCCTTCCCCTTACCCTTGCCTTTCCCCTTACCCTTGCCTTTTCCCTTGCCCTCGCCTTCCCCCTTGGAGGAGGTGGTAACAGGGGTCCCGGAGGACGAAGAAGCGTCGGGCGGGGCTTCGCCGAGTGCCCGAAGCGCCGAGCGAGCTGCTCCTTGCAGGGTCTGCCTGGATCCGCGGCCTGGCATGGGTAGACTACCAGTGGCGGGGGTGTCCCCGCCGGCATCGCTGTCACCACCGCCGACATCGTCGGCAGCCTCGCGTTGGGTGGCCGAAGCCCTACCCGGCCGCCTCGTGGCTGCTGCTGGGGCTGTCACCGTGGCTGCGGTTGCGGTGGCTGCCGCGGTTGGCGTTTCGTCTTTACCTCCGAATCCAATCATGCCGAGAAATAACTGCGCCGCGCTTTTGCGACGTTTAAGGGGCCGTCCACCATCACTCATCCCTTACCTGCTAAGGACGGTCGACATAGGGGCAGGAGCAAAGTATGTTCCGTTAGTTTAGACTACGACGTATATTCGTAACAAGTATGTACCCAAGGGTTGTACGACGTACGTAGTTCCTGGGACCAGGATGAAATTAGCTCTGTGCCTCTCATTTGAATACGTGCAGAAACATCAATGATAATGCGGCAGCAGAGCTGTGCTATCGTCGGCTACATATCAGGTACATACAGGCCGGGCTGCGGTACTGCCTAACTGGTGACAGCAGGTACGAAATTGGCAATTGACTATAAATAACATGATATTATAAAATACCAGGTACCTGGTATTCCACATTGGAAAGCAGCGATTTTAGATGGGGGGATCGCCTTTTCGTAACTCGTAACCTGTAGGCGGGCTGCAAAAAAATATTGGTACGTAACCCATACCACAGCTGAAAGAGCCGAGTCACGCCCGAACCCTAACCCTTCTGTACATTATTATACCTGCACGTATCCGTAAACCTACCCCTAACCCCAAGCGTGCCCTCAGATACCAGTAGCAGATAGCTGCATGTAATAGGACCCTGGTATGCAAGAACGGTTAACAGCTGGAGGGGGCCCTTTTTCAGCTTCATCTCTCAAACTCCAGGTTAAGACTGCCGAAACAGGACACCAGAATAATGGGATGCCCACGGACGCCCAATGTGCTATGCGAGGGCGCGGTTGGGGGTTAGAGCTACACCAGTAGAGGTACAGCTGTAGAGGTGTTCGTACAGTAGTGTATCTGAGCGTTCCGCCTGTCTCTTTGTTAATTCTACTGTCTACAGGAGTAGTGTAGTACTACCTGGTACGAGTACCTGGTATGGGTTACGAGTGCGAGTACGAGCTACGTACAGGTACAAACAATACTTTGCAAAAGAGCACACGTAAATGGGAGCGTCAACATCTCTATGAATGATAAAAACCAGATGAAAAAATCGTACCACCTGGTAATATTCAATACCAGGTACCTGGTACCTGGTAGTAAAAGTGACACTCGCATACAGAGAGGTCACTACCGCCCCAAGCTGCTTTCAAATATTGGCGGACGATTTCCCGTTAGGTAGCGGTGGTGGCAAAGCGCCCGCGCGGTACCAAACCCTGGGAACTAAAATATATAGAGAGGTGCTATCTCAACCGCGACATGTGGAATTGCGACCTCTTGGGCTTAGCTTGCCGTTCGGGTGTTGGGTGCCCTTTGTCCTGTCTGGAGCCTATAATAGCTTGGCTGTGAGAGGTGAGAGGGCTTCAGCAAGCAAAATGCCTACGATACATCGTGCGAGCGAAGTAGCTCCCGAGGCAATACAATTGGCACGTTCCCTAAATCTAGATCATACCATCCCTATAGTCCGCATGCTCACCTGTATTACGCACGTACTAAGCTTCACCTAGGCCACCTGCGTCTGCTGTGGGCTGGGGCTGTCAGCTGAACTCGCGGTGTCCTCCAAAAGTCCCGTTCCCCGTTGCAAAAAATATTATATTTTGTGGAACTCCGTTTTCTGAATGTCTCGTTTTTGGTTTTCAAAAGTTACGCAGACCGGCCGACTGGAGACTGGATGCTCGTTCGTGTGTGTACGATATCGCTTGCGCTGGCACCAGCCCGATCGCTACAATTGACCACCAATTTTCCTCTTCGGCGCGTCTTGGCTCCAACCGCTAGAATCACCATGTCCGCAGCCGGAGAATGTGAGCAACTCACTTTTTGAAACGTCAAGAGTCAACATGACCTGCCTGTTAACAGTTTGCTTTGTGTCGAACCTCTGGTACCCCACGCACAAGCATACCAGGTACAGCAGTACAGCAGTAGGAGAGGCATCCAAGCCCCTGTGCTGACTTTTTGTGTGCTGCTGTACATTCTTGTGTCCACAGCAGTGTCCTACCATACGCGCAGTAATATGGTAACTGCTCTACAAGTATGCATGCATCCAATCAGCCAAGTATGCATGCATCCAATCAGCTAGCCGAGGTGTACACGGGCTTGAACCTAGCCGTGCTGACGCCGCCGCTCTTGCTTGTTGTGTCTCACTCTTTGCCGCCATTTTATCTCTCTGTTCTCTACTGGTACACAGCAGCAGGAAGTTCCGAGGAACGACCCACACCCTCCCCATCCGACTCTCTGTCATTCCTCAGAGTTGTGGGCAAGCTCAAGGGGTTAAAGAGAACCGGCTGGGTTCACTGCGGAGTCTCGCACCCAGAGTAAGCATGCATATCGCGTTATTGTGGCGCTTGTGTTGATCAAAAGCGTTCATGAGTCAGGATGCGCATGTTCGTCTCAAAGGTTATTGCTGCTACGAGTACAGAGTCGTAACTCGTGACACCATGACAAGATGGCCAGACTGCAGGGGGGCGGGGGGAGGGAAGGAGAGGGAGGGGGGGCGTCGTGGATTAGACCACGCCGAGATGTTTGCTTTACGTAAGCAAGCTCTGTGTTTAAAGCAACTCAAGTAATGTGCCCATAGCAAGCTCCCTAGTCTTTCCGTGCGTGACTGCTGTAGATCATTGTTCACTGGATGCCGGGATGGGCGCAATGGATATCGTCGTTGGGGTCATGTTTTGGCTGTTGATCTAGATCCCCTCCTTCAGATCTGCAGTTTGATACGTCCATGCTCCCAGGTCTCTCTCTCTCCTGTTTCCCCTCTTTACCCTGTGAAACTAATGGCAGGTCGGTGTCGGACCATATGTACCGCATGGCCATGTGCTCCTTCCTCGTCACGGACCCCAAGCTCGACAGGTGATAAACTTGACCGGTGCTGAAACATCACAACACTTCTTGCAGGTCGGCGCTGTGTCACCCCTGTTTCCCTTGAAATGGGCCTCTCAAGCAGTCTGTGTATTCACTGCCCCTGCCGTCCGCACGTTGAGTACTGCGGTAACGTAAAGCGGGGCAAAACTACAGTGCTGTACAATCACTACGGGGGACCATAGCAAATAGGACCACATATTGTTATTAACAGTAAATAGCGAAATCCGTGCAACATGAAATCTGCGAGTTCATGTTGATGCTGTTGTTGTCGTCACATTAAATCATCGCCATAGTCTGTCAATAGTCCAGGTGGAATTGGGGGAGAGGTTCGGTACGGAGGCACTTCTGCCGGTCGAATCGTGTTTCGTTTTGCCCGTCTCCTACTGCATTGGCACATTGAGACAAATCGCGTCAGTCTTGATTACCAAGGCCTGTCTCAACCGCTTCAACGCTTAGGCTTTCGGCGCCGTCGTGATGAGAGATCCAACACATGCCTCATGCGCGCGTGACCCCTCTTTCTGCAGATCGAGAATAATGAAGCTGGCGGTGGTTCACGACCTCGCGGAAGCCTTGGCGGGCGATATCGCCCCCTTCCAGAACGTTAGTAAAGAGAACAAGCGTCGCCTTGAAGAGGATGGACTCGAGAAGATTTGCTCCACAATAGGAAGCGAGCCCATCGGTGGGTGGGGGGGTGGATAAGTGGGTGGAGCGATTGGGTTGTCTTGTTGTCACCAAACCTGCCATTGTTGTGTTTGGGGGGCTTTTGAGCAAGTACAGAGGGAATATTTTCGGTTTGACGCAGTGCAATTGACAGAAATCGCGTATGGTTGGCCAACCTACTGCGGGTGTCCGAGATCATTCACAGAACTTGTGTGTATCATGTACTACGACCTACAACACTACGAGTGTTGTAGATCTACTTGCACAGCACGGATAGTTAAATGCGAGGTATGATGTACCTATTATCTATTTAAAGTAGTATGCACTGGTATGTATTTGAACAGTATGATAGGCTTCACAAACAAGTTCTTGTCAGTAACTAAACATGCCGGTAGCATCTTGTGTTTTGGCGTCTGTTGCGTTGAATTGGCGTTATTTGAAGCAAGTCAATAGTCGTTTTCCATTGGAATCCTAATCCTGTTGTGTTTAGAACCTGGTATGTGAAAACTCCGGGCGCAGGGCTACAACGTCTAATCGATTTAGCACTTTTGATCGCCCGTTTCTACTGTTTTATGGTTTTTAGTCGACAGAACCGGACCCCGACATGTGCAGCTCGGCTCGTTTGTATCGGTATACTGGTACTGTTTATTATGACCGACCGTATTTGGCACCTGTACTTGGCAGCTCAAGAGATAAAGGACCTGTGGCTTGAGTACGAAGACTGTACATCAGAGGAGGCGCGAGTTGTCAAAGACTTCGACAAGCTGGAGATGATTGTCCAGGCAGACGAGTATGAGCGAGGTGAGCCACAATGCAAGATACAGTATGCCCATGGTATCATAGCACGACGCGTTGGTGGGAGTGTTCTGTAAAACGATGTGTTGATGGTGGGCTACCATTTTTGTTTTGGTTCCTCGATCGTGCTTTGCGCATGTTTAGTTATTTTTTGTTGCGCAAATACGATAGGTACATTGCTTCCATTATTGATGGTGCAGGGGACCTCGGCGCTTATACATATCGCCTTGCCCCCTTCTGGTGTAGCAGCTGTCGGTGCATCTGCCCCGATTGAACTCGTTTGTGCATGCAAGTCCTACAATTTCTAGCTGAATGCACTCGCAGAATAGCCGTACATGTGTCGAATTGAATGCACTCGCAGGATATTTTGGGTAAGAATCTCTCGTTGCTGCAGACTGTTGGCGTTGTCGGGCAACGCTTTGAATCAGTTGCGTGTCGCTGGCCGTTTGGGTGCGGCCAGCGGGGAAGGTGCCTCTTAATATGCCGTTTTCTCTGCCTGGTACTATGATAGCGTGATCATGCAAAATGCCGATATGACGATGTTGACCGCTATATCCCATTGCCATTGAGATAAAGCGACACAACCCCAGCGCGCAGCAGCTTCAGCATTCAATTATATAGTCGACCAGACAGACCTGTAGGGCTTGCACGCAGCCGCTGTTCGGTAGGGGTAATGATGACGCTTTCGCGACACCGACGCCTTCCATCGTACGGTATGGAGGTGCCACTATTTCTCCTACTACGAGTACAGTAGGACAACGGCAGCCCGAAGCCTCTATTTTACCGTGCGGGAATTGATTCTAGTTGACTTGTATTAGTCCACTTAAACCAATCCACACTCGCGTCCTTACCCTCTGCCTTGCAGATCAGGGGATGGACCTCAGCGGATTTTTCGAGAGCACAAAAGGGGGCTTCACCACCCCTCAGGTGATCTCACGAGTCGAGCAGCGGTTCACTGATCGACCTCGTCTTGGTATCGGTAGCGTTGCCCAAACAAATTATCAAAATTATCATCCCAGCATTCTTCCCGCACCCGTTCATGCTAAGCAACAGGCGCAGGAACATGCGCTGTAAGGTTATTCGGCAGTTTCCATGGGGTTCCTCGTTCTGGTGTGAATTGGACGACCCCATCGAGGAAGAAACTCCCATCGGATTTAGTCTACTAATACATGATGAAATGCGTGCGGTAGACCATTTGGACAGCGCGTTTTCTACATGCCGGTATGCCGGTACATGCAAGCAAGGCCGAGGGTCTCTGGGTCATGTCGCCTGCGCTCTGTACACCTATATTTGGCGTTCGATAATTGGTTGGCACTGATTTGCTGGCGCGTTCTGCCGTATCGTCTCTCGTAACACTTGGCGATGGACGCGTGCAGGTACAGTCGTGGGATAAGGAGTTGAGGGCACAGAGGAATAACCGCCAGCAAGAATCGACGCGTACCCCCGATGGTGGCAGAACGGGGGGCTCAGAGGGGGCAGCGTGAGGGGGGGGACACCGTCAGAGGATGCGGACATGCCTCCCTAGCCATAGATAACAGTCTTTAATTCCATTATCTGTGAAAAAATGAGGGGGTGAGCTTGTGCCTGATTTGAAAAAAAACACAAGGGGATTCTATTTTGTGTGGCGGTTTGTGTCGAAACGCGTACCTGGTATTAGTTTTCGGGCGGTTTCATGTCTTAGCTTGAACTTTGAAGATGCCGACCAAGCGACAGGGAGACACAGAAAGGGGCAGAAAGGCGTCGCGTGAGTCGCCCGTTTTTTTTTTCCGGTTTGGCGGTGCTGGAGTTGGTTCACCGTATTGGTATGTTGGGCTGTTCGGTGGAAGAAACTAGAGATAAAAGGAAGCCGCGTCTACTGGAGTCAGCAATGTGCCGCCAACAGGAGGTACAACCAGTGCCTGGCACCCCTTTCGGCGAGTGTGCAGTGATCGTCGTTGGCGGGCCAGGAAACGCTTTCTAGTCCTAAAAGCAGTTTTCGGTAGGAGTTTCTGCAAGGGGTTCACTTGGCGGGAGCTACGTCTCAAGAGGGTGTCTGCCCTTACTTACTTGCTCTCGTACAAAGCAAAGCCTCTACGACTAGGAGGGGCAACGTAAACCTCGTTAGTGCCGTTGGCTGCCGGAGCCGCCCCAAGAACTCAGTTGATCGACCTTTTGTCGAGGTAGAGCATGGCGAATACATTTGCCCCGAGCGGAACACACACTTTTTCCCTGTTTTTTCATCACCTTTTCGTGTATTTGGTTGGCTTGCTGCACTATTACGGGGGACCATAGTGAATAGGACCAAATGTTGTGAGTAAAAATAGGAAAATATATACCTGGTAGGTTTTTGTGCGTACCGTAGGTCCTTTATACTATGGCCCCCCGTAATAGCGGTGTTGCCACCGTTGGGCAACACTTCATAAAATTCAGCAGTCCTCTTCTACGGTAGGCAGGTTCGTGACGGAATTGTATGGAACTTGGAGGGCGCGCGCGACAGATCAAAGTACTTCGCGCCGGGGTGTTCAAAGACAAGGACTACACAAGGACTAGGCTGCGCTTGATGCCCAACGTCAGCCTCATGTTAGACAAGGTGGACACTGATTTGAGGTGATGATACAGGCCTTAATTTCGAACTCGTTCTACACTACTGTCTGCACGTTTCTACTGGGCCTGGAGGGAGAGGTACGGACACCCGCTGCAGGCGCTTGAAGCGAACAAGTGATTTCCATACCCACTAGGTGTCGTTTATCTGCAGGCAAGAAGCCGGCAAGAAACCCCGGCACTCGTTGTGGGATCTACACATATACACCTATAGAGTATTAATAGTAACAATACAAAAACATCGACGACATACGCCTCGGAGCCCCGCGGCAACCTTTACCGCTACTACAGCTACGCTATACATACTATACGATGAAGCACTTTCGGTATGACACAAGACTATTCATAGAAGTCAATAGGCGTAACTCGGCGCCACCCTCACGCGATCCGCGGCGCGTCCTGCAATAGTGCAGCGCTTGTTCTTCTCAACACCTGGAGCAGCTGCCCACGAAAAGTGTGTTTCGCCACCAGAGCCTGCACGGCATGGTTCGGTGCTATGCCCTCCCCCCCCCCAATCGATGCCCTCCCCACTGCCCCCCTCTCTTTCTCGCATAGACGACACCCAAAGCTCGCTCGTATCTCAGAGTTTCCCGTGCTCTCCACCTGCGCCTCTCCCGCCCCGTCGGACGGGGGCGTGCCTTGAGAGCTACCACCGCTGCCGCTGCCGCCCCGGTGACAGTCGGCGCACAAGGTATGCCCGCAAGGTGTCATGACTTGGGGGTCACGGAACAGACGGGTGCACAGAAGACAGGTGAGTACGAGCTCTGCAGCCTCTTCCGCGCCGCACAGGTCGTCCACCGTGCGACAAAGCCGCGCTCGGGCAGACTGCACCTGCTCTGGAGTAAGGCTTGCTCTAGAGGTCTGAAGGCCTGCAATGTCTCTCTCCTGCTCTCGGCGAGCCTGCTCATCTATCTCCACCAGGCAACGGAGGCGGTTGTTCTCCTCGGTCAAGGAAGCAGTCCTGGGGAATTGAATCGAGTCGGACCGGGGCGGTATGGCATGGCATGGTATTATATGGTATGGAAGGTTGGACCATTGGTGGTCAGCGCGGCCTTGTTGTTCTATGAGCCTCTTCACCGGGAAACATTTGAGACGTGGTGCTAGCTCTGCCGTCGCTTCCGGCTGCCGAAAACCACTGGCAGCATATACTGCAACACGGGGCATTCCAGTGTTGTCGATGCAGAAATAGCACTCGTGAACCTATCCGCACGCAGTCAGAAGAACGCTTCGGTCTGCCGCGAGCACCCCGTCGGCATCGACCGCCCTACTTCAAATCCAAAAAATGAATACCTTAATCCAACCGTGAATATGAACACCTGAGGCAAAACAGACATAGTAGGCCATTCTTTAGCGCTGCACTGCCAAAACTTACAGCTGGAACTATTACCACCTTAACCCCCTACCTTTCCTCCATTGCCTTCAAAGCCCGCGCATGCTCCTCTGTTTCGCCTCGATGGAGCAGAGACAACTCATTCACCAGATTCTCATACTTCGCCCGCTCCTGGCGCAACTGGCCGACAGTCTCCTCTGACCTGCGGATGTTGACATGGTGGCATGGTGGTACAATGTCGTGATGGCATGAAAGCGAAATTGAGGTATCGCTGACATGCATTACCTACGAACGCTACTGTAGCACTCCCCATGCTTCGAGTGGGCACTACTATTATCGAGGGGGGGGGGGGTGTCGTTGGTGTACTAATGGTGTGCGCGTGGGGGGTGTCGAAACCACGACATATAAATGCCATGAAAACTCGGTCGTCTAGTTTACCTTTCAAGTGGTCAGTACACATGTAGTGTGATGTTGCAACGTCGGCTATTCAATCAACAAAATCACCCCATACGGCATACGACATATCTACCACTACCTTGACGCGTTCTACGATAGAGGTAACACATTTCAGCTAAAATGGTTTCTGAATGACGGGGTTCCTTAACCCAAAATCGTCGGAATTGCTATCTTGTTTCGAAAAATGATGTTCTTGTATACTTGGGCCATGGGATTATTCATCAATTTATAATTCGTTTTTTGCTGGAGCCAGTTTTCGGGTGAGGTATCGAGCTCTTCAAGTGAGGAGCCTCAGAAAAATCGGATTAACCTCTATCGTAGAGCCCCTCCCTTGTCTTGAGTAATTCGTCCAATTCGACAATTGGTCGCGCACATGTTGTCACGGGTTCTCCAAAAAATGCGACGTATGCTTGAAAACGCCGATATCATAATCGACGCATTTGTTCGGGTGCTGAATAACCGCATGCCAAGCTCATGCCGAAACGTCGGGGCACGTAATCGGTATCGAGGAAACTAATCATTGACGTACGGTAACGACATTGCCTCCCTCGCGTAACGTACAAACAAGGTGCCACCGAACGCCGAGAGGGAGGGTCACGCCCTTGCAGGGGAGATATGTAAATACAGCAGTATGTATACCTGGTATATAGCAGTAGCCCAGCGCGAATACCAACAACAGTGACCTGTGTACAATATAGATGCTAGGGTACATGAAGGCCGTCCTGACCTTGCGGCGTTGTGGCGGTACGAGTTCATTTCTTCGGTCCTGGCTCTCTCGCTTTCTGCAAGTTTTTCCCGAAGGTCTCGCACCTGTGCAAGGCAGTGGCATCACATGGCCGCCATCGCTCAGTATACAGCATACATCATAAAGCATACCGTACAGCGTGTGCAAAACTGGTACAGCATAAATATACCAGGTACAGCACACAGCACACCTGGTACAGCATACCACATACCAGGTAGCTGGTACAGCATACGCAGGAGCCAGGACAAGTTCACGGTTTGTGAGATGCCGTGACAACCTGTGTTCCTCGCAGAACAGAACTGCGGTGACAGACCAGTCAGTTGGCGGGTATCCTTAAGTTTGTACCAGGTAGTAAACACGCACTACGAATTCCCCTTGTGTTAGGTAGTGGGCTAGTGTGGGTACTGCCGCGTGCCGCTTGATTTCCGTTTCGCCCGTGGGACAAGGGTATGGATAGAAGTATAGACAGTACGGTATTACTGCAGCATGGACATTGCGCAAATTCTTCACGTTGCGTACGTATTAGTGGTACGTTTTGGTTAAGAAGCGCGCACCGCACGTCTAGGGGCGGGGCGCATATTTCAAGGTAATTAGGAGGATTTCCCACTCGAGAAATGACACGAAATGTGCGAACCAATACATCCCGCTCCTTGGTCAATGTAGCTGATAAAACTCCTTCAAAACAACAAGCACGGCACTCCATGCCTACCCGTATTTGTTGATGGTTGCCAAAAGCTCCAACCACGTGATTCGATGCCTGGCCAACATGCCGTTCCACCCACTGGCCAAAAACTCACAACCTGCTAACAAATGTCAACATCACTCTCATAGATCAGTAGTAGTACGCGTATGTACTGTACCTCATCCTTCAAGGCAGCCACGTGAGTCCCGTCAGTCTGCTCCACGTTTTCCTTCGCCCCCTCGCCAACACGTTCGCCATCCTCCCTTCCCTTGCTGCTACCGGGCATCGCACATGCGAGCGTCAGGGGTGGCATGCGACTGCATTCCTCGCCCGCGGCCTGTATCCGCGATAACTGGCGAAGGTGACGTGCATAGACGGCAGTGAAAAAACGCGTGCCCACGATTACGAGGGGAAAAAAAGTTGTTGTGCTACACCCTCCACCCGCCCCCAAGAGAAGAGCATCAATGTAATCGAGTATCAATGCATCAATGCAAGGCGTGATCAACACTGATTCATGGATGCCCACACCTTACAAATGGTATCACTCGCAGCAAAGACATATCAACATTCGCAGCAAAGACATATCAACATTCGCAGCAAAGACATATCAACACTCGCAGCAAAGACATATCACCATTACATCGCAAAACGAATACGAAGCCGACGCGTACGCGACACCGCGCCACACGCATATATGATGGAGCGCTATGACCAACGAGCGAGGGGCTAATGACATTCGCGGTGATTGGTTTTACTTCGTGACAGTCATTCGGGCTCTATATCACCTCTTTTGCTGTTCTTCTGGCGTCCGCTCTAGTCTGCTCCAAGTCTGCCTTCAGGCGCTGTCCTGCCGCCGAAGCGTCTTGGAACATGCCTTCGTACTTCGAGGCCCTCAGACTTTCACGCTGGAAATGTCAGCCAACGAACGCACAAACGCAAGGGGCACGAGTGGCATGATTTAAATGGCACAACTGATAGGTGAAACGGCCAACCCTCGCACACGCTACCACGAAATCCACCCCAAATGGCGCACGATGCTGTCCCCTTATCATTCCAGTAGTTGATCACTCATGCAGCACTCATGTCGAGGTCCCTTGGTATGTTGATATTTCAACATGTGAAGGCGTTATCATGCAGTAGCGCTGTTTGACACTCTCTGTTTATGATACCCCAACCAATGAGCGGCCGTGGCCTCTAAGTGGCCCGCGATACCTGGCAGGCTCTCACGATCCCGGCAAGGTCGAGGTCAACACGCTGCATCCGCTGTTGGTTCTCGAACCCGACCCTTTCGCAGTCGTCGATCCTGAGGTTACCACAAAACATTCCCCAAAGGCAATAAATACACCAAGACGGAGACCATTATGTTAGCAAAAGCGAACGCATGCGGCCTGAAAGCGGCGCTGACGCAATCCAGCATAAAACGATGGGCGGCGCACACACAACTATCCATGCTCATGAACCCCCTAGAGCTACCCATCGCACCCTGCTCGCGTGCCAAGCACCAAACTTTGAGTGGTGAGTTATATCAGCAGCTGTCCAGCCCAACAGTTATGGGAACCTGTAGCCTCCGCCCGACCCCAAACGTACCACTCTCTCCGTAAATGTGGGGGTCGCTTGGGTATTCGAATTACTTTCCGAACGATCCTTACACTTGCGGACAGAATGGCACTACAATACATGTCGAGGCACGGCGGCCATCCCACCATCTTCGTATTGCGCATTTGCCTTGCGTCGGGCATGTTACACCCATTCTGCATACGAGAGGAGAGAGGCTGTGGGGGACAACAATATTGTGCCGAGCACTTCAGAGGTATTATTGTTCCAAGCACTTCACAGCTACAATTTTGTGATGCGTGAGCCTACTTCTGTACGGTGTCCGTGACCATGTTGGCGAAATTCCACGTGCTTTAACTTCGCTATTTTTCAACGCCGCCAACTCTAAGAAAAAACACTGAACATTCACTCTACGACCGGAACGAGAAAAAGTAGATAAGGTGATCCATTTCGCAGTGCGCACCTGAGGCGGCTTTCCTTACGATGGTTCTTCAGTCTTTCCCTCATAGTCTCCGTGTCTAGTTTTGCTTGCGTCAGCTCGAGCTGCATCGCCGTTAGGGGTGCCGCCTGCAGCTTTAGTTCGCCCGAAAGGCATGCCAATCTTCCCGTCCATTGGAGAAGTACACCAGAGAGCATTTCCACGCCGCAATAAACCGCAACGGTGTGAGGTGAGGCCAGTTTCGACAGTAAAGCACAGCACAGCACCGCACAACGCAGCGATACAAACTCATATTACGTGCAAATAGGGTGCCACGAGCGTTGCCATTTCTATCCCCGCTGAAGGTTGGAGCAACCCAAGGATCCGTCCCAGGTCCGGCTAAAACATTGCAGGATCGCTGCCGTATGGTATACCCGTATACCGATACTTTGTTTTGGGGGCCTAGCCGTGCAACCAGACGCAACCAGATGCGACGTATACAGTTTGCGCGGGACATAATGCGCCTTTACTGCAGTACGCAGACGTAGGTTCACACGCAGGTATCGAACCACCTTCGATGCTGAGGGCGGGTCTAGCGGGGATGGAAACCGCAACGATACGTAGCGAAATCATGTCACTGGTGGTGTCTTCTGAATCATGTATGCTTTTACCTGCCTGTCACCACACGGCTACATTATAGTAGTAGCAACAGGAACGCTCTGCTTCGCCGTGCGCTGCATTCACGTCTAGCTTAAGATCTTACCGGGCCTCGAGGTCCACCTTCTCCTTCTCCCCGGCGTCAGCTCTGGCTATTGCGCTGAGCTCGTCCACCCGATGGGCTTCCGCCTTCTGAAGCGCGCGCTCCAGCTGGCTTCGAATATCTCTGCCGACAAAAACCGAAATGAACGCAGGTGCAACATCTGGGTGATTATCGTTTGTGACCTGTGACGGCAGATTTTTGGTTCCAGGGCTCCTCCCGTACCGCAAATAATGCCTGGCAACCACAGCAGTACCTGGTAGTTGCTTTTACACGGCCTTGTGAGGTGTGCTAGACACTTCACTCCGGCACGCAGCTGCGCGCAACATACGCTGGCGCCCTAAAATGCGCCCTGCCTGAGTACTACTAGTCTTCCGTAGTTACTTTGTTGGCTTGTTGCACGTACACTCAATATTATCCTGTGGGTAGTGCAAAGACTTTTCAGCCAAGTACAGCCCCCCATTATTTTTCCCCACCCCATAATATAAAATAATGAAGCAGGGGCGGATATCGTGCGGGTGTCACCTCCGCACGGGGCATGACGGTTTCAATTCCACGTCGTTGTGACTCACCATTCGATTCCAAGAATTGTAAGTAGCAAACACGACAGGTGAACAAGAATTTTGGCGGGCATGTTGATGAGATGGAAAAGGCCTGGCGTGCTTCATTGGCGAGACGAATGATAAGAATGATACGACCTCACGTGATCGAGTGTCGACACGGACCTATTCGCGCGAAGGAGTTGCTCTTCGGTGTGCTTCGCTCCCATGGCGGCGGCAGCACTTCTTTCTCCCATCAGAACCATCTCGGTCTTTTCTTCGCACTTAGTCCGTGTCTGCCGCGATCCCGCGGCGACCTTGCTGGCGAAGATGGCCATGGTGCCGAACACCGACACGTTCTGAACCGGGGCGATATCAGGCACTATCTCGCCCGACCGAAGTTGTTCTTGGGCAGCTTGTACAGCGTTTGCCTTCTCAATGGCCTCTTCGGCCGTCCATAAAACACAAGTGGAAATATATTATATGATAGCAGTCCAAGGCACCGGCGGCGGGAAAGCAGGCGAGGAGGGTGGGTCGATGGTCGCGCCCAGATAAACAAATGGATACATACATGCATGCATGCATAAAGGACCGCAAATAGCATGCAGCTTTAGGTACACCGAGATGAGAAAACTTTGCACCACACATATTGTTTTAATGTTAGTGGCATATGTCTCCCCTCCCAACTGTGTACTGGTAGTATTTTCAGACCCGACAAACCGGTACGTGGCGCGTGGCGCGTGGCACGTTTTCCAAACCAATTGCTGCTGTAGCGCGCTCACCTTGCAAGGAGGTTATCTCAACATCTTTCACCCGCAGCTGATGCGACGGCACGAACACCATCCAGCGAGGCGTATAACATGATCACCATCCGGTGATGCGGCAACATCAACACCATCCACGGCACAGAGAACATGTAGAGCAATGATAGAGAGAGCGAACGTTTTCCCGAGGAGTGTTAAAGCAGGAATGGCGATCACAGAAGCAACGGCTGGCTCTCGTTGGCACTGTCTAAAAACAACAAACCACAATAATTGCTACCCATTTGCGTTAGATAATGATTATCCCATCTACTATGTACTCGCTTGCAGCGGCGTACGCAACGGTCGCTAGGTTTTGACAGCTTTTACACGGCGAGGTGGTGAGCTCAGCTCCTGAGAGAGATCTCGAAAATAATGCACCACCAACCTGTTCTCGAAGCCTGGCCAGCAGTTCCTGGTTCACTCGTGTTACGTTAGAAAGGTGGACGATGTTCCTCTTGAGCCCATTGCGGAAGGCTTCCTCGTGTCTTGCTCGTTCGTCGGCACCGCCGTCATGTTCCACTGAAACACACACGAGAAGAGACAAAGAGAGATTCTTAGTCTGTTGGGCTACTGGTGAAAGGTTAAGCGAGTTCCTACCAAACTACAGTACTCGCTCAGTATGCCGTATTACACTCTCCCGCCTGGAACGGCGGGAAATGCAGATTAGCCGGATACACGGGTCGACGTGTCAAAGCCAAGCAGTCCCAACTTATGGGTTCCTACTACTGTGGGGGTGTGTGTACAGATATGCGTTGATCACTCAACTGAATGTGTCCATACGTACTCAGCGTCGTGTATACGACGTTGATAACTCAAAGTGATGTGGAAGCAGTCCCATGTTACGTTGTGCTGCTGCATCGTGACATTGGTATAGGCCAGAGGATCATGTAATCAGAGGTCAGCGCAAACTGAAAATGTTGCCTATTAATGGTGGGTTATGGGTTGCATTACAGACCACTCATCGTGGAGAGTGTCGTACACAGCAGTACCTGGTACCGTACTTCAGTGACTTGATTGAGAATACAAGCAATAATGTTTCCGGTGGCGAAGACATTTTACGAGGTACAACAGGCGGTTGAGTTTTTACGAGCCATATCTTCGCACCAGTACCTGTATTGCAAGTCGGGCACCGGGGCATGAATGGCTTTCAGCAGGAAATCGATCAAGTTTGATTAGGTGCTCTCCACCCGTACTTTATCGAGTGGCTCATTGTGCCTTCTTGCGGCCACATATTCCCCCTTGAAGTGCACGACATCAGCAGCGTCAGGTAGGTGTAAAGGGTAGAGCGAAAGGGCCAGACGTGTGGGTGGGTGATGTGATGCCCGGCAGTCTATTCGTCGAACGCGGGACTCGAATGTCGGCCGCGTCGTCCGGCAAATTTCGATGCGCTAAAATGCGTCCTTCGCCTGTGCTCTCAGCGACAACACCTTCTCTTCAGGCGAGCGGGAGCTTGCACCTCTCTAGATGTCAACCCATACCGTGTACACCTACAGCCTACACCCATACAACAACCAGCAGCAGTAGTAGTAGTTGCATCCTGCGCCGTGTTGAGTGTTCGCAAGTCACCTGCTTTTCGAGTGAAGCTTTTAGGAACGAAAGTGCGGTTGGTGGGCGCGCCGAGTCTTTTACTCTCGCATGGTGCTGGAGAGGCCGGCCTCGAAGCGACTTCAACCCTCTGGTGCTGTTGATGGTGGAGCGTATCCGTACATACGATCGGTTGCTCTCGATCCAACATGGTCATCCAGCCTCCAGTATTCTGCACGTGACCGGGCACTATAAGCAGGCGCTTGGTCTTCGCGTATACATTCTCGATCCTCGATCTCCTGCAGTGGCAAAATGCGGCGGGATTTCGTGAACGTTTTAATAATGCCTCCATATATGTCCCACTCCATCTTTTCCCATCAGTGAATATGAACACTTTGCACAAAGCTTCAAAGCTTGTTGTGCTAGAACACGAAGTTGCAGCAGGGGGCGCGATAGCTGCCGTGTTCGGAAAAATATAGCATAACATGAAGGCAGTGATCGCTACACTTGTGGGGAGTCTCATGGCATCGGAGGCTTTTGTGGTTCCGACCGTAGTAAGCAGAGGTGAGCAAAAAATTGGGTGAAAAGAAACCAGCACGCATGAAACATGAGCTGTGGTGAGATGAACGTGGAACATGCGTCTACGAGCACAGCAGGTCTACTGCTGTATCATACCTGGTAGCATGTGCCTGGTAAACATGACTGCGTCGATGCCGAATCCTTCAACATGATAGACCACAGACTACGGAAGGATCACGGCAATGCCCCGACAACGTGTAGAACATGTCTGATTCATGTGCTATGGTGAAAACCACGTGTGTTACATGTAGTGAAGTTGGCGTCCGGTTGGTGTTACGAGTGCTTTCGCATGAGTTTTCCCATCGGCGAAGCTGTCAATCATCGAAATCGACATCGACGCCCCGGGAGCTATGTACGTGGGCTGTGATGCTGTGATATCTTCCGAGCTAAGTACGGGTTTAGTCATGACGCATGGCCGCTTCTACTGACCCCCTGCATGCTTCTTCTGAGAGTCCAGCACACACACGTGCTTCTGCTATGACCACACCTGCCACACCCCAACGTCCCACGTCGCAGCTTCGACCGCAGGAGCCTCCGCCGCCCGCAGGGCCCTCACGTGCTCCGCCTCCTCTTCGGAAGGGCAGACTCGGGTGTCCTACCTCAAAGCGGCCGGTCTGGCGACAGCGGCCACGGTTGCGACGTTTGTGGCGCCTTCGATTGCGCTGGCTGAGGGGACGCCTGCTGGCGAGGAGGAACCAGAAGTGAAAATTGGGGAAGAAGTGACCACCGGTAGCGGACTGAAGTACGTGGTGACCGTGGCGGGGAAGGGGGCCAAGCCCGCCGCAGGAAACACGATCAAGGCACACTACACCGGTCAGTAGCATTGTTGCGGCACTGGGGCATCGTGTAGTTTCTCTTGCGGTTTGGACCTGGAGTTTGGGGTGAGGTTCAGCACTCAATACTCCGTACAACCTCCACACATCAGACGGGAGGTCATCAAGTAGTACCCTGCTGTGTACCTGGTGCTATTAGTATCGCAGCAGTACGTACGTACGGACAGTCACAGTTGACATTTGGCACGTGCTTGACTTGAGTCGTTTTTTATCTCCTGTTTGTTGCAGTGTTGGCATGTGCGACGTGGATGCCAATATTTTAGAGTCCACCGCACTCGGCCTCCAAAGCCGCCACGACTGGCGATACGCGTATCCTACCTACCGCAGCGTCGAATGTGCTACTGTGCACTACTTCGTACTGTAGACCTACCTCGTGCAGGCAAAAGCTGCACCCCATCGCGAAAGTGTTGATTGATAGTCTCAACGTTGGCGTTTGCATCCTGTGTCCTACTGCCGATTTGTTGCTATTAATGAATACCCTGGTAGGTTGGCTGAATGGGTTCGGTGAGGACGGCATCAAGTTCGACTCCTCGCGCGACCGCGGAAGACCGTTCAGCTTCCGCGTAGGCACGGGAATGGTCATCAAGGCGTGGGATGAGGCTCTGCTCGACATGAAGGTCAGAGGGGTTGACGCGCGCTCCTTCGTATGGTATTAATAATGCTCCATATGAATAATTTTGGTACTACGTATACTTTGAAAGTTTATTGTGCAACTTGTATTAATAGTAATATTCACGACGACTGGTACGACTGTATTCAAGCTCAGAGGTATATTCACCTTGTGTTAGAAATAGGTATTCCGTGAGCTATGTTTCGATAATCAGCAGCAATGGCCCTGTCAGTGTTATCCAATCGATGCATATAGCAAGCGGCGTAAATTGTACCGTATGGTTTGTATATGTTTTACGTCAGATTTAGGATGGGCCGTACATCTGGGCTTCGGATATCTCTGGATGATCCCCGATGTCCATTCTCACGAGACTCGTGATGTTTATGTCTATGTTTGGGCCCAACAGCGCCAGTGTAAACCTATCAGCACACCTTTGTTCGAGCCTAATCGGTCATACGTATGACCGATGCAGCAGCCAGCCTAGCAGCTATCCACGCCACCTCTACTCGACCGATATCCATCGGCTACACAGTATCGAAAGCTAATATATCGCGACGTCGTGGGTGCCAGAGAAAGTGTCATGCGAGGACACGGAGGAAATCCGTGCAAATAAAAGTGAGAAGCGCGCGACACAAACCGGTCCTGGTAGGACTAACCCGCGTCTTATGAACGCGCGCCTTCTGATGTGTCATGGGGATAGTGCTGCACTGTATTGCTTCTATACGTGGCAGTGAACGAGGTCGGAGAGCAGACCCGTTGGCATCGCTTGGCGAAGATATAAAATTATGCTGTGCCTCTCGCCCGCACAACAGTTGTCTGTAATTTTTTGTGAGCCCAAACATTTCGATTGAGTGAGACAACCCGCCGCTATGATAATCGCGCGTCTGCCAGGCCGGCGTTCGATGGTGTTCCAATTCTTGTACCTAATATAATGCGTGATGCGATACGTACTAGTACTAGTACTCGGTGCCCTTTTGTACAGAGATCATTTTGAAGTGACGGAACAAACTTCGATGTCGGTTTGGATGCCTGCCTCGATTGCTTTGCCCGCACGGCTCCTCAGATCGGCGAGCGGCGTCAGATCACGGTGCCTCCGCAGTTGGGGTACGGCAGCCGTGGAGCAGGGGGCGTCATCCCTGCCAACGCCACCCTCTACTTCGACGTCGAACTCCTCGGTGTCCAACCTTAAGATGTACCTGGTACATGGGTATGGATGACGAGACATCGACTGCGCCGCGGTGACCAGTAGTATTGACACCATCATGTTGGAAGAGCTGAAGACAATGTGCAAGACACAAGGATATGTATGTGCCCCCTTCGGGCCTTCGGAGGCGTGCATGGTGTAGCTGCTGGGGGCCGGGCGAATAGAAAGAGAGGGAGTGAGGGGAACGCGTATGCAGGAAGGAAGGAAGGCACGGCGTCGACTTTGACCTGTGTCACGCATGCTCCGGAAGGAAGGCGTTTGCGCTTGTCGCTGAGGAAACTCGGGCGTAAATCCACGGTCGAACTACAGATGTATGGGCCGTAGACCAGATGGAGCGCGAAGCTTCAGTACGTACGAATGACGGAGATCAATACATGTGCGTTGAATTTAGTTGCCCTGAAGCGTTACCCCCATGGTTTTCGGTGCCATTTTTGGAAGGCCGTCGGCGGCGCATCCCTGGTCGGACTCACTCTATGAAAGAAAGCTCGCGTCTGCAAGGCACCAACATTCAACACCCAGCAGCACCCCGCGGTGTGCTCGTTCGTGGGTTGGATGACGTGTATCATGTGTTGTAACGTTTCTCCTACGACGTACCAGGTACCAGATTAATATCAACTGCGGTCCGTGCACCCGAATTTGAAATGTTCCTCGATTATCATGCTGTCACCGTCCTTCGTTGTAGAGTGTGTAGAACCAGATGGATTAGCCAGATAACAGTAATGATAGTTGGAGCCAGGTTATGTGCCGTACATTACACTAGTGAAAATTACCCTCTCAACACGGGCCGCCCTTTGTACACTTGAATTCGTCCGAGCACAAATTTACATCGATCTATTGATAAGCGAAATAAACGCGTCGCGCCACCGAGGATATCATGCCAGGTAGGAAAAACCAGTCGACGTACGCTAAGAAAAAAAATGAAGCCACATCCGGCGCAAAAGCAGCTACGAACAGCTACGACAATATTTCAAGAGGCGTGCAAAGTAACGCCAATCGACAAACTGCAAGAGGTGTAGCGTAGTTACACACAGCTCCACATTCACCACCGGCCGGGGCCAGAAACACAAGACACTACTGTATAATACTGCTGTTGTCACAAGATTTGTTGGTAGACAACACTAGCAACATAACAGCGTGTTGCCGGAGGCTACTGCTCCAATACCCTCGGGGCACCACGGGCACACAGGATCAATGTCGTGCTTACTGCAGTAAATAATATACACCGTCTGCTAGACCTGCCGCAAATCGGATCGCTGTTTTTGACGCGTTTCCGCCGCAAGTATTGAAACATCTATACTATCACACCCCGTTGAATCCAGCCACGACACCTTTGCACGGTCAGTTGCACTACTGTACTTTAGCATTAGACTGCAGTCCTAGTACTACAGTAGTAGCCAGTAGCTCCCTATATGAAGCGATCCGCGTATCGGTCGTCTGAACACCGGCAGTCCTCTCTCTTCCCCAGAAAGCTGTAGCGGTTATCGGCCACCACGTCATACAACTTGTTGCGAACAAACTTGAACGGCGACAGCGGCAAGTTACAAGTAGAGGGGAAACGATGAGAGGAGAATAAACTATAAATAGGCTACGCGGTAACAGCAGTGCCAAGTCGATATACGATATTTCAGGTATACACCTACAGTAGACTACGCACTAAGAGAGCTATATGACGAACTCCCTGGTACGTCACAGGGGGTGCGGGATGGTTATTACGAAATGCTTCTGTTCTGAAATCATTGCCAGGTCATTCAACCCAAACTCTATAAAATAACAGCACCCACCAAGGAAAATACCTTGGCGAGAAACTTAACAGCAGCTGCTATACACACTTGAAAAAATAATACCGTAGGTTGGCACTGCTTACACTGCACACTGTACAACGCACCTTGGGCACAGCAATCCCAGGAAAAAGCAGTAGACCGACAGGCCCTCCAAGGATACGCCCCATCTTCAGCAGGGCGTCTGACTGGATATGGGCCTCACCATTCGCCTCGACAAGAACGATACTGCAGGCGTGACAAAGAAATGCATGTCCGAGCTGAAGTTATCATACAAGGGGGCGGCTACAAAAAGCAAGCACCAACATGATAGGATGATAGTATATATACCTGATAATAGATATTTACACGTGGGCTTCGTCTCGGCTTGTACGTAGAGATACAAGTGTTCCAGGTTCGACGGTGGATAAATCAATTGAATGGACGATACACCGGTCCATCATACCGAAAGGGGGACAGGAGCCTTAGCCTCTGAGGGAAATCAGAAGGGAAAAATGTCGAGGTTAGCGACGATTACCGCATCGGCCACACTACTAATAGTCCCAATATCACATGATATCATAGCCATATCATAAGGTAAAGTAGCCCAAACTGTTGAGGTAGGGGATACGTCTTCCAAAGTACAAACAACGTAGGGGGATGAACGACATGCGCGCAGCTAAACGGTATGTGTATTGTTGCATTGCTGCACGCTCTTCCTAGAAGGTTGAAAATACAAAATACCGTTTGATACCTGTCGCATCTTTAAAACGCTGTACCAGGTACCAGGTACATATAATATAATCGAGTCCCAAATGGGACGTATCGCAGTACTCGCAGTTGGAATTATAGCCATCTTTAGTTTTGTGTACCGTGCACTGGTAAAAGGGTTAAGAAAATGACCCTAAACGCTTGAATGAATTATTCGAGGCGTGTGCCGATGATAAACTGACCTAGAAATGTCATCGGGCGATCTCCCCGACAGAGAAAGGAGAGACCGACCAGTTTCGCTTTGCAGGGCTGAGAACCGGAACTTCTCCTCCTTGTCTATATCAAGAAACCTGTTGACAAAGCCGTTGCACATGTTGCAAACACCATCGTACAAGAGGACGGGCCGCTTGTCCTCTGCAAAGACGGCGCGGGCCACGTCCGCCAGCCCCGCCGTGTCTGTTGTGTCATCTACAACATCGAGGGGGGCAGACCGCTGTTTCGCCATCGGAAGGTGCGTCACATGAGAGGATGCCCTGACCGTATTCCCAACATCACCATTCCTGGAGACAGGATTAGGTGCCATGTTGAAGCTCGCCACATTCTTGGCCAGCATAGCAACGGTGGGCAGCATCAAGATCACTGCCCGTTTCATCCTTGATTGCCGAACGCCACCTGAGACGATACGGTCAGCGATTGGGTCAAACGTAGTGGCCCCGCACTGTAATACCAGGTATACTTTGAAGATGTGTCTGTCGACACTGACCAAGTCTAGATACGTGCACATGGGCATACGTTTTGGTGCTGGTATCAGGCTTCTATATACACACCAAGTTCTGCTAAGGGCCGTCCTTATAGGAGGGCTTTTCCCCCATAATTTCCATATTTTTTTCGCGCAATTTTTCAACCTTCCAGATTTTCATGATTTTTATCCCCAAATATTTGAAATTTAAGTTTCCTGTTTTTTTTTTTTCTGATTTTTTTTCACGAATTGTGACAGAACGCCTCCGTATCTTAGTACCTACCTCCAGCTATTCCAAGCTTAGGAAATTCTGGGGAATAACTCTCCGCTAAGAATGGGTCTAAGCACTGAAACCCCGATGTACCGTTGTTGCCGATAATTTCGTCCGAAAAAGGTTATATACAATCTACTCTATAAATATGTTATTAATAGTCATATTTGGATTATGCTAATCATATTTGGATTGAGCGAAGATCGACGACACACACGTATTTCGTAGCCAACGATCTGGGCTATTTTATATCTCTTGAAATGACACAAACAAAAAACGCCGTCTGCACGACAGCAGGGCAGCTGCAGTCGAGCTGCCTGGTAGGTTATTAAACGTACAGTATGCACAAGGTTCTCCTTCGGGACATGCCTAGGGGAATGGAGCAAGAACGAATTGAAAACCATACCGCATGCAAATGATACAATCTTACGACGTTTTGAAATATCTGCATAATACTGCTGTGCATAGAGACATGTAGACCCTTTTAGAACTGCACCTGGATTTTTGGGGACAAAGCGTATATGAAACTACCTCTGTATCGTAGTGTTAAACTGTTTCGTTTTTAAGGATTTTCTTGATGATTCCACCAAACCTTGTATTAATACTTCGAAGTACGTAGCAGGTATCGTCTTTGGAGGTATGTTAATAATTACAAGGCGCTTCGCTTCGCGGGCGGCCTACGCCGCCCGCTACGCTCGCTCAGGAAGGAAAAAAGTACATCAAACTATGCGAAGCGAACAGAGGTCCACGATTGAGTTTAGTTTTTTCAAGGATCGTAATTGCAAACCGGCGACTTGATAATGCCAAGAGTCCCGCCGCCATGCTTCAGGAAAAAAACAGCTCCGACGTCAGCTTGGATGCCACATATACGCTTCGCGTCGCGGATGTCGTGCGTACGTACATACCCCAGGTAAGGTAGGGTACTACTGTCTGTACTTATTTTCTTCTTTCGATATGCTCTATGTCTGTACTGTATGTACGAAGAAAGCGAAAGCACAGCATGGCACAGCAGCAAAAACAATGAAAATGAAACCGAAAACTCGGAAAGGAAAAAAAATCCCCGCCCCCTCTCGTGTAATAATGTTCTGCCTGATTGGAACACCTTACACCCGGTCGAAAAGAAGAAAAGAAAAAATCGCACAGAAGAGCTTCTCTCTCAGCCTCGTACGCCGCCCGCCCCTCTCGCGACCACCTCGCCACCGATTCGGTCCGGGTAAAGCTTTTATCACTCTTTGCCACAATCAGCCCCGTCGCCCGCCTCGCGTGAAGTCCGGTGCTCACCGTGGCCGTCGTTCGCCAGCTCGATAACGTTGGTATTCAAACTGCACACCTCCATCTTTCAACTTCAGCGTGGTCGCAAAAATAAGCACCGCTTGAACATTATCTTGCCATCCCGAACGACCTTCAAACTCGTACATACTCTACCAAAAATCATAAATTGAAGCCAGACAAAGCCCGTTCATGCATCCCTCGTGTCTCGAGGCACACGCGACGCCTAGGCACGAAAGCGGTGACCGCGCTCCTTGCAACCCCTCCTCTACCCGCCAGCACCCGCTGGCACCCGCGACGGTGCCGGGCTCTCCCGCGGTGCCGTACTCGGAGTACACGCACGCACACGAAACGAAAGAAAAAAAAAGGAAGAAAATACCGAGAGTGCCAAGAGAAATGGAGAAAACAAAGAAAGAAGCAAGAAAGAAGAAAGGACCGAGGAAACAAAGAACCGCTGGAAAGGTCCCGCAAGTAATGAAAGGAGGCGGTTTGGAAGTGGGAGCTCTGAGAGGCCCGAGATGTACCAATCGAACACGCTCAGGGATTGTGATCTAAGTATGTAATGCATGTTTCTTTCTTGTGGCGCTCACGGAGAAAAAGGGCCTCTCCCGCACAAAACAGAGGACCACCGACAAAAAAAAGGCTAGAAAGCACTCCACGCGTGACACACAACACACACCGCGCACACACGCGTGACACACGGAACACAGCAGTACAGAGTCGTATCCTCCAGTATAGCATAACCTACCCTCAAGGTTGTTCAAGGATGGTGTCACCTTAACCCCTTTAGAACCGCAGTCCCGTTTGGGGACAAAACTACTTGAAATTTGACTGGTTTGTCCCCAGAACGGGACTGCGGTTCTAAAAGGGTACGTTCTAAGGCTTCGCTTATATTACAGTAATACGTCCTCGTACGAAGTTATTTCTTGTTGGCAGGTCTATACGGCTGCATCATAGGCACCATTACATTATACGATCATTCAATGCAACTATCTATCGTACGCAGCAGCATCAGCACGAAGTTATAGCACGGGTGGGTACGTATTGAGCGATTGACATGTCGATTCGTGTATTAATAGGACTCATCATGCGACTGTCGATCGACGCGAAGCGATGCGGTTTGACGTGACTCGAGATAATATCGAGCCTATGTCATGCCTTCACACTTCAACACTGTAACACCAGTACAACAGTCAGCAATACAGGGGTACAGCAGTATTAATAGTAGTAGTATGTACGGCCTTGCACTCCGATATGTCGCGTACCTTCGACGCCAACCGGCTAGTCTGCACCTGGGACGATCATCACTTATTTTTCCATCTTTTTTTTTTTACTACTAATAATAATATTACTCTCGTACTCGTACACGTCGGAGGTTTTATACCCTCAGCGATCTTCTGGATAAGCCGTGGTCACAGGTGTCGTCCCTTCTTCCCCCCGGTACGTGCCTTTATTTTTATCGCGCATAGGGTTCAGCATTCCCACTGCTCGTCGATTTTCATGGAATGCTGCTAACTCACGCTCTCGCGCTTTCTCAAGCAAAGCAGTACTACACAGCAGTGTAGTAGTAGTAGAAATGATTCACGACACAGGTAACACGTACTGGCACGTAGCAGCAAGCAGGCAGTATCAAAGAGCACAACATCAACCTTGCATCTTGACAATGAAGACGTCTACATCGCGTAGTCTCTAAAGAGTAAATCGAATGCTTGAATGAACTCACCACCTTTGCGCATTGCACATGCTGTATGCATGCTGATCCCGCTCTCTACTTGCATTCGAAGGGCCGCTATAGCTCCGGTACTCGACACGCAAGGTGTACGTGCAGACGTGCAGCAGGCGGCAGGTGAGTCACCAGCAGAAAAGGCGGGTGGATCCTAACCGTTTCGGGTTGCGTTCAGTTGCACAATACTCAACCCCCGTCACCCGGAACTGCAGAAGGATAAGTAGTGGCGTAGCAGGTGTCACGCACCCACTTCCTCGGTAATCAGTATTCAGCCCAGAACAGATCAACGCGTTCGAGTCGGCGTGTGTCAGAGGCAGCTTGTCAGCTCTATTCATGTTTCCATGTTCCGGTGAAGACATCCCTGCATATTTATGGAACACCCTTGCTGGCGAGCTGGGGGCTCAAGCAGGAGAAGGAAGATTGTGGAGCGCAGATAGCCGATAATCATCGGGACTGACAATGGCGGAAGGGTTCGCTGCAGTCGACTATGTTACAAATCTACGCTTGTCGGAAGTGGGGAGCAAGAGATTATGGCTCGTGAGAGTGCCTCGACATATGGAAACCACAAGGCTGGAGGTGAGGATTTGCCATCTTTTATTATTATTATTAATATCCGACTTGTACCGTTGTACCACCACTCGTACTCTCCTGATATGGTGTTTGCCTGCTGCTGCACTGTTACGTACTCGTACATACAGTAGTAGTGCTGTGAACAACTACAGTAAAATATTGAGGACAGCTGCAGTATATGACAGCAGCACCCTTTTTGGTTGCACGACTTGCTCCCCTTACATGACCGCTGCGCTGTTCATCTCGTCAATTCATGGGGCCGCACCCTCGTAGGTTCAGCCAGTACAGCAGTAGCATACCAGGTACACTTGTTGTTTGTTTGTTGTTCTCACATTAACTCACAATTCAATGCAGTCCGTGGTCGCAGGACAGGCTCCAATAACTCTGGAGTGGAAGAAATACCTCAAGTAAAAACAGAGGCAAAAACAAAAAACAAGCATACGCACTCCACCACTGCGGACACCAGGGAAGCAAAAAGGAGACACTATTAATAGCAGACAAAAACCTAAAAAAGAAGATGAAGCTAAGCAAAAAAACAAACACTATTAATATTAGTTACCAGTACCAGGTATTAATAGCTGCGTCGGATGCCAGTATGCTGGGCTCGCCGCGACCCCCGCCCCTCCCAGGCTGGTGAGGAGGCGCCGCCGGAGGCACGTATTTGCGCGATTTGGCTTCAGTAGAGCTGAAAAGTGTATGGCGATGAAGGAGTACGCAAGATTGAATCTGAAAAGGCGTTCTATTATTAATAACTTCTACTTCTATCGTTGTTGTAGGTTTTACAATCTGTGAGCCCGGATCTTAGGCGGTGTTTTTGACTTAAAAATTGCGTCGCGCGGTCTGCACTTCGGAATCGTCGTCCGCAATTGAGAAAATTCCTGGTTCGATACAACCGCGGCGCCGCGTTTATGGCCAATTTCGGCCTGTTTTGGCTGCGGTTTGGGGTCAGGGGTTAGGGTTAGGGTGTGTCTTAACCCTCCCAGAGAGCATGGGAACGAGCGGAACGGAACGAGGTTGCTTGTGGTCATTCGTTCCGTTCCTATCTAAAAAAACGTGTTTGGGTCCACGCAGAATCCTGGGCCTCGCCAGCCGAATCGGCACGAACAGTATATTTCGCACATGCCACGACCTATTGGTATTTTAGAGGTCGGTATCATGTCACATATTGTGATATATTATACGATACGTGATACCAGGTATGATATAAGTGTATCAATATCACAAAAAAAACCCGTGATATGATATACCTGGTATCACCATTTCAGCTTTGTTTGCGGCCAGTAGCCAAGGTAAGGACGATCTTGGGTTGGGGTGTACAGCTCTTGCACTGCTCGTAAGCACATACCAGGTATTCCAATATAGTAAAAAACCTTCAAACATAGTATCCAGCGTCAGTAAGAGTGGGGCAAACCATGTATAATACTCGTATATCTTTTGCGAGTACACACGGGTGATGATGCACACAGCCACAGCGAGAAGAGCAGTAAAAAAGTAGCAAGCAGCAAAATGCATTCATTCATCGCATGATGCCGAGTTGTTGGAAATCTTGACAAATATTAAGTTGGTATTAATGTATTGCTATAAAGTATCACGCACGCAACAATCCAGGAATACCTCGGGCCCAAGGCATGCACAGCAGCTATATACTGCTGTGCAATCACCGGTCAATAATTCTCGCAACAACTTCAACCGCTCGTCCTCAAAACAAAGTACCATGAAGACTGTATAACACTGACGACACCACCATTAGTCTTCACCGTGAAATCAACGGGAACTCCCCCGCCGCGCAGAAGACATGGGCGATCGCTGCTGCTGATGGGTGGTGCTAAAGAGCGATGATGATACGGCAGGTGTACGACTGCTGCTGTAGATTACAGCAGACAAGCTATGTATAGCTCTCTCCTTGTGTACGAGCTAGACTAGAGCTGGAGCCATGTCGGCTTATTATTATTTAGAAAATGCCGATCTTCGAAGAAAGTGGATCTTCGGAAATTCTCGGGCGCCGTGGAGAGTTTTCTGCCATATCATATCATATCATATCATATCATGTGATACTTGAGAGGCGACGCTGTTTTTGCAATATTTAGTCACTGAGACAGCAGCAGCAGCAACAGCAGCAGCAGCAGCAGACGACCCAAGCGAATATAGCGGTTATCACGCCCCCGAACCCCTGATACTCAGCATCACTTTGCTCCTACTAATACTACTCATGCCATGGCCGCAGCAAGCGGGTAAGGCCGTTATGATAAGGGGTGTCGTGTTCGAGCGGGCTTGGTCGTTCTGAAAATTCAACTCGATCTCACATTTGTTTTGTGCTGTTGGCTGGAAGTTAGGCGTGATTGTTTTAGAGAACAACCTCACCCCGCTCACGACTACTGCAGCTACCGGGGCCACGATTATAATACTGAGCAACAGCACCTTCGTGTTTCTACTAATCATGCCACCGCTGCATCAAGCGCGTATGTAGTGCTTGTCTTGTCTTGTGTCTTCTGTCCTAGTCAGCTCGGTGGTTATGGAAAAGCTGCTTCGAGCTCCACGAATTCGCTGTGCTGTGGAGCACAAGAAAAACGCTGCTTTTGAGAGGTCGCTTGACACCACTGACGATTACAGAAGCTACCGGGTTCGCCACTGCTCAGAAATAGCAGCGTTGTGCTTCTACTACTCATGTCGCCGCTGTCCCAAACGGGATGGGGTTGTCTTGTCTTGTGTGTCGTGCTCTAGGTAGCTTGGTGCTTTCGAAACCAGTTCAGTATGTACGGACTCGTGTCTTTCTTCCGCAGCTGTTTTTTTTGGGGGGTAGGGGCTTGCGAAGAGCCTGTCACGGCGGGGGTTAGATCCGAGCGACGGGGTATTTAAATCCAGCTGACGTTTTCTTTTCAGTTCTTGGGTGAACACCCTACAGTGTTCACTCGGGATTCTCCGCCGTAAAGCTCAAAAGAGAAGAAATCTTGAATTATCGCATTAATAATGTTGTTCGAGGTTTTTTTGGTTCTTTACTACGATGGCATTGTTTGTTTCGTTTCTTGCTGTGCCGGCCTCAGCCGCTCCCGAGTGTCTTCTTGATTAAGGGCCGACACAATCTCCACATCAGCAGCAGCAGCTGTAGCGATCTCGACTCCGCTAAGGGCTGGGATCCAGGGGCGCCGTCAGGATCCACAGAGACCAAGTCATCAGTAGTCGAGGCGGCTTCGTTCATCACGCTCGCGTTTCCCCTCCCTCTTTCCCTCTTTCCCTCTTTTCTTCTCTCCCCTCTCTCGCTGTACTGTTGTGTACCGCCTGTGCTCTTCGCCGTGCATTTGATGAGTTTCGGGCACGTTATAAGGCGTTGTTAGGTAAATAACTATGGTAAAGTACTGGCGACCCTGGCACCTCTCTCAGCCAGCAGTAGTACTAGCAGTACATGCTGGACCAGGGCCCAGCCATATCAATTCACGAAATGGTCAAGTCAACAAACAGATCAACACTTGCATCCTGCTGTACTGTTATACAAGCAGGTACAAGCAGTAGACTCTGTAAGCAGTGCTACGGTCGGTGCTTTCTTTTCCGGATTGAGAGGTACTGCTGCTGTGACTGCTGCTGCTTGATACGGCAGACTCGTTGCCGCGCGCCCGCCCCCGGTGAACGGCACATCATCCACACAGGACGCCTTTGTTTCCTGGACTAAGAGAAATAGTTTCTTTGTTTTGGAAAAGCTGACAAAGGCTGTTTCCCGGGAGTATTTAGGTTCCAGGTCGGGAAATACGCATCCCTGATTTGCATGGCAAGTTTTATGCTCGTCGGGACCGGGTTGCCCTCTAGACAAGCAGGCACGGTACTGCCTTGTGCCGGGTAGCGTTAATAACGTGCGTGACAACGTCCCTCGCAATAGGACACAAGAGAAAGCAGACTACGTTGGTTCGAGTATACCGGCAGTGACGATTACAACTGATGTATGGAGTACATTCACCCTGGGAGGCATTTTGATGAAATATTCTTGTAAGAGACCCTTTACCCTCTATCTGCGCTCTCGGTGAACAATACCAAACACATACAGCGGTCGGGCCATTCGAGCCCGAATCTACCAACACACCACAACTGGCTATTGCGGTGGCGGAGCCTTAGCTTTCTTTGTGACCCATCTTCATATACCTGGTACGGTAGTACCTACCAGGTACCTGGTAGTAGTGTATAATACCTGGTATTATGATGGGGCATGGACAAATACAGCAGTTCGACTTCGTGATGCATGTTGATGCGCTCTTTTACTCGGTACCAAAATGGCTTGATGTGCATGGTATGAAGATAAATATGTGATCCCGGCGTATGCGTCCAACGGCCGAGCAGCGCTGTTTGTTGTTCGATACGGCCGTATTTCGTATTTCGCAAACATCAACAGCAACAATGGCACTGCAGCAGTATCAGTAGTCCGCTGTAGAGCACCACACCATAAGAAGGGTGGTCCACTGCTTTCGCTTGGGGGGGGGGGACAAATATTGTCATCCCCGGGTGGCCCATGTACCTTATCAAGCACAAGTGTACGATTCGTCCAGGCCTCTGGGCAGTCACTTTCAGTCATTCTCACTTTACACCGTAGTAGCGGTGGCACGGAATGGGAGTATATACCTGGTAGTATTATACCAGGTACTACATACCTGAGTAAATGTTCATGGGTTTCAGTTGGTCATCTTTTACCTGTTCATGCCCTCGTTGGTTTCGTCCTGCCGCCGCCCATCGAACATTGGGAAAGCACTACTATTACTACTGATGTATCTGTTCTACGAATATACTCAAGCATGCTGTGAGGATAATCAGCAACACAAGAAGTACAAAGCAGAAGGTGAGCAGCCTCATGCGCTGCTGCGTAAGTTGTAGCGATCGCAGTCATATCCGTGACTGCAAACCTTGACGGACGCCTCAACGAATTCCCAACGTCCCTATTAATAGCTGCGTCTATCTGCACCGATTTCACCGGTTCCATGTGAGTGTGAGATACTTGTACCTCGTACTCGTATATATTATACCCTTTCGATGACTGTGCTCGATATAACTTCCAAATCAATCTGCAGTACATCGTATAGTATGATACCTGGCACATGGTATCTGATATATATATGTATATGTGGAATTCGGAGCAAAACATCACATGTTGTGTACTCAAAATATCGTAATGGGCAGCGTTTGGAAAACAAAACAAATAAAATGGCTTCTGCTATGTGCAGGAGCAAAGGGCGTGTGCCCTCAATTTCAACCTTGCACGTCGGCCCAGACAAACCCGGCCCCAGGCCTCACCCTATAACCCTAAACCTAGCCCTATCCCTGACCCTATTCCTAGTCCTAATCCCAACCCCTTGGGGGCTCGGGGTCGGCAGGGGCAGTCACGCGGCTCCGCCGGGGGGGTTCATTTTTGCGTTTTGCTATCTACTTCTGTTTTTTTTGTTTTTTTTTTTTCTTCGCTTCATCTTCTTTTTTAGGTTTTTGTCTGCTATTAATAGTCTCCTTTTTGGTTCCCTGGTGTCCGCAGTGGTGGAGTGCGTATGCTTGTTTTTCGTTTTTTTGCCTCTGTTTTACTTGAGTTATTTCTTCCACTCCAGAGTTATTGGAGCCTGTCCTGCGACCACGGACTGCATTGTATTGTGAGTTAATGTGAGAACAACAACAACAAAAAATGGCGCTTTTTGCGGCCGGAAGACCCGCCTTGACCAACAAGACCCCGCTCCTGCACACGGGTCGAGTCGAAAAAAACGGGTGTTTCCATTCTCTCTGGAGGCGTTATTGTCTCGGGCACGGGGGACATACATAATTTCCTCTGTTTTTTTTCACCTTGAGCCCTACTAATTTCGGGCAGTTACCGCTACCGGGAAATACGCACCCCTGGTGAAAACAGCCGTAACACAACAAAACTATTATATCCGGCTTCTCTTCAGCATATATTTACGCACTGCTGTCGCTGCTGCCATCTCCGTCTTTGTCTTCCAGCGGAAAATCACTCTCTTGCCACTCGATGTGCTATTTTCTATTTCCTACTGCTGTACTACAGCAGTAACTACAGAGTACCTGGTATTATACTGCTGTCCATTCGTGCTTTGTACGATGGTTGCCGTATAGCAAGGTTTCAGTAAGAGCAGACGATATCCCGGTACCTTTCTTTCATGGACGGCACGTCACCTCTCAAAACGGATGCCGGTAACGCCATAGTATAGCACCACCAGGTACCTGATATGATAGCTATTATCAGGTACCAGGTATTCGTTTGTACATGTAGAATGTATATATATATATATGTGTCATATTATCCGTACCACGAGGTAATTCATAATCTCACCGCTGTCGGCGCCTTGCATGTTTACGATACGATACCACGATTCACAGGGCACGAAGCTAAAGCTGCCAGGACGGAAGAGCCGAGAAGGAAAAGTGCTCGGTAGGGCTGCGCCTGGAGACGAGGGCGATGATGACCGGGGAGTTGCAGAAAGGGAGGCATTCGTCTTGAGGGCGGCGGACGCAGCGGAGAGTCGCGGATTCCGTGCCCTGTTCAGCACCGAGGAAGACGACAAACTATCCCCGGCGTCTTTGTTTGCTGGACAGGTTAGTCGTTGAAATCGTCAGTATCATTCCTGCGTAATATGTGTAGGTGTCGTACAAAAAAGAAGGGCGCCGTACGTAGCATGTTATGAGTGTTATTAATAGTGTTGTCCGACAGGAATAGTGGTATGACATACATGTGTCCCGCCGTACTTATAAACGTATTGATGCGATGACACGACGGTGATGCTGATGGCAGCTGAAGGGTTGATTGGTTCGATGGCCTTCGACCCCCTCCCGTCGGCGGCGCTTGATGAACCAAAGCCCCTGCGACAGCAAGTGCTTTACTCTTATCCGGCGAAATTACGTATGGATGCATCAATAGATACCTGCACCGTCCACAGCGTGCGAAGGTTACCACAGGGCGTGCATTGCGTCATTAGACTACCACAGTAGATCCATTGGAGATGGATCAGGAGAACCAGCACTACCATGTTTTATGTTTCCTAGTGACAGGCGCCTTCTTCACACCAGCGGATTTCCTTCTGTCAAACCACAACGTCCAAGCGCTGCCACCCTGTGTCATCGGATCACGCCCGTGTCTGCCGTATGTGACCATCTCGCTTCTCTCCCAGCAAGCTCCTACCAGCGAGTACTTCCAGTTGGACCTACGCTAGCGTGTCGAGAGCACTCACTGGTGTGATGGGCCAGGCCGGAGTCGGTTCAAAGATAGGCACACCTTATGTAAAATCCCCACAGAGTATGTGGAGACATGGAGTAGAATATAGAAGAGTTAGAAGTAAAGTGCCACTATTTAGGCACCTCCCTGGTACGTATGAAACGTGCCCGGGATAAACATGCCAGTTGTCACTCACCGCTATACTAATTAGTCTACTCGGGTAGCCAACGAAAATGGAAATGATTGCCCGTGATGCACAGCCCCAAGCGTTCAGCGCTACCAGGTATTAGTCCCACACTTTTCAGGGCTTCACGGTGGTCCCGAACCCTGAGAGCTCGATCCTTGAAGACCGTCACAACAAATTTCCATGTTTTTTCTTCGATGGTTGTTTTTTCTTTCAGGTGAACGTTTCAATTGGATCGCATGCTTCAGAAGAGGTAAGCGTGGGCGACAAGATACCAGTCCCTACGGTGATGGCGGCCCTAGTGGAGCCGTACCAAGGCCGACCGCAGCTGAAGGGGATGCGAGTACGCGCCAAGCTCGCCGGTGCAGGCACAGGTGAAACAACGAATGTGCTGCTGGGCATATCGAAGTATGAAATATCAAAATAGCCACTACGAGCGCACCTTAAAACTTTATGTTTGATTCCTTGTTTTGGCGAGAGGAGTATCATGCTGTGCATCATGTGCAGGGTGTGGCCTTATTGCGCGACAGCTTATGCGCCGAAGTTAGTGAACTTCATTTTTCCGGGGGTTTTTATGAACAGGAATGTGGTGAATCCACGAGACCACGGGTTTGTCCACGGGTTTTCAGCCAAGTGGACGTTTTTTCCTATTGAATAGCATAGGATGGCACAGGACGAGTGGCTGTACTTAGAGGCGCGTGAGTACTGAAGCCTCAGCTTAAAATGTTAGTCGGTAGCTTCCCGGGGAAATTCAGAAGCGCCTCATAGCATGGAATGCTACTAGTTTCTGCCGTAGTCTATGGGGCGAAATATTATGCTGTGTATGTATCCAATCAATACACACGGTCGGTGCTATCCTTTGTTTCGATTTTTGCTTCTTCTCATTTCAGGGTGCAGTGCTTACTCCGAGTTTTGTTTGATAAAAAGCGAATCGACTTAAGGAAACGACGAACTATTTAACGTGCTGTCGCATTTGTTAGGGGCCCTCCCCTTTGTCAACAGGATACGGGCGAGCGTATGATGTAATTGGTTTCTTTTTGATGGCGTCCTGGACCCACAAATAATATGATCGAATCGGCTTCCCCTACAGACACCATCAAATGATCCCAGCTTATCGCAGCAGCAGTTCCTCGTTGTCTCGCTTTTCTGTCGCTGCCAGGTCGGCCGGTACGCAATCACTCAAATACTTGATCCCTGCTGTTGCTACCATACGAGTTACACTCCTTCTTACTGGCACCCCCCCCTACCGTGCTTACCTACTGTAATCAGAATACTCGAGGTCTCGACCGCTGGCTGATCGTCAACTACCAGCAGCAACAACACCGAGCGCTACTGTGAAGAGAGAAGCTACTGTGGACAGAGAAACTACTGTGAAGAAAGAAGCTACTGTGAAGAGAGAAGAGGCAGAAAAGGAGGTCAAGGCCGATGAAGCCAAAGCCAGTCGGGCTTTTGAAGGTTCTCATCCGGAAACTCCCAAGACCTCCAAGAAGAAAAATAAAAGAAAATCTGCGGGCACAGTCGGGGCAGTGAAGGCAGTGAAGGAGGAGTGGAGGGAGGGTTCTGCTTCGACCACAAAAAAGCCGAAAAATAAAAACAGGAAGAGGTTGAGCGTATAATAAAAGACGACTTGTGCTCAGGAAAGCACATTAAATCCGGTTCATGTTAGCACTAGTCGGCGGGCGTTGATTTGGACGCAATGGGCCTAAACGAAGCGTTCGGAGCTATCAAATAGCGTTGCATCGGTGGTGAACCCGCTATATTTGGATATTCTGCTTCGTACTGGTATCTCGTGTTTAAAGCCAGGTATGTAGCTGAAATGAAGAGGTCAGTTGACCGTTTGGGGAGTTGAGCACCACGCGGGTACCTTTAGCCGTTTCCACGTGCTGGCTTCGACTTGTGAGCTCGTTGGCGGTACGCTACCGCGTGAGAGTGAAGATCGTGGCAAAATATGTTCTTCTACGCATATTGAGGGAGACTGTATCAAGTAGCGAGACCTCTCGCCTACCGCAGGCAAGGATAGCATATGTTTTGTAGAAGCATCGGTCAAAACTTTACCCGGTACGGAACCCTGTCATTTGCTTTGTTATACTCGCAAGCTCCGACGGGCAAGCGCTCGCCACATTGGCGCCCATTCCACGCCCTCAACCTCCCACCGCCGCTGGAGAAGGTTATCGACGGTGCTCCTTCCGGCGCTTCTCCTCACTTGCACTCTTCGCATTTCGAGTTGACCGGTCGGTCGCCCGCCCCCCTGATGCTTTGCTGCTACCTTGTAGAAACCGTGGTACCAGATGCCTGGTACATGTAGCCGGTCATCTGCGGTAGAACGGACACCTATTGGTCGGAATTACCACTGATATATTGATCGCATCACCACCACTCGTTCGCTTTTGACCGCAGTTGGTCAGGAGACTGCGTTGCGAGCCCCCCCCCCTCCTCCCCAGGGTTACACCATGTATCAAACCTCTCCGTATTGTTGTCATGCGCTTCCCTACAGCCATCGCCCTCCGCCGGGCGTGAATTGTGTCCGGGGGGCAGGTGATCCGATGGAGGGCGTCCGCTGTTTGAGACCTGCGATGGCAGATATATTGTCTCACACTTGATACCTGGTGCCTGGTATATCTTATTTCGTTCGACCGTCCCCTGGTGCAAATTGGCGAATATCGGATGCCCCATAATGTACCCCACGTCGGACTCGCGCCCCAACTGGGTCCCAGTACTTGTCGGTTGAGACCCGAAAGACCATCAAGCCATACACCGATGCTCTTGCTGTCCCCAGCAAGCCCTGGCGCACTTGAACACTCAACTAGAGTGGGGACCGGGGCATTTCTCTCCTTTCCCATCTATATATAGGACGACCCGCCGCTACACTCGCCTTCTGGGTCGCAAGGCGTATCACACCCACCCTCCACTACTACGAAATGTGCGACTCGCCTCGAAAACCCAACGCTCCAACGCGGTGCATCCCTTCGGGGCCCCAACCCCCTCCCGCGCCCCCCCGCAATCTGCAGCCTTTCGCTGCCTTTGGAATGTCTTTTGGATGCTTTTAGGTGGCATCGATCAAGTGAGGGGGAACACGACCACCACAACTTTTGACTGGCTTTTCGTTGCACCGTCATTGTTGACAGCGCCTCGCCCCCCCCCTCAACTACTTTAGATGAGGCCGCGGCCGATAGCTGGTTCTGCTTCAGGTTTCCCAAGAATGCCCCCGCAAGGTAAACGGCGGTTCGTATAGCTGGCTCGCGATGATGCAGAACGCGGACGTTGCGCTAGCCAACCCGGGCGTCATCCTCGAGCGCCCTATCCCTATCTATTGTGGCCGGAGAGCATAGCTGCAGGGTTAGAAAAACCACGTGTATCCACGGGGGCGGGGATTTGGCCCAGCCGACTCCATCCAGCCTCAAGTTCACGGGGGTCTAAGAACAATCGTTGCATACGTGTTAAGTAAGGGTGGGGCGGCGGGCGGAGATGATGGGGCCGATGGTGCCGTTCGTTTGTTATTGCTCGAGGGTGACGCCAAGCCCGTCACGACTAGCGTAACATTACGACCACAAGTAAGTGATTATCATTACTACTAAGTAACTGTATATGTTGTCGGGGATGGCATCCATCCTGAGAGTATGAAGATAGGCCGAGAAGTGAGGTCGAGGAGGCGTTGTCGAACGATGGATGGTTTACATATTACGTATTAATAGTATACCTGGTATACTGTTAGTGCTCTACCGGCGTCCCCGGTGGCTTGATCGGTGGTCCGCGCGCCTATCAAGATCAATTTCGTGGGTTCAAGTCCCACCGAGTGCATGCTCGCAGGGGCTTTTCTTCCATAAAAAAATGATTAGCGGAAAGCGCGAGAGCGTGAGTTAGCTACTTTCGATGAAAATCGACGAGCAGTGGGAATGCTGAACCCTATGCACGACAAAAAATAAAGGCACGTACCGGGGGGCAGAAGGGTAGACACCTGTGACCACGGCTTGTCCAGAAGCTCGTAGAGGGTAAAACCTCCTATTGATACGAGTTAATAAGATCAGGCTGGACAGTAAAGTGATGATAAAAAGAAGAAGTAGTAGCTGGCGTAAAGGAACGCCTGGCTTGGTGGGCATAGTGTTAATGGGGCGCATACATACGGTACGTGCTACGAGTATGTGTGGACATGTTCAGAAATAATATTGCCAGTAGTGCCTGTGGTTACAGGAAAGATCAAGTAAGTGAAGTGATAGAAAGTGAGTGTTTTTTACAGCATGCATGTTGGTATAAGCCTCGTAAAAGCAAAACTGCGCACACCATCAGTCTTTCTCTTACGTATGGGCGGTGCCTTTGTAGCAAGGGGCGGCGACCATATCATCGTCGGCGTCAGGGCAGATACGGGCGGGAGAGATGGTGTGCTCCTGGATATTCATGTCGATGTAGCAATATACATTGTCAAGCACCTGGTATTATAGTACTACGACGGTAACTGTGCACACATACAGTCAGTAAGCAGCATAATAATCGCAGCCAGTCGTTGACGTAAAATCAAATGATGATGCATGCAGTGTGTGTAGCTACCACTCACTACTCACTGCAGTTGTTTGTGTTGCCGATGTGGGAGGCGAGGTCCAAGTCAGGAGTCGCTATTTCGTGTTAATATTAGTATATGCTGATCGGGCAGATCTGCTGCTCGCTGTACGCTGGTACGTGCCAAAATAGAACCGAATTGTGATTTTTTCCACGACGTGCTTTTTTATTTTTTCACAGCGTGTAGGAATTTGATCTGCTCCTTTGCGAACACGAAACAAGAACATTGCGCTAAAACGCACCGGGTACATAGCAGGCACGTACTGCTGCTGGTGGCATGTTACTGCTCTCTGTCTGACGGTAAATACTTTACTATAGGTTCTACAACTTGCGCAACACGATTTTCGGACTGTGCCGCGAAATCGTTGGCCCATAAAACTCATACCTGGTACGATACTACCGCTGCTGGGTGTGGAGTTATTTGCCGCATCTGACCGGACACTCGGTAGATCTGACGATTCTATCCCCTGCCTCCCGGATTTGGGGGTGTTGTAAAGCCAACGCATGTTTTTCCTTTTCGGGCTAACCTCGCGTCATCATCCAGCAGAGGTCAAAAGTGAAAGCGACGTGGACCGACGACTCCGCAACAAACCCCGCATCTCGGCACAGCACGCCCCCTCTCACCCTCCTTGGGCTCATTGTAACGAAGAGGCCAGGCCGTGTTTGTTTGAACTCCCTCTCCTTGGAACAACAGAGCAGTCAGCTATATCGGCTGGGGCGGAAGCTTTTTTTAAGAACAAAGCACGACAACGGGAAGAACCCTGCCTGGTGTTCTTTTCTGTAGGGGTGGCCTAGAAGACTTCTCGCAAGCAACATCATGACCGTTGCTTCCAAGGCCGCCGGCTTCTCCTTCTTTGCTCTTGGGCTCATTGCAAGACGGGCCATGGCGGTGGATCAGACGGACTGCGAGGGGCTCCGTACTGCCGTCGCGGCTGCTTCCGCGGCGGCGTCGTTCACTCTCGGTGCGGACTTCAGCTGTACCGAAGCCATCACCATCACCGGAAAAACCACGATCGAAGGTGGCAGTCACACCATCACCATTGACCCCACTTTCCTTACGGCCGCCAGCTCTATTGGCTCGGGGTTGTTTGTCGTTGAGGCGGGGGGCACTCTGGAGATTAACGACGTGACCATAACGGTCAACACGGAGGAAAGCGATGGGGTTCGAGCGATTTACAATGAGGGGACCCTGACGGTGTACAATTGCGTCTTTTCGAAGCTGAACACGAACGTCCCCGACACGGGCGCCTTCGTTGATCTCGGAGCTGCGGTGAGTTATGATGGGGTGCTGCGATACAGCAGATGCTGCTGTGGTGTCAGCTGTGCGGTGTACGGTACCGTCCGGGCTTGGGGCTTTGCCGATCGAAAATGCGAGGCAAACCCGTTTAGAACGTACCAAGTACCAGGCACTAATACCTGGTATGTACCAGGTACTACTATTTATAATGCCCGGTACCTGGTATGATAAAGCAGAACTTCACTCCAAAGTACCTGGTACCAGTATTTATTATTAATAATATTGATACGTAGCATAAAGCTGGACCACATACGGACTGATATGTGCCTGGTACATATTTTGTAGTACAGATGGTCACAGATACGCGGACGGTGCACGGAGCTTTCTTTGTTTTTAATCTTTTTGGACCACGGAAGAATCAATAATAAGAATGTGTGTTTCGTCTTGACATTAAATTGTCGTTTCTACCCAGTTCCATCAGCAGTACACCCATTGTCCGTCGTGATTCCTCATCCTGTAGGGTAGGCACAATTCGATGCGAGTCGACGAGGGAAGAAAAGGCTGAAATCTTCTCGCGATAAAAATGAAGGCACGTACCGTAGCGGGAAGGGGGGAGAAGAGCCTGCTATGTGACCCCGGATCTGAGTTACGAGTTGGAAGGAGAGAGAGAAGAAGATGTGCGAAGATAATGCATGGGATGGAAAAAAAAAAAAAAAAAAAAAAAAAAATACGAGTGGACGAGTAGAGAGATATTAATTATGTGGTCACAGACTACTCGAGAGAGAGGAAGACCAAAACAAGAAATAATCGCAAACTTACGGGTCAAGAAAGCGAATTGCCAGCGTACGAGGCACGAGAACACAACAACACAACAACACAAGCAAGACAAAAACTTGAAATAAAAAGACAATAATAAAACAAAATATACTCTGCAATGAACCAGAGTACACATGAGGCAAGGAGAGGCAAGGAGATCAGAAAGGCTGCTTCATACCTGGTATTATACAAAATACGGAAAACATATGCTCCAGGTACCCAGGAAGGACAGGTAGCTGCTGCACGTGCAAAGCAACGCGAAGGAGAGGAAGATAAAAATACGACTTCGTAATAATAATCTCTTGTTTTTGAGACCGGTACCTGGTACAAGGAGCTTCCCGTAGCGGGCGGATCCGCGCCACTCGCTCACGAGAAAGAATTGAACGCAACAGACGGTCCAAACAAATACAACAGGTGCGAACAGCGACTTGCAAATGCTAAGAGCTCCATGCTCCATCCAGGAAAACAACCCGAACGCCGCATGCATGTACATACGTAGTTGGTACCAGGTACTTCTGCTTTTCTTTTGATATGCACGTATGTGCGAAAGAGAAAGTACAGCACGGCACGGCACAACACGGCAAAACACATGAAAATGTAAACGAAAAATGAAAAAAATAAAAATCCCCGTCCCCTCTGATGTAATTATTTCCCGCCTGATTGGACGTGGAACACCCTGCGCCGGTCTATGAAAAAATCGAGAATCAGAGCTCTCTCGCGACCACCTCGCCACCGAGTCGGTCCGGGTAAATATTTCCTCCCTCTCTGCCCCAGTGAGCCCCGTCGCGCGCCTCGCGTAAAGCCCGGTGCTCACCGTGGCCCTCGTTTGCCAGCTCCACAATGTTGGTGCTCAGACTGCGATGCTCCTTCTGTAAAGTTCAGCTTGGTCGCAAAAATAGCACCCATTGAATCTTATTTTGCAATCCCAAACGACCCTTATAGACTGGTACACGTTGTATCCAACCCGACACCAGGATGCCAGACAGAGCCCATTCATGCTTCCCTCGTGTCTCGAGGCACACGCGACGGCTAGCCACGGAAACCGCGACCACGCTCCTTCCAACCCCTCCTCTACCCGCCTGCGGCCGCTGACACCCCCGACGGTGCCGGGCTCGCCCGCGGTGGTGTGCTCTGCGTACACACATGCACACAAAACGAAAGACAAACAACGAAAAAAGGCTCCCGCCGGCAAGCAATTAAAGGTGGGGGTGCCCAAGTGGGAGCTCTGAGATACCAGAGGGATGGTACGAACCGAGCACGCTCACCGAGAAAGATATCTAAAAGTAAGTCTACATACGATACTGGTATTTTACGTCTAAAATCTTGGGCCAGGTTATTACCGATACTACCTGCCAGGTATGATAAGAAGTACTTATCATGTACCAGGTACCAGGTATCATAGTGGTATGCTCGTTCCAATAGTACCACAAACCACACTATTATACCACTACGAGTACGACAGCGGAAGTACCAGGTAGACGACGTGAAAACGTATGTACGTACTACTAATCACTATTAATAGTAATAGTAATAGTAACACGTCTAGCGCACTACGGGTACAAAGCACATGAGAAGATTTGATAGTATTGTGCCGCTACCAATATTTTTAACAGCAAGCAGCAACTACTACTGTATAAATCCTGTATAGACCATGATTCCGTGCTAATTCCTACATCCAATGCAGTACTTCTGATTTTTCCATTATGTTTCCCCATTCTTTTGGTACGTTCCAGTGTTGTCCTCTCTCGGGGCTCACTGTCACTCTTTTCAATGTAGGAAACCTCTACGGAGAAAGAGCAACAGCAGCGGTCGGCGTACACACGAGATAACACGCGCGCGGGGGAGCATGGAAGACAGAAGGGATTGGCTTTTGACAGCTCACAACGATGAAAAGTCGCACGTTGAAAATCGGAGCGGTTGATGAACGCCTATAAAATAAGAAAATCCAATTGAGGAATAAAATGTGACACAAATTAGTCTTGAGCATTAAACCTCGGCGGCCAATTGACGTTTCTAACTAGCGGGCGGGCCCCAACTGCCTGCCGTCTTACTGTCTTCCCGTAATATTGTACTACCAGGTATTGTGTTATCATGTTTATGGCGCAACGTGGTAATCCTTTAGGAGTTGTTCGACATGTGGGTCCTTACCACAGTCCTTACTGGTATTAGTGTACCACAGAGTCCTTGGTCCTCCACGCCCTTCCTGGCATTGGGTACTTGGTAAAATGGCATGGCATGCCTTCTATCAAAAGGTAGAGAGGTAAATGAGGCTCATACTTGCCGAAGGCCGTGTGCGTTCGGAAAAAAAAAAACGCGAAAAAAAAACGAAATCTCGCCGGACTCAAACCACAGCAGCCCAGCGACCGTGACAACTTCGAAACGGCGTGCCACGAAATAAGTCCCACGCTAGAGCCCCAGCTCGCCCGCTTCGGCAGTAGATGACGATTTTGTAAGATTCGGATGCGTACAGCTGTCCCATTCAGTAAAAACCTCGAATGTTACAGCAGTCCACAACAGACAGACGGACTTCTATGGACTCATTAATTAAATCATGGAAGCCTGTACGCGCCCCGACATTCATTCGGTCGGTTCATTCACAGCTGGTCGGTTCATTCACAGGTCACAGAACTTTCCAAGACTATGCTCTTGACCCCCTGACGACCGCTGTACGCCTTTGTTTAATCCGTTCACGTATAATTATAATTTTCCTCCCAGCGACCTCTCGGGGAATATTCACAGCACGTTTCAAGACTACTCTCTGACCCCCTGACCATCTCTGCACGCTTTTTATTAATTCGCGGATGTGTAATTATCACAAACCTCTCAGCGACTTCGCAGCGTATCATAAATAGCAAGATGAAATGGCATTTTTTCGCTATTCTGGCAACAAAAAATGGTCGGTCTTGCCAAAAAACGTCAAACACTTCTTTCGGCAAACACATCAAAATAACACCCGGGGACGATAGGGTCCCATCCGGATGCTAATTTAGCAAAGAAACGCCCTTAAATTTTAACCAAGCCCCGTACAGCAGACATCCGTTATAGGCGACGTCCTCTGTCGGGGAATAGGCGGGCGTGGAGAGGAAGGTCGGCAGGTATTACAGCCCGAGTATAGGCACGTGTCGGTTGTCTTGGGGAAGTTGGGTCGGCTGTTTCGTTGGGGTTGGCTTGAACACCAAAACGGCACCTGTGCCACACCCACACGAGGTGTGTCACCCTCGTCGTGTACCCCATCAAGTAGCGGTGCTGTCAGCACCACCAACAGCACCCTATCTAAACCTCGATGCCCCCCTGTATTGCAGAGGTTCGTGCCATGCTAGCGCCGGCGTGCAGTTTAGATAACCTTGCGTCGGAGTTATTGGGCTGATACATCAGATTCAATAGCAAATTTCATTTCCTATAAATTTGCCAACAAACAGCTGGGTTTTTTTTCCTTGAAACGGTTGGCACTTTTTTTGCTCTGGTAAGTCGATTTTTTTTTTTCAAGTGGTGTCGTTAGGAACGTCCCTTGTGCGCTCGTTCCTCGTCTACCCATCCATCCAACACATAGCGCCCTCTATGTATGATGCCCAGTTGAAAGCCCGGTGATGGTGCTTTGCATTCGCTCATTGTAGATCTGTCTGCGCGCGGACGCCCTTCCAATGCGCACCAATCCATCAATAGCAAGGCCTTGGGCTCGTCTCAAAAAGCGGGCGTCGTCAGACGCAAAACCTCGCACCTGCTATGTGCAACCGGTATTGTGTGTACCGTGTACCAGGTATCAGGTACCAAGTATGTATTTGTAAAAGTTGTACGAGTACCAGGTACGAATATCAACTGCAAGTACGTATATACTCGTATATGCCCTGGCCGGAGCAACTCTACTTGTTGATCAATAGTCTCTACCAGGTACCTGGTAGAGCACAATTATGTTTAAATCGAAGCACGAGACCAGCTTTCATACACTACAGTAGTACCTTTGCCAGTATCAGTACGCATCGCAGTCGCTTATCGACCATCCTTCCTCGTGCTATACTTTATGCAAGTCTAATACCGTGTGTGATGGGTATATATACCTGGTAGAGCTGGCGGACGGCGGGAGCACTTGTGTCAATTTCCTTGAAACACAACAGTATTACGACTACGTACTGTTATAGACTACGGCAGCAGTAGTACGAGTAGATACAAATTGTCATATTCTCAATTTTCTACATTCTATGATGCGTACCCGTTGGCTTGGTAGGTGGTCCGCGTGCCTACAAAGATCAATTTCGTGGGAGTTCCGAGTGCATGCATACTCGTGAGGATTTTTTCTTGCGTAAAAAATTATGAAAGCATGGGCTAGATACATTCGATGAAAAATCGCCCGAGCATTGGGAATGCTGAACCCTATGCGCGGCAAAAAGTGAAGGCACATCCCGGGGGGGAGTAGGGACGTCACCTGTGACCACGGCCTGTCAAGAAGAAGACTGCCGAGGGTATAACCTCCGAGGAGTTAACCCTTTTAGGACCCCAGTCCCGTTTTGGGGACAAACTACTTGTAATTAGAGTGTTTTGTCCCCATATATGGGAGTGCGGTTCTAAAAGGGTTAAGCTGGAAAGTGAAAGTGGTGATTGAAAAATAATAAATAACCATAAAAAGCCTTCCCAGGTTAGACACTTCCGTGCCACACTGCTGTGATTTCCATTCGACGCCGCCCTTTTTATGTTGCGGGTATATGTATATATATGCAGGCTGGTTCAAGCCTGCGGCCCCAAATTGCTCAAGAGTGCGATGTCCACGACGTTTTTGGGAGGTACCACCCTCAAATTTGGCAGGTTTTGTGGTATGAGCTGCCGACCCGACCCGTTAAGGCCCGGCCCGTATGAACGAGATACATATATTTTCAAGGGCAAATGCCAATATCTGGTATACCTGATCCGTTTGAGCCTAAATCAGTGCATCCTAAAACCAAGTAAAAAACGCGCGCCACGAGTGTTATGTCCATGGAAATCCGGTTTAAAAAAATGCCCTTGAAGCATTAAGCGTGCCACATGGCCTCCAAAATGTTTTGTTTTCTTTAGGGTGTAGGTACCACGTGGACCTGCAGAGAGTCACTACTGATAGGCTTCGTTTTTTTCGCCACGGCGGGAGCGCCAAGAGTGAAAGCGCGAGAGCATGAGTTAGCTACATTCGATGAAAAGCGACGAGCAGTGGGAATACTGAACACTATGCGCGACAAAAACTAAAGGCACGTACCGGGGAGGGACGACACCTGTGACCACGGCTTGTCTCGTAGACTGCTGGGGGTAAAACCTCGTACGAGTTAGGCTGGAAGGTAAAAGTGACGATTAAAAAAAAAACAAGAAAAAAAAACAGATGGACCTGACCACCTGGAAACACCTGACTATTACGTACCAGGTATTGACTTATTTGAAGGCCTGAGATAGGTCGGGTCGCTTTTTCGGCGGTAACGCCAGTCTAGGTTTCTTGAAGTATAGCCTGGCTATGTCACCCTCTTGCACTGTTCATGGCGGTCATTATGACACCAAGTATGTGACATTTGAGTTGTGCTGTTACGGGGGACTATAGTTAATAGGACCTATGGTGTACATAAAAACCTATATATTTAACCATTTTTGCTAACATTATTTGGTCCTATTAACTATGGTCCCCCGTAAATAGTACATGCGGTGTTCGTGGCAGACGAAATTTGGGGTGATGAACTTGGTATGCTTCAACCAGCTCGTATCGTACGTGCTGCGAGTATTCTATTCAACTATTCAAACCAGACTCCAACACTTGCATCAAACCTACCTATATGTTGACATGCTCATGGTGTTTACACTCTTCAGTACCAATCGGCAATGCAGCTTTTGTGCCAATTCGATGTATCGACACGGGGAGCATTGTGCACCGGGTGAGCAAGAACATGCTTGGTAATCCCCAATACTGTTTTTTTCGATGCTTGCATAGCATGCGGTAGCCTCTGCCGTATCCCCCCCTATAGACGAATGCCTCATCGCCTTTTCCCGGTATTTTCAGGCCCAGCTACCAGATACTACGTGTATTGTTTATGTTTATATTCATTGACTTGAAGTGTAATATTTTCCAGGATATATATGTAGGTAGTTCGATTCATTCGTATGTAAAGCGCTTAGTGGCAGTTGGGTGAAGGCGCTAGCAAAGCATAGATCATACCAGTACGACGTATATGGTGCAGAACACGAAGTATTAAATCAATTTGAATCGAGCTCAGTCTGATGTTTCATGTTCTTCTCTCTCTGTCTGTGCTCGTCATTTTATGTCCATGCTCTGTAATGTGGCTGATGTCAATGTTTCCGTTTTAGATATACACCAAATCAGACGGAAATGACATCACGATCACGGGCTCGACGTTCGTGTCGAACGTGGTGACCAGTCGAGGCGGTGCGATCTGCGCTGACGCCACCGACTTCCTCACAGTCAGTGGATGCGTGTTCACGAGCAACGAGGCTGGTCTAGACGATGTAGAGGACGGTTCTGGAGGCGACATCTACGCGGCCCGAGGGGTAACCCTGACAGTGGAGGCGTCGAATTTCACCCAGTCTACCGCATACTACGGCGGAGCTGCCATCGAGTGTTGTGGTGCCGTAATCACCGATAGCCAGTTCACCGCCACAGAGTCGGCTAGGGAAGAGGTAAGTCGTGACTCCCGTCTGTAGTGCGTGTAGTGCAATAAATCATTTGGTCGAGAGGGTGCTTTCGGCGCGGGTTCGAGGTTACTGCCTGCACAAAGCGATTTTTTGCGTTTTTAATATACGTCACAAGCAGCATACCGTCAACGCGGGTTTTGTTTTCTTCAGCGCCTTGACTGGTACAATTTTCAAAGTGAGATAAAACTGACGGTGATACGTATATATGGTGAAGTGATAGATACGTAGCAGCAAATACCAAGTACACCCGCGGTCTTCGATACATTTGGATGTTTGCTCTGTCGATTGCCCTCGGGCGGTATTGTTGAATGTCCTTTTCACTTGTAGTACAGTCGGTCCGGTATTCTGTTTGTTGTTTTTTTCCCGTGATTGGCTGATTGCGTGATGCATGTTGGGTGAAGCACACTACATTGTTGTCACCAGGTAAGTTGACTGACCGCAGCAGGTCAAACACTACCTGGAAGGCATTGTATCGTACTTGGACCACAATTCCGTGTTGGCATCGCACATTTTACTGGCTCGACGTGATTGCCAGTGCAGCTCCCACGCTTTTTTTCGTTACTTCGCCACTCGCCACTCTGTTTCTTGCAGGCTTACCGGTATACCAGTATCATACTTGGAAAATCGCATCGTACGCAGTGTACGTGCTACAGCTTTGTCGACTGTTACTGATAGTGCTTCATACTACAGCAGTACTACTATCAATCATGTTGTACTACTGTAGTATTCTGTCTTTGATGTTTCTCTCTTTGGCTATCTGTGGGGGTATTTGTGGCGGCATTTTCACGGTTCGTCTCGCTGTACGACGGCACTCGTTGCCTTCCATCCACCCTTGACGGTTTCCCGTTCACCTTGTGCCGCTTGCCTTGTGCTGTGTGCTGCGTTCTGTGTCCTGTGTCCTTCACGAATCATTGGCGCGACTTGTTTTATCAGGAACATTACGGAGCCTTGCTCGTAGGCCGACCCGGCGAAGCAGAGTGCCCGAGGAGCCTGGAGGTCACAAACTGTGACTTCACTAGGTGCACAGTGAGCGTCGGAAACGGAGCCGGCGGATCGATGGCTATCTTCGACACATCGGCCGAAGTGGTGGGTTGCACCTTTGAGCAGAGCCAAGGGACGGCTGTGCTCTTCCAATCTTCGGATGCGAACACTTACCAGCTCGAGGTGAGTGACGCGCGACACGCAGGTCAAAGAGATTGGATTAAACGGATTCGTACCACCGTGTTATCGCTGATGGACTTCTTGAAACGACCTTCGTCCTTGGCGGCATAATTGCATACTCTCAATGTACTATACACCCTGGTAAGTATAGCACGTCGGTACGATATGAAACCTGGAAGGAGTTAAGGTTGAGAGGTTTCTACGTAGTGGTTCGTACTCTGTTGTTATTCATTGTGTACGACGAGGTGTATCGTCTGTTTAGATCGGAAGAATGCTCCGCTTGAGGCGATGCTAAGTTTCGTCATACTTATTTCAAGGATGTTCCTGATCGTTTTTTGACGAGTAGCTGCCGCGCAAATGTTGTGCAACGATTTTGCGGTATCTCGCGGAGTGTCAAGCGTCAAGCTGCTGCGCAGGGGGCAGGGTATCCTGCCGACAGACAAACGAGTTTGTCGCGGCTTACATTGTATCAGTTGATAGCTCGGCGTTGTTGCTGTTGGTTGAGAGCCGTGTCCTACCGTTTGTGATTGTTCATGTCTTGTCTTTCCTTGCCCTGCCCTGCCTGGGCCTGCCTTGCCTTGTCTTGTCTCGTCCTGACTATTTCATGTACCGCCTTGGCTTGTTTTGTCTTCGGTTCTTGCTGACGGCATACGCCTTCATTATTTTCCGTTTCCGTACATGTGACCGCCCCTGCCTCTCCCGTCGCCATCAACGTCATCACCATCATCGCCACCTTCACCATCAGATCACGAGCAGTCATTTCTACTCTAACTCGAATCCCGCAAAGGAGTTCAGCCTGAACAGTGGGACACAAGGAACCGCACTGGCGATTCAGAACACCGGGCTGGGGGATGTGAGTCCAGGGAATTCAGTCACACGAGATAGTCGCGTTCATATATAGGACAAAATACACCTATTTCTAGGATAATGGACACTGTGAATATTAATCAAGATAACCTACAGTAGGCAATAATACTTTCTAATCGCGAGTTGATGATTTTTGAGGTGGTTTTTGCACGAAGCTTTCAAGAAATACATGAATTTCTACTCAAATTTGTGCAAGACATACCCTGCCTCACATGACAATTTTAGCTATTAATGGGACCGAAATGGTACTGTCTAAATTCACAAGTTTACTTGGGGGGGAGTGACTTGGGGGTGGGATTATGCCAATGTGAAGTGGCTGCAGCCCCCCGACGGTGAACGGACGACGATTCCCTTCAACGTGACATCGCCATGTACAAATACGAGTCTGATACCCCGTACATCGGTTTATGTACTCCGTACTACTCTACGCGATGCCAGGGAGAGGAGCCGACAGAGATGGGAAAATTCATTAACGTCTTTTGCTTCGAGAACGAGCCGTACGAGTGTGAATTCGTGTACCACGACGCGATTATGGTCCACGAGGGGGAATTCAAGTGCCAAATCTGCGACGAAGACGGGGAAAGGCAGGACCCCGGCACGGACGACTTTTTGAGGTGAGCAGGACCAGCAGGACCAGGCAGAGAGGTTGATTGGTGCACCCATTCATCCACTGTGCGTGTATATATAATGGTGATGACAATTGATGCTAGTACGAGTAACAGGTATTATATGCTGGACATTTCAATGACGTTTGAGTCGAAAGGTAAATCGCGCAGCGTACGCGTCTATTGTTGCATACTGTACCCGATATACCTAATCGATGTCTAGTACCAGGTAGCTTGCAAGCGTTCCATTCATATAATACCTCCCATGCCACCTCCCCACCTTGCATGCCTCTCATACCCTCGAAACCTTACCTGGCACCTGGTATATCTTACTGGTTACTTGGAAGTATCCCTCCGTGCCGCGTTGACGTCTTGTCTTGTACGTAGTTCGGCCGCGATGAAGTTGTGGAGTTGCATTTTACTTGGTGACGTTCGCACGAAAGTATTATATCATAACCTACTATTATAATAGTGGTATAAATTCCGGTATCGAGTATAATACGTCTAACACCACGTAACGCCAACTTTCGAGTCATCCTCGAGTTCCTCCGGGTCGTATTGCAGCTTTTTTTCGTAGTAACGGCGTTGTTTCAATTTCACAACTGCTGTAATAGCTCCATGAAGACCTCGGGAGTGTAGAGTAGCTATCAATAGTGTAGGTACATTAAAGGCAAGAGTAGAACGGCAGGGTGTGCTCTGTATATACAACCCTAGGATTTGGAAGCACGTACGAATTGTTTCGCACATGGTACGGAATACTCATGAAACGATGGCGTTCCTCTTTCATGGTGTATAACTGGTTTATTTTTAATTTGTTTTGACCTTTGGAGGAGTGTGGCTCGCTATTCTCTTTTCGGCGTGGCCCCTCGATACATATTTAAGATAATTTATACCAGGTATCTGGTATTGTAGACAATGTTATGTTGGGTCAGTTTCGATCTTTTCGCAATTCGATGACACTTATAATGTCTGTTGTTTCGTACATACGATAAAGCCGAGTTATGTGATGTGTTCGATGCTGGACTGGATGGACTGCGCCGAACTGAGCGGCTTGCCTTTTTTGCGTCGCGTGCGTTGCTTGTTTTGATTGGTTGGTGATCAGCGGCACCGATCGCGACATCAGCAGCGGGTCTGATTCCAGCGACGGCATCGTGATCGGCCTGTCCCTTGCTTTGGGACTCACGCTCGTCGTCATCGGGGCGTTGGTGGTCTGGAAGTTCAGGGTACGCAAGAATGCGCGCCGTCTTATGGAGGATATGGGCGAGGGGGACCTGTGAGCAGCTTACCAAAGTGGCTGCCAAAGTGGACTTGGCCAAGGACAGTCAGTTGTTTCGCCACCGACGTTGACTTGGCCAATGAATGTCCGTTGTTTGGCTGCCAAAGTGGCTCTGACCAATTAGAGTCCGTTGTTTGGCTACCAACGTGGAGTTGGCCAATAAGAGGTCGTCCGCTGTTCTCCCGTTCCCTGAGCAGTCTACCCCGCTGATGGCGCGGCGTGGAGAGTCTATCACGCTGACAAAACAGAGGACCAGAAAGTACCAAGGCTATTGAGCAGTTTGGACTAAGTTAGGGTTCTTGGGCTTGTAATCTAGGCATTATGGTAGTTTACAGGATTCGCTCAAGGAGCCCCACGGATAAGTTTGTCAAGAGGCCGGGCTTTGGTCACGGGTGTATTGGACTGTCGTCTATGTTGTCAATGCTGTCAACGGCGAGGCGAGACTGTGCCCCGTGGCACCTGACGTCCTGTGTATCGTGTATCGTGGGAAAGCGGCCGGTTTGTATCGTGTATCGTGTGTCGTACGTGTCTTTTCTTTGCTGTCCTTACGTCTTCGCCAAAATGTCCGTGTTTAATCTTGCGGGCAAATAAAAACTGCGCAGCAGGTACAGTAGTGCTACACAGGTCGGGTATTTCGTATTGCTGGCCGGTGCCGGTTGCGATAAGGTTGCGATAAGGTTGCGATGGGAGGGAGGGAGCGGCGAGGGTAAGGGGGGGGTAATGAACGGGTGGGGTTGGGTGGGGGGGGATGGTGTTGATTTGCGCGCATGTTGTTGTGCCGCATCGCTGTGTGAGCGGAGGGACAGGGTTGTCATCTTGTTCCGTCGAAAGGCCTTGGTCTATACCGCTTATACCGCTCTGCCAGCCGCGGCGGGGGTGACGAAGAGACGTCGGCCGAGAATAAGCAAAAATCGTCTGCCATAGTGTGTGCGATTTGTTCGCAGCTGACCTTTGGGCTTGTGGCCGGCTGCATTGGGGGGGGGTATATTCTTTTTTTTTTCTTGTCTTCGTCCGGGCACGTTGGTTTTGTTTTTTTTGTATAACTGAAAGATAGCAAAGTGTCTGTGTCAAACGCACGGCTTTGATGACGGTGCGGACGAAGGTTTCTTACGCTGTGCTCTAGTCGCGACCCCGTAAATTTCACGTGATGACAGAGGCACTGACTGTAGTTTCTGTTGTGGACACTGCGGGGGCTTTGTGGTTGAGTTGGTCGCAGTGGTTGAACCTCGATCGCGGAAGCGTCCTGTTTTATTGTTTTGGCAGATACTGCACTTTCTGTAGTCTGCCATGCCGAAGCTCAACGTGCAGGGGTCGCATCAGGCAGGTAGCACGAGTATTCATATAGCAAGCGGGGTTGCTATTGATAGTATTATTTCTTGTATCTTGCTTACCCTTTGGTCTCTGCAGTTTTTGAGGGAAACGTGGCCCCCTGGCATCAGTGCAGATGGTGCTGATCGTGCGAAAGTGTACCTCGTATTTCCTTGTTTCACGTTGCGCTCTGCCCCTCGTTCCGCGTTGGGCAATTGGCAGTTGGCAGGGAAGGAGAGACGGATGCAACCTTTTTTCTACTTTTGAGTGTCTCCTTTGAGTGATTCATGATCGTAGGTTAGCATCGTATAGGGCACTTTCTTGACGAACCAGGGTCTGTTGATACTACTACTGTAGGTCAGAACGTTTCTTTCTTGAAGTGAGGGTTTTGAGGGATCAGCGAAATGGGTCCCGGGCGGTGTAGCGCGCAGTCCTTTCGACTGGGCTGAAATGTCGACCGGGATATTTACTGCTTGCGATAATCGGCGCGTGGGCGTATTATATGCTACCAGATATGATGTTTTGTTTTGTCTCCCTTGTTCTTTCTACTTTTTTGTTTTGTGTGTACGTACTACAGCTATTCAGGTCCGGGATCGGGTTCATTGTTCTTTCGCTGGGTCTTTCTTGGTCTCGGTGTGTGCTCCACATGTCATGTCATGTCAAAGATATTGTTAATGTTGGCATTTTCCCCATTTTTGTGTGGTGACGGGCAGGTGTTGCGCGATAAGAGGCGATCATAACAAATAATACATGGTACATAATACCTGGTACGTGATGCAGAGCCTCGAGATGAGACGCGAAGATTTAACGATGTGAAGCGATGTGAGGCTTTTATTTCAACGGTACATGGAAGGGGTATTGCCACGATTCGCGATCCGCCGACGTGCCCTCATTCAGCGTGATCGCGATCATCCGGGATTGAAATATCCCCTCTACTCTGCGACTGACTGTTGGATGGGTGACTGATGGGTGCCTGATAAGTAATGGGTGCCCTGTCGTGGATGGAATGGAGAGTCGTCTATCTGTCTGTTCACGCCACAAAAAACATACCTGGTAGCTTTACCTTTATGTATGTGCTGTCTATACTACCTTGTATATATGCAGCTTATTCTGATGTATATCCCCTTGTTCTTCCGTAGTCGAACAGCTACGTACAGATACGAACCCTATACCTGGCATTTCTTTTTTCATAAATAAAATAAAAAAAACTGCTGTGAGATCGAGGCGGTCGTCGAAACTCATTGCAAGCTGCGTGAGATATTAATGGTTCGATCGCGCGTATTATTAATACGGGTTTTATTAAACAGTTATTATTGATAGTGGGTAGTGGACCGCCGTGGGTCGTGCATAAATACAAGCACTCACAATGCTGCGCTCCACGTACTACTACTACTACTACTACTACTACTACTACTACTACTACTACTATTATACTACTACTACTACTACCACTACTACTACTGCTACTACTACTACTGCTGCTACCATTACTACTACTACTACTACTACTACTATACTACTACTACTACTACTACTATTACGGGGGACCATAGTTAATAGGACCAAATATTGTTAGTAAAAATCGTTAAATATATCGTTTTTTATGTGTACCATAGGTCCTATTAACTACGGTCCCCCGTAATACTACTACTACTACTACTACTACTACTACTACTACTACTACTACTATTACTACTACTACTACTACTACTACTACTACTACTACTACTACTACTACTACTACTACTACTGCTACTACTACTACTACTACTACTACTACTACTACTACTGCTACTACTACTACTGCTACTACTGCTACTCCTCCTCCTCCTCCTACTACTACTACTACTATACTACTGCTACTACTTACTATACTACTACTCCTACTATTACTACTACTACTACTACTACTACTACTACTACTACTACTACTACTACTACTACTACTACTACTACTACTACTACTACTACTACTGCTACTACTACTACTACTACTACTACTACTACTACTACTACTGCTACTACTGCTACTACTACTGCTACTACTCCTACTACTCCTACTACTCCTACTACTACTATTATACTACTCCTACTACTACTACTACTACTACTACTACTACTACTACTACTACTACTACTACTACTACTACTACTACTACTACTACTACTACTACTACTACTACTACTACTACTACTACTACTACTACTACTATAATACTACTACTACTACTGCTACTACTACTGCTACTACTACTACTACTACTACTACTACTACTACTACTACTACTGCTACTGCTACTGCTACTGCTACTGCTACTACTACTACTACTACTACTACTACTACTACTATACTACTACTACTACTACTACTACTACTACTACTACTACTACTACTACTACTACTACTACTATACTACTACTACTACTACTACTACTACTACTACTACTACTACTACTACTACTACTACTGCTACTACAAGACTGCAGCAGTAGTAACTAACTGCTGTGTACGTATTGATACCGACTGATTGTTGCTTTGTACTTGACTTGTATTCAATTTTCAATCAATCGACCTCCGTGGGGCGCTGATGAGTCAACTACAGTAGTAGTACTAATATTAATAGTAGTAGTAGTAGTAGTAGTAGTAGTAGTAGTAGTAGTAGTAGTAGTAGTAGTAGTAGTAGCAATTAGCTCTTCAAAACCCATGTGGGGAACTGTATGCGTACGTACCACGGGGAAATGGTACAGGTGTAATTTCACGCAGTTTTTTTCTTCAATGGCAAGACGCGCGAGGCTCCTTCCTCCAGCTGCCATGTCATATCTACCTGGTAGCTGCTGCTGTTGTTGTTGAACTGAAAGGATAATGATGTACTACTACTGTAGTCTAGTAGTAGTGTCAAAGGCAACGTTACGCCCTCGAAATCGACGAAGCTCCTTTTTTGGAGCCTTCTTTCATTGTTGATCGTCGCATTTGTATTCTAGAATAACGTTAACGTTTTACATTGGGCGAGCTTCCGGACAAGCCGTGTTCACTATTAAATCGTGTTTTTCTTCTCTCATTCTTCCCCCCGGTACATGCCTCCATCTCATCTTTGTCGAGCAAAAAGGGTTGCGCATTTCCACCTCCTCTATCTACCTGGTACAGTAACTGCAGTATAGATCTCGATTTCCATCGATTTTCGCGGCAGGCAACGCGCGTCATCAGCAATTCGACAAAAAAAGGCACAACAAGTTATAAGGAATACGAGTACCCTGTACTGTGGTTAATCGATCGATATTTCACCCCTATATATCTCAGAGTGGGTAACACTATTACATTTGGCGTTGTCGGCAGGACACGGGTTCGAATCTCACTTCGAACGGTTCTTTGATAGAAACGCTAAGGCATGCGTCCCTAAAAACATACCAGGTATCTCCCTGGTTCCGCAGGTATTGAAAACGAAGCGGGTAGGTCAGCGTGCGGCCGTATACGGTACCTGTTGTGGAAATGTTGGCACATGTCCTGTACTAGTTGTTCAGTAGCATTGCTCTTGTGTGTATCGTAGATCGTACATCGTAGATCTCATATGTGTCGGTTGGAATGTAACGTATGCGGAGGAATTATTGCTGCTGCTGTAGAGTTCTCTCGTCGTAGGACCTCTAGCTCACTCTTTCGTGTGATCTCTCCAGGACGTCGTGTACCATAGCTGTCCAGATCATCTCTGGAAGCTACCGTCGTCTGGACTCCTGCATGATCTGTGGATTATATCTGTGTGTTGACCAACTAAGCGCCGTGTTTGAAATTGCACGTAATGTTCTCTACAGTGCGGAAGTATCTTATTTTTCCGTTGCCCGCTGCTCGCAGTGTCACCACTCGATTCACGTCGAGGACACAACCTCTCACCAAGGTGCCAGGGTATTTACCAGGATATCCATAACAGTACCGACGCCCCAAATATCCCGCCGTTCAGAGGGGGGGAGAGTGTTATGAGGATTACCCTGTCCTGGGTAATCGATCGATCTTTTCCACCTATTATAGCTCAGTAGGTAATACCTTCACAACAGGACATCCCTTTCGGGTTTTCCAACCGACTATCGAATCCACCCAAGTCACTACAAAATACGACTGTACCAGCGGCAGACGTGACATTTATAACCTGTTGAGCCACTTACTTGTCATCAACGCGTAGGAGCTCCTTGAAGTTGTGCGAATACGAGCTGGGCCACCCGAGGTGCTGCCAAAGCGGTAGACTGGCCACGCCCCGCTGAATAGTACCTGGTACGTGTTTGGACAAGATTTGGAAGTGATTTTTTGACACGGTGGTATTGATCATGCACCAAAACCCACCAAGGTAGGCAAGCCCTTTTTCTGTTTGAGAGATATGACCGATTTATGCTGTAGATCTGGAAAAACATAAATGCGACCGTAACCCGTCTTAAAAAAAGGGGGGGCTCGCTTTCCGTTTGTCTGCATATATCTGCCGTGCAAATACGAGGTTAATAGTTCAGATCGAAACTCGCAAAATTGAGCGGGGCATCGCAGAAAAACCAACATTTATTTCTCGTCATTACTTGTTTTACGTATGGAAATCGGGTTTTGGCAGTGTCTCTTGAGGGGTGACGAATTGGGCAATGAAACTAATACCGGTCTTCTCGTAGGGTCTTCAACTAGAAGCCAGTCTCCACCCATCTTCGCCTTGATCGGGAACGACGATTTTACTGCAATTTTTGTGTTGAAAAGTTGGTGTTTTTGAGTTTTCGCCGATCTCTCGTCGAGATGAGTCGAATTACTAACATGTCATAATTTTTCATGATACTTTTTTTTGCACATGCATTATTGTGTCAAGGTTAGAGCCTAAAAAATTCAAGTCCCAATTCGAAATGGTTCACGAGATACGACCTTCGGATAGTTTATCCATTTTTCGGCTGGTCCAGCTCGTACTCTGTTGATGACGTTGATGCTGCTTGGCTCCACTACTATTAATAGTACTGCTGTTGTTGTTAATTACAACAACGCCGCTTGGTTCAATGCTTTCCGGGTTTGTTGTACTGCTTGCATTTTCGTGTTGTCTGGGTCTGTTGGGCACATTAACAATGTAAGTATTGTAGTCATGCACAACCGCGTGACATGAATTAAAATTGCTCATATATATATACCTTGGTAGTACATCATGAGAAGAGCTCAGCACACTGACAAAATCGTGCCTAGGTAAGGCACAGGTACATACTTTTATTTTTGGGCCCCGGAGAGCGAGAGGAAACCCCTGTCCACACTTATTTATCTAGTTTTCGTGTACCGGTTCGAACCCGGTTAGTTCGTTTCTTCCACCTTCTTAGTCGGGCCTGTCTCTGACCGTCATCAAAGAGGGGTTTACTACGAGGAGGTAGGCACCGGAGTCTAGTCATATCTCTCCCGACTCAGTCTGTGTGCGAGTTGAACCCACTACAACCTCTCAATAGTCTTCCCGGTTTGAGTCAGTGCACGAGTCACCCAACATATCTGGGCTTTTGGTCCGCGACAGGTGTATACTACAGCTATATACCTACTGTACGTTTACCTATTAGTTGTACCGACAACACGGCATTGTGGTCAAAAATCTTCCGCGAAGATCCCACACAACTACTGTGGCTGATATAATGCCTTTGCAAATCAATGCGACTCTGAATAATATTATATGGATTACCAACAAACAACTTTGAGTATGTATAATCCTTTAAAGTCGTTGTTCAGCAGGAAAGTAAGCTCCCCTATATCTGATGCTCAAGGTCTTCCTCATATACGGGATATATATCCTGAATGCAGCCAAATAAGACCCGTAATATGCGCGATGGAAGTATGACGCACAGCTTGCAAAGATCAGTTTTGACGAAATCAACGGTTTTTTTTCCCCAATAAATAACTGATGCCAAACAACAACGCAGATTGGTAGCCGGAAACAAGGTTGGGGAAAAGGTCATCGATACCTATTTAGTCTCCATAGCTGTTGCCGACCACCATCGATAATACCACCATCATCACAACACGAACCTTATTGAACACAAAAAACACACACAACGTTTCGTCGTCAGCAGGAGCTTAAAAAGCCGAAGAACAATATTATATAATTCCTACTGCTGGCGGCCACGGGAAACCTACTGCACCAAGATCCTGCCCGTGCAACAGGTCTACTACTGATAACAACTGCTCTGTCCAGGGCGTGAAAAAAACAACATTCTATAACTGATGGGAAACCCATCACAATCACGTCAGTCACACATTTCACGAACCGGTGCCCAGCACTTGCTGCTTGAACCAATGCATCAGGGCGGTTTCGTAGGCTTTCGTAAATCTTGCGTCCTGCACTTTTCGGTGCGCATTTCGCGCGCTCCTCTGTCGGATTCGCCGGGCCCCCCGACAAAGTCCCCGACAAACATCCGACGAGGAAGCCATATTTGCACCCGAATGTGCCAATCGAAAGACCGGAAGGCCGAAAGTCCGACAACGTTCAGAGTTCACCCCGCATGTTAGGTTGGGACATGGCGGCAGGGACAGGCAGTCGCGGTGGCACCGTGCCGTCCACGGGAGAGAAAAACATCGAAGCGACAAAAAAAAGGTAGGAAACATGGGACGGAGGGAGGGAGGGAGGGAGGGTTATACGGCGCGATGGGTGGGGCAAAAAAAGTCCGAGCATGCGCCGCAACGGCAGTGGAAATACACATGCACGAGACAGAAAACATAATCGAGAGACTCCGTCGGCTACCGCTAACACCACCGCCAGTCAATGGCGCCCACCTTGATCGAGGCCCGCCCCCACCGCGAGAAATAAATCGGAGCTCACCTCTGTCATAGGCTTTAGCGTCTTCTTTCCCCTAGCGGCAGGCATGTTCCCCTCCATGTACAACTTTATAGACCGCTCCTCCGCGGCGGCCAGGTTCTTGGCGTGCTGCAATCGGAAGGCCTCCGCAAACCTAAGGTACACATCCCGTGTGCGCAGAAACGGTGCACGGTGGGGGAAGGACTCACACATTCACTCACCCATGCCTGGCCTGGGGAGGGCGCGCGAGGGTAGCTGTCTGGCTGATGCCAAGCTAAGCTAAGTTAAGCTCAGCAAAGCTAACCTAAGTAAGGCTAAGAACATAACGGACGGCCGGAACACGGAAAATTTGGCGCTACTGCACCGAGCTTCATTATTACGAATACTGGACCATTAACGCAGAAATAATATGTCGATGAGGAGCATCGTACAGCAACCACCCTGTTGTGAGAAGTACTGTCGTCACAAGGGGCAAAAGGGGCCAATATTTGTGTACCTTGAGAAGCACCGGGTAGAGCTATAACTTTCTGTGGTGCATCGTTGTGCGGCATCGGAACGTCGCTATGCGGAGTTACCTTACCTGTCTTTGGCGAGCTTGTTGTCAGCGACGGCTCGAAAGATGTCTCTATGCCACGAGTAAAGCGCGACGAGATACGCGTCCGTGATATCGTAGCAGCCGTCGGCCTTTGATCCGTCAGACATTAGCGGCCAGTCGTACCTGTATCAACCAGAGTTTAGGGGTGGCGCGGTGGTGGTCGATGCATCGACATGGCGGGTAGAAGCCGTTCAACATAAGCAAACCTATGGACTGGCAACACCACAAAACTATTTGTGGGAGAACATGTTGGTCGGCGTCGACCTTGTTCAGTAGGCAACAGACAATCGAATAAGCGTTGCGTGTTTCTCCCAACCGAGCAGCACACGTCAAACACCTTGCTCATACTGTTTCTCTGAACAACGCGATGGCACCAGCCCACAAAATAAACATAACGTTACCGTTCGTAAGCCTTACGAATAGCTTTCCTTCGCACCCTAAACATTTGGAGCATCGAGCACACACACCTTGACTCTAAAGCCCCATCCTCCTGGCTGAGCGCAAAGTCATGCACGATATGCTTCATCTCTTTCCCTTCAGGCTGCGGGAGTACAATGGAGTGCGACCGAGTGCAACCAAGGCTGCATGCAGTTAGACGCTGACCAACATTCGCCAATGTTCATCCGCATGAACCATACTGATTAACCCTGGTGCCCAATAAGTTTGTACACACTGATTAACCCTGGTGCCCAATAAGTTTGTAGTAGGTAGTTGCCTGTATGTAACGCACGGGCTGGTAGTGACAAGACTACCAGCCTTACACCCACACAGAGCTATGATAATATTCATCCGGAGAGGATTGTCAGTGTCAGGCCTCTACCTAAAGCAGCGCCAACTGCTGAACGATTATGGGGCGAGCGTTGGAGACAAGACACCACCGTCGGACCGCAAGGGTAGGGGAACGTGCTATACTGTCGTAATAATACTGCTGCTGCTGCTGCCGCTGGTAATACCGTATTGGGGACCAACGCAACAATAAGTATATGGCACACGCCTAAGACGCTCAACACCGCTGCGAGTAACTGACGCAGTCTAAAGCTTCTCACTAACTCAAAACGGGCCAGAATCAACGTCCCGCGAATGATGCAGCCACTTCACGCACATTGTATTTTAGATCATGTCCCCACACAATGTTTCGATTACTGTAGGACCGTGTGCGCGTGTACATGTCTGTTCACGTGCTCACCTTGTCCCGAGTGAGGCCATAGAATGACCTGGGCGTCGACGGATGAAAGCTGTCCGCTTTCGCGCCCAGATGCTGCACATCAAACGCAGCAAAAACGTTAAAGCTATCAAAACTATCAAAGTAATCAAGGGCACATCAAAGGTACGTCGAAGTCAATGGGAGGTATGACGTCGAATTCAGGAAGGGGGGGCATAAAATCAATCACATATCGACTTTTATGCCACCTGCGGCGCTACTGTAGTCGCAACTCCCACATGCCATTGGATATCAGATCTGACCAGATATCAGATCCCCCGTCCCCCACCGGCACGCCTGTGCACTATGCACGATAAGAGGACCCGTCAAATATTACTGTTCTGGGCTAGAGCACTATGATCACGATACTACGGAGTGTGGCCGATGGCCGACAACAACACGACAGCGGCAGCACTCGTAAGGTGCCACTCGAACTATAACAGACGTGGCCTTCCTCAGCAATCACTACAAGGCGCGAATCACAGGGGGTATTACTACGTACCTGGTATACTCCGAAGGGGTCTTTTGTGCAAGGAATATTGCACTCGTCGAACCAAAATGTGAATAGCAAAACAGTAGTAGTATCCATACTAAAACTAAGGTACAGTAGTTGAGGTGATGCCGCGGACCTTCTGGCAAGCGTACTTGACGATGCCGTTCAGCTGCGCCAGGGCAAAAATAGATTTTGCGTTGGATCTTCCCGGCAAAAACCTCCGCATGAAGTCCTCCACGCCAACAACCCAAGCGGGACCTCTCTCGCCGCCTTCTGATCCTGTGCAATTGCGACAAAAACGCAATCGGTGACGGTAAAGACAAAAAAAGGCATATTGGTGCCTAAACTTAACATGAGTAAATGAGTACGGCACATACCTCGCATAACAACGACTACGACACCGGGTAAACCACTGCTGTACGAGAAGACGTTAAAAATGTTGTGCTCATCTTGCATCATCGGCCTCCGTGGTACAACCGCTACATCACTATTACTAGACTATAGAAATGGTAGAAACGCACCTGCCGATCCATTCACGCCAAGGCCATCCTGACTATCCTCGTCATCCCTAGATTGTGGTGACAATGGTGGTGGTGACAACGATTGTGACGGGACTCCCTCCCTCCCGTCGCCCCCCTTGGCGCCACCGCGACCACTGCTTGGTCTGCATCGAGTCGCCACATCCCTCAAGGCCTCCTCCACTATGACCCCGACATCCACCACGTCCTTCTTCTTGTTATCGCTGGCGCTACCAGCGATGCACCCCCACTCCAACAGCTCGGCCAAGCCTGCCGTTCGCAATAGCCCCTCCTCCGCCTCGGAGTGGCCACCATCAATGCAATCGATGTTTTCAATGACGTTACCGCTATTTATGTCATCACCGAAGGTACTCATAGGGCTGATAGGGAGTGCCGACGGTCGGAGAACGGCGTAGCCTGTGCTCCGCGTGCTGATGTCTAGGCCCAGGTAGAGGCGGTTGGCTCTGCACGTCGCCGCTTCTAGGAGCAGCTGCTCGACGCCGCAGTCGTGCTTGAGTATCTCCATGTTTGACTGGAGAAGACTGGTGGACGAACGGACGAATGGACGAGCGGACGAAAGGACGAGCGTACAAAAGGACGACGGAATCGCCCCCAGGTACGTGTGTAAGGTGTATCGTATCAGATATCTGTCGATCCAGGTGTACGAGTACACGCGTGTCCTCGTACATATCCTACGTTCCGTGTTTCATGTGATGCTCATGGAATGGTCTTGTGAGTGCCATGCATGTGAACGTACGCGGTTGGTAACTTTGCTTTTTCTTTTTTCGGCCACTATTAATAGCGCGCGGTCAATAGCCATGAGGGCAGGGCAATGTGCTCCGAAGAAAACAATTTAAGCTTGTTGATGGGTGTACCCCGTGCACCTGGTAGTCAGTACCACAATATTCTACTGCGGCGACTGGTACCTGGTCGGTAGCATAGCCCTCACGTATACCATAACCTCACTGCTGCTATGTATGGAGCCTCTATGTATGACTGCTGATGTCATGGAGGTCGTCGTAAGCAGTTGTTGCTTTTTGTGTCAACTGCTGCAACAGCAGTAGCACGAATGGAAGCATGAGCTAGATCATTTTCACCTCAGTCGGGCAGGCGAAGGTAGCTCTTCCGAAGTGTCCTCCTCCTCTCCATCTCCACCATTATGTTCCTGAGCTCTCAATGCATCTAGCTCATTCTCAAGCTCTTCTGCTTCGAGCTCTGTCCTGTCCGACTCTAGCACAGCCTCGGTTGCCGCTGCCCATACGCATAAGGTTCTCCGTCGTGTTTGAAAAGAGCGCACGCGCAATGTATCGATCGCTCTCGAGCGATGAGTACTGCTCAGGACTCTTCCTTGGAAAATGGGAGCATTGAAGAGCCGCGGCGCTCCGAATGCCAACGCACATGCTGATGGTGAGGAGCGAATGACACCAAGCATGGCTGTAACACCCCCTTGGACGCAGTTGAAGAGCAGGGGTGCTGCGTCTTTTCCGAAATATGGAGTTCTACCTGGATGGCGTGTTACAACTGCGATATTTCAAATATATACCCCCCCCCTGGGCTACACACTACACACTACACAACAAAGGAGTTCAGTTCCATGTGGTGGCATGTTGCAGACGCGACATGCTCAAATCCCATCCCCTCCCCCTGAGCGGACAACACGCACACAACAACTCCACCCTCTCTCTCCTCGTTTGTTCACAGGAACAAAACGACCCTCCCATCGACTCTGCGCTGCTTGCTTGACGTATTCTGCCTTGGTGAGCGAATTAGGGCGAACCAGACATCGCTGCGGTACGCGAGGATCGAGGACAAGTTTGAGTTGCCGTGCGATTGTACTGGCGTACTGGTGCGACAAGAGGGCACTGGCGACACTCCGGTGTACGATATTGCTCGGCGGGGACGGTTCCCCACTACCTTCCACCTGTTCTCAGTACTATGGCGGTGAGACCTTAAGGCATTTACCTTCGGCAGCAACTTGCCTCGCTTACGACTCATAAACTTTGGCCCTGATCGATTGAAACCAGCGTTGTGGAGAAAAGCGGAAATTCGCGACCTCGGGTGGCTTGGATACCCTTTCCCGCGCTTCCCATGGGTACAAACAACTGAGGCAACACCTGCTACCCCCAAGAGCATCGAGCGCCCCAGTAGTATCTACCGGCACCTTCATATCACGCGCGGCATACTGCAGTTACCCTGTAGCCTAGATATGTCGGTAAGTTTCTTCCATGCTGAGACGCTTGAGACCGAAGACCATTCACGCAGCAGCCTAAAGGAGAACGAAAAAACACTGCTGCGTTTCGCTACAGTACTTGAAAAAAAAAAAAAAATCGTCAGTTTTTGAAACAAACTAAAAAATGCATGTCAGGTTCTTTCCTGTGCGGTTCAAATTTTGAATTTTGAGCGTCAGATTTTGGCCCGATCGCATTTTCAGCTGTGAACTTCGCAAATCGAAACAGTCTTCCTACGGGGAAAAATCGGATTTATTGTGCGTACACAGATCCGAGCAAACGCCGAGACCAACTGCCGTTGTTGTGGTCTGGCGCCGCGAAGAGACGCGCTGGGTGCGCTGCACGGCGCGTAGGACCCGAGCGTCCGAGCCAACGCTGACTGCCCTTGGTCTGGCGGCGAAGAGACGTGCCGAGTGCGCTAGAGTCAACCTGTCTTGGTATTTTGTATTTTACATCGTGACTGACTGCTGCTGCTGCTGCTATTGTAGTCCACGAGTACGTATCCACGGAGAGGTGCGCGCCAAGTGCGCTTCTCTTGGTCTATTATGCCCGAGCCCGCGCCTGCCGACTGTAGTCTGGCCACGGAGACGCGCGCCGACCGTGCATCGGGCGCGAAGCAACGTCGCTGTTCAGCTGTGTCCCCATCCAACTCATCGATCGTTCTGCTGCTGTTTGCTGTCGTGGGTAACACATTGAGTTTATTAACCCTTATAGAACCCACTAAATAATCACTAAAAAAATATCAAACTGAAAATAAACGAAAAAACGAACGAACCTCATTGGATATAATTTAGGCCGCGTGCAACCAAAGGACCGTGGAGGACACACGCGATGAAACAAACAAAAAAGCCCGCCCAAGCCTGACCTCACGTAACTCGGTCCCACATTTGTGCGACGGGAGCATGTGGGTTATGAAAAGGAGGAGGAGGTTGGGTGGTAAGGGGGGGTCCAATACCTCGATACCTCGGTTTTGGTGACACGAGCAAACGACGGCAAGTCTTTCCCTGTGGCACCACGTAGCAGACACCACCAGCACACACCAGAAACCACCATGGCGCAGCCGGCATACCCGGAAGTCGTGGCCCTCGAAGCGTTCAAGAACGGCGAGGAACTTGCCATTTACCACCAGCTGGAGCTGGTTGCGGAGCACTATTCTCCCAGGACGCGGGAGTTCGCATTCGACGCGGCCACCGCAGTCGCCCTGACTTTCTGTGAGCATGAGGACCACCCTCTTGCACTGCCCAGTGGGTTGTCTTCGAAGGAGCGGAAGGCGGCTGCCAGTGCGCATCCTGGTCTGTGCGGGGTTAGCCTGGCTGCGGTAATCGCGGGCGTCGCCTTTGGCGACGTAGCGGCGACCGCCGAACGCAGAGGGGTTCCTGCCACCTATCGTGCGTTTCGGAATCAGGTGTGTTTGTGTTTGTTCTCCTGGCCTTTTTGTTGTACCCTGCGTTGCTGCCACGTGCTTGCTAGGAGACTTCAATGCACCATGTTAGAACCGTGTGCGAGAAACGAGCGCTGCCGGTGGAGGTAACGGCAGTGCGATGTGTTCTCATCCTGCTACTTGTGCTGGTGGAGTGTGGTACGAAGGCCAGGTGAAGGCTCCGCCCGCGCGAGTATCACACCTCCAATCTTGAACAGTCAATCGAACCATCACTAAATACAGCTGGTACTTATATCTCGGTATGTATCTAAACTCTAATTCCAAGTAGTTTTGTCTTGATATACGATCGTGCAGTTCACCAGGTATTATACGAGACCGGTACGAGTACGTACCAGTTTGAGTATGGATGCTCGAGAAAGGGGACATTTAGTAAAACGGGGACCATCTTGCGCGATACCTGGTAGGTTGGTAGCTCGTATGTCGTGTTCTACAGCAGCAACAGCAGCAGTACTCGTAGTGCAGCAACAGCAGCAGTACTCGTAGTTTATATTTTTCCATCCGTGAATATGTCAAGGACTACTCGTACGTATAGTAGACTACCTTGTACAGCAGTAGTTGACTCACATCATAGTACTCACAACATGACTTTATACCTGATATGATCAACTGTCGTCGTGCTTGCGTGATGCACCTGGCGGTTGTACCTGAAACCACTACAAAAATAGTACCTGTACGACACGGGTTGGGATGTTGCCGTCGAGCCTTTTGTTGTGTGTCACAACGTATTGTCTAAATGCGGTATTCACGGCGTAAACAGAGCGGGCTGGCCGAGTGGAGCTGCTGCTGCCTGTGGTTGTCGTAGCTTCGACACGACGGAAGGCCGCAGGCATATAGTACCGGTGCATGAGTATTATTATGCATCAGTTCTGCACACCAGTATATTTGGTGCGGGCAAACCTGGGCACTTGTACTGCCGACAACCTCTATCGCCGGAAAAGTAACGACCTTTTAGTGTTCATATTCATACTCCGACGGTCCTTATATTCTCGCTTACAGTTTTACAAAATAGGTGCAGGCTATGATTCGTTCAACAGTACTCGTGGAACAGCCGCCTGACCTTACGTAGTCGATCAAAGTTTAGCCAGGTCCTGGAACATGGTGTGCTGGCGTAGTTCACAGCTCGAAGTTACCACTACACCCTATAGTACATACTGGTGCCTGGATTTCATGTTCATAGTACTCGTTGTGTATCCTAGGGAGTGTAGCGGTATTACGCGTAGTCTAGCACGTGTATTACGGGTAACATTAATTGATCAAGGTTGTCACCCACAAGGTAGATACTGGTAGATCATTAGTACAGCAGAGCTATAGGCGTGCAGCTTTATGTTGTAAGCAACAACACGCCGGCACATCACTCCGAAGACATGTCAAAGTGGCAGCTGACAATGCTGCTGTACCACTCTCTTTCTTGCTTGGTGCCCAGGCGTGCTTCGATGCGTCTAAGGAGCTAAACGCCTTTGGAGCTGGCGTTCAACTCAAGCGCAAAGAGTGCTTCGCGCAAGCTTGCCGAGCTCTTTTTCCGGGAAATGGGGTAGTGGAGGAATGGGCGGGGACTTCCTTCAACTCGTGACTTCTTAGCTGACCCACCACAGACGACGTCTGCTACGGAGTGGGTTCTGTGTGTATTCGCAGACTTGAATTTTCGCCGGCCGCACGTAAAAATAGTGAGGCAAGCAGGTTTTGATAGTTGACACGTGTGGTGTGCTGACGAGAGATTTGTTTTCACTTCAGGGATGTTAGGGTTAGCGTTGGCTTCCTCTTCGTGTGCTTTTGCGCGGCATGAATAATTTTTGTTATTACTGCTGGAAATCATCTACTGTGGGCGTCCCGCCAGTAGTGTTGGGACGTTATATGGCGCGCGCTGTTTGTTGATAATGAGCAACGCCGTGGAGGGGGCGGCGAATTATCTTCCAACCTGTATATTGGAATTCGGCGAATGTTGATTTGTACTTGGTCGCTATCTGCAGGATACGAGGTGGTTTACCCAAGTGGCAGCGGTGCTTCCTGTAATACAATAATGTAATATTGCCGAGAGAGCCGCAAGGCGAACTGTGCTGTTTCCCTATAATAGTGACTCGGGAGGGGGGGAAGGGGGGGGGTGGGGTGTTCCTTCCAAGATCATTCGGTGAAGCAAGATAATAAACAGATTGTCTGCGTGAGTTTTTTGTGCTTTCGCCCTGTGCCGGTCATGCACACGCATGCCGAATCTTCCAGGCTGTTTTGTTCGTCGTTGCTGATCTCTATACTTTCGACATCTACCTGGTATTTTTTTGTCCGTATGATACATGCCGCAGAGAGGTCATCTGTCACAACCCTGACGTCGCGTCTCTTCGTGACTGTGAATTTGGGATGTCATGTGACCGCTATACATACCCTCCATGAGGTAACCACACGATACCGGTATGGAAACCCTGGTGGTGTTCCTCTTGGACCGACCAATCGTCAAGTTTCATTGGGTTGTTCGACATATTTTTTCTCGGAACGTGGGACGTGTATATATCCGGGAGCCGCGCCCCTATAGTAGTAGTAACATCCTCTCCATCACGGCACAGATCAAGTAGAGGATATTAACTTCCGTACCCTTCAATCAAGTAACACAAAGTTGCCAACTTTCTTGACGTGTAACTAGGGCGCCATCCGATATTGGAGGTATGTATCCTCCTGCGCGCTCAGTTCTTCAAATAAAGGAAAATTAACTGTTTGATCGGAAGCGGCCGTTTCGAAACCACTGAAAAACCCCTCTCGGAGAGAAAAAAAACTTCCCCACCTGAAAAGCCACAAACGTTTTAGAGAGGAACAAGGTCGAATAATCCGAGGGAAGCTTCAATCCACGCGGCTTGGCCGTGTTAGGGGTTGTAGCCCGGTTCAGATTGGCGAGCGAATCAAAATTTTGCGCGCACGGGCGTTTTCAATAAAATCCACAGAATGCCAAGTGACTTATCAAATTGATGTTTCCCATCTCTTGCTGGACTGTCTATTAGGTTGATGTGTAATGTCGGAAACCCGACAATGGATTAATTGTCCCCGCCCCCGGATTAGTTTAACTCTGGGAATTCAGTGCCACCGAGTATTTTTTCACCGGCATCTCCATTTCCATGCTCTCTTGCTGAACTGCTCTTTTTTTCGATTGTTACTCGAGGTTGATGACTATCCAGCGACGAATTGATGATGCCCGCCCCCCAAATAGTATGCCCTGTGACGTTCAGCGCCATTGAGGCACTTTGCAAACCCGGCGGTTCTTCATCCGCATCCCCGCTTCTGGGCGTTATCTTATTTTTTCCTTTGCAGCCGGTAAGAACTCGTTGGAACCCTACAATATATTTGTTTTCTTTTATCTTGTTTGGCCTTATTACCGGTACCATGAGTAAATCAACCGGCGAATGTTTGGGGGATAGTAGGAGACTTTTCATCACATTATCCCCCAAAACAAACCAGGGGATCTTCAACCTGGGATGTCGCCCTAGGCCTTCGGTGCTACACTATAAAGAAAACATTTGTCACGCAGGCGTCTGTGTAACACCTTGAAAACAGAACATCATGGATATTGTGGGTTCTGGTATCATGCGCGCATTGCCATTAAAAAAAGCGGAAACCGTGCTCGCTAGAATTGAAGTTGATAATAACTAGACTCAGGTGCCTACATCCTCGGAGTGAACCACACTTTGATGACGGTCAGAGACAGGCCCGACTAAGAAACGAACCGGGTTCGAACCGGTAAACGAAAACTTGATAAATAAGTGTGGACAGGGGTTTCCTCTCGCTCTCCGGGACGCATAAAAAGGAAAAAAATTGACCCCGCCGTCCTAAAGGCCTCCCACACGAAAACTCATCTCGTTTGATCCTTCAACCGCTTTACGTGTATAGGGTTGTTCGGCGTTTATAGATAACAGACAGCCAGCCTCGCGAGAAAGGAGACGGCCAATACGCGAGGGACAAAACAAAAGTGACGCTCCCTGTGTACTGATCCCGCGACTGAAAGGAAGCCGACATCCAGCCCCTTCCACCACCCCTTTTCGTCTCCTTTAGTGCCTCTGCCCTCGCCCCCGTTTTTGCCCCCAATACTGTCGCCCCCCTAGTCCCCCTTCTTGTTTCCCACGTTGTCTCCCCCCCTGTGCACCCCCTCCGCTCTCTCCGCAACCACCTGGTCAGTCTCTTTCCTTGCCTCGGATTTCATCTGTGGTTCATATCGCAACGCGGTGAGGGGCGGGAGATAAAATTGTTAACATATTCTCGATGTCTGTGAAGAGCAAAAAAACTGCGTAGCGACTAAAGGCAACCTCTTGATCAACGCGACAGGAGGACTGGTCTGCGCTCCGTGAAGGTCTAAACTACGTCCCTCTTTCCGCGCAGTAAATGAAATTCCTGTGTGTGCGTGTCACGAGGCAGGCGAATACTCATGATTTTTGCGGCATGTTTTCGCGTTGAAACCTTGTCATTGCTTTTTTTCGACTCAGTGCTGCAAGCGGTGAAGTAATTTCAGTCCATTGGGTTGATGAAGTACTGCCTACTCGTACGCGTACTAAAACAGCAGGAGTGTATACACCTTACATCACCATGCACATTTCTTCGGCAACAACAGCCTTCACAGCAGCACGCGTATGTGGCGCTTGACAGCACCGTCATCAAATCTACGCGTACAACCATACCAGTAGTAGATACAAGCTCCACACAAGGTTTTGCCTTCAAACACAGCTGTAAGACACACAGGATTGGACGGAATTCAAATGTTCGTTTAGTGATCATTCAAATATACCAATGCTCCTTATATTTCCGTCCCCAGCAGTACCGCACTACGGGGATATCCATCTGAAAGAACGGTACCAGGTGCCTCGTACACGTTTCTACATCAATATAACTCGCACAGCTGCAAGAGTACGTGCCGCCGACAGCGGCGTCATCGCATGTACGCGCACAATCACCCCAGTAGTGCATACAGCAGTACGCACCACGTTATGCCTACTAACACTGCTGCAAGACATACAGAACCAGTTTAGTTTTTATTCAAATATACAAGTGCTCCATATATTTCCGTTCCCAGCAGTGCCGCACTACGAGGGTGTCCGTCGGAAAGACCTTCACACGTTTCTACTATAGCATAATCGCATCACAGCTGAAGTACGTGCTGCTGACAGCAGCGTACATTCTATTATAGCATATTCGTATAACAGCTGAAGTACGTGCTGCTGACAGCAGCGTCATCGCTTGTACGCGTACATCTGCACCATAATAGTGTTAATAGTACGAGTATGTACAGCAGTACGCACCACACAGGTTTGTCTGCAAACACAGCAGAAGAACCTGCAAGACATACAGAACTGGACGGAAATACAAGGAGCGTTTAGTATGCATTGAAATATACCAATGCCCCTTTTATTTCCGTCCCCTGCAGTACCGCACTACGAGGGTATCTGTCTGCAAGAACCATACACGTTCCTACTATAGCATAATCACACAACAGCAGAAGAACGTGCCGATGAAAGCAGCGGCAACGCATGTATGCGTACAACCACACCAGTAGGACGTACAACAGCACGCACCACCGAATCAATGGAGAGCGCAGTACCCGTCGGGGGGGCATGTCTGGTGTCAAAGCCACCTTGCAACAACGCGGCCTCACCAATCGCAGCCAGACCCCATCTCTTGTAAAGTAGCAGCTTCCTTCGCCGTACGACAGCTTCGTGTTCCCACGGGCAGGTGTTTGCGGTGACGGTCCCTGGGTCCTTCGCGCCGTCCATCGTGTCTCCCTGGCGCCTCCTTGACGTTTTGCGCTTGCGGACTCAGTCCTTTCTTGCTGTGCCTTGGCAAGGAGGTGGATCGAGCCGCACTCCATCAAGGCAGCACACCACGCGTCGTGGCTCATCGTCATTGGTCAACGCACTCCGAGACTGTCAGATTATGTTGAGGATAGCTATTCTCCGAGCGATTCCTGTATCCCTAATCGCATTCGAATTGGATACATTTTATCTTCCCTCACAAACTCCAAGTGTAAAAAAAAAATATGGGGACAAAAATTGTCCCCAAACGGTCGTCTAGTTCTAAAGGGGTTAAAGAGCATCCATTTTTTATTTGAAAATCTGATGACCCAAGTCGCCGGATTTTGGGCCTAAATCTGACGACTTGGGCCATCGGATTCTCAAATCGGAAAAATTCCGGTCAGATTTTACATATTCGGACTGCATAAGGCCACTTCTTACCCAAAGTCTGACGACTTGGGCCATCGGATTCTCGAATCGGAAAAATTCCGGTCAGATTTTGCATATTCGGACTGCATAAGGCCACTTCTTAGGCCGTTTCTTATGCGGTTCGATTTTTGAGCTTCAGATTTTGGCCCGATCGCATTTTCAGATGTGAAGTTGTCAAACCGAAACAGCCTTCCTATGCGGAAAAATCTGATTTATTGTGTGTGTAGAGATTTGAGCAAACGCCGAGACCAACTGCTGTTTTTGTGGTTTGGCGCCGCGAAGAGACGCGCTGGGTGCGCTGCACTGCGCGTAGGACCCAAGCGTCCGAGCCAAGGCTGACCATCTCTGGTCTGGCGGCGAAGAGACGTGGCGAGTGCGCTAGAGCCACCTGCCTTGGTATTTTGGGTTTCATCTTGTGACTGACTGCTGCTGCTGCTGCTGTACAGCAATGTACGTACAAGTACTGGTACGTATCCACGGAGAGGTGCGTGCCGAGTGCGCTTCTCTTGATCTCTAGGCCCGAGCCCGCGCCAGGCGACTGACGTCTGGCCACGGAGGGTCGCGCCGCCCGAGCATTGGGCGCGAAGCAACGTCTCTATAGGTATACAGCTGTGTCACCGTCCAACTCATCGATCGTTCTGCTGCTGTTTGCTGTCATGGATAACATCTTGAATTTAGAGAGCATGCCATTTTTCGATTTGAAACTCTGATGACCCAGGTCGTCGGATTTTGGGCCAAAATCCGACGACTTGGGTCATCGGATTCTCAAATCGAAAAATTCCAGGTCAGATTTTGCATATTTCGACTGCATAAGCAGGGTCATTCGTTTTTGAGACAAAAAAATACAAATCTGAAGCTCGAATCAGAAAAAATCCGGTCAGATTTCGCATGTTCGGACTGCATCTTGTCCTCGTATTACTTTTCAGTAGTATTGCAGTAGTAGCAACGCTCGTGGCGTTAGAAAATCATAATGACGTTTTTGTTTTATCGGTGACGTCCAGAGACTTTTCGTTCAATATACAAGCGCTCCTTGTTACCTCCACTCGCTCCTCGGCCTTTCGCGGTCGCACCTCCAGGACGACGTGAGCGCATGTTAGTTCCGGAAGATTCGCACGGAGACACGCCGCGAAAGGCTGCCTACCGACTCGGCGCGTTTCCGGGTGCCTCCTACCCAACCGCATACCTAAGCGCCTTATCACTGTCGGGGGGGTTCGGAAAATCGTACACGGCGTTCCCACGGGACAAACAACGGTAGCAAAATCCCCCTATCAGCTACCAGGTATCAGCTAGCAGGTAGCAGGTAGGCTAGGAGTAAGGGAACAAAAAGAAGGAGAAGGAACCCGCAGAAAGTATAAAGGTCACACGAGCGACGACAATGAGATAAGAAAAGGGCCAACAAGTATGGGTGTGATCTCATGCCGCCGCCGAGAGTCCTCGTTGATACCAAACTTTATACGATAGAACCTACGACGCAATCTTACAACAGTAACCTGAAACAGAAAAGAGGGGACGCCCGCGGATGGGTACCTTTCCGGGAAAGCCTCGTTGTTTTACTGGGAGGCAGTGATTGAGCATCACTCCGTGAGTCATATCACAGCTCCACAACAGCACGACAAAGTAGATGGAGGCTACAATAGAAAAGACGGACCATCCCGCCCGCCCATCGTTGGTACTGTAGTGAGATGTAGCGTCGACAACGACATCAGTTTTGCTAGTGTTTATTGTACCGGGGCACCTACTCTCTGCGACGAGGTGCCGCGTTGATTGCCAGCCAATTAACACGGGAGTGGTAAGCCTGGGTGAGAGTCTCCGGCTGGTCGCACCAGAGAGAGGCCTCATTGATCCCATACTATATACAAATTAACCGATGACGCAATGTTACTACAGTATTACTAATTATAGTAGCGACGCTCATCACGTTGAATGCCCATCACGTTTTACTTTTATCTGTTCAGTCGAGAGACTATTCCTTCAATACACGAACGCTCCTTGTTACCTCCCCTTGCTCCTCGAGCTCTCGCGCTTAAAAAAAAAATGTTCTAAGGAAATCAGGTCGCGGCCCCTCTTCGCCCGCAGAGTATTCTATTGTAAACGTATACCATAACTGATATGTATACCTCGTAATGCTTTCATTTATACTCGTCCGTGTCACCCTGGTTGGACTCGTATATACAGTAGTACCCATCCCAATCAAACAACCGACAAGAGGATGCGGCCACTTAGTCACAACATCAGGTACTCGGTACGTATACATACACCGAGTTGTGACATCAGCAGCTGACGCTAGCAACCCACTTGGTATGGTCTGTACAAGAAGTCGGATGATGAAGGTGTCGGATGATTAAAGTTACTACTGTAGACGGCTGATGTGCCCCTTTCACAATAAAACACCAGGAGTACTTTACGTCAACACCCAACCGATGAATGGATTAACAACCTGAGCTGCTCATTCCCTCATTTCATTTTTCTTGCTTTGGCCATGCCCGCGACTACTTTCACTTTTTTATATGTGGTCGATGAGTGCAGCTGTTCCAGACGCCTCGCGTTAACGGAGCCGTGCTGGGGCTGTTCGTCGGTCGCACGGTAGCTGTGGTTGGCAAGGTGGTGTCTCACCAAGAAGGGGCTGCTGAGGCAGAGCTGGAGACGTCGGTGAGTGACACTAACCTTTCACATTACACAGCAGTACTCAGGGTTAGGCTTGCCTCGATGATAACGTCATCGGTCGCCCGTATTTTCAAGTTTCTCGTTGGTATATATGATATCATGTCTGGTAGGATACAATAGACTGCTACATGTGACACGTGCTGCTGTAGTCTATGATATATACCAGACGTCAATACAGTATAGTAGTATAGTATTTTAGTGCTGTACTGCAATCGTTTCCATGGTAGTGACAACGATGGTGCACGGGCCGATCGGTGCCGCATGATTTGAGCTAACCCTTCGCTGCCTAGTCTCATATGATTCCAAAAATCCTACCAGGTATTAGTATTATACCGGTTTTTGGGGTCGTCAAGGCCTCGTTTGGCCATATATATACCTGGTACTATTAATAGTTTTAGTGTCGAGAGCGGTCAGTTCTAGCAATAGCGTCTTTGCCTCGTACGACTGCCGTATTGGTGCACGTATTTTATGGAGCCCTAAGGTGCGTTGCGTGAGTCCGGCTTTCTTGCAAGCGGGCGGTGTGAGCAAGCATACACGTTACACCATCTCTCGCGCCCTTGAGCGGACACTCTATCTTGACAGGTATGCTCTACCCGGGCATCGCTGATATCGACCCGTGCGTCCATATTACGTACCAGGTACCTGGTATGGTATTCCAGCGTTATTCCAGCATGCAGGCTCAATACAATATCAATATTTGTGAAATAAGATGAAGGCAAAACACGGAGACACACGTTCCATTCCTTCACGGCACCCTTTTGTTGTTCTACTGTATAAGCATAAACCTCTGCTTGAAGTACGAGTGAGTATTTATTCCCTTGTTTCAGTCTTCTGAGAACAAAACAAATATATACCATGTACTTGGTATGCACAGCCGAATGTTTTTTATCGTCTTGCTTTTTTCACGTCTAAGGTACCTACCGATCATAGTGGCGCTGTCGACCCGAGTTGGTTCACCGCGTGGTTTGTTTGGTTGGGCTCGTGATGCCTACACCGTTTCGCCTTGGATTTTGTGGTTGTGTTTTCTGTCGGTGTGGCAGGACGGGAAGACGATCACCGTGCAAGTACCACCAGGGAGCAGCTGGACGAGGTCAGTCGTCTTAGACAGGTTCTGCAGTCCGTAGTGTTGCAGTTATATACATCCGTTGAAAGTGGTGTTCCAGGTCGTCGACACACCAAACGCCCATTTCGTACCAACCGAGATGTTTAACATGAATGCGTATGTAACAGATGCTGGTATATATGATAGAGCAATGTAGTGCATGACTAGAGTACTACGTTGTTGCTATAAATATGGAGTAGAAGGTGTACAGTCACCACAGGTCAGGGAAGGACGACGACTGTGTAGAAACGCGTGGGGTAACTTCTAACACTTATTTACCATGGTACGTGATTTTGGATGCTTTTGTACTGCTTTTAGTAGTGTTTTTACTATAAGACAGAAGAAGCCAGGCAAAGTCATATCCTTCAACAATTGAGGGTTTGCTGCATGCGAAAGCTGTTGTCATTTCAGTACGAATGCATTCCTGGTTGATGGAGGTGCTGCTGAAGTTCCAGCTGGTGGTGATATGGATCGCTACAGTTTCAGCACTATAAATAGTATTGTGCAAAACCAGGCATGAGTCTGTGAGGCAGGGGGGCTGGCTCCTTTGGGCGGGGCAAGCTGCGTAGGGCCTTCCCTCTACTGCTGCTGTAGGCTCTAGCTTTGGTTGCTATCCTGTCCCTGGTACGAGTATGTGTGCTACGTTAATAAGTTGGGCGCGTCGGCGAGGTTTAGTAAGTTTGCTGTTTTTGGTGTGTTTGACCAGATACCAGGTACCAGGTAGGTGCTTACTTTGTTGGGAGTTGCCAACGCGGTGAGTTGCCACCGTGTTCCGGATAAAAATGGTACGCGACGAAAGTTAAGCGTTCTTTTTTCGTGAGCGATACCGTTCGACGGTGGTCAGTCAGTGTCACGTACAGTAGATCTACAGGATCAACACAACAGAGTTTATCTTTCATCACTATTAATAGTAGTACCTGGTAGGCTGTACCGCGATACTATTAGTTTGAGGATTACATTGTTGCTGATGCGGCCGTGTCCCTCTTGTCCATGCTCTCGCATTCTTTGAATCGCTGGACGTTCATACTCACGACGCCATGTTGTTTCCCCTGCTGCTGCAGCCAATATGTGGAGGTGATCGGGCATCTGCATGACGAGAGATCCTTGCAAGAGTTCAAGAGCACCGACTTTGGGGACTCCTTCGGTGAGATTCACTATTTAGTGTAATTATACCAGGTATTCATGCATGATTACTGTCGCTGTGATAATTACTCGCCCCTAAAGCACGCCTGAGCGTATGTTAGTCCCGGAAGAACTGCATGGAGACACGCCACGAAAGGCTGCGTACCGACTACCAGGTAACCGGGTGCCTCACACCGCAATCGCATACCCAAACGCCTTTTCACTGTCGGAGGGGTTTGGAAAATCGTACACGATCCCACCGGACAACAAAGGGTAGCAGAACCCCTAGTCAACTAGGCTCCAAGTTTTAGGACAATAAGGAAGAGAACGAATCCACAGGAAGGATACGAGTCAAACGAGCGACGACATTGAGATAAGCGAAGGGCCAACAAGTATGGGTGTGATCTCATCCCGCAGCAGAGAGGCCTCATTGCTCAAGCTGTATACGAATTAACCTACGACGCGATGTTGGAACAGTCATATGAAACAGAGAAGAGGGGACGCCCGCAGGGTGTATCTCTTTTCGGGAAAGCCTCATTGGTGTGCCAGGAGACAGTGATCAAGTATCGCTCCGTGAGCGATATCGCAGCTCTACAAGTCGTTGGTAGTGAGATGTACCGTCGACAACGACATCAGTTTTGTTAGTGTTTGTACCGGGGTACCTACTCTCTGCGACGGGATGCCGCGTTGATTGCCAGTCAGTTAACACGGGAGTGGCAACCCTGGGTGAGAGTCTCCGGCTGGTCGCAGCAGGAGGCTTTACTGGTCCCAAACTATATAGGAATTAACCTACGACGCAAGCTTACAACAGTAATCACATGACCTGTACAACTGTGTGTGTTTGCATAGCATTGTCGCTCCAATCGGATTTATCGAACACTGTACAATATCATACAGCGAAAGGTTTGTCGTGGTCCGCTTCGAGCGTGAAGCAGTCGAAACGGAAGGCATGCCTCTTTCTGACAACGGCTGCCGATCGTTCAACAAAGCTATTGTTAATAATACCTCGTAGAGGTGGATGGTGTTCTTCGGGAACTGATAGACGCTTGCTACTGTTTCGGGTTTTGTGAGGCGATTGCGTGGTTCATAATCGCGTGTCGCACATTCACCAGGAAGATACTTATTCTTCGGGACTTCTTCGTTGGTGGCTTTCCCTGCTGCCTTGCGGGCGGCTTGCGCTGTTTGGTATTTTCCTCCTCGCCATCATCTCATAGCTTCGAGGCCGATCTGCGACTTCGTCCTTTTTAACCCTGTCTGTTGCTGCTAACTGTTTCTTAGTTCAATTTTAAGTAATTGGTACCCCAAACGTAAGTTCGCATGTAACGGCTACGACTTTCCGTACGCAAGTTGCTTGAGAAGATTATGTGATGTAAGGGTGCGGTATCCTACAGGAGAATGTTGACGACCTCAGGTGCGTGGCTGACACGTACGTCTTGTCTGTTTGGTGTTGCTCCTTGCCCCTCTCTGCAGATATGGTAACGTACAACAAGGCGGTGGAGCTGATGACGGGAAAGTTCAGTCACATCTTCTACAACTAAAAATAGTATTAGTTACGAAGCTTTCAGGCCTCCTCGGCCCGTGAACGTTTGGTCGGAGATGCTGTCTCACTGATTCGTTTGCCTTCGGTATTACAGTGGCATTGTTTGTAGCTGTGTGAAGACGGGCAGGATACCGGTGTGGGGGTGCGCTATTTGTATTGTAGGTCGAAGTTGCCAGGTGTGGGGTAACCGTGGAACGGAATAGCCGGTCAAGTCAAGACTTGTTAAGTCTTGAATTGGAATGTTCCTTGCTTGGGGGGGCGTAGCAAGACCCTTTTATCCGCACCGCACGGTAGCAAAGTTTTGTCGACTTGATTTGAATGTGTCACCCAGCCGGGTGCAGGTGCCGCAGTATTGATAGGTATCATCGCTACCACGCCCTTGCTCAGCACCGGTAGGGGTAAGCATGTTCGGCGGCCAGCGACACATCCAGAGTTTGCTACGTAGGGTTGTTTGTGCTGCTGAATTTTCTTGCTGTTTGCGATAGCTCCACCCATAGGGAGAAACAGCTGGGTATGGGCGGAGGTAAACAACGCCTGGGTGTATTCCCAGATGTAACCGACCTCGCAGCGAAATCGACGTTATTTGTTCGGAACGCAGAATCGACGGCAGGATACGTCTTTAGATAGCTGGTCGTCTGTCACTTAGCGTTGTTACGTAGCGCGAGCAGCATCATCTGGTGGTGCCGATGTACAAAGCAGTGTTTCGTCGTGTTGCCGTCTAGTCTATCGTACTGGTCTAGGATATACAGGTACCATGTTGTTGTGTTGTTGGATGGAGTTGATAAGGTTGTGGGTTGTGGACTTGGTGTGCAGGTTGCCACGAGACTATGCACACGGAGCGTTCAGCTTCCATCGACAAGAGCCCGAACAACATATTAACTCGGAGCTCTTATCAATAGTGAGATTTTACTACCATACCAGGGTAAGAGTGTACTCTTTGGTTTACCGTCGGGCACTATCAACGAACAACCAAAGAAATTTGAAACAATTTCCTGTGTTGTATGTAACTCAATTCAATGCACCTTCGAAAAACTTTGGCAAGCAATTTTCAGTGTTACAACTCATACATTTTACACATTTTTAAATTTTACACATTTTCTCAGCCCAGCGCCAAGCATGACTCTCGAAACAATTGACCAAATCGACTTGACGCTACTGCAGTAGCTTAAAGTGCGGCCACCAGCAGGGGTAGCTGAGACATGGACACGTCGTTTACGCGATGCCCCACCCCCCCCCCTGCCGCGTGGGCCGAACGTCGTAAAGAACTGGAATTTTGGGAGCTTGAAAAGGCCGCCTAATACGTACCTGGTATGATACAATACTTTTTGCGACGCTCGAACATCGTACACCATTACGTCGCCCTAGCCCCACAGGGTCCGAAGGATACAGCGCGCGGCGGGCGGGGGGTCTCCCCGAGACAGAGAGTAGGGATGCTTGGCCCTGACCGAATCGGAATCGGGATCGGAAACGAGAGGCTGTTATCGGAGGGACAGTTTTGCTATTATGGAATGTGTAATCTCGCCTCGACGTACAAGCCAGATGAGTCTGTAGCAGGTAGTCATTTTCTTTAGCACAATTCTGACACCAATTCATTTTGTTTGCAAACATTGACGCTCGTATGTATGTACAAGTGAGGTGACTGCCGTGCAAGCCTCGCGGGATAGCCCTCCCCCACCCAGCACGCACGAATAACACCGCCGGTCATACCTCCCCTTCCTACTAGGACACGAATCAGCACGTGAAAGGAGGTTATATATATTACGAGTATCTATCTGCATTCAGTGGCCGTGAATCTAAATGCGTGGGTTGCACGAATAATCTCGCCTCGACGTGCGCAATCTCGCAATCTCTCTCCCTCCGTGCTCGCTTTCGTATACTTTGCATACATGCGTAGTATCGCACCGAATTGCCACGGTATCCCACCGAATGCCCACTGTATCCCACCGACTTCCGACGGCATCACACCGACTCCTTACGCTACCCCACAGTATGATGCTGCTGCCGCTGCTGTAGTTCTTCTGAAGAAGTGACTTTCTTGCGGCCCCTTCCCTGCTCGTTCCGGCCTCCTGCGGTAAAAAAACTCTTAGGAAACCGTGCGAGGTCAAACCCGCGCACTGTCAGTGTACTGTAACCAGATACGTCCTTATTTCTTAGCCGAGCGTTTTTTTCGCCTGTTTTTCGTTTGTTGTCCTCAATAACCCTTAACGTACTGTACTGCAGCTTGTAGCAGCGCCAACGACAAGCGTTGGCGCAGTATTTTGATCGGACGAAAGGACACGCTTATGTTTTGCGCCACACATGCACAGATAAACCCGGTAAAGTGGAGACGTCCTGTCTCGCCCAAGGGTGACACTATACCGTCGTTTCCTCTACTACTACAGTATGCCCTACTGCCTACCAGGTATGGTATTAAATAGTACCTGGTAGGTGGCATGCTATTGGCATGCCATAGCTCTGTTTCCCTTGGTGTCGCCTCCCTTGCCAGTCGACTTATGAACACGCGTATTGAGTCGTTCGTCGCCAAGAAGCGCGCAGAAGACCGGCTGATTCGTCTGCCACCGTACCATCGGTGTGCCGCAAAATATCTCTCGTACTCTCTACCGGTTGGCATCTTCCAGTCACACAATCCTGCTATTGTAGCACGTACAATACCAGCGGTTAACGTACCCTATGTTGCAGGTATTATTTATAGCAATTGCTGGTTTCGGCGCTATCACTGGGTCAAGAAACCACGATTTCTTCGTTGTGCAGAATGCGCCCGCAAGGAATACCTGGTAAACATGAACAACAATGCAACCCCCCGGTGAGATTCCTGCACCAAAGGTGGGCACTGCCAAGGCGAGCGGAAAATATCACGTGTGCCCGCGGTTCAGCCCAAAGGCCCCCGGCGGCCCACTTAAGACCGTTGGGGGCTGGACTAACTATGAGTAGACACAAACCGTAGATAGATAGAGCAACCACGAACAACAGGAACAGCAGAGGCGGCACCTGACTGCAGCTTCCATTTTTCGTTGTTGTTGTTGGAATTATCAATCTTGGAACCGGTTCAATTCACAACACTGCTGCTTGCTGCTGCGCTAAAGCCTACGACTGTCAGCGCGCCGGTGCGCTACGCTCCAATCAAAAAACCATTAAAAAAATGCCCAATAGGAAAACTGCGGGCACCAAAATGTCAAGTAGGTGCATCTACCAATCCCCCCCACCCGCCGATTTCTGGCTGGTTTTCACGTCGCACTGGACATTCTTCCACTCGTGAACGGTTTTGCAAAAATAAAATGCACACGCGGCGTAATTTGGTGTGCAAATACGTATAGAACCATGTGTCAAGCATGACTCCAGTCATGCTCGACCTACACCGAAGGCGTTCCTTGGCGGGGAACGTCGGCGTCCGAGGTCGCTCCTCCCGGGAAGCGGGGGAAACGGATTTTTCTTGCTGAGCTGGAGCTTGTTGTCGCGGCTTCTGATGACCCCGCTGATCACGCCCTGCATCGCAGACAGCATTTTAAAACAGCAGTATGAAACAAAAAACTAGCAGAGAGCCAGGCTGCAGTTTAAATGATTGCATGATGATGGAGTTGACAACGCGATCATATTCATCAGTTAAGCCATAAAAAATACATCAGACATCGGGGTGGCCGACTCCAGCCCGGTAAAGCCCCCTGGGCACAAACAATCCTATGGCCCGCAAATAAGTGAAAGAAATGTATCACAAGCAGTCAGTACCACACATACGTCGATGTATATACGGCTACGTAAGTTGTGAAGGTTCTGATTATTTTGCGGCGCATGTGGCAAACAATGGCCCATAAACTTAAGTTGCAAGACAACGCCATACATGGCCACTATCAGTACTACTGTAACACCCTCGACCTCCCTGTGGACGGCGGAGGACAACTTTAAAACTCGACACTAGGCTGCCACCAGACAAGCAGGCCGACAAAGACACACGTCAACATAAAAATAGACCATCAGCTTCAACAAGCAGGCAGTCTAACAGACACGCTGTAACAACATAACAACGGAACAACTAGATCACACTGAACAATAGTGACACAAACACGCTAAAAGCGAAACACGCTGTCACATAAACAGGTCACCAAACTGCCCCCCAGCAAACATGCCTACATTGAAGCATACTGGCCACCAAACCAACACGCTTACATATAATACAGGGAAACACGCCTACATACAAGCAAATACGCCTACATACACGCAAACAGGCGACGAAAGCGGGGACGATCCCGACTTACCTGCACGATGAGAGTCGCCAAAGTAGCCTTCAGCTGGTCGTAACGGTAAGCCTCCTGTTCCTCTAAGCTCTCTGTCTGCTCAACACCGTCCTGGTCCCCGCGAGAGTCGCCACTGAAGTCATGGCCGTTCAGAACAAACCCGAGCTTGACCACGCTTAACGGAATGGTATGGGTACCCGTCGCACGCGCGCTAGGCGACCGAAAAGCGGGAAAGGAGGGGGCATTTAGGGGGGGACGGGCAAATCAAATCGATAAATCGTACCAGGTATAAAACCGATCACGCTTAGCGGACTTGCGCAGCACCTCCACGAAAACGATAACTCCTCAGTAAAACAACGAGAACAGTTTGTATATATGTCTATATTGACATCGATACCCATACCAAGCTTACCGGTCTTGCGCCACACTTTCAATGCACCGAAAACCCCTCATTACCACAACGAAAACCCCTTGCTTCAATTCAGTAAGCATGCATGATGGATTATGAATGAAACACGTCGCCGTTGTAGGAACCAGGGCAACAGTCCGTACGGCAATGTACACATTTCTTCAGTGCAAGCAAGGGAAGCGCCTGTTCGTCGCTTCGAGAGGAAGGCGCTGTTAACAATTCAACGGAAGCGCCTGTTAATCGCTTAGAGAGGAAGGCGCTTTTAACGGTTAAGGATGGTTCACGTCCACACAACAACGGAAAGTGTAGGTATGCTTGACGTTTCATGGGAGGGCGGTGCCGCCCTGCTGCACCAAGCATGCATCAAGCTTCAAACTTGGTTAAAAAGTTAACGTTGAAGAACACATATATTTCAGAGTACGATAATGCAATTGGGATGAACTATTGTCGCCACCGCGTGAGAGCGGAATCGCAAGCGTGGCAGCACAGAACGTGCCACACAAAACACCACCACGCAACTGATGGGCTGCCAAAAGACAACCATGACCGCAGTAGCACAAACCTGACACCGAAATCCGTCGTGCTGCGCCATCTCGCAGCAGTCACTTGTAAGTGCAGTAAAAGCCCAGGCCTACGTTAGCCTACCAGTATTCGACAACCGGCGTTGGTGGTACCGCACCGTAGACCCCTGCAGTCCGACTATTCCGGCAAGTTTTGTTGTTAAAATCTCACATTTTTCTGAGCACCTGTCGATAGGCGATCAAGCGGCAGCCTTCGAGGTGCGGCCGAAGGTCTGTCAGCTCCAGCGTTCGCTCGTGCTGCTTCATTAGCTCGGAAAAACGACGCAGGTCTCCCTGGCTGGGAACGGTGCACGATTCGCAGGGGGGCCGCGGCGACGTGCATACAGCACGAATTCATATACATTACCGGGGGCCATAGATAATAGGACCAAATATTGTTAATAGTAAAAATGGATAAATATATAGGTTTTTATGTATACCATAGGTCCTATTAACTATGGCCCCCCGTAATAGTACAAGCTGCGATTGCTGCTCTTGGGTGCACATGTGGAAAATTTCGTCTGCTAGACTAATATTGTAGGTGGAAATGATTATCACAAAATGTAACGGGAAACGAAGAGAAATGACTTGTTCCGTCGGGGCGTGTCTACTCTACAGCAATTCCTAACCTGATGGCAGTGCAGAAGTCGTCAAATATCACAAGGTTGTGCCTCTCCAGCAACTCTCGGTCAGGAAGACAGCCTTCCGAACCACCACAACGGCAACGTCATACCGTCGGCATACCAACGGACAAACGCGAGCGGACAAATGCGAGCGGAACGCCGACGGACAAACACGACGAAACCGGCCACACAACCACGTAATGGAGCAGGTAAACAACCGAGCAATGGATATTGTATGTGAGGTATACAACAAAGGGTTGACAAGTATCGTGCTTCCCTGCAAGGTGCAAGGTGGCAGGATCTTCGCGAATATCCCTACCCGTGGCATTATAGTGGCATTACGGTAGGACTATCCTTGACATTGCGTGACAATATGCTACATTCTTACACTGTGCTAGTCAGATTAGATATGGATGGAGAGCAAGCGCTAGGTAAGCGCCGAACAGCACAGCACAACATTCATGATCCCCTTCAAAGGCATGCATAAGGCATACCACACAAAATATCAAATTATGGCTGTGCAACCAAAGGCAAGCAGGTCGACACACAGCCCCCCCTGGTTCCGTCTGTACCTCACTAAAATGCAAAAATATTCGAAATGTGTTCAATACTGATATAAATTCACTTTCAATAGGTTAATAGATCGAGCATGTGTACACTTTGTGTACATCAACACAGCATGTGTCGGTACATCGAAGCACGGACAGAACGGCTCCATCCTTGCAAGGACCTTGCAAGGGCCTGGTCGCGGAAACATGGACACACCGCCCCGACAGAAACGAACGCACCAAACAACAATGCCAGCGGCGCAGCTTTGCCGCGCTCAACCTTGCCCCGAGGGACTACCTCGGATGCCACACTCTGGCTGCATTAAGACACCATTGATAAACCTAAACCGAACACGCCCCTCTATTAATGACAGACGAAACACAGCTTACCCATGCTCATTCTAAGCGGCACAAGATTGACGAGAATACGTCGGCGATTTCCGGTGGCAGCGTAATGGCACTCCTTGAGCGCCCTTGTCAGCGTCCTTTCAGCCTTCGCCCTCTGCGGGAGCCGGAATTTTGAAGACCGTCAAGACGCAGGTGCGGCACAACGCAACATGGGCTTGGATAGTGGATGCACTACATGCAGTATCATGTTACGGACGCATATACGAACATTATGTGGACTTTGTCGCGGGATTGAAAGTCTTTTGAGCACTGCTGTGACAAGGGGCCGACTTCGAACGGACGATCGGTGCGGGCGCAGGAAAACCATGATGCCTATTGGGCCTGCACTAAACAAGGCGACCCGCGCGCTCGAGGTTACAGCAACAGTGTGTGTCGCAACGCCATCGACCATCCTTTGCTACGGTACGGTTAGAACAGCAGTGCGCTACCTCGGCAACGACTCACAGCGGTTCGTGCGGTATGTTGACGGTGGTACTGGTTTTTATCGGAAAGCTTAATATCATCATGTCATCATGTCATCGTTGCCGCAACGAAAAGTACCGCAAACAGTAACCCACAAAAGCGCAAGCAAAGAGGTGATGGCGACGACTGCAACACCAACGAGATGAAGACTACAAGACGACTGCAGTCTATAACAGCACCTGCACTTTGTCGTTGGCGGCAGAGCGCATGAGCAAGAGGCCTTCGAAGTACAGAAACCCCACCACATCAGCTCGGCAAGCCAAAGCTTCCGCATCTCCTGTGCCTCCGCGTACCACCCTACCGTGCCAAGAGTAAGAACACCAGACAGCGGGGACAATCGAAAATTGAGCTACGCGTCTAACATTCAAGCTAGACCATTTCACGCACGCGGGAACAATCACAGCAAAGGCGCCGTAATAGTAATAGTACGGCGACGTTACCCCCATCGTTGGCTTACTTTGGTCGAAGCACAAAAAAAGCGCAAAGCACTCACTTAGATAAGTCCTGGCACGTCTTGAGGCTGTTGATTTTGAAGCAATGCTTGTAGAGGACGACGGCCATGTTCATCGCCATCTGCTTCTTAGACTCTAAAGCGCCCGAGCCAAAACAGAGGCCAAAACGGAGACGTGGGGCAAGGGTGGTACATTTTTGCGCGAATATATTGTAATGTAAATTGCAACTAAGCACTATTAGTAGAGGATACACACTTGTGGACGAGCGCTAGGCACCAAAGGCACTGAAGACACGCAAGAAGGGTACCGAAAATGACAGTCTTGTCAATACCACGTCACGCCAGCGGTCTCCTTTCAATGTTACCTGTGTGTATACATAGCCGTATATGCAGCAGAAGAGGCTTCGGAATAGCGCCGCGTTTCGAAAGGTATGCTCATTGGCTGACGTAAGTAACCAAATCGGACCACGTCACGCCAGCGGTCTCCTTTCAATGTTACCTGTGTGTATACATACCCGTATATGTAGCGGAAGAGGCTTCGGAATAGCGCCGCGTTTCGAAAGGTATGCTCATTGGCTGACGTAAGTAACCAGACGGAAGAGAGGACGACGACCTCTAACGATATTATTTCACGGCTCCTTGCGTCGGCTTCATGGTAAGGTGGCGTTCACCGTCAAGGTGACGATTGCTGGTACAGTGCACCCTGGAATACAGCAAGGGTACGTTTGCCCATCGTATTCAAAGTTGAAAGGTGGTCGGCGGCGACTACAGCACCGAATAATCGATCCACTCCTCCACGTCCCCCCTTCAAAGTCTAATCCGACACTCTTATAACTGACCAACAGCGAAGACCGCACCCATGAATATGCCCCTACACGCCAACAACGCCAATAATACACACAAACAACACTATCTGGTACACTACCAACAGCACGCACGCACGCACGCACGCCGCAATCCTCTGAGCGTCGTCTGACTGTAAACATTCGATCGAGAGTAGAGAAGAGCGAAAAGCGCCATTCCACTCTCAAGGGCCGTTTCGAGACCAACTGAACCGTACCTGCTGGGTCGGTGGACCTGTCTCGAAGGCAAGCGCTGAAGGCCTGGCAGCAGGAGTGGCATCGTATGCGCGGTATGCGCGGTATGTGTCGGCAAGCGAGGAAGATCCAAGGAAAGAGGCCAGTGTCAGCCAAGAGTGTACACAACAAGCACATAGCTGGTAGATCTAAACTTCAAAACGTTTGGCTATCTTTGCAGCAGGCCATCGACCAACGGCTAGCTAGCTTTGTGGGCGTCGATACGCACAACTCTGCATAGGTGTACTGTAGGGGGGGACGGCACAGCACGGCTGGATGGGTGAAGAAGGGTGTGTGGAGCAAAATGACACTTGCCCATTATTATCCTGCATATTATCTTGGGAGTGAGGAACACATCAGAAACACATGGAGTATATGTATTTTTGTAGGCGATGCAGCAAAATCCAAGACCTGTAGAGCTCTACAGCTCTAACCCTATTGGATTCGTGCAGGTACAGTATTGGATGAGAATAAAGCATCAACCCCCCAATTATCCCGCAAAATAGCCCCGGTTCTGGAGTGGATGCTCACCGTGTGCAGTAGCCCCGTGACGTCTGCCTGAGCCTTCTCGTCGTGACCAGCCGTCTTCGCTCCATGATTCAATCGGAAACAGACAGGAGAAAAACAAACAAACAGAAATGCTCCATGATAAAAACACGGCCCGAAAAAAAACCCAGCACGAACCCCCATTGCCGAAGCAAACACTAAGCAAGGGTAAACACTCCCCGCACCAGTGCAACCGCCGCCACCACCATTCATCGTGACAGGTAAGGGCACAACTGATCGCAAGGAGAGCGAGTAAATTTGGAGCTGGACCCAGCTACTCACACGACGAAATTCATAGCGGGGGAAAGGGATTGGCCCTATAGAGTTTCTATCTCGGGGAGAGGGGGGAGTTGAACGCAGGCCTGCATTGCACGTTCATGTACTTGACTGCCACACTGCTGTAGTTACCAGGTCGGCGGTGGCTGCATGGTATCAAGCGCCGCGCAATGCCCGGTGGAAAAGTTTTCACCAACCCTCGCGAAAGGGACAAGCGATCATACATTTCGAAAGCCACCATCATCACGATCAGCTGTACGTCGTGCCCACTGTGGATCCGGCCAACTAACCCCCGTGACGGATGAAAGGACCGACGAAACAACCAAATTATGCAAGGAATAAAACAAAGGTGCACACCATTGTTCAAGTGAGGGGAACAGTTGACGCGTGCATTTACAGTGCCACGAGAGGGCAACGCCGGAAAACAACGACAAAGACGACGGCAACGTCAACCATATCAGCAACAACGATGTCAACAACGATAACAACCATCGCGGGAACAACGACGATAAAACGATAAAACGACAACACCAATGCCTCGACCCCATGTGGGGGAACGAGGGCGTTGGTGTATATGACTTCGAGGCGGGCAGGTCGCAGCTGTTTCAATTGCCAAAGAAGCGCCCATCTGACGATAATTATCAGAATTTGTCCGACAGGGACGTCTTCCTCCAAGCCACCACTCCACGTAAATAACCCTAAGGCTGAAGGCCTGCAGGTCTCATCCCCAACCTCTGCAGCTACCCGAGCACCCCAGCCGGCATTTGATCTTACTCATCACTAAACATTGCCCATCAAGAGTCAAGAATCAATATCACGGTTGTCGCAACCCACCATGAGCATACCTCATCAGCGAGAAGCCGAACACCCCGACTCATGGACACCAGCGTGGGAAGCAGCCACCCAGACTGCCCTCCCCGGAACCCTAGAAATGCGTTGTCCTCCACAAACACCCTATATCAGGTGCCATGTACCAGGTGCAGCCGAAAAAAAAACGATCGTCAACGGCAAAGCAGGCGGCCTCTAGATACCGCTGTTTTGAGGAGCATGAACACGCTACACCAACAAGAATTCGTATACTACTGTATGTGCAATGAGCGGCGGTGGATATAGTCAGAAATCTTCGAGCATTGCCTATTGCCTACCAGGTATCAAGCAAGCAGACCGATCCCCCCTGACAGATGGAGATGCAGGCAATCAACAAATAATATGTAATGATACGGTACGCTGTTGGTCGCACCTGTATGCTCCCCTGTAATGCCGGAAGGCATTCTTAGCGTCGTGGTTCTTGAGAGCCTGCAGGTACAGGAGCATCTCTTTGCTGATGGACAGTATCACGGGTGGGAAGGAGTGGCGCCCTCCTCCAGATGACGCAACATCTATATCGGCCTGATCGCGGCATCCACAGCATTCAAACAGCGATACAGCACGTTGGGCGCACGGAGTGTTAAGAGAGCTGTAGAGACGGATAGACCTTGGCTTGGCCAGCTTCGATAAAATGATTGAAACCTCCTGCTTGGGGATACACGCTATTGAAAACCCTATCCCGCACCACCTGGGAAACTTGTCGAAATGAGCGTGTAATAAGGCGCTATTAATAGTGGAAACTACCAACCGTTTCTCTATCAAACTGGGCCAAGCCGTAAACACAACTGAGGCTAACGGGAGAGGGTGGACGATTGGATTCAGAGCTGTAGCTTCTGTGTCTGGTATACCTCACGGTATGGCGCAACTACTTAGGCGAGATAGACTACCAGGTACCAGGTATACAACAGCACGGGACCACCAACACGATCGTCTCAGCCATGTGTGGTATCATACTGCACTTTACCACATTTGCTCCTTCTTCGAACTCTAGAGGGCTACGAGCCAGGGATTGACACACAACAAAGCTTGAACATATGCTTTAACATCTCGCATTGTGCTGAACTCACTCTTTGCATACCATACATGACCAGGAGCGACCATTGGGCTTTACTCTGCACCTCTACAAGTAATACTGCTGCAGTCATACCGACCCTTTTGTATTGCTGCCGAAAAATGGGCACGATAGGTTGCAAGCAGGATACGTGGCTGCTACATTAGCTCTCAGAATAATTGTTGCTCCTCTGCATGTTCTCTACGCAGTCGTCGACCTCACCTGCCTCAGTGAATTCAAAGCCAAGGCCACATACAGCACTTGTCAAGTCAAGCCACTTCCCTTCCGTACGCAAAACACTCTGTATGTAGTGTTGGGCATAATGAGCACCACTGTTGCAGAAAAAATCGTGCGCAACATTGGCACTGGAGTTGACAGCATGCGTACATATCTCTAATTCACTGCATTGCTACTTTATGTAGTTCCAACTCAGGTCGCGACCTACCCGCATTTCTCTTACATGGGACAGTCCTGACTCCATCAAGCGCTGCCCGCCCGGTATGGCTCGAGGGTTCATGCTCAGGCATGCCTCCAGGTCGACGGCATCTTCCCGCGATACCGCGGCGTCGATTCGCTTAACATAGGAGAACTCTGCAAGATTGGGGATGTGTGCGAGGAGGGCACGAGCGGCGGGAGTGGTCACGCGGACGCCGCCGTCGAAGAGCCCCCGATCGAACAAACCGCGGTAGACCATGTCCAAGAATGGGCGTGTTTTCGTTAACGTAGCGCGCATTCAGAAAACACGTAGACAGCCAGTGCAACCGGCCAGTACCTCAGGAAAGAGGTCCACTCGAGAGAGGTATACACGAGTCGGTTTTATTGGGGGTTACTGGGCGGCGCCGTAGGGTACTACCAGGTATCAATACTTGTGCAGCTACTGTGTGAGTGTTCTCTGGGCTGCAATGGGGTAGAGGTCGAGCATTGATCGGCGGCGATAGAGGGTAGGGCTGAGAGCGAGAGAGCGTGTTGCGTTTCGGCGTACGCTACTTGTCTACTTGCAGTACCCTACCCCGATAGAGATGTATAGCGCCCGCGGCCTGGTGGTTTGGAGGTGCGGGCGTGTGCCCAATATTTACTTGAGGAACTCATCGTGCAGCTACATTCTACGCATAAATATGTACAGCAGCAGTAGTAGTCTACACTGATGAATCTTGTAATCTTGTATTGTTTGCGACCAGTTGTTTGGTACCAAGTACGATGTGCAGTGAGAACGATAGAACTGTCGACTGGGGCTCCATGTTCCTGCCAATGCCACGGCAACATCAGCAAGTAGAAGGTCACGTATATTCTACAAGGCCCCCCTTCGGGATGTTGTTGGCTTGAAATCCCGGGAGAGCCGCACGTTGAAAAGGGGCAACATCATCATCATCATGAGGTGCTCCTATTTATATGATCACCGGATGAGGTTCGACGGTGCGTGCTTGATTTAAAATAGGGACGTGAAGATGTATTAATAGTAATATTTACATCATCTCCTGGTGACCTCTGCACACACGCAAACCTTAAATCATCGTTGTGGCTGTCACGAGTGACGAAGGCCAGAGCGTGAAGCGCGAGTGCTGTTGCGCCACTGCTGTTGTATTGCTGCTATATTGCTGCTATATTCTGCTATATTCTGCTGTTGCACTGCTGCTGCTGCTGCCGTTGTAAAGCTCTTGTACCACTGGTGTGTCGTTGCTGTATGTACCGTCCGCGCGGTTGCTTTTGAATTTCCGTGGAAGTGTGCTTTTATGTCGCCTTGCCCCAGCAATAATTGCACCGCTCAGACTATGTCCTACTGTATTATGTGCTCGTTCCTATTTTCTATTTTCTCATATGTGCTCGTTCCTATTTTCTCGGACGACAGGAATTATGGCACACACGGACACACAGGAGTACCGTCCGTGGCCATTACAAAGGGAAGAGTTTGGTGTCGACTGCTGTTGTATCGTGGGTACCCGAAATAGAAAGGTTGAGAGCTCGAGGGACGGTGAAGAGATATAGCAGCAGCAGCAGAGCGATAGCTCAAGTTGTGGGTTTCCATGTCCTGGACGGCTAGGCGTCGCGGAAAGCAATCCGGTGAACAGGAACAGCCCGCTCGACTTTTGAGTCCGAGAGCACGGGCCACGGAGTCCAGCCGGGGCCCAAACTTGCACCGTAGGGTTCACGCGGCCCTCCTACGCGCCCCGCAGCCGAGAGCGTGAAAGAATGCCCGCGGCCGGAAGAGGATAGCTTGCCGCATGAACAGTGAATTTCATACACACCAGATGTCTGGTGCGAGCTATATAGAATAGAACTACATACTTAGATCACAACCCCTGAGCGTGCTCGGTTGGTGCATCCCTGGCCTCTCAGAGCTCCCACTTCCAAACCGCCTCCTTTCATTACTTGCCGGACCTTTCCAGCACTTCTTTGTTTTCTCGGTCCTTTCTTCCTTTTTTCTTCTTTCGTTTCGTGTGCGTGCGTGTTCTCCGACCACGGCATCGCGGGAGGACCCGGCACCGTCGCGGGTGTCAGCGGGTGCTGGCGGGTAGAGGGGGGGTTGCGAGGAGCGCGGTCGCCGCTTTCGTGCCTAGGCGTCGCGTGTGCCTCGAGACACGACAGATGCATGAACGGGCTTTGTCTGGCTTCGATCTATGGTTGTTGATAGAGTATGTTCGAGTTATGAAGGTCGTTCGGGAGGGCAAGATAATATACAAGCGGTGCTTATTTTTGCGACCACGCTGAAGTTGAAAGAGGGAGGTGTGCAGTTTGAACACCAACGTTATCGAGCTGGCGAACGACGGCCACGGTGAGCACCGGGCTTCACGCGAGGCGGGCGACGGGGCTGATTGTGGCAGAGAGTGATAAAAGCTTTACCCGGACCGAATCGGTAGCGAGGTGGTCGCGAGAGGGGCGGGCGGCATACGAGGCTGAGAGAGAAGCTCTTCTGTGCGATTTGTTTCTATTCTTCTTTTCGACCGGGCTGCGGGTGTAAGGTGTTCCAATCAGGCAGAAAAATATTACACGAGAGTGGACGGGGTTTTGTTTTCCTTTCCGAGTTTTCGGTTTCATTTTTATTGTTTTTGCTGCTGTACCGTGCTGTGCTTTCGCTTTCTTCGTACATACAGTACAGACATACCTGGTAGAGCATATCGAGAGAAGAAAATAAGTACAGACAGCAGTAGTACCCTACCTGGGGTATGTACGTACGTACGACATCCGCGACGCGAAGCGTATATGTGGCATCCAAGCTGACGTCGGAGCTGTTTTTTCCTGAAGCATGGCGGCGGGACTCTTGGCATTATCAAGTCGCCGGTTTGCAATCACGATCCTTGAAAAAACTAAACTTAATCGTGGACCTCTGTTCGCTTCGCATAATTTGATGTACTTTTTTCCTTCCTGAGCGAGCGTAGCGGGCGGCGTAGGCCGCCCGCGGAGCGAAGCGCCTTGTAATACATATCGTATCATTTGCTTGATGTGGGTTTTCCCATATTGTCCAAAGTTCTGGGTGTGATAAGCGGTACCAGGTACCGTAAGTGGCAGAGTAGCTATAATAGCCAGGCGGCAGTATTTAGGTACCAGGTACAGCAGATGTATTTAGCATGGGATTCGGCGCGGGAGGTCGTCACACACCAGCAGCAAGCACGCACCTGGTGAGGTATCCGACCAGCTTGTATCAAGTTTACTCGCGCCAGGACTCATACCTTGTGCATCGCGCAACACTAGACTACGACTACGAGTAGTAATAGTCTACTTGTACGGCAGACACCACCAGTGTACCTATGATGTAACACCGGTATGTCTACTGCTATAGTACCAGGTACATAGCAGCAGACGATAGGATCTACAGCCAGTATATACCCGTGCATGTAGCTCTGTGTGGGGTGTAGTATAATACCAGTAGATGATACCTGGTACTATTAATACTGCTGTAGTGATCATATGGTCATGAAAGACATCATTGGGATACGAGTACTCCTACTACTGCTGTACCGAGTAGTACAGAGTAGTCAACGAGCAGTGAAGCTATGGCTATTAATAGACGCTACTCGTAGACGGAGTGGTGGTGAGCTCTCAGACCAGGTCGCTCCAGAGCTTTAGTCTACAGGAGCAGTATTAACGTACAGCGCACAGGCTTAAGGACGGCACCTCAGCGGGAGCAGAAGCTCGGCACAGGAGACTAACCTGTTCACTGCTGTCTGCTGTTAATGCTCCTGCTCCTCCTGTCCATGCATTGTAAAGTCCATACATTTCCGGACAGGGCGGTATCATACGAAAATTTGAAAAAACTACTCAAATGTCAGAGACGATGCCGAGAATGTCTAGCGTACAACAAGATCATACGCACTGCTGTAGTACGACAGCTCGGTTGTAAGCACCCCTCTCACCTTGCAGAGCCATGTGCAGTACCGTGGGTGAGATAACACTCTGCTATCTGATTGCTGCTTGCTGTGAAAATATGAAAATATGCTTGATTCAAATGAAAGCGGGGTATTCGATGGCACCTCGAGGCTTTTCCTGCACGGGCTAAAACACTAGAATCACCCGTTGGATTCGTGTCATGAGATGAGAGTGTGATGATCGCGGGTGCACGTGTGCGGCCCAAACCAATGGTATGGGCCTTCAATACGATTCGATGTTGTCTCTACTAATACCATCTCTCTTCTCCTGGTCTCGCATAGGCCACCAAAAACCACAGCAGGCGATCGTACATGCACCATCCACCGATACAACACGGGTGTGTAGATCTACGATGCAGAAAAAAAAACGTTGGTGCAAACACCAGTAAAAAAGAAAAAAGGTACTGCCAGGTACATACCGGTACCTGGTATCAAGACAGACTGCAGAGAACATTGGGACGGGACGCCTCTTTAATTTACACGTATTTACCGGAGGCTAGCTACACTGATGCAAAACTGAAGGAGTACGATGTTGTCGCGGGCATGGAAGCGGTAAAAAACGTCGTTGCCCCCAGTTTGAGCAACAATGCCGGCCACCTCGAGGCGTGGGACGTCGACTGTGGGAACGTCGCCGTGTCATTTAGCCCAAATGCAGCAAGAAAATTACCGGAACTGCTGTAGAGCCCTCACTTGTCCACCCGAAACACGAAAACGGACTGGGTTTCACTACTTGCTGTTTTGAGCAGATAGCATGCAGAAGATCATCAAGCTGCTCGAGATCAGGGGGGGCAAGAGGGTGATTGTTGTGCTGTCGGCAATGCCATATAATTTTTCGCGCGTTCGCCAGGGGGTATGATATGGCAGTGGGGGCGTCATAGAAATACCACCATAATCACTTTTGGCAGCAGCACGAAGAAGGTGGAAGGTGTATTAACTGGTGTGCATCCGACGAGAGATTTCCCCCGGGACGAAGGAGACAAACGCAAATTGGAAATTCAGTGGGTAGAGCGAGTTGTATGCGCCCGAGACGATATGTATCAGGCGGGCTGCAATTAATTCTGGCCCACAATGATGGTGCAAGTTGAGTGCCGGCGGTCCCAAGAATACTGCCCAGATTAAACCTTATGGAGTACGATGTGCAACATGTGCCCTGTCTCAACATGCTATAGAGACAGATTCTGCCGCGACTTGACTTGTAGGCGACGTTTTTACTCCGTTGATATTACCAGGATGGTTGTATTCTTGTGTCGGGCATTCTGTCAATCAACGTTTGGTTCACGTGTCTTGATTATTCCGCAAGAAATGTAGCGTGCTGTCCTTGCAAACCACATCCAACACACACGGCCGGTGACAGCTTCTGAGAGAGGAGTGCGTTTGGCTATGTGTGACGAGCTTATTGGGTCGATATGTTTCGGGGGGCTGTAGGAGCAGTGAGCGACGAAGACTGCTTTGCGTGTTGCCCCCAACGAACGTTCACGAGCGTAATGAAAATACTTTTTGTTTGAGATGCTATTAATACTCAATCTATACGTACCAGGTGCAAGAGAGGATTCGATGCGCACATCTATGAACCCGGTGATGATTTCCCACGTGCACGTTCTTCCACCTGCACGTAGTTAATACCTCTTGACTTCACCCGGCCGAGCTAGCTGCTTACTCACGGTAAGTAGTGCTCGTGACGGTAACATAGGCAAACTGAACCGGTCGCTGCAGAAAAAATATCTTCTAACCTACCAGGAGTTGAAAATATCCAGAGGAAAGGCGAGAAGAAATGAGTGTATCTAGACATATAACATCAAGGCAAACGTACACAGCATGCGTTGTGGACAAGTGTAAACAAACCCCAAAAGCTGTAGTACTCGTATTGTCGGCCAGTATCAGTAGACAGATAAAGGAAGAACGTTTGTCTGCTACATGCCGTAGGCTGTGTGCGTTCACAGAAAACGAAGCCAAACTACGAACGAAATATTGTCGCTCCCAAAACATCACCAAGACCATAGCAGCACTCCGACAGTGGGCAACTCGAGACAACTTGTGCGGCGAAACAAGTTCCACGCGTTAGCCCACGATCGTTCGCTTCTGTAGATGCCGAGTGTGTGGAAATCGGTCACGTACAGCTCTCGCAATCGGTACTATTAATACAACACACAACGAGTTACAGACAGACGAAACCTGTACCCACCGCTATACGAATTAATTTTTTTCGCCTACGAGTATACATCGGCAAAATAAATCTCTGCTCGTTCGTTTTTGGCGCTTCGCGCCGATTTAGTTTAACTGCCGAGTCCAAGTGAGACCATGGGCGTGCGCCCATACCTGGTACAATGTGTACTCCCAAGGCCCCAACGGAGGGGTGCGGCATTGCACTCCCACCAATGTCAAACAGAACAACTCGAATGTCCCCTGCGTTGATGTAAATATCGCAATGAGGATTGAATAAGGTTTAAAAGAGGCGAATACACATGACGACCATATATATTATCCACGCACATACATACAAAACAGCGAGAAAACAAATAACGGACCCAACCGGTCCCCCCAGTGGCGTGTCTATTCCTGGAGAAGACTTCGCTCTACCTCCTCCAAGCACTCCATCAGATCCAAGCTGTCCGGTAAAGCTCGGACCAAGGCGACGCCGCCGAGTTCCTCCCCACACCTCCTCAACAAAGCGCGGACTAGCTTCTGGCCCGCAAAATCCTCTGCCTCCTCGCCCGGACTCTCAGTAGACAACTTCTCCGGGTCGTGACCGGTACAGCGAACATGGTCCGTAACACTGGCCCATCTGTCAGGGTCTTTGCCGCAATACTCGCTGGCATAAAGAAGCAAAGCTTTCTCCGCAGCTCTGGACACCTCTTCAACGCTTACAGGCCCTTCGGGGGTCGCTCTCGCATCTCCCTGAGGTGCTCCACGGGTCCGTCGCGCGCCCCCTTTCCCGGCCGAACCAGAGGCCGCCGCCGCCCCGGCCGCCACGGCAGCCTCCGCTCTCGCCGCTGCGATAACCTCCGCCGCCACCTGGAGCATAACGTCGACCCCCGCAAGGAGCTTCCCCGACGGTGGAAGGGCGGCTGCGAGAGCTAGCACAGCCCCCACCGCACTTGGAGGCACCGCTCGCGGGCCCCACGGCCACGGGGCCCGTCTGACCCCTTTCCCCGCGCCCCCAGACCCCCAGGGTGACGTGTCGTCAAGCGTTGATTCTCTGCCGTCGTCTACCAAGTCGCCGCTCGACGAAACTGCGCTTGGCGCTGTTACGGGAAGGCGGCGCATGGCCTCCGTGGCGACTTCAGCTGCTTCTTCGGGGCTCATGGTGCGCCCACTGCCATCATTGACTTCACCTCCCGGGACGCTGTCGGCACTGCCTCGCCAAGTGACCTCACGGACGAGAAACATGATCGCGTCTAGGTGTTCTTCTGCCAGACCGCCCCGTCCTTTCGGGACTTGGCCTGTCAGCAAAGGGACAATGGTGTCGGCCCACGAAGCTTTCTCTCCATCCCTACCACTCCTTTTTCGGCCACCGCTGTTACTACTACTGCTGACGCCCGTTCTAATTCCCCACCCAAGGTTGGCTTTGGAGGTATCGCGCGTTGCCTTCGGCTTCCCAGTGGCGGACGTCTCAAGAGCGCGGAGATCGTCGAGGTGGGCGCCGATGAGATACCGGAGGATGGCGCGGTCTAGGGCGTGGTTCCGCGCAAGAGCCGATTGCCACGCTCGAGGAGCCCCCTGCTGACAGCACAACGAAAAACAAACAAGAAAATAACGGGGAGAGATCACCGATAAACGAGTCAAACGAACGACAATTGTTGTCTTGAATTTTGTAAATACCAGGTACTTGGGTACATGCGTTGGAGCCTGTTCATACCAGGTATACAAGCAGTACGTAGATACGTTACAGAGGGGTGAAGGGCCTCTGCAAGCACTCTCTCGTGAGGCAGCCAGCGCCGTGACCGATATCACTTGCAAGCAAGAGAGGTCCGGTGCAACGATCGTATATGCACTACTCGGGGGTCCAAAAAAACAAATTTATCAAGGGTATGGTGAGCAGATCATGGCAACCTATCGACGAGGGAGAGCGGCAATGTTGACATAAAATAGTAGCATATAGCATCTGCCCTATTCAAGGAGTCGGCCATGTAGAACCACCGCGACGTATCATAATCGAAACTACAGTAGGCCGAAAACATGCTGCAGGTGGGTCGCGATGCTCGTATTTCAAATACAAAGTAGTAGTAGTATTCTACGGCGAATGTAGCGGAGGCGAAAAGTACGCCCAGTACAGCAACTAGACCCCGACAGGTGAATAAAACTGCCGGTATTTGTAAGCATCGCGGAAATCACGGCCATAGCGCCTTATAGCTATCAACAAACGCCATGCGCGACGCTAAGAACCTCTAGCAGCCCTCCTGCACCACCCACCAGAGCTTCCGCCAACCTCTCCTCGTGTCGAGTGCCGCTGTCGGCCGATGCTAACGACGCGGCACAACGGCGGCTCAGAAATTCGCGTGCCGCAGCCAACAGAGCCTTTGTGTCGCCGCCGCTCCTGTTGGGCTTGCTGTCGACCGTGTCACTGCCATGCTCGTGCGTGTCGCCGTCTATACTATCCAGTTGCCTTGAGTGCACGTCAGAAGAGGAGCTGTAGCTTCCCGACACGTCGAGCGACGCGCGTCGAAGGGAGTCCAGGCGTCCAGCGATCTGTCCAAGGATGGGTACAGTCAGGGCTCCATAAATGTGGCGTTCGCGTGAAGCCTACATTAGGCCAAGATACCGCACAGGTGTAAACCGGAGGTAACAAGTGAATAATGGAAGAGTGGGGCCAACGGTATGCGTTGCTCTGCTGTTTCCTGGGTGTTTCCAAGCCCCTGGTACCGTTGAAGGTACAGTAGACGGAACTATAAGAACGGTGGGAATGAGGAGCGTGACAGACGCCTTGAAGTGGTCAAACTCCTAACTGCATTAAACTATTATGTTGGCGGTTCTTCTACATTTACTGTGTTCCAGCTATAGTCTTGGGATCGCCTTCACTGTCACGCGATGCGCGTCAGCGTAGAAACTTTGTAGTGGCTGGGTGGGTATGGGCGGGTGGGTGTGGGTTGACCGGTAGTCCTTTACTGGGTGCGCCCGTTGGCGCGTGGGCTGGTTAGTCTAACCACCACCAACACCCCCCACCCCCGACATTTTATTGTTAAGCGATGCGCGTCAGCGCAAAAGCCTTCGATGGTGAATGGGTGGGCGGGGTGTGATATGACGATGATGATGATGATGATGTTCTCGCATTATCTCATTTCCCTGCAATCCCGCCTGTGGTCACGAAAGAGGCTGTAACAAAAATGAATCTCGACGGGAGAAAACAAGCAAGTACCCTGGTACGAAATAATGCGCACGGCAGTATCATACCAGTCCGTAAGGGAAACGGAACTAACGAGCTGTGGTATACCATCTCGTATTATTTGCAGCCAAATAACACCAAGAGCTTATCCATGGTATTATGTGTATACTCGAAGAAAATACAAGGGGAAAACAAAAACGAAAAACGCGAAGAGAGAATAGATAGAAGAAAAAACGAAAAAAATGCAAGAAAACGAAGCAAACATACGCTCAGGGTGCAGGCCGAGTTCCGAGTACAACAGTATAACACTTAAGACAACACCCCCTCTGACGATTTTCAAAGCTAGGTTTCTCGACAATGGGGAGGGCGTATACGCCGAGCGATGCGTCTGTGTAACCTTGTCGCCGATTTTTTTCCAAAGCCGCCATTTCCGTTGTGTGTGCCTCCCATGCTTTGGAGGAAACTGGGTCTGAAAGTCGTGTCAGGGTGTGTGCTATCTTGATTATCGTATACAGAAGGTTGCTGTGTGCTGGTACGATCTATTCTATGGTATGTCCAGCTGATGGACCGACATAAGGACGTCACAAGAAGACCAGACGGAAGGCAAGAAGACAAGAAGAGGGGAAAGACAAAGACCCGACCACAAACGAAAAAATGAGCAGAAAACGAGCAGTCATATATCCAGCTGGTGGATCAAGGACTACACAACCGACATAAACAGGGCAGAGGCAGACGGACCAGGCGGGGGGGCAAGCAACTAAAAACAAAAAAACGACAACAGAATCGGAAAAAAAGGAAAAATAGCAAAGGGTCACACAAATATAACAATGACGTGACGCAGCCGACGCAAAATGGCTAGGTGCCGGGGGGGGGGGTACCATCGACTTGGCAGGAATAGGGCATCACAACAAACGAAAAACGAAAACAAAACAGGGATTGTAACACAGCATTAGGCAGTAGTCACTGAGCGTCTCAACTAGATACGCGGCCAGTGCCAAGTTTCGGCGGATGCCTTAACTTTCTTAACCGCTCTAGCTGCTGGTGCTACGCCCCCTTCAACGCGGCTTCTCTTTCTCCTGCCCCGGGCCTTGGGCCCAACGACGTCTTGAGTTGCTGCGCATTTTGTACCTCAAGCGCTCGTCGTTTTGCTACATCCTCCTTCTCCTTAACGAAGCAGCGCTTCATGCATGTACTACTGCTCTGCCCCTTCTACAACACGTCTGAACCACTTGCCCGATTTCTTCGCTGCCAGCGTCCATTGTTTCTATTCGATGGGCACGTTGAACAACGATAGGTCACTTTCGAGACAACCCATCCAGTCCTGCTCTTGCCCTTCCAAGTCACTATTCTCGCCTCCAAGTTCCCCAAACATCACTCGTTTGAGTAGTCCCTCGCTACCCATACGAGCCACGAACCCCGCCGAAAGTATCCTGCGCGATCGCACCGTCGTCTCGTCTACTCATTAATGCCTTGTTAATCAGATCACCAAGTGAAACAATATTCAATATCAACACCAAGGGCGAAAGAAACATATTCAACCGTAGCGCCAAGTGAGAGAAGGAATAATCAAAACACGTCAACAACAACTGGTGGGAGGGGGGGGTTCTTTGTTGTCCATCTCATTTATCATCTTCGCTCTTCTTTTCTCTCTCCATCCTACTATTGACTCAGACCCGGGGTCACATAGCATGATAGGCTCTTGTCCCACCCCCCACTGCGGTTCGTGCCTTCCAATCGTGCCTTCCAATCATACCGCGAGAGAGGCTACAGCCCTTGCTTCCCCCGTCGACTCACGTCGAATTGCGCCTACGCACGCTACGAAGGTGTTCTCAATAACCGGTCCCTTCCTATTTTTGCAAATAAAGTCACAGCCTCACCACGGTGAGATTCGAATTTCGGGTGACCGGTCACACTATATACCTGGTGTGTACATATGTTTTCTTAATCAACGACGTCATGAAGTGGAATATAGACATATGTATCATATAAATGTAGCAACACCAAGTGCAAAAAACACAACACCGAGGGAGAAAAATACAACCAACAACGCCAACTTCAAACACAAATCATCAACCACGAACACCAAATGCAACTATAATAATCAAAAGGGGAGGGGAGGGGAGGGGATATTGCTTGAAGATTGGATCATATGCAATACTCTTTATCAATAATTGTAGCCTACGCCAACAACAAGGACCAGCTCCGAAATACGTCTGGTATGGTTGAGGTTTCCACCACGGCTATTATTGATGAGGTCGAAAAAGAGGTACTACTCTCCCCACGTCGCCACCGCAGACATGGACGGTGTGAGTCTGCCGAAAGCTTGGCCGCATTCAAAATAGCATGGACAGGGACGGAGGATGCGCGGCATTTTTTGCGTGCCCACCCCTGGAATAGAACCGCGTGAAAGACACTGAGATCTGCGTGTGCGAACCTGCAGGAGTGCATGCGTATTTTGAAGAGTATCTAGCCGACGACCGAACGACTCCTAGCGAATAATGACCAGAGAAAATATTACAAACACCTGAAGAGTACGGTGGGATTGGAAGGGACTAAAGCGAGGAGCCAGCAGTTCATTAGGGACGAGGATGGCACGCTGTTGCAGGATACGGTACGAATACATGAACGATGGTCGGGAAATATCACAAACTCTTGAAAACGAAATCGCTGCAACTCGATACCACGATCGTCGACCTCTTGCCACCGCGATCGCTTAAAGTGTCGCTCGGAGATGAGCCATCCATGGGCGAGATGACGGAGGCACTTAAGGGCATGTCAAATTAGAAAGCTGTAGGGCAAGATGGCCTCCCGGCCGAACTCCTAAAAAACGATCACCCCACATTCGTCCAGCTGTCACAATATCCTTGTCAAGGTTTGGGTTACTGGAGAAGTCCCCGAGCAATGGAAATATGCGATCATCAAGGTTTTCACAAAAACAAAGACCGAACTGATTGCAACAAATCAAGAGGGATTTCGATTGTTGCCCGCGCAGGCAAAGTGTTGTTGAAAATCGTCGCTTCCCGCCTTATCGACTACTGCGAGACCGAAGGATTGCTCCCTGAGGAACAGCGCGGCTTCCGCCCCGCGCGATCAACGATCGATAGGCTGTTCGTCGCGCGCCGGTTGCAATAACTCGGACGACAGTGGGAAATCCCCCTGTACGTGTGCTTCATCAATCTGCAGAAAGCGTACGACTCTGTCGACCGAGAGCTGCTGTGAGAGGTACTCACACGCTCTGGCGTATCAATCAAGATACTTCCAGTTATCCGCAATTTCCACCAAGGCATGCGGGCTCGCGTGTGTACGGATGATGGCGAGCACTCGGAGTGGTTAATGTCACGTTGGGGCTGTGGCAAAGCTGCGTGCTATCACCGTTACTGTTCAACGTGTTCTTCGCTGCTGCGTATCACGTCGCACTGGTACGCTTCAGCAAAGACGGCACCATCGCAAGGGATTTGGTTCAACTCAATGATACTGGAGTAGTCGGAACAGAGGACCAGGAGCCGTTGGCATGCATACGACGGGCTGTATGGCGCAAATTGTACGCCGATGACGCAGACATTGTTTCGTCGGCTGAAGGACTCGCTAAAATGATTACAGTCATCATGACTGTCTTCGAAGCAGCAGGCCTCACGGCATCGAAAAAGAAAACAGAGACAGTGCTTCTACAAACGCCAGACCAGACAACCCTCGCCCCACCGCTCGCCATCAAAGCAGCAGGCCAGAGGTATAAGCAAACGGCCCAGTTCTTATACCTACGGGGCATTATCCACGAAAACGCTGACCACTCGTTTGAAATCGACCGACGGATCCGTCTCCTGGGGGCATGTTTCAAACGGTTCGGCCCGGAGTTAATGCAGGACGACCACCCCGCGTAGTCTGAAATCCCGAACGCTGAAGGGCGAGGTGATTGAGACCCTGCTGTACGGGTGTGCGACGTGGACCCTCAGAGCGGAACACGTTGCCAAGCTTCAAACGGCTCACCACCGAGTCCTCTTGCGAGTGTCATTGGCTTCCAGCGCCGACTTCGTACCGACCACGCTACCCTCTCGTACGCGAAGGCCCTCAACAGGACACGTTGCGAGAGCATCGAAACGACCACCCGCTAACGGCGGCACCTTTTTGCGGGGGCCGTGGCATGACAAAGCAAGGAGCGATTACCCAGTCCGGTAATAATCGGGACGATGGCTGGTGGGGAGAGCTCGAGACCTGGCGGACAATTCAAGGCTTGGCATAGACGCATAGTCGAAGACCTTAGGGCGTTCGGAGCTACCGAAGGATCAACGGAGCACTCCTCTTTGGGTGTTTGGAGTTGAGACCGCGCTGTGAAGGCGGGCAAATGGTACCGGGGGGTCCTTGAAGCAGCCGAACGGTTCGTGGTGAAGTGGCACGAGGATGAGGCTGATCTGAGTAGGCAGCACCGCGCAATAGCCGTGGGTGGTGCCCAAGGGAATGGGAAGAGAGGGGACAACAGGAGAAGTGGAAGGAGATTCGACCAAGGACGGGAGCAGGGGGGGCAACAAGAGGAGTGGAAGGAAACTCGACCAAGGATGGAGCAGGGGGGGCAACAGGAGGAGTGTAAAGGAAATCGCGGTGGACGAAAGTAGGAAGGAGACGGCAGACAGGGTAGCGAGGCACCAGGCCGACTAGTAAGTGGAACATATCTATGCTACTCGTGCCGTCAAGTGCTGCAGCTGGTTCGAACATGATCTTCCTTTGTTCTTATTTTGTTCTTGCGCTTTGGTCCTCCGTGATTTTCTTGTTACTTTTTTACCTTCCTTCTGTTCCTTATCACAGGAGTCTTCTGGTGTGGGTGGATAACGAGCCTGCTTTGCTTGTTTCGCATTGTCTAACGCATCCTCTCCGGGGGTGGGGCATGGTTGACGACAGCAGGACGGAGACGGCAGACAGGGCAAGGTATCAAACGACTAGTAGGTAGGACCTGTCTATGCTATTCGTACCACACCCTGCTGCGGCAGCCTGGAGGGTGTTTTTCCTGTTTTGCTACGGTTCGCCTGTTACTTTCCCTTGGTTCTTAGTCTTACTCTGTTTACATGTAGTGGTATTGTTTCTTTCGCTCGTTCTGTATTGTCTACCACTTCCCTTACGGGGGGGCGCGACACTTTCTTCTTTCGATTTGCTTTTGTTGTTTTCTAGTTTCCTCTATTTCATAGAATGTGTATGCGGTATCTGTCGTATCCAGTGCGATGACATGGATTTGCATTGTCTACTCTGCGTACGGCACAACAATGTAGTATCTCTGTGACGTAGTTTTGTGACCACAGAACTGGTATTTCTCTAGGACTGAAGAATCGGCACTGACGACACTGGGTGTACTGGATGTCGACGGGTGGAAAGACCGGCTTAATGTGAAGAACACACACACCGCAAACATCTTTTGACAGCAGTAATTATGATGGTATCATCAGCAGAGTCTAATCGAGCAGGCCAATAAAACCACGCAACACACCTACCAACAGCTGCGTACCATTATTGACGTCACTGATGAGGTGATGGCATGTATATCGTAAGCCCAATCTCTAACTTTGGGATTTGTTTTTTTACCAATCACGACACGAAACATCAGGGGAAAAACGAAGACACTTTACACGCCGGTTCCAGCGGCAAGCGTCCCTCGTGGCAACAATTTCGTGAAGTTTTCACAACCAATCACGTCTCCATGAGGCATGCCTGAGGCCGACGCCCAGTGGTCCTCCCACCCGGGGGGAGGGGACAGCCCTTCCCTGCGCACGACGGCCAACGCCACCGACGACCACAACCCACCACGAGCGACAAGCTTCTGCGAGCAACAAGCTTCTGCTGCCCCTGCAGCTTAGCTGGTGTGGTGGTGGTGGCGGTGGTGGTGGTGGCGGTGGTAGCAGGTGGTGGTGGATGTGTTGGTGTTTGCTGGTGGTGATGATGGTGGTGCCGGGTGCTGTGGTTGCCTGCTCGTCTGAGAACTCGTCACACATGGCACCCCCGGAGGTGGGGTTTGACTCATGACGAGCGTCTCCGTAAGGGCTATCGATTTTCACTGTACGCGGAATGGGCGCCAGCCTTTGGGAGCCGTTTTGAAAACAAAAGTGCTTCGTCTTGTAGACACTGAAAGGGGGTGAGGACGGACGGACCGACAACCTTTCATTATTGCTAGAAGAAGCCTTAGGTAAACCGAGGGAAACCAGCGCGGGAACGGCGAGTGGACCTTCCCTTGCCTGCTTCGTGCCAACGGTAGTGGTGTGTCTACCGTTACGGGAAGCGACGCAATGCTTGTTCACAAGTTGCAAGCCCTGGGTTGAAAAATCCCGAAACTCTACGCCGCTACTACGCCGCCTGAGTGTCGAATCCTGCTGTATCTACTGTATAGTATGAAGATCGTGGTGAACCCGGTCGATGCAGCGATTTCGGATGGCGTGGGGAAAAAACATTTATCGGTGGTTGATGGTGGGTACTGTTATCATAAGCTGATATTTCCTGTCCCTACCACAACAACAATTAATCGTACTATGTACCTGGTATCTAATATAGTTCACAACAGTAAAGTAGTTACCTGGAAATACAACGCATACAATCAATAGTACACAGTATTGAAAAAACATTCAATAAATCACCTGTCGTCCAGGTGCGCCAAAAACGCACAGGGCTTGCAGAGTGTCCACCATTGGTAAAAAGTAGTCTCCCGTCAGCTGCAGTAGCTCCTGCGCTCTGTGCGGCCCAGAGGTACCTTCCCGGCCTCCTGCGACGACCAGTGGTGCGAAGGCACGCACACAACCGTCCATGGGTCAATCAAGCCAACATCACCTTTAAACCTTTCGAGGAGCTCACGCGTCACCAACTTCTACAGAGACATTTGAAAAAACTGTCAAGCTCACCGACAAGAAAGCACCACACTTATTCGTAAGCGTCCCGGACGACAACCAAAACGCATTTATGCAGGCAGCAAGCAAGAAGCCTGCGCTAAGGTCGACGACCGCGACGTTTCACCTGTAGGTTCGTCGCAACCACCGCACGTCGTCAACCGCACCAGCGCCGCCACCACCGGTCGTGCCCTTCCCCCCGCCAGCAAACCTGTAGCCAAGTATCCCGGGTCCGACCCCAAGGGAGCGACGAGTGATGGATGCCTTTCGCATGCGAGCTGGAGGATGCGCTCGTCGGCAGCAAAGGCGACGGGTCCCAGCGGTCGCACCAGGGGTTTTCTGGTGGAACCGGCGGTAGGGGGGGTGGAGAAACTGCCGTCGATTTGTCTTGCGTATCCGTGTAAAATCGCTTGTGATACCGCCACCCACTCGAACGCAGGGCGTGGGGTGCTCTCGTTTTCGGCGAGGTCGCGTTCATCTTGGGCGGTGGCCCCAGCCCCAGTCCCAGAATGCTCGGCGCTTTCGTTTTTTTCTCGACGTCGTCGACCCTTTCCCGTCACGCTTGAGCGGCTCGCACCGACAGGCGAGGACTTTCTGCCGGGAGTCGAGGCGGCGTTGCTCCCGCCGCTGCCACTGCTGCTCCTAATGTTTGACGCGCTTTCGGCGAGAGACTTTTCTTGCTCGTCGAGAGCCAGCAGCGCCTGGGAAAGGGCCGCCGGGCACGCGGTCCACGGAACACAACCGCCGTACACCACCGCGGTCGATAGCAGCGAAGTCGGTCTTCGAGCGCTGTCCTCTGAATGTCGCGGGTCCGTCGGTAGCGAAAACCGCCTCATGTCCTGGCCGTGCAGATAAGCGACCAGGCTCGACAGCACGCCGTCAAACGACGGAAGCTGCTTATCTCTCGCCACGAATGGCGTCAACTCAGGGGTGGGGGCGAGAAGCGTAGCTTGACTGCCGGGAGCACCTATGCCTAGCGCCGGCAGCAAGTAAGCCTCGTACATGGCTCGAGACAATGCCTCCTCGAGGCTGGGTGGGCTCCTTTCAAACGTCGACCCGCACGAATCTTCTTCTCCATCATCATCCAACGAGACTGAACTCGGTGCCTCTACAGGCCGTTCCGCCCCTTCCCCATCCTCAGAACCGGATGCGCCTGCCTCTGAAACACGTGCTGCAGTCTCCGTTAAGAGCGCGAAGCACTCCACAACCGAATATCCCGAACCTCGGAGCCAAAGGCAGGCCCTTGTGTACGCCTGCTTTGCCGCAGCAGCATCCTCAAGTGCTGACGAGCCTGCTGGTGGCGCCGTCGCTGCCGTCGCCGATGCCTCGAGCAAGAGCCGACCAATCAACGAGGCGCACCTTGCGGAAACGCGCTGGAGTCGCCAGCATGTCACCAAATCAGCGAGGATGATTTCTATCCCGACCCCGCTTGCCGCCGATATACCGCCGTTGCTGCTGCTGCACGGTGGAGTCCCCCTCCTTCCTACAAGGCCTGTGGCACCGTCACTGCGGCCGCTTGCTGGACACACGGCGGCATCCCACGCCGCAGTGGCCTCTGCTATGAGAGCACCGTGTAGTCCCTCCGCAGCCGATACGAACATGGTCGAAACTGTTGGCGACAGCGGCCGTGGCGAACGTGCCTCGGCGGCTGCTAGAAGGCGGAATGCCGCTGTCGGAGTTTTGAGCTGAAGAAATAACGCCAGCGAGGACGCACCACTCGCCGCCGCTCTCGCGCCACCGCCCCCACCGCTGCCCCCGCTGGCGCTTGCGCCTCCACCCAGCCCACAGAAACCGGTTTGCCAGGCGGCACATTTGCGTAGCCATGCAGCGTCAGCACCGTGTCCTAGCGGTGCAGCACAAACGTTTGGCGGTGGTGGTGGCAGCTTGAGAGCTGGGGTGTCCTTCGCAACGGACGTGTCGGCTTCGTCTCGCGCGCGGAGACTCCTTTGGCTCCGCCGAGCCAGGAAAGCGAGACTGGTTCCCTGAATCCGGCAAGGTAAAAAACGCAGCCCGATTAATTAGTATTCCAAAATTCGAACGGAGGACAACAGCTACTGTAGTAAGCCTGGTGGTGGGGCTCTACGAGCGACGCGGTGCACGTACTTGTACATGCATGCAGCGGGTCTACAGTAGGTGGGAATGGACGCTGACTGCACGTAATTGCGTATCGACAGTATCCCCTTGGCGACCCATTTGATAGCGACCAAAACGACGATGACTTTGGTGGTAGCAACCGTCCATGAGCAAGCATCAGCGTCCAGCAGTATGTACGGGTAGGATCACGGTGCACCCGTGCTGTATCATACGTGCGACCCCTTGCACGCCAACTCGGACACCAATTAGTTTTTTGTCATCCCCCAATCACGACGTAGGCGTTGCTGTAATCGTCACTTTGTAGCGTCAATTTCCCTCTAAGAAGCCCTCAAGGGGTTAAGCTTGGCTACACGCCTAGAGGAAGCAGAACAAAATGGCGACAACTCGCTCCGAAAGCATATAAGCACGCTTGCGAGTCGCCTGCTCCAGTGGACTACACCCTAACCGGTTCCATTAACCCCCTTCGTGATTAACTATTTCACGAGCGCAATCACGGGGGATCTGCTACACACCGAGAACGCCTTGAACTCTCAAGAACCCCAAATCCCACACAGGGGTACTGACTGGACGTACGAACACCCCCTGAGCACCAGGTATAAACTGCTAATTTTACGATCGCAACGACGAGTGAACCGCCACATGACCAAAACCTCTTGGACTTGCGATAACCGCAAATTCGACCGAAGTGCTGACTGTATGTATACGCACACTCTCTGTCCGTGTATACCTGATCATGGATGGAAGATGGAAACAGCAGCACGCCGGCACGTTTTCCTTGTATGGACACCATGCACGTTGCCGGCGACCTCGGCATAACACCGTCCAGCTAAGGGAGGCAGGGCGTGGACCGGCGGCACGGATAGATTATATAAGGTGGCGGCGCGGGGTAGATCCTACAAGGTGGGTTGTTGTGGAAAAGTTTCAGAACGCGTTATTACTGAAGTAGATCGTAGAAGGTGGTTTGTTGCGGAAGATTCTCAGAATGCGTCGCTTGTGGTTGTGTGTTTGTTTGTTTGTGAGTCAGGTCAAAGCCACGGGTGGGCGTGAATAGCAGCGTTCCGTCGAAGAACCGCCTCCATACCGGCTATGTATATACGAGTACGTAGAGAGTGGCAGACACGGTTGCTGAGCAATTTACCCTCCATAACATGTTTCTTTCATGACCTTTTGGTAATGACGCCAGTTCTGCCCTCGCTACGTGTACTGCTGTATTCTAGGTTTTGAAGGCGCCGCAAACTCCGTTGTTACATTTACACGCACACGAGCGACGCCACAAAGGGCGAGTCAGTATAACACGATGGTACGTAGATACTGCTGGAGAATTAAAGCTTTCACGAGTATTGGCCCACATTGTCAACCACGAGGATCAAGAACATAAAAACGTCTGGACTGATGCAGGAGAGGGGTCTCGAAGGCAGACGCGGACGTAGGCCACTCCGCGTTACGCTTCGATTTACGAATATATACATATATATATATATCGACCCCCCTACCCACCTCACCTCGAGTTTTTGAACGTGCAGCAGACACGGCCTAGGCAACGGGTCAGGCGACGGAAAGAGCGGAGTCCCCTGCCCTCCTCCAACCCTGCTGTCTGCACACCAGTGACCCCTCCGTTGGTCCGTGGCAGGCGGCTTATCAGACGGAAATGTCCACACTTCAAGTCCTTCCACCGTCAGAACGAGCAGGAGCCCGCTGTCCAGTCAGCAGCAAAAAGTCGTGACACACGTACGTTTGCAATGTTAATACTACGAGCACAGCAGGGGTAGTTTCAGCTGCCAGTCCTGGGAGGTAGCTCGTGCGGAGAATCGACTCCAAACAATCGAAAGCCCCGAAGATTGCTTGAAGATAATTGGCGTGCGTGACAGCACTCCATGGTATAACACTTACAATATCAATCGATACACTACCAGAAGGACACGCGGAACGCAGGAGGTAATGACATAAAAAATAACACTGCACCAGGTGCTGTACCTTTGTTGTCGCCGGGGGTAGTGTTTCTGACCAGCGAACAGCAAACCAGCGTTACGGCGCTAAGTATGTGCTATGCGACTCGCCGCCGGCGAGTGGAGCACGGGCTGAAAAACCGAAAAAGAAATACAGCAGAGCTGTATTTCTCTGTCGTAGATGCTCGAAAATCACCGACTAAAGTATCCTACAGCAGCTAACGGACGCAGCGCCAAGAACTGCACATACGCTTAGTTCTGCTGCAGATGGGTGGTTCACCCACCTCGCAATCGACGCCCGCACCAAGTCGCTGTTAAACCGGCAAGATTGGCGAAGGTAGACGACGACCTGCTGGGCAGCATCGTGCTCAGCACCGTCCGCAGTAGCACCAGTGCCTCCTTGTTCACTGCCAGCCCCATCGAGACGAAGGCCTCGACGGCCCACCATTGAAGAGCGGTTGTTCACACCGAGCGAGGCGTGTCCGCCTCGCGCGAAACCGTCATTCCGACCCGGCCGCTCCCCGCGAGAAAGCGTGTGTGGTGGAGAAGTCGGCGTTTGGGAGGGAGTCGAGCTAAAAGACGAAGCGCGAGAAATTGCTGGCGGCGTCTGGGGCGAGGCCGAAGACGATCCACGGCCGGTGCAGACAAAACACACCGTCGCGCCCTTGCTCGTTAGGAGCACGAAGCGGCAGGAGTCAGGTGAGAGATGAGGAGCACCGTCGTTCGAATTGGCGTCAGGGCAGCCATCGTCTCTGGTTTCGAGGGTAACAAGGGAAGAAACAAAAAAAGTCCGAGTCACCATCTGATCTGATGCTTGTAGGTAGGTAGCAGACAGCTTCTCTCAGGGTCACGAGGGATAGTACACTCTGCGGTACATGACGACTACCGATAGAGACTCAAACCCCAATACTAATAGAACTTGATGCAGTGCAGGCACACAAACATGCTACAAAAAATACTTTACGTCCAGCAAAAGTCAGAGTCAGAGTTATAATTATCAGGCTCCGTTGTGCAACAAGTACGCGTTTCATGCTTGTAATCTATTCGCGGCTTTGACTGCTGCAAAATCAAAGTATCATACGTCGGTACACTGCTTTCGAGAACATCCTAAACATGACGCCACGAATTCGTATTTTGGTCGAGCACAATCGGTTTCGTCAGCAGCTGTACCCGGTACTTCTCGTTCAACCGTCAACAGCGCCGCTCAATATAATCAACCGGCCCAAACCGGCGCTGTTTCGAAGACCACGCGCATCGACTACTATAGGCATTAAACAAACATGACATGTCATCCAAGCAAAGGTGACCATCGTCATGCAGTAGGAAAAACAGCCCCCCCTTCCTCCCCTCTCACCTTGCAGGAACAGGCAGAAGGTGGACTTCTTTAACCATTTCACCCGGACCCACACGGCGAGCAAGGACCACCTCGCAATCACCGACACGGTCCAGAACGGTTGAATTTCCCGTCACTGGCAAGGACACGCTTGACGACTCCGCCAGCAAAGGCTCGGTTTCGAGCTCCCACGGCTGCGTGGAACGGTGACCTCGAGCACGAAACGCCTCCCAGTCCTCGCTGAATGCCTGAAGAAGAGGGGGCGACTGGGCTGACCTGTGGCCAGCACGGCGGGGTACAGAGGTGAAAGTGCGGGAGGCATAAGTCGGGGTCCTCAGCCAGGTCGTGCGTGGAAACCCCTCGTATCATACATGCTTGCAACACAACAATGGTACAGCTACAGCTATTCCGGGGCAGTAGGAAGCGCAACAGCGCACGGCAGCGACGATTTTCCCGCGGCACGGCAGTGCAACAGGTATGAACGCCAGACGCGTCTCCTGGCGGAAAATAAAAAAACTAATGAGACGGGCCTCAACAATACCAGTAGTCAAACGTGATGCTACTATTACGGGGGACCATAGTTAATAGGACCTGTGGTGTACATAAAAACCTATATATTTGACCATTTTTACTAACAATATTTGGTCCTATTAACTATGGTCCCCCGTAATAGAGCAGTACTGCCGGCCTCACAATGGTGGTGAACCGAGACAAGATAGCTAACAAGAGTTATGGCGTTGAGGGGGCCTTTGTGTGGCTTCGACGACAAATGCTTTGGTAATCGATTACGTCCAGTGGGAGCCGTAGGTCATGCCCAGCGACGTGTGAAATATACCATAAATACCTGTTTTTGCATCTTCACACCAGCTCAACAGCAGAGCACTACACGGTTTTGCACGAGTATAAGCCAGCACAGTACAGGACATCAAATAAGAAATAGGAACTCTGGTACAGGCTGACTTTCTTATTCGAGAAGGGGCGCGTTCTAAATTAACTCCAGTACAACTAATCCCGAATTACTTTCCTGTAAACCTCAGCCAGCGTTTCTTATTGCTCGTTTTGTTATCAGGTGTCCTGTACTGTACTACAGTAGTAGAGCCTCATCCTGTGGAGAGAAACATCGACACATTAGCTAAACACCTTTTACTCACTCACTCACCCGTCCGCCCCTCGCTCCCCTTCATCTCCCCCAGGATGGAGCACACAGAGCACCATGTCTTCCGCGTCCAGCACCCTTCCCTCCACCAGCCCATCCCGCCCCCCATCGCCTCGCTCAGACTTCCACCTCCCGCTATCTTTCCGCGACTCCGACAACAAGGCCCGTCGACTGTTACTACCTCGATCGCCACGTGCCTCTTCTTCAGGACACCCCACGTTATGCCCCTTGCTGTTACTATTAATAGCACTAGTGCTGAATGGTCCACTGCCTCTGGAGGCGGCCTTTGGTGGGAAATCAGCCGCGTGCGATTTGGGTGTGGTGGAGGTGCTGCCGCGCAGGCTCCACCCCGATTTATCTCTTGAGGTTGAACGTGAGGAGTGGGCCTGGGGGGTTCCGGGAGAGGGTGGCTGAGAATCTTGCCGTGAGGTCGGTGTCGGGGGAGCGGCACCATCGGCAACAGTTCCAGCTGTGCTGCTGTGGCGGGAAGGCGTTTCGCCTGGCGGGTAAAGGGGGGGCAGAATGGGCAGGGGGTAAAGAGAGTTAGCCACACGCAGCGGTACCAAGGCGCTACTAATACTGTTGGGCTAATACAGCAGCCAGGCGCTACTACAGCCGCCTTGATCTTAGTATATAATGAACAGGTAGCTACGAGTACAGCAGTTTGACGAGCGTCCGCGTTACAGCCCTCTGTTGACATGTCTTGCCATCTGTCTGACGTTCATGTAATGCAACTATTTTCTATTGGAGTTCAATTGTATATTAACAGTGGGTACCCTCTTCGCTGACAAGCGGACGCGAAAAAAAATGGGCTTGCCTTTGACGTCGAAACTCAGTCCGAGTAGAAAGACCGCGTGGTCCGTGGCCACGGCGAGAGTGTTCCCTAGCAGCGCGATATGCTTAGCACCCCCGTCCTTGCCCACTTGCCCCCTCACGCCAAACAGGGCAGTAAGGTCTACCGCTAGAGCGTGCTCAAAACCCAACGGTGCCTGCTTCGACCTGGATGAACCTGATGCTCCACCTGCTACTCCGTTCGATGCCTCTAACCCGGCACGAGCCACGGCCCAGAGGTTGACCTTAATTGGTGAGTACGTTTGCGTGATCGAGGCAGAGAAAGAAGCGGGAGGCGAAATCAAGATGGGACATCGACAGCAGTGGGGAGGGAAGGTGGACGGGAGACATTGCGAGATATTGCCATTCATCTCAACCGCAAGGTTTGCTGCAAGCTGTTGATGTTGCACATAAAGAGGCGACGCGTGCGAGTGCTTGAAGACAACAGAGCCTTTATTTTGCCACGGGCAGCGGTTCACGTGTTTAGTCTCCTACCTGGTACCAGGTACGTTTTAAAGGGTGGAGTGCTGCGGCCGGAACGCTACAGTTACCTTGCCCTCGTTTTCGAGCCGACCAATGCGCGTAGGTACAAAGTTTCCAGAGAGCGCCGCGATATGATGTTGACGTTGGAACTGCTAGGCAACCAACTCACCACGGATCCAGTGCACACCGCTGCCCACCCTCGAAACGGGCACACGGCGATGCATGCATGGCTCATCGCCAAAGGTATCGAGCAACCGACCCACGGCATGCCTTCGCTTGCTCCTTCACTTGCTCCGCCCTGCGGCTCTCCCCTTCCTGGGTCCCCCAGGCGGTGGTACCTGCCCAGGAAGACTTGGTCGCCCGCGGCAGTAGTCCCGTGCTGTGTGGTGATTTGATTCATGCCGGGCGTGTAAGGTTTAGGGGTGTCCAACAACATTCAACTTGTACTATTGGTATGATAATGCGTGGATGGAATGCTCGTGAACTACTTATCATACGTACGTACTACTGCTGTTGATGCACATCGGACTTACACATAACGAAATGCAGGCAGAGCAGGTGTGCACATCCTACCCATATGAGTAGCATGACTCTCGCCAGGTGAACACGAGACATTGCGAGACCCAATCTTTTCCAGCTGTAGCTTGCAGATACACGGGTACGAGCTCTAGGATGTCTTCGTACCCGGTACGACAAAAGCAGCAGTATCGTCTACTGGTACTGATATCATATGAGGCGAAGAAACGGCAGGGTTTCGGCAGCTGGAGCTACTTCGCGCTTCAACTGCTGCAAGTAATCGGAAGGGGAAATGCATCTTGCGCTTGAGCTCGTACGCCAATTTTTTTTTTGCAATCTCAATGTACAGCAGTCAATCACCTCGAGAGTGACGAGAGCATCGTGCGCCGAGTCGTACTGAAGGTTCAGCACACTGCCGTGCTTTGACTGCCATGAGGCCCAGTTGGGTTGATTAGGGCATTGTTTCTCCTCCTCCAGAATCGGCTCTGCCAGTCTCGAAAGCTTCGTGTGACACAGTTCTCCATCCGACATTGCAAGTGCAAAGTTATCCTCGCCCATGGCACACGCTTCTACAACATGTCGAGGCTGTGCAGTAGGAACGGCCGTGGACGAAGCTGCTGCTGCTGCTGTTGCTGCTGCTGCTTTTAGTGTTCCTTCTGAAAGTGAGGTAGTCTTGTCAGGTTCGAACCCAGATGCATTCGGGACCTCAACACTTTCGGCACCGGCAAACGATTCTTCGAGCCCAGATGGCGCATTGCGTGCTCCGATCAATTCTGGCAAAGCGATCAGATCGGCTGCGTCGAACATCTACCGTCCTCGTGCGAGTATGAGTTGTCTGCAATGTGAAAGTGTACGATACATCTTGGTTGTCTGATTCTGTGTTTTGAATCAAACGGGGTTTCCATTATTTGCAAGAGGCGTGCGCCTTGATATATTTTTTTTTTGTGTTTTGTGTTTGGTTTTTATTTTGAGGCAGCGGTAGTACAGAGTAGAGGGACATCTCCCCCGTGACACCGTGCATATCATGTCAACAATCGCCTGCGATCCTAGCTTTGGTGAATAGGTGCTTGCTAGCATATTTGCCTCGGCCTGGTTTGCATGCCCGAAACCCCCCAACAGACACGAGCTTTAATATCTCAAAATATTGCTGGATGCCAGATACGCTCACCCGTTTTCGTTTTGTAAATCAAGATTGCAATTGTTTTGCCGTTGGGGCGTGAGGCTCGCAGCCCGCACTGCCGCCGTACCGGTAGGGTTTACGGTCACGAGCAGTCTTTGCGTCCCCTAGCGTATGCCACTTTAGATGCATGGACAACCTCCCCTTACTTTTCTCCTGCACTTAATACGACATGATTTCACGATAATTTGTTGTGAACGACAACGCGACAAAATATGGGCGATCTTTGGATCTTTGGCGCCGCATAATACCCAAACGTTCCCCGGCGACGCAGTCGGTTCGTACGAGTATCCGTGGTGTAAACGACAAGCTATGCTGCGTCTGGGGGCTGGCAGAATGCAGAGAAACGGAAAGAGAGGCCCCGAACACAAATCTTCGATCAACCACTGCGTGGCAAGGGTCGTTTTCAAGCGAAAATAGGATGTTTTAAGTATCTGTGTGATATAACGGCAAGATACGACGATTGTTCCACATTATTTCCAATGTAGATGGCCTTCTTCATGAAAACGGGAAATATTGGATTTTATCCCCGTATCCATGGTGCCGTGGGCTGGCTGTGTGCTCTGTGGAGATTCAACTTTCTCTTCCATTGTGGTATGGAGAAATAGGAGAGGCCACGGATACGCAGTAAGAGCCACCTGTCAGTGTCGAAATATGGCAGACCACATGATCGCAACATACCGGGAGAAGGGCGACAAATGGGTGCATCAGGTGCGGTGCGCGATCACACGTATCTTAGAGTGTTTCTTGTCTCCTTGCGGGTGTTGACCTGATTATATCATAAAAAACCCGATGTCCTCGACAAATATGCTCTCGTTTCCGCGAACAGGACCTTATTTACGACGCGTATTCAGTACCTACTGTACACTACTACTGTGATCCCTGTCTGTCTCTCTTCAGTCGCGACGTTTCTGGCTCGGATGCCGAACAACAGATTGTTGATTGATTATACTATAGGCAAGATCTAGCTGTTGCAGTCGCGAATAAACAAGATAATCGAAGGTAAGCCATCTCGTATCTTGCGTACGGCGGCACGACAGGCAACAGCACATCGTGGATACGCGGCCAAGTCCATCGTATCGTACCATACATAGGCAGCAGCTATGATACTGGACATACATACGTACAGCACATAGTGTACGACGAGGCCGAACTTTTGAAATGAAGAGGCTACTCGTGTGTCAGCCTGGAAAACCTTGAGAAACCTACAGTACAAACTATTTCCACACCCCCACAGATGTTGTCAATTCGATATCTGAAATATCACCATCACACTCGTGCGTTTGGCAACTAACTGGATACATGTTGTGCCTGGATGCAGCTTTGCTACGAACTAATATTAATAATATAATAGTGATGTTTTCCATCTCCTTGAACACTTTTTTTCGCTGTCTTCATGTTTTCAGACTTCTTTTTTGCCGAAGATACTGACGTCAGCTATATTTGCGGTATTTATTGCTGTCGCTCCGGTTCGACCGGGTGTTGGTGCCGGTGTTGCTGCTGCTAGCAGGCAGAGAAGGCACAACGGCGGATGTACGCTGGCGTGCTGACAAAATTAAAGTCCCAAGACGCGTCCTACTACCTGGAACAGGCCGCGCAATGCTTCCGCATAGCAAAACGATGTGAGAGGGCATATGCCTTTACCCCGTCTCAAGAGCATTGAAGCAAACCCTATGGAATATTGTACCAGGTAGTATGTACCAGGTACCAGGTACTGGTTACGGAAAACGAAAGCTCAGGGTGGATGGGGCGAAAGAAGGTCCTGGCACGTGCTGCGTCGATTAAACTACTGATAAAAAACCATCATAGGCTACAGCAACGTTTGATTTGGACCTCAACTTAAGCGGTACAACGCGTGTTGTAGTGTTGCAATAGTTGCAGCGGTGCCGGCCTACTGTGAAACGGGGGCATACAGGTTGGAATCCTAACGGCATTTACTGTATAACTTTCAAACTCAACATTTGACGAACACACCACGGACCCGCCCTACATCACTCGTTGGTAGCGCAGCGCGGAGGTTGCTACCTGCTCAAAGCACTACTGTCGAAACGTGCATCATATGATGTGCCCGTGAAGCATATCGTGCTTATATACACATTGACCAACGGTTGCGGTTGGCTGTGATGGACACCATCGATGACACCATCGGTGACACCATTGGTGACACCATCGGTATCATCGCTCGAAAAGTTGTAAGTTAAATAATCGCACAAGCGAAAGCGTACGCCGTCGAAGGCTATATACAGTGAAATTGCAGTAGTATGCAGTTAGATACTTGCCGTGCCACGAACAAAACGTTCAGAGACACGGGAGTGTACCAAGAACAAACGAACAACGCCAAACACACGGTTGTCAACTGCACCAAAGTTTTGGGTGAAGCCACCATGAGACATTGCTACGTTTGGATGCTTGGCGCTCTTCCTCACTCCCTCACTCCCCGGGTGATATTTCCGCCTCTTCCCATTCATATTGACAAATAGAGAGTGTACCCAAAACTCGATCTTCTAGGTTGGCACAGGCTCAGACGTGTGTTACATATATAGTATGAATGCGAAGATTGCCCATACAATATATGTTAGCGTAGTAGCTACAGCACCAGGATACTTTAAACGAAGTTGTCTGTGGTGCACCCAAAAACGTTTGCCCTTTTGTGACGAAAAATCGAAGCCTATGTCAAAGCAAGTTTCACAAGTTCGTGCGCCTCATTTTAGCGGAGCACAACATTCTTACATCTTTACCAATAGTGAGCTTGAATTTGGAAACGTCTGAGACCTTCCTACACCACGCAAAACAGTGCTTATAAAAAACGTATTCGTTGGCAAGAACATAGCTGTATGAATTCCGGGGCAGTGTGAAACCGTCTAACCAGCTCGAAAGACGCAGGACACATGGGTCGTGATTTTACCGCTAGTTTGGTGTTCTGCGACGCAAACAAACGTTGGTGGCCTGTTTGTGCTTGCGCAGTCCAAGACGCCGGAGTGGCCTACAAACAGTGCGGCCGTATGGAGGAGAAGCTAAAGAAGCCTGAAGTGGCGGCATCGTTCTATCACGAAGCGGCACTATGCTTCCGAAAGGATGACCCACAAGGTGACGTACACACGTACACCACCAAATCAACTCGCGTAAAGTCGTCCGCATGATCAGCTGTCACACAATTGTCAAGAACCGACCGCAAACACCGCTACTTAAAGAGGCTACGTTCCAGGCGAAAAAAAAGACTACGGATAGCATCCAACAAACACCGGTATAGGCACAGTAGATCTTCATAGAGTCTATTCTTAACAAATATACTATGGTCACCATACCCTCAGCGGGAAGTTATGGAATTTTCGAGGACTGACGATTCGGGTAATGGCCTGTGGTACCCTACGTACACCGTTCAAACTTCCTCATTGACGCAATGGTCGTCACACCAGATATGCAGCCTGAGGGTGATAAAGTAGATTGATATTCATAGCAGGCTGTTCGACTCGTTTCCGTCGTTTGTGCTTGTTTGTTCGCGGGCGATGCAGAGGCGACAGCGTGCTACCTGAGCTCCATCAACCTCTACTGTCAGACGCAGCTTTTCGCCACAGCCGCGCGGCTGGAGGGAGATGTGGCTGAGTTGATGCAGAAAGACAGGTCAGGGTTCTAGTCCATCAACACGACACTTGAACCGCACATATGGGTGGTGAATCTGCGAGCATAACTCGATACGCTACAAGTATTGCGACATGTCGGCTCAAGGTTCATGGGCCATGGCCACGAACTTGCGGTCATCTCGAGACCATGGTGGTGGAGGCTCGGATATCAACCACGTGAACGAATGCGTAGAAATGACATTCTCGTTTGCTGTTGCTGTCCGAAGCTTATTCTGTCATAACTATCGGAAGACCAATAAAACGGTCTCGAGCATACCCCCACCTTGGGGAGAGTAAACCTAAATATATATATTGGTATACAGTGATAATAGTCGAGTCGAGGACATTTCATGCGTCGGGGCCATTTCCGTAGTAACCGCTCCCCTACGCTACAATCGCACGGAACGCAGGAATCGATCGCTTGCCGTCGCCCACTACGTGAAGGCGGCTGATTTTTACCTTGCGAACACCAGCTGCGGCAAGGCGACTGACCGGTGTCTCTTAAAGGTAAGGCTAAACAACACCACGCCCGGCACGATGCCCCTACAGCAATACACTTACCCTTGGTGTGTTACAGTACTCTACAGTAGTATATCTGGATGGTCTTGTTTGCGCCTGATATTCTTCGGGCAGTCAGCCGTAGGCTCGTTGTCCCTGTAGAAAAGTCGAGGGTTTGTTTTGGCCACAAGGAGATTACTTCTGGAGCACTCGTGCTGTAACATTGCGGGGGGCTCGTCTGTGAACTCGTGCTGTAACTCCCAGTTTGAGACTCGTTTCCTTCCCTACAAAGGTCCTTGGCGTCAATCTGAGTGTGCTTTAAGAAACGCTCTTGGTTATGGCTTCTTGCGTGTTTTTAGCAGTATGTTACTGGTATCCTTATTTTACCTTCGGGGGGCAAGGGCAAGCTCCCGTGATCGCCCGTGGTATTATTACTGTAGGCTGTTGACGACATGCCACCATGTGTTCGCTTTACGCTCAAAACACTACTTGAAAAGTGGCTCTACTTCGTATACGGAGGTTTAGGTTTGTGGCAATCTCCAGCAGTGCATTACACACGTAGCTCTGTACGAAGTAATACCTTAACGGTCGTTAACAGTGGTGGTTGGCTTGAAAAAAGATGGTGCGCCCAAATTTGAATCCTGCCGTAAAGTGTCACGCTTCGAGACAGCGCGACTCCCCTTCACTGCGAATGCTTCACCCGATTTTTCCTGGTAGAAAACCCTTGGCACTATTAATATGAACATAACTCACATATGTGCATGCCAAGTATGCTTTATGCATGCATCTTGACACGATACATCCGTTATCCCCGTACTGCAGGCTGCGTACGAACTTGGGCTGTTCGAAAAATATGTTGAAGCAGCGGCTCTTTTCGAGGAGGTACGTGCTGCAGTGTAACATAACAAACGATCGAACGTTTCACGGAACGCGAGACCGAAACCGGCCGCATTCTCGTATAGTTGACCTCGCAATCAAGATCGTTTACGTTTGACTTGACAAAAGAGTCGGAGCATATTCCGTTCCCCATACGAGTATTTTCCCCCACCAACCAAAAGGGCAATCAGAGGAGATTCGACTTTTGTTCGACGACTTATTCGGCGCTTCTTGGAACGCACGGTTCACACTACGAACATGGCTCGACCAGTGTGGAGACGAGACCGTACGGTAGATGTGAGATTATGCCATCCTCAACATTGAATCTACTTCGATTTATCACGTTAGCTGTACGTAAGCCTTAGCAATGGCGGCTGTACGCATGGCACGCTTCGTGATCGTTGGCTTGTTGGCTTGGATTGTACGTGTCATCATCGTATCGAGTCATCATCCCACGAGCAAAGCGCCATGATATCGCAAGTGCCCTGCTCGAATGCTTGAACAGGTGGGTCGCCGAATGCTAGTTGACGAGTTGCTCAAGTTCAACTCACCGGATACCTTTCTGAGGGCGGTCCTGTGCCTGCTGTGCGCCAGCTTAATGCCTGAGGTGAGGGTATCGCGCTCTCGGGATGGTAAAGGATAAACTGATGGGAGATCGGGTCTGACGAGCGAAGAGCCATCCTACCTTCTCTAATGTTTTTCAAACGTTTAAATGTTTCCCAAACTAATCACACATGGGGCGTGTTGCCATCTTGTAGGCGCCAACGGTAATCGAAAAAATCATCAACACAACCTTTGGTGGTGGCAATATTCGGGGGCAACGCGCGTAGCCAGCCTGGACTTGGAGTGCTAAGGGTTTCTCTGGTCGTTTAATATGCTTGTTGAAGTCGGATCGCGTTGGTATTGTCACGTGCTATGTTTTACTGGTATACCGATTGCTTGAGAGCTTACCAGGTGTCCGATTTGTTGGACATTTTACTGATGAATGCTGTAAACTGTAGCAGTAAACACCAAGTAAGAAGCACAAACAAGAGGGGGTACGACGATGCCATTTTGACGTGTAAGTCTAGATGGCGGCCGCAGTCAAGACCAAGACTGCAAAGGGCAGGTTTGCAGTGGACCTAGGTAGCCCCCACACCTCCCTGCGCTCAACAAGGCGAGCGAAAAACCTCCAGTATCCGTCCCCGCCCTCGTCGATATATTTGACGTCATCTTCGAAGCCATCTCGACCTCATCTCCAAAATTGCGCTCCGACGCTCGACGCCGCCGTAAACACCCTTTGGTTCACCTCTACGCCACGACAGACCACCCCCATCCCCCGTGTAAAGCCTGGGGCAGAGGCTCCACTAGCACGACCAACGCTAAACTCCGTCAAGGCGACCATCCTGTGCTTTGGAAAGATCAACTCCGTCTTTCAGGGCTCGCGGGCTTATCTTTTCGCGTTGGATATGGTTCTGGTAGCAGAGGAGGGCGACTTTGAGTTGTTTGCGGCAAGAGTGTACGCCTACAATAACGTCTGTCGCTTGGACGCGTGGTACTTGCGGTGAGAAGGGAACCTTCAATATTCTGGGCCGTCGAGCTCGGGTGTACGCTCCTTGAAATACAAATCTCACTAGCTTACAGTCGCTTGCATGACCTACGTATAAGGAAACATTAACGTCGCGTTTGATGTCTGGCATATAATTTGTATCAATAGCTCCTAATACTATCAGAGCAGACGCGTATCCCGCGAGATCAGCGTGTACTGTGTAGCGTACCGAGGTGTTTGACGTTGACAGAAAATCGGTCGTGCCGTACGTGCTATTGCAAATGCGAACGTGGATAACTTTGCGAACGACGCGATAGCCTGAAACGCCACGGGGGCGCGTCAACCTTCACTTTCCCACTCCTCTCGCTGATATGATGTTATACATTTGCTTCATTGCACTCTCTGTGGCAGCATATTGAAGATCCTCGCTGGGTACGTGGAAGCGAAGTCAATCAAACTCCGGAAGTTACGCGCCGCTCAGGTAAAAACATGGAAGTACAACGGTACATATCTGTGCAATCGTATCGGTATATATATGTAAATATAGCCTATAGTTTAGTCTATATACATTCCGTCGTGCGGCCCCGGTTTTCCCGGTCAATTCTAAACGTGAACGTCCAATAGCAGCTGTCGGAGCTTTGCATACATATGCACCCACGCTTTTCATCGCTTTAAGGTACCAGCGAAGCTCGTTTGGCAGCTGCAGGGGTCCATGAGAATACCATCACGTTGTGACCCGTCATTCGACAAGAGCAACATGATGGGCGTTATGATGCAATTCCTATCATGCATACCTACGTACGAGTCTATGGAGGATACTGTGAACGGAATGCCTAGGGTGCGCGAACCCACGAAGCAATATACGGGAAGCCAAATGATGGCAAACGCAGTGTCCATGGCATCCAGTTTCGTCTCTACGTCGCTACTGATCGTTCCCCTATGCTTCGTTGTGTTCTGCGGGGCGCAGGACAAGCTTAGGCGAAAGCAGCTGGCGGCAGAACGTACGCGCGAGCGTATGAAGGGCCGGCAGACCCGCGCCATGCAGGTGTTGTAAACTGTGGACGCGTCTGTCAACAGAGAAGCTATTAATATAGAGTCTAGCACTACAGAGCCTACCCACGGAGAGTCTACTGTAGCAAAAAATAGTCTACTAACACACGGTCTATCAGTGCAGAGTACGGCCCATTTTTATGATGTGGTATATATGTGTGCTGTACTACGCAGTGTTCGGTAGGCAGATTCGCGTACACTTGCTAAGTATAATGACGGTACACGATGCCCCCGCGAGCCGCTCACATGCACGCATAAACCGGCCACACGTCCATTGACCAAGGGCTATGTCCGAGAGAAAACACGCGTACGTTTGAATACTTCGTTGCGCTATCTGTGTTGGTGCTCTCTCATGATAGGTAACCATGCAGTACAGTTCTTGCTCAGTCATGAAAGGCGGTGGTCACCCACCCTACGTTCCGCCGACGCACTTCACATCGAGGATGCCATATTAACGTACCATATGGGGGAAAGCGTGCGCACTGTACTATGAAATATTTAGTAGCACCTATTGCCACCTCTCAAATTCTCCAGTTTGGACACATTCTTGGAACTTCGAATAACTCCTTTGTAAGAACCCGGTGAAACCCCCCCGGACTTTGCATCGCGGCAACCCTTGCCATGCTAAAATGCTGATACTGTTATTGCCACGCTGACGCTGTTTTTTCTTTGCTGATACTGCTAATGCCATGCTGACGCTTTTTTACTATGCCGATGGTGTTCTTGCCATGCTGATGTTACTGTTATTGCCACGCCGATGCCGCTGTTGACAGGACGATTCGTCAGAAGGAACGCTCTCCAGGAGCGACGCATCATCATCCGAAGCCGCTTTTCCGACAGACACGGAAGCGACACAAACTCAGTCCAAACCCTCAAAAGTCCCAAAAGACGGTGCCACTTCGTCGTCATTTTCTGACGCAGGCTCAGGCTCGGGTTCAGGCTCAGTCTCAGGCTCAGGTTCCGGCAGCGAGTCAGCCTCATCCTCATCTGGCTCGTCGTCCTCTTCCACCTCTAACTCGGACTCGAATTCTTCATCGTCAGGGTCAGGGTCAGGGTCGGGGTCGGGATCGAGCGGTAGTGGTAGTGGTAGCACATCTAGCAGTATTAGTAGCAGTCGCAAGGCAGGTTACCAAAATAAACTTTCCGATGCATCAAAAGCCGGGGTTAAAAAAAAGGAAGGCTCCGGGGACGCATCAGGAACGGAATCTTCCTCTTTGTCTGGAGAGTCAGGCACTGAACACAGCAAAAGCGCAAGGGCAGCAAGGAATAAGATGAAGGCCACCAAGGGTAGTAGTCGCTCTCAATCATCTGGATCCGAGTCTGGATATTCTGTCGGGGGGTCTGAGTCGGCGGGATCCAGACAGGTTAGTGCGGGTATTGCTGGAAAACCTCGTTCAAAAGCACCAGGTGTTAAGGACAAGAAAACGAAAAGAGTAGACGGCAAAAAAAATAAAACAGGGGGCGGCGGGAAGGTGAAGAAATCTGTCTTCTGGCGGAAGAGCTAAGGCTTTTTTAGACTACTGAAAGTATTAATTGATGCGGCGACAACCTGATCACAACTTTCCACCAGTGAACCATTGGGGCAGCAGATAATTTCTCCCGCGTGTCCGTGGTGACAGTTTCGATCAATACTGCGAAGTCGGCATAGATAGGGTGTGTATGCGTACGTGTGTATCTATTGTGTGGCGATGCAAACATGAAAATGAAGAAGCTACTGCTGTAATTTGAACAAATATACGCCGCATTTTATGTGGTAGTTCACCGAGGGTACCAAGCCATCACAGCAAGTCGACGCAAATATATTCAGAGAGGATGAAGCGTGCAGTGTCTGTCACTTGAGGAATCGGGCATCGCCCATTTTTGCCTCGCGGGTTGATTGAGCACTGTATTTTACGTTTTTTAATTTGACATTATTTACATAAAAAAAGACGCGGCCCTCGGCTGCTTCGATACGTGATGCTATGGGCCGGGGGTATTATTGCTATTCACCAAGGGAAAAAGGGACCCGAGAATTTCGTTTTCAACGTCCTCTGGTGACGCACGATTCGTTGTTTCTGATGCTATGAAATTATTAAAAATATGTCAGCTGGGGGTTCGATTGAATAGTTGATACCCAACTTTGCAAGATGCGCAATAAGTCTGTTCTACGTATATTTAGTAAAATAGCGTTTGTGCATGATTTACGATGTACTGATAAAAATTAATACTGACTTTTACAAGTTGCATACATCCCTACAAAATGCCGGGGGGCCACAAAAATGATGGGGGCATTTTGAAAACTGGAGGTGGCCGAGAGACTACGGCGGTGTCTCGGCAGCATATATATACGAGTATGAGGAAGACACAATATGAAGCTGCAGAATTCAAGGAGTGAGTGTGGGTGTCTATATTTGGAAAATAAATACCCGCGTGGTATGGAATCATAATAGTTGTTTTCTGAATCCGCGGACACGAAATAAATGATTAAAAGCCTAATTTAGTACCAGGTACGAGTAATTTTATTAAAAAACTAAAAGAGTACGTCAGCTGTGAGTTCAACCGATCGGCAGATCGATCGATACTCAACTTTGCAAGCAGCTGCGTGAACCGATCGCGCGTTTTCCATTATTTCCCTAGCGATTGAATACTGGCCGGTAACTCCCCTGGATGCTACCAGGATCGACGAGACGATAATACTTGTACCATTTCGTGCACTGAAACAGCAGATCGACACGCGAAGGTCGAGGTACACAAGACACTCGAAACTTGGTTCACAACACAGGCGGGCACACCGACACAATGGAAAGTGTTCAATATACTCCCTGTAAATGTTGCAGCAGATCTTGACGTACCAGTACATGAGTACGAACGCGTTTGTTGGCGAGTCTCACTATCGTACATGTTCTTGGCCTCTTCTGCTCTTGATATATGAAAAACACAGTATGCACACACGTGTGAGATTGCAGAGGGTGGTGCAACAGCGCAGGAGGTGATGTTCGTGGTTTCTGTAGGCAGGCTAGCGAGTGGCGCATTCTGATCCTACAGCTCTTTGTTCCGTCTCAATTGTAATTCGTTCCTCTTTCCTTCTCTTGTTGTTCCGCTTTGAATTGGCTCGGCATACTTTTCCGTGCACCAGTGAGCTCTTGGCTTTCGCAAGTCACCCATTGCACCAAGCCGTGAGCGTCCTGCCCCCTGTCTGCTACTCGTACGAAATATACAAATTGTTTTATCTGTTTATTTGAGCGAGCGCAGCCAGCGGCGCATTGCCGCCCGTGGAGCGCACGTCTATGTTCGACGCCTCATAACGTAGACTTTGACCACTACTAGATGTTCGGGCAGTTTAATAGTTTTGTCTCCACGATAATTGTATCGCCGCTCCACCAAAGCTCGAGGAATGACCTGTCCGCCTCTCCGAGCGAGGGGCCGATGGCTATACTCGCGCGCGCGCTGTATGCGCTCAGCCGTGGCCGAGCCGTCGCGGCTTAAAGTTGGTCGGAATCCCGGTGGGAAATCTCGATCTACCTGTACTACCTGTAGTATGTAATACGTACATACGTACAGCAGTACCACACCAGGTAGTACAGGTACGTCGTCGGGGCTAAACTAATATATCTGCACGTACCGGTACGTACATCGTACCAGATACCTGGTATCTCGTAGGATATTTCAACATACAGCAGCAGTACCAGGTACCAGGTATCTTGTAACAGCAGCTATCTTGAATCCTGAGGTCTTTGCACTGCTGTATCTTGGATCTTGGATATTCGTCTTGGATCTTGGCATCTTGTTGTTGCAACTCGTCAAGTATCTTTGTCTTGGATCTTGGCATCTTGTTGCAACAGATCAACAAATTATTGTTCAACAGTCAACAGTCAACAGGCAAGCGTCGTGTTCGAAACGGCAACAAATGTGCCGCTATAAGTACAACGGCTGTATCCTGGAGATCCTGAAGCGCTCGTCGAAATGATATTTTCGTCCACATGATCGTGTGGAGTTTGAAGATACCGCAGCTACCCTCTGGGCGTAGCTGTGTGATAAGATAACGAGCACTGTGTGCGAACGATGTAGTACTCGTATTGCTATCGGTTTGGGATTGGAGCTGTATTACGTAGCAATCTGTCGGAATACGAAGCGCGCACCATTTTTAAACGTTCTGACTGGTGCGATATGGCCGGCATCAATGATTTTGGGAGCGAATCCAAGATACCGCTAACCGAAAAGCATGCGCCGGTCCTCGAAGAAGGTGACCGAGACGATGGACCAGCTTGGGAGAAGACAAGCTTTCCTAGATCTACAGAGCGCGTGTGTGCAGAGGAAGAGCGCCAAGACCAAGACCCGGCGTCCGATGTCTCCGCGACCGGCCCTTTGACAATGACGTCGACGTCGAACTCGAAGCCCGACTTCGACGATGACACGGAGCAAGCACCAGCAAACAATGAGGTTGGGAGCGGCCAAACGAACGAAAGGATGTATACATGCGAGCGTCTTCGCATCAACGAGACATATTCGCATAGTATTAATAGCAGTATGGAGCAGAGCGCAGGCGGTGGATTACGCTCTTTGGCGTCGGAAGGGAGCGATGAGGTCGATGTACCATCGCGTAGAAAGTCTGGAGGCCAGGACAACGGAACGAGTTGGGCAGAATCCTCCTGCTTTCCCGGCGGAGTCTCGAGGCAAGGCGAAGACGACGGCGAACGCCCAGGGCTATCCATGGATTGTGGTCGGAGTGACAGTCCCGAGAACACGACGAGTGCGCTGCTGGTGGTAGAGAACAGTGTTAAACGTACCAGGAGTTGCACCACCCAGCTCGACGGCAGTCAGCAAGGGGGACGAGCAGAGCTTACGTCACTGGCAAATGCTCGGGGTGTGACTGAGCAAGCTTCGCAAGGCGAACACATTGGCGAGTTTCATGCACTGCTTCGGGAAGCAATGCAACAAAGTGATGCAGAATTGGCTGCAGAAAAAGAATCGGCGTGCACCTTCAAGCGCCAACTTTCCTTGCCAGCATTTATCGAACACTCCCGACCGCACCAATGCGGCAGCCCGCCCGAAGCCTTGCAATCGGCGACTTCTACGCCAAACATTGCGGAGGACTGCTACCTGAAAGACTGCGGATCAGGTGGTACTGATTGCGTCAGCAGCGCCGCTCACATGGATGCACCCTTGCCGGCTTCAGCCGCTCCCGTCTCACTCTCCGAGACCACTCAAGGGAAGTGGGTTAGATATGTCAGCCCAGAAGGCTACGCGTATCTTTACAACGAGGTGACTGGCAGTAGTCAATGGGCAGATCCAAGCGAGGAGGAACTACATCAGGCCCACAAAGCCGTTCACACAGCAGCTGACACAGGTGTTGGTACAGGGAGAGGCGCCGTAAATAATATGGCGGAGGCCGAGAAGGCTGATGTCAACGACGAAGATACAGGGGTGGTTGGCACTGGCAGCCTTGATACCGACCGGGAGGAGAGGGCAAATGTTGCCGAGGAGGGCGGCTCAGCGCACACGATAGAGGCATCGCAAACGTCCCAAGATACCTCCGACCCGGACGCCAGGTGACCTGACACAAGTCTTACCTTAGATGCTTGCCGCTATTAATAAACACTGCGTAGCATGTGTCACCGCACTATGTAATGCATTAGGGGACCGGTGCACTAGGGGACCGAACGTAGGGTTTGTGCGTACGGGACCGGTCCACTATTAATAGGGGACCGAACGTAGGGTTCGGGCGTACGGGGCCGGTACCTACCGGGACCGCATCGATCCTCACTAGCCCTTCAAAACAAGCAGGAAACGCTGAAATGCTTGCATCGGGAGAGTGTTGGTGGCAAGTTGATTGGTACGAAGTCGGCGGAGATGAAACGTACCCAGGTACCTGGTACTGGATTTGTTCGTGAAATTGACCATCGGGACTCTTATTTGAACGGTGTGCCTTGCTGAGTTTGGTCGTACCACCCTCTTAGAGGTTGGTATTATTTTTCAAGTTCTTCTTGCAATCGTTATGAAATCGTCCGACCGCGTTAACAAATTACCAGCTTTTTCTTTCTTCCCCTAGTAGCTCCCCGGTTTCGTAAGTACGAAATCGGTCTCGGCCGTTATCTGGTATCCGCCGACTTTGTACCAATCAACCTGCCACTATAATAGCACTCTCCCCGATACAAGTATTTCAGTGCTTCCTGCTTGTCTCGAAGGACGAATGGGGATCGATGCGGTCCCGGTAGGTACTGGCCCCGTACGCCCAAACCTTACGTTCGGACCCCTAGTGCACCGGTCCCGTACGCACAAACCTTGCGTTCGGTCCCCTAGAGCACCGGTCCCCTAATCATTACAACTATACTGTTGTGCCGCTGTTACGAAGCCGCCAAGATTTTCTTCGTCTCGCCTAGTCATACACGCAGCAGGAGCGCTACTGTTCAACCTTTAGTTGGTCTTGCTTGGTCCGAGGTATTCGTGAAGTTATTGAAGTTGTGATCATTTGAAGCAATCATCACCAATGATCATGCCTATTGGCTAGCGGAACTCATATTTCTGTCACCAATAAAGCACCCGTATTTTCGGCCGTCTGCCCCACCGCACCCGTCAAATAGGAGGACGCATACCCTTTCAGTTGTGCCGGTGTAGTAGAGCGTGCATCTTGCTGTTCAATTTCTCCAAAATAGTATATACAGTTCATTTTTCCTGTGTGCCAAACTACTGTGCAGTATATAAAGTCATTATTTTCAAAAATTATACGCTACCCGTTTGGCGTCCTACCTCTGCCAGAAATTCCGCCGGGAAAACTGCTATGCATCTTGCTGCCGCTCAGCACTCGGTTCGAGGTCTGCTTCTACTCTTAACTGGTGGGGCAAACGTCAACGCTACGGATGAACGGGGCAGAACACCTCTACATTTAGCGTGCGAGAACTTCCGTACGAGCAGCAACGACCACGGCAGCGATCAGTCCCGAGAGTGCATCGAGCTGCTACTATCCCGTGGGGCCATGGAGGACGCTCGCGACGCGAAGGGTCAGACTCCCCTTCATATATCCGCATTGGCAGGAAACCTTGGTGCAGCGCAAGCTTTGGTGGGGGCGGGTGCGATAGCTTCGGCTGATGCGGCGGGAAACTCGCCGTTGCACCTCGCTGCCGCGCAAGGCCACTCCGAGATAATCCAATTGCTCGTGCTTGGGAACCGAACCTGCTATACCCGCAATTCCTCTTCAGTTGCTTCTGAAGAAGCGCCACCACCAAAATCGGCGTACGACGAAGGATCGGGCGCGTGTGCAGCAACTGAGCTTATCACGGAAGGAACTGATGAGAGCGGGTCCGTCAGTGAAGCACGGTACCGTCTCTCAGATAGACCGCCCCTCGCCGATGGTCGATACCCTCTAGATCATGCAGTGGCTGACAGCAGGCTCGGAGAATACCTGTCTGGCGGAACAGATTTTCAAACGCCTGATGACCTCTACCGGCACAACCCAGCAGGGACATCACGCCGGAAACAACAACTTGGGCTTACGGGCGCAGAGATTCGAGCGAAAACTGAAATCAGTACGGATGTTGAGGATAGCCCGACCACGTTCGACGCTGACATTACAATGAAGCTGAAGCGGCCAGAAAAGCTATCGACCAGCCACCCCGTTGATGGACCAGAGGCGGTAGAGCGTCAATGGGGTTCTCACGAAGGCCGCAAGGAACGAAGAATCCCCGTTGAGACTCACTTTGAGACAAGACATGTTCCAACCGTGAGTGCTTCTGCGCCTGCTAGAGAAAACAGGCGCAGCTGGGATGAAGGACTTCGCAACCCATCGCTCCCCCACCGCCGGCATGACGACCGGCTCGGTCAGGAGGTTGACCGTTCCGAGCTTAGCCACACAGGGCCAAATACATTTGAGAGGCGGGAATGGCCGTCTAAAAACGTCGGAGACACCAACAAAAGCACTTGTACGGAAGGGGGCAGCGAAGATGGCCTTAGAAAGCGCTTCCCAGATCACGATCGCATGCGGCAGCGACCGGAGGTGAAGGAGGGGAAAACGAGCAGGAGAGCACGACGCCGACGAGGAAGCGATCGGGAGAACCCGGCCTTTCCTTGGCCGGAAGCCTTGCCTCCCGACACATATGAGCAGGTGATCGATCAAGCTGGACCCAATGATGTAGTAATCCGTGCCTAGCTTTGTGACACATTTGCACGTAGCATACGTCCGCGTGTGTAGTGCTTTATTTTTCTTTCGACCACGATCCCTACTGCTACACTCCTTCGTGACTTGAATAGCCACTCGGTATGCGGACGCTCTTCGGAAGCCGCTATAGCCGGAAACAAACGTGCAGATTGGTTGGGGCAGATTACGCTTCTGGTAGTCAGAAGGCAGCTATGAGATGGGCGTGTTGCTCGCTATCCGTTTTCGTTGTGATAGCCTTATCGTGATGTTTCGTCGACGAATTCAAATCGCTTGTAAAAAGTACTTACCCAAGCGGAACGTTTGTGGTATTTTTCTACCGTGGGGGATTGCAGTCAATCTCAATCATGGGTCCTACGTGTCAGAGGGGGCGTGGCGGGCCAAGGGGACGGGAAATACTTTAAACGGTTCATGCAGCGGTTATTACCACATGCGCGGGTCCCCTGCGCTTTAAACGCACCCGTAAATCCGACAAATCAGCTCACACCACTTGTGGCAAGTAGGGATTCTCCCGGCACTATTGACTATTGTCTCCCTAGGGGGGAAAACGGCGGTTGAATTCCCGCTTGAGCGAGAACGCTCTCCATAACATCGCCTCCGCTACGTGAGGCCCCCTATTAAGACACTCTGAAGTAACAGACTACGGCACAGTGACTTGTTCGAAACGTCGATATCACAATGCTAGCTCAGGATAGGAGATTGTGGCTTTCTATTCGGAATGATTCAACTCGAATGAGTCAACATGTCCGATATCCCCAGGGCGGGCGGTCAGTTCGTGTAAATATCAAAATGTTGACCTAACATTATGTTTTCCTCCGTTTGTTGCCATACCACACTATTACAGACAGTAGGTGCTGTCTTGGCCACGAGAGGTGAGGACTCTGATCCGCCGTCATACTCAGCCTTGACTGAGGCCTTTTCTGCTGCTTGCGTGGCGTCGCAGCTTGACGATGCAGCTGCCGTGCTTCATCTACTAGAGTTCCATGGTCTAGAGACACCAGATATTATGTACGAAGGTGGACGCACTCCACTTCATCACGCTTGTCGCGGCGATGATATCTCTTTGGTTCGGCTGCTTTGTCGGGCTAGGGCTGACCCTGAGGCACGAGATTTTCAGGTAAGGCCAGTTACGCTTCTCCTGTTGCTGAGTTAGATATCGCAATGCTCGGCAGGCCAAACAATCGTGTATTACGCGGGTCCACAGAGCAATTTAAATAGTAGGCGTCGGCTTCGGTTTTCACGGAACACAGTAAGCACCGGCGTTTGCTTCGCCTTGGCTCGCAAGGTTTTCTGTGTGCCTCCTCTGCTGTGCTCGAAGCCACTGCGTATGGGTGAAACCAATACCACGCTTGTCCAAGCCATACCTCTACCGAACCCGTCGCAGCATGTGGTGTGGAGTTAATTGATACACAGACGGTGCGTGAAAGAAATACATGCTAACCGAGTCGCAAGGTACTAATCGGTTACATTGAACTGTTTTTTTTGTTCTCAAAGGCTTCAACGGGTGCAACCTGTAGCAATCATTAGTCACTCTCCGGACCCTTTTGATCACAATCCGCACGTGAAGAACATTCCTCGTCCCTGGTGTTGAGCGTTTTGTTTTGTATCTGTGGGTATTTGTGTCTTTATGATCTTCTTGTAGGATAAAAAACATGCCTTATTTACCGTGTCACAACCGTACAGGGGAACTCTCCCTTAATCGTGGCCGCCGCTACTGGGAGCACGGCATGTCTCCGGTTCTTGCTCCAAGGGGGGATCGACCCTCACGGTTGCAACAAGTTGGGCGACACACCACTACATGTAGCGGTGAGCAGTTAACGCAGCACACGCTGTACACTACTGTAGCTTGCCCATGGTTGATACGGTCCACGGTCCGTTCGGGAGTAACGGGCCCTTATCCTGGAAATTGAGGATCCTCCTTCGCTCTGGTGCTGTCGCGCAAAAGGACCAGGACCCTCGGCGCCGCTCTAGAGCAGTTAAGAGCGTTGTGATACCTCAGCGAGGGGGATTGCATTGGGTTTGATCTCTTTCAGGAGCATGCCTTAGACTTTTCGGAGAGGTGAAGAGGGGAAATGGTGGTTAGGAAGGGGGCGGGTGAGTTAGAAGGCATTACATTCCCATACAGGGTGAACAGAGTAAATTGCACGTGTTCTGTAGGATATATAGAAACTTGTTCCGGCGGTGTCAAGCACCGTAACTACAATATACCATGTACTACGAACCGCATCATGCTCGCTAGAACGATTCGGTCCCAATCGTGCAATCCGCTCTCAAGAGCGACCACAAGCGAAGGAAGGCACCAACTCCACGTACCCGTATTCGCCGCCGATGCACTTAGCCACATCCTCACTACACACAGGAATAACGCTGGCACTCTGTGCTTTGAAGAGGGAGGCCAACCTCTGCGCTTGTTGGTTTTGTTGGCGGTTCGCAACTTTCGCGGTTGATGTAGCACGTTTACGAATGTATATTTACCCCCGAACTGTCCTGGAGCTACGGCAGTAGCAAAACTAGCCCCACCTGAACCAAGAGAAACAATGACAATGGCGCAGGAGAAACTCTTTCATGAAATACATTATTTCTCAGAGAATCCGAATTGCCGTATTGATTGATGTTGCTTGTGACCTCTACAGGCATGGCATGGCAACATTTCGTGCGTCAAAGCGCTAGTCGGAGGGGGTGCCCGGCTCGGCCAGCGTAACAGGAGCGGTTTAACGGCGAGGGAAGGGCTCCTTAATGCCGGACCAACCTTCTTCAGAGGACGTCCACCCAAGATCATTCGGGCTACCTTGAAGTATTTGGAATGCGCCGAGGTCAGTTCTGCAAAAGCGCGGAGGTATCGCTCAAACGAACATTTTCACATTAGGTGTTGTCAGTGCCGCATCTCTTGTCCTCGACGTATCAAGCGATCCCACCGAGTTGACAACTCATACGTCAGAGTTGACGGACGCAGCTGCAGGTGTCGCCCCCAAAGCGTTGCGATAACCCTTCCTTCCCGTCATCGTGCACCTCCTCTCGCCCCTCGCGGTTTTGCTTCACCAAGGCATCGGCGACACAGCCCAAACTTTCGACGTGGACGTCTCAAGATGGCTATGATTCAGATTTCACGGCAGTCACGGCTGCTTCTCGGACCAGCCCCGAACGCTCTAATGGCGTTGACATTGCCGACTCAAAGGCGGACATCCCCCCAAGGCGAGGCATTTCAAATAGCGAGGCAGCGAGGGGGGCATTGCTTAGCTGTCCGGGCGGCACTCGCACACCGGCGGCACCCGGAGACCGAGCGCTTGAGGGCGAGCGGAATTGGGAGCGGTGGAAGCCACGGGAGGAAGGGGGTGTTCGTGAGGGGAGTGAAGGAGATGCGATGTTTAGGAAATCACACAGGTATGGGTACTCGGGGGTTTATTTTGGTCGAGATTATAAAGTACCTAGTAAGACTTCAGGCAAGAACAGCCTTGGGGCGTATGACATGCCAGTATAAAAGTGGCCAATTCCACGCTGTGGAACATCGCACCCCATCGAAAAACATTCGGAATTGAAGCACCACGATCTTGTTTTCTACCTGGTATATATTTATTCGTGGCAAACCCGACCCGAGGGAAGAAGGCTTTCCTATTTTGGGTTGAGTGCTTAATGAGCAAACCCTCAAGTTTGCGAAGGGCCCCATATTACCCATTGCGGTTAGCGCTACATGTGTTCTGTGTTGACTGCAGTATCTGTAGTATTGTGGTCTGAACGTTTTATCCTCCCAGCGAGTAAGTCGTGCTGTTTCGTTTTCCTCCTGTACAGGCGAAATTCCGACGCTGAAGTATCTTTCGTACGAAATGGCAACCTTCGGCGAGCAGAACCAACTCAGCTTCACGAACCTCACCGTGGGGAGTACGCCACGAACAGAGCTCTTAGCAGCAATGGAAGCCGTGCTTCTAACTTGGGACCGTCGCGGGAGCGTTATAACCCAAGCTATTCCGTGGCGGAAGGTGATTTTGCCGCGACTCAAGCTTTGACCCAGGTTGACTACGGCGTTGGCGAGTATGACACACGCCGCAGGTATAAGCGCACTACTCCAAGGGATGAAACACCGGATGTTAGCTCCGACTCCTACGGTTCACGGCATATGCGCGTGGAGCAGGAAGCGACGATGAAGGCTATCAATAGTAGTAGCACTCCGTCGAGGACAGGGAGTGGCGTTTGGAGCGCTGTTGGGCGAGCATTCGACTACATGACCGGTGGTGGTGATGGCCGTGACGATCGAGACGGTTCAGGGTCAAGCACTGAGAGTGACGATAACACCCTGAACAAACTACCAAGCGATCACCCCACCTGGCGTCCCCCGACCGATAGCGAGCTTCAGGAAGGGACGGCAGGGATGGCTTCCTCGTCATCATCGAAGCGAACGCCCCGGGAAGGGTCGGCGGACGCCACTTGTGCCGACACGATGGCCGACTCCAGGCGAGTTGACACGTCGCTCGAGACAGAATCTCACGACACAAAGGTGCCTCTATCGCTGACCCCAATGCAGCCCCCCCCCGACGTTCTCGCCGCAATGAAAGGGCGGGTGGCAACAGGGCAGCGCCAGCAATTCTCGGCCCCGCCAGCAGATGTAGCAGCTGCAATAGGCAATGCTGCAGAGAGGAGAAAGCGCGACTACGTATTATAGTGCATGTGCACCTTGGGGGTGTGCACATCGGTGTTGATAACATTGCGGGAAGTGCTCCTGGTATAACGAGAGACTTATCTGAGGACTGCAGTCTACGGCGCCAAAACGTTGAAAGGCGTTGGGGCCAACAGTCCCCTTCTTGAGGAAGAATGGTCTGTGAGTCATTCTTGAAGACGCAGACGCTTCAGCCGTTACAAGGCCCGTTTCCTCTGGGTTGCCTCACGTCTGCTCTGAACATGGATACTTTCTACCGACAGCGTCAATCCCTATGATAGATACAAGGATATTGGCGGTAGGCCGTGTCGTGTCGCTCTCGTGCGAAAGCCGAGGGGGAACCCACACAAGTAGCCATTGTTGCGGAAAACGATGGTTTCTGTCGAATTGAGGCAAATTGAAGGCAAGGAATGGTTGAACATCGCCGTCAATAACTTGAGGGCCATCGACCCGTAGGATGCAATACCAACAATGCTTCCGAATGCTTCTTCACAAATAGAGCTCAGTGCAAACCGCTTGCCAGCCTCGTACCACGTATTTATCGCTTTCTCTCGGTACATCCGATTGACGGTGTCACGTGTCACGTGGCATTTCGGCTGCTAGTACCTCAACAACAGCGGGTACTTTCGCTCGGGTCCACATGCAAGATCTCAAGCACAACCCAAACTCTCAAGAGGTAACCCCAAGAAGCCCGGCTGATCTCGCCGAGTTTGGATGAGGCGGATGTGCAGAGCGTACCATTTGGGGAGACATCGACAGGCACCCAGATAACCTGAATAGTCGACGGAGACGACATCAAGAATAACACACTATGGCACAACAGTGGCGTTGTCATGGGTCGACATTGTTGGGTTCACGCCACCAGATGGGCCGCAACCGAACCACGTGAAATACGAAATCATCCTCACATCAACCGAGCGAGTTCTGAGCCACACGAATTATGCGTTATCAAAAATTTTGTTCGTTCGCCTTCTGACTCCAATCTCGTACCCTAACCCGAGATTACAGGACACCGATAGGTCTTCTCTCCCCCCGACATATCGAAACCTGCTTGTAACGGCGCCACTTATGTACGAGAAGAGAAATAAACGCCAATCTTATGAGCATCAACGCAACTACGGGTCGATTGCCGATAAATCTCACCGACCCGGGCAGCATCGTGGCACGAACCGAAAAGCTAATCTCGGACGCTGCACAGGTACTGCAGCAGCCAAAACGTTGCCGGTCGCCCTGGCTTGGGTGACCCATGCAGACGTAATCCAATATTTCTTCGCTCGTTCTTTCTCGCAAACGTGCGCGTTTCGGGACTGGTTCACATCGCCAAGATTTCATACCAGGCACATTCCACTCAGTATTTACCAAGTCACGGGGGGATGTACTCATTCCTACCTGTGCAAACACAATAAATTTCAATTTTTCCTCTCTTCCAAAGTCACCCGGCGCGTTTCAAATATACAACGATTCTATTGAGAGTTCACCAGTGCCTTTCGTGTCTTCATCAAAATTAGCAAATTTATCAGGCTTTCTACCCCTACGTAGCTCTAAATCCCACCGGAATGTGCTACTACTGGCATACGACGTCCCGACCCCCTCCCGTTTCCAGCCGCAGAAGCCAAGTGTGGCTCAGTCCGCACCCCAGGCATCACGAAATGGGATAAATACGACCCCAAAACCCTCAACTCACCAGCATGCTCTATTTACAACAACACCAGCATGCAGAAAGCCCCTTCTCTGATTATCCCTCGAAAGCATACGGCGAGTTTAAAGCTCAGGCCAGTGTCTTGTTCAACTCATGAGCAAACCGCGCGCGCAGGAAGCTCCCAAACACCACCAACCACAGGGGGTAGGCATAGGTTGATACAGGTTTGAACCATCATGCCCAGCGCCGACAGAACGCTGGGTGTCGAATACGCTTAAGCGCGAGAACGACAAACCCGGATGTGCTGATTTTCAGCAGATACATTGTACTTTACTTGCGCGAAGAAGCGCCGACGACAAGAATGTGGGCGTTGCTACAGTAGTCCTTCGATACTTCGATACTTGGTGTTTCAAAAGGTGCAAGGTTGGCGCTCGACGAACAAGCCATTTGCGCGCACGTTGTACTTCGATCCCAGACCGAAGAGCATAGTGTACAGTGCACCTCATCACCTCACCCGGAACCACCCGACGAATCGCTCACAGGCGCAGGCGCCAGATGAAGCAAACTTGACGGATTTCAATCCCGGAGCATGGCATCGATTTCCTCGTTGGTCAATTTTCGTGGCATGATTATGTCGTCATCATCGTCCTCGTCGTCTCCCCAGCGGTCCTTCATTTCCTGCTCACGCTTCTTGTCTCCCGCCACCCGCTGTTGCCGTGTGATTTCTCGTTGCACCTCTTTGATGGCGGACTGCGCTCTGAGGCAAACTGTGGTGGGGTGAGGCTTTCGGTCGTACGTGTATTCCAGCTGGAAACCTTCCCCATCCACGTCCAGGTATAGCTGCCAAACGGGCGGAGACACGGGGGCAGCAGAAAACAACCAAATAATGAGCGAGGAGAAAAACATGGCGTGCTTTTGGTTTGGTGTCTGTAGTGAAGGGTTGCAGTCGCATAGGGGAGTGCTGTAGAAGCCGGCTCAGGGGTACATGTCGTCCTCAAACAGAGCACTGCTGCGCAAAAAATAGTCGCGGGACCGTTTAATGCAACGCAATGGTCAACGCCGAGCATCAGCCATCAATAGCTTAATTTTTTTACGCATGATGTGTATATGCGTTTAGGGCAAATCTAGGTACGGGTCTCGGGTCTCACCTTGAAGTCATCGGGGAACGACCTGGTCGTGAGAACCTTGGGGATCACCTGGCCCAGCTCGCTGAAGATGTGTTGCTGCTTCCGCTGCTGAGGACTGATCTTAAAGGGGCTCTTCCTCGCTTCTTTCTACCATTCAGTGGAATGCGACATTGGTAGAAGAAAACAATATAGTTATGTTGCGATCAACGTATGCCACCATCCGTACTACGAACATTGTAATGACATGATATCATACACCGGTACCACTATAAAGCTCGATACGGAGCATTTCATCGTAGTCTACGATGAAAACACGAAACCACACAAGGACAACAATACTATGCACCATTGGGCGAACCGTGAGACAGCGCAACAACGTTGCAGGCTAGGTCTAACAAGCGATTCAGAGGTCAGTGCGACACATAGTTCGCTTCGAAGAGTAGTTCTACAACGAAACGACCCGCATTCTTTCTGCAAAAGTGCTGTAGCTGGAAGGCTCAGCCTTTGGTGTTTCAGCGTCACGGCAATGCATGCTAATTCAACCAAGAGGCAGCCCGAACGATTCAAGCCCCGGATGGACTGCGACAGCAAAACTGCCTCTCCGTGGTGTGCATTTCCGAGGCCTGCAGTTCTCGCCAGCGTCCAGCACACTCGCCTTCGAGTCAACCGTGGTATCGGTATCGTAGCCTTCTTACCATTCGCATCATTGTCATTGTTTCTTTTTCATCTTCTCGAGGCTGTAAGGGAGGGTGTTTTCCGAAAGGTCTCACTCACCCTCGGGTCTGACTTGATAGGGTGCACGTTAAACTGCCTCAGGAGGTAGACCGTGTCGTAGTCGTTGGTCTCCCTCGGCATGTGGATCATCCGAGGGTTTAGGAGCACCACCGGTCGGCCCTTGGCGGCTTGGATCACCTGTAGGCACGGGTCGTCAGCGCTGCAGTAGTCATAAAATTAATACCTTCATGCGCGGCACTACAGTATTAATAGACACAACGCCGTGCTGTTGCTCACTGCGGCAGTGCTGCCTTTTCGTGTTGCACTGCATTTAGCAGTGCTTCGTTCGGGATGCCACGTAAGGAGCGATGAAAGCACGTAAATGATACGTAATGATGCCAAAGGAGAGAGACTACGACAGTAAAGCAGGAACCCCATTAAAGCCTCGTCAACCACTCAAGTTCGGTACGTTTGTGGTCGTCGGCCGCGCGGGACAAACAAAAGTAAGGACACCCACATCCGCCGGGGACTTCAATCTTACGGGAGCATGAAAGCTACACAGCAAACGCAGGCACTGCATGTGAGGGGTTGGTGAAGCTTCAGGTTTGAACAAAATATGAAGAAAACACAAATTAGGCTCCTTCAAATCATGCCGCAGCGTCGCCCCGCGCACGGATACAAAATCAGGGGGAAGACAGCCCTCACTTCTCTCATAACGATGACGTCTGCATTGCTTTTGGGGCACGCCATTATCACCAGCCGTTCGTCCTCGACGAGCTCCGACGTCACCTTCGACGCAAAGTTGCGCATGCTGAGACAAAAAAAAACAATACACGCGGCGTATATCGACCGGTGTCTCTGCTCAGTGGGATAGCCTTGCAAGGCTATGGTAGGAACAAAGTACAACACCAACGCGCGTGGAAATGGCGGCCAATACTAATTCATAGATATCGATAAGCATAGCGTCGCGACAAGGGATGCACGCTTACACTCTTCGACAAACCAGCACCCCCATACTATTAATAGGTAATCCAAGGCAGCAAGACATATTTACTGTACGTTCACACCGCGTAACGCTGGACCAGCTTAAGCCCTCGAGTTGGTCCTTGCGGCAGCCCTCGGACGAGTCTACAGTGCACCCCCAACATGCGCCAAGCCACACGTTTAGCGACAGTCCTGATGGCACCACGCACCACGCATGATGAGTACTGCGTCTAGACGTATCGCGCGGGAGAGCAATCGCGGTCACTGCCCTCAGGGTTCACCAGAAGAACCACGAGAAAAAACTGTCATACCCCAACCCAACTCAGCTTATTTTAATGATTGTGTCAGAGCAAGCATCGCCGACAAGTCTATGGCATGAGATGACACGAAATTGTATCAGTAGACGAGTACCAGATACACGATCGCTGCCTGTGTACAGATAATTGTGTATATTTGGCCGAGCGACGGTCGGCCGCTTGTGGCGTACCGCTCACCCAACAATTGACTGCTTTTCGCACTGTACTAAGGAAATGAACCTGAAAAACAGCCAGTGAGCCATACCGCACTAACGCTTACTCTATACTTCTACGTACTATTAATACCAGGTACCAGGTATGCTTTTGCGCTGGGGATTTTTGCTCTGACCTGTCCGGGTCTCCTTCTTGGTTCGGGTCGCTTGTTTTCAAAGAGCAGAAAGTCACATCTTCCCGCGGGTCGATCCCGAGCTCCACCGCCTCCATGTTATCTCTCTGCTCTTTTTCGTCGCGTCGTTGTGCATGTGAAAGAGGAAACACCCAAGCAAAAAGTAGGAACGTTTGTTCCATCAGACGGGTGAGTGCATCAGCACCGCGAGATGATTCATGGGGTGATTAGTGAATGGCGCTCGAGGGAATTACGTCCTAGGCCGTTCACCACGCCTTTAGCTTTGTACGGACAAGGCACAGCACATCGAGGTAACATTGCGGGTAATATGGTAATACACAAAATCGCGGTAACTCGGTAACTATGAAAAGGGTTGAGGAAGATAAAAATCATTTTGAGGCATCATAGGTTGAGTATTCCCTGCTGTCGGTATGGCGTGGTTTGGTCGACCAACCTGCAGCGTTTCAGTTGCCCTTGCCGCGAGTTCGTGTCCTCTGAGCATAACCTTCGTCCTCCCTGACACAGCTGCCAATGCCTTGGATACCTCAGTCACAAAATGAATCAACAAGTCCGGCTCGAACTCTGGGTGCGCATCGTCCAATTGCCTCACCTATCACAGCCAGAGAGCCCACGTGTGTTGCAATCGTCGAAATCCGAAGCACAAGGGCGACGCGATAACGTTTCATGTCGTATGGATAGTGAAGGAAGCAATAAACTGGAAGTTAAAACCGAGCGGTATGTGGCGCGAATACCTTACCGGTGTGGTGTGGCAATGAGTGGTACCGCTGCTGCTATCGCCTATTTTGAAGTTTTTGCCTGCTCCTCGCCCACGAGAGTGCGGCTGATGTCCAGATTGAACAACAAAAAAATCGACTTGTTTTAGAGACACGGGATGATGCGGACCGTAAACCATGGCGCCGCCGACAACTTGTTGCTGGCTGCCAAAGGTCGGCCGTTCTACTTATGACTATTACTGTTAATCACTATATTTACGATTTCTGTATCAGGACCAGGCCCCCCATTTCTGGGGCAATACTACTCAGAGTTAGAGTCAGATGATTTACGCAGCAGTACAATGAAAACAGCAGCATCACGTGGGCGGGAGGGGGGGGTATCCCGACGACACAATTCGATCCTGACCGACATTCACACCGTTAACCTGGAACTCCCTATCTAGACATTTACAATATGACACTAGACATCCGTGCGCGGTGTTTTTCAACACCTCACGGTGTACAGACATAATAGTCCACAATCCACAGAACACCGCGGTCGCGGTCGCTTGCATTGTTCCAGTGACAAGTGCACGCAGTGTAGAAAGTGGTGGTGTCGTGGTAGACAGATAAACAAATATAATATGATGCGCTCCACAAACACTCAAGCAACACTTTGCGCATGTTGCAGGCATGTACCTATATATCAGGCACGCACAACATCGGTGTGTATATCGTTCCAGATATTAATAGATGTGTTTCATTTGATACTAGGTACCAGGTATTTCTAGTAGGCACGTGCCCATCTCAGACAGGCAGATATAGGCACATACCAGACATTTGATGCACGTACAACTAGGTACGTACGAGGACTCCCAGTTCAAATTCTCTTGGCATGATGAATGTAAATGAAAATGATGGAAGAATGTCGACATGCCCACTCTACCGCACGAACACCGAATGCCACACTAGAAACGAGAACGTCGATCAGGTGCGTGGGGTGTTGACGTGTGGACGTATTCACCTCTAGACTATACCTCTATGTCGATGATCAGTCCCCGCTTGCCGGCTACGAGCGCTTTCTGAGCAGCCGCAGCGGCCTCCAGAGCGCCCCTCTCGCTGCTCGTCGGAAAAGGATTTTCGCGCCGCACCTCGAGCCCCTTCGCCACCGACGTGACACAACATACACGGATACACAGGCAATTCGATAGACAGATTAGGTACGGCAGCAGTACTCCTACAGGAAGTAGCAGTACCAAATGTAAAATACCAGCGGAAAGGACGGGGTGCTGTATAACGGTATACCAGGGTATGAAAAGAGTTACTATTAATATTATTAATAATATCAAGTCGGCAACCAATGGCCCCGTGTGAGAGCAGATGATGATTGCGCATCTCAGCGAGAGAGCGCCAGGTGAGAGTTTTCAACAGTAAAATCAGAAGCAGTGAGGAGGGAAGTGAGAGAAGAGAGCCGAGGCACCTTATGCTGAGGTTTTGGTGGACTTGCGTTCACTGCGAGAGTCGCCAGTCGAATGTATACGAGGTCGCGCTCTGTTGAGTACCTGGTACTGCCTTTGTCGACTCTGTAGGCAACCAGGCACGTGGTTACTCCGCGAGTTGGCTTGTACCTGGGTAAGGTGCAGTTGGTGCATCGTACTCATATGGAATGAACCAGTAGGGGAAAAGTCCTTCGTGCTGCCCTCGATCAAGCCGACCGGGGATGCAACGTTACGTACGCTTACTATCGACTGCCCTTCACACCGTGAGATACAGGCTGCGGCTTCTGCTGTCGCAAAGGGCGACAAGCTCGTGACACTCGGTCGTTAGGAGCATCTCCTTGCTGGGGTTGGGATGGGGCATGAATTTCGAGCAACCAACCCAAGACGCTATCACCCGAGAGCATGTGATCTGCAAACACCCAACCAGACTCGAAGCGCGGCGGGTGCTTTCAGGGTACTAACCTCTGCCCCTTCCCCGTCTTCTCCTTCTCCAGAGAGCTCCGGTAGTGCCACTCCTTGTTGGAGTTCTTCCCTCTCACCACCAGGCGTACTGCTGCTGCTGCTGTCCACAGCAGGGCTGTCCTCCGAAGGAGAACGGGACCACATCCGTTCTAAGGACTCTCGTGCTGCTTTCGCCGCGGCAGCAGCCGCCTCCTCTTCCTCGCCGTTGTCTTCGTCACTTCGGCCGAGGTCTCTCGGGGATAATGAAAGAGCAGTCGAGCGTCGCATCGACTGCGTGGGACGAGGGGAGGCGTCGAATCTGCTATGGATACGGCTATCAACACGACGAGAACTCGTCGCGCAAGTACGCGTATTAGGACAAGGAATCCATGCTGACGCGTGCGTTGCAGGGAATACAAGGCAACAAGCAATTCTCGCGGAAAACCTTCCCAGCATGGCAGCACTTCGATCCGACGCTAAAAAGCCGGGAGAGATGTGTCGACGAAGGTAGGTCTAACCCTACACCTTTACCCTCTACAAGCTCAACCAACACGAACATAGAAGCACACACAGCTGGCACATCGCTTGAAGCGGCGCAAATAGATCGATTCCCAATCCCCGTACAAAACACGCCTTCTATTTATGTGGAAAATCACCCTTTTTTCAAGGTGTGTCCAACTCGCACAACTCTTACTGCTGTTGGAGCAAGGAGCGAGTGAGCAGCTAGCTCCCTGATCTCTCTGCCAACGGTGCATCACGCGCACAATGGTGAACAAACGGAAATCAGCTCATGCGCCACCCGCCATGGCGGTGAATCTGTCCAGACTGCAAGTATGGATGCCCTCGGCTGTGCATGCCCTCTCCACACGGCCAGACGGCAAAGTCGTGGCTGTGGGTCGAGAGGACGGAGACGTGGAGCTCAGAGTCCCAAGTGAAGGGTATCGAGTAGAAGCACGCATACCGGGACAGAAGGGCAAAGGACTTCGAGCACTGGCTTGGATGCAGTGCCAATGTGATGGTGGGTCGGAAGATGGCTCGCCAGAGACCGAGGTTGCTCGCTTGTTCGGCTGCGGGTTGGATGGCACAGTGTTCGAGGTTGACCTGGTGCGGCTGTGCTACAAGAACGTAAGGGACGCGTACGGAGGTGCGGCCTGGTGTTTGCGGGCTGCGGCTGCTCTGTCCCTGTTGGCTGTGGGCTGTGAGGACGGGTCGGTCCGGTTGTTTTCTACGGATGGGGGCGGTGTCGAGTATAAAAGGTCTTTCTCGTCCACGGGATCTAGGGTGCTCTCCGTGGCGTGGGGCCCACGGAACGAGGCACTCTTCGCTGGGTGCGCGGACTCCATGATCCACTGCTTGGATGCCTCAAGTGGTCAGGGTTTGGTGAGTGTGCATGATGCGTGCATGATGAGTGCGCCGTCGCAGGCAGGGTACGTGTTGGTCTCCCGCCAGCAGTGCTGCTTGTGCGTTTTAGTGCCTCGGTGTTGCGGTGGTGCCATGGTGCTGTGGTTGGGTGGGAAGTCGGAAGGCTGCGCGGCGGTTTCGTCGATACGGTTATCTCCTACCTGGGACGATATTAGGGTCGTTTCTAGTTTCTAACGCGACCGAATGAAGTAGCAAAAAACTTGTTATTTTGGCATGTCAAAATTTGCAGAACTTGCCAAAAAGTTGCCAAAACCTTATCGTGAAACACTGCATATTTGGCAACATTTGGCAATGTTCGCATCATAACGCCCTCAGATTTTATTCAAACCCCTTACAGCAGCAGCAGGTAGCCGACGGCACGCCGACGCTCTCTAAGGATATGGAGTATGGGCCCATCTTGACCCTTTTAGAATCGCAGTCCCTTTTATCCCAAAACCCGAAACGGGACTGCAGTACTCAAGTGGTTAACGAGAAACTTTTTCTCATGATATTCCGCCAACACTTTTTTTTCGATTTCATTTGCCTCTGATTGATCGAAAAGTGAATCACCAAGCAGGCGTTTTGACTTTTGATTCGAATAAAACGAAAACAAACGAATTCGACGAGAAGCCTTTCGGACTTCTATTGCTCTTCGTGTTATTCAATTCAGGGAGTTTGCCCAACTCGACGTGACATATTCCTGAAACCGAAGCAAGTCACGCAAAATTGAGCCGTGTCGTCGATTGCTTCACAGCTGAGATCCACCTTTCCCGGAAGGCAGAGCCATCGGAGCAGCCGCAGCGCGAGATCCGACGGCCCCTAGCACAGAGTGGCCCATCCGCGGCGCCTCAAAAAATTACAAGGCCGTCTCAAACCCAGTTTTTCATCCACCTTTTCCTCGCAAGCCACACGAGCACCGACCAGGTCACGACTTCACTCAGAAGTTCGATCGCTGTATCCCCGTCGGTGCTGCCTGCGTGGGGCTTCGGGGCTGCGCCAGCCATCCGAGACATCCCAAGAGCGACAGCCTCTTCTGCGGTGCCGGCAGAAACAATCGGCCGCTGACCGCGGCGCCTCGGGGAGTACGCGGGTCGTCGCTCGCCTCGTTGGTTGCCTTCGGGTGTTCGTTGACCCTTGTGCGTTAATCGATTTTTAGCAAAATACGCTATTCCTTGATAGGCGATAGGACCCAAAGGCATAGTTTTCACGAAACTCTATTTAGATCAAATCATATTCATTTTCCCCTATATTCGATTATCATGAAAAAGGTTTCTCGTTAAGATGGAGGATAAAAAAAAGAAGGTTAATACGGGGGCCCTAAATGCTGCCCGGACTCCAGGCACAGCCCATGTACCTCAGAGGTCGGCAATCCTTCCAGGCCGGCCAAAATCCCCTGGGAAAAGCTGGGGCGGCTGCTATTTTTAGCCCCCGCACAAAACAACACCCATGTCGCATCCACACAGGACTCACTGCCAGTGTCGCCAGCCCTGTCATCGCTGTTGTCATTGCCACGGTGTAGCCTCCGTATATATTACACAAGGTATAGCCAGTCTAGCTTGGGGCGTCGTCGGGGGGTCTGGTTTGTGCAACCTTGCGTTGGCGTTTTTGGGCTAAATTAGCAAATAAAATAGCAAGTATCACTTTCCATAAACTTGCCAACGAAGCAGAGCGGAAATATTCCCCCCAAAAAATGGCTAGATTTTTGCTACGAACAGTATTTTGGCGAGTCCAAAATTCCATAAACTTGCCAAATATGTGTCGATAGAAATGCCCCTTGATAGCGCTCGATACTGGCAGTGCTGAAGTAGTTAACCAGGGTCTATTGGCAGTACAAGCAGTACGCTGGTCCTTGCAGTACATCTCTCCCGGGCTAAGGGAGGGGACAGGATTCCAGGATGTTGGCATTTTACGTACATACGCCCCACTAAATCGCCTCAAAATCCAACGGAAACCCGTCGAAACGTGGGCATGAGAAATGAGAAGATATGCATTTTTGTTCGCATTTTCGATTTTTTCCTGAGTCCATCTACGTGAAATACATACACAGGGTTCCCATCCGGGATTATAGTTGATTTGAAATCCCGGGGTGTCGCAAGCTGAAAAGGGAGAATACAGCAGGCGGTTGTTTCTCGTACCAGCGTTATACTCGAGCCACCGGGCATTAACGAAGAATGCAAGAAAGCCCTTGAAAGCTGAAGAACAAAGACTCAGCCACTGGGCAAGTGACGGGGTGAGTAGCACCGACCGGCCCAAACGAGTTTATCGATATAGTTATCTACGAGTACAAGAACGAAGAACATGAAAAAAACTGTCGAAAGCTGAAGAACAAAGACGTAGCCACCGGGCAGGCAAGTAACACCGACCGAGCAGCCCAAATGAGTTTGGAGTCAATGTACTGTAGTTCTATACCACCCCTGACCCAAACACTGCGTTTGAGGTACGGCCCAAAATCAACGTTTGATTAGCTCTAGTGACGCCAAATCGAGTAAAAACGTGCCTCCTGCAGGGTGCCTCCAGCGAGACCCTCCGGGGGCGCTCCCGGCGGGCCCCTCTCACCAGGCCGGGGTGGGGCGATGGCCAAAATCGTGGTCGGGTCCGGGTTCCTGGCTGCTGACGCAGCCACGATTTCTTCTCCTGGCTATTAAATAGAGCTATCAGCAGTACCTGGCCCTACAGTATCTTCGCCTCAAGCTCCTTGTTTCTGATTGTATACTACGCATATCTTGTCGTTTACCTGATACCTGATGATGATATCGGTGTCAGTTTGCCACGGGGCACGACTCGGTACATACTGGCTTCGAATATCTTGAACGCAGGCTCAACTACAGTAACTTAGATGCTTGGATCTGGTTCAAAAATTGCCTACTGTAGTCTCACCCCCCTCCCCCCCCCCCCTCCAACAACACCAACATCACCTACCAGAAGAGAGCCACCATATATGCTATGCTCTTGTGAAGGATGTTTCAGCAGTGTCATAAATCTCAAAGCATATCTACAGCAGTTACACTGTACCAGGTACTGAGTAGAACCAAGACAGCGACAGCGACACCCCGGCGACATCATGACAAACATCGCCGTCCTCTCTTCTCCTCTCACGCACAGCAGCCGTGTCCCACACACCCCTTTATCTTTCAAATCGATTCAACAACAGTGCAAGTCAACTCAACTTAAGTCACCCTTAAAAATCAAGTCAACCTGTCTAGTCGAGCCAATCTTACAACCTTGAACGACACCGGTACGTACCCTTCGACCCCTTGGCTCGGCAGTTCGACATGCGCCTGGAGGGTGTTCGGGAAGACAGAGGGGGCATGGTGTGGGCTTTAGAGGCCCTCGATGATGGCACGCTCGTCACGGGGGACTCTTCTGGCCGTGTCCAGGTGGGGACAGTGACGATAAATCAGATCAATGGTTTGACTGATATCATCATTTTTCAACGTGGGATTTCATATCATACCAAGTAGTACCAGGTATTTATATATCATACCAGCACCAGGGTGCCTGCTATCTCGTAGTGGTATTCATAGTGCTGCTGCGGTAGAAAGAGAGGCGCTTGCGGTAGTGTCGGGTGTAGCAGAATTATGTAGCTTACGTGGTCGCTGGTTTGTATCGGTTACAGTATTGCCTCGGGTCGCGTCTTTGCTCCAGCACGCTCAGTTCCGTGTCGTATACCTGACACTTGGAAGTATTCGATAGCAATTGCGATAGCTGAGGCCACCTTGACAACATCAACGCCAGGCGCGCGGTATGAAAAATCGGGAAGTTCGTGCCCCACTCAAATACGGCTTGAACCATAATTCTACCTGCAGAACTTTATCTACTAGGACGTTTGTTGTACCTGGTACGCCAGGAGTAAGTACCTGGTAGTCCGAGCAGTAAATCCATACTGCCGTATTCTGATCTCTGCTTCTCCGCCTCTCGGCTCCTTTGCCAAATCGTTAAACCATGGAATATCTTGTTGCCCTTGACGAGGTGTGGGATGGATTGACCGGGACGCAACTGCAAAGCCTGACGACGCACGAGGCAGACGTGCTTTGCCTTTGTGTAACGGAGGGGCAGACAGAGATTTTCGCGTCCGGGTGCGATGGCAAGGTACCTACTGACTGCTCGAAGGACTGTAGTGACGTACATCCTACGAGTAAACTCGTTGTAGTACCGTACGTATAGTTGTTCCCATATACTACGTATATAACATATAACATCATTTGTATCATGTTGTATGCGTGATGTCTCATCACGAAACCAAAACCACCGGTACGGGCCCACCGCGCCTTGTTTGGCCTGCTTGCTTCGCTCAAGGCGGTAAGAAACCGACCGAAACAGCTCGAGATTTGTTGTTTTTTTTAATACCGGCGTTCGTAGGTTGAAGTCTGCTGCTCTTGCCGAGGATACCGTATCTACGAGAAAAGCGATTCTTGGTTAACCATCGACACTTGCCGTTACTGTGCTGGTATGCATCACGACTTCCCCTTGAGTCCCTCGGCCACCGCCGATGCCGCTTCTTGCAGACATATCTTGTGCCCTTCGGTTTTAGATTTAATATATGCTTGACGGATGCCTGCTCTTACTATTAATCGTACATACACGTGGTACCTGGTATAGCGATTTGGCGTACAACCTTCGCCGCCAGAATTTGCCATTTTTTTCGCTTTCCTCGATACTCATATACCGGCATATAATGTTGCTTTTCTCTTGTTAAGGGAGTGACGCCTATGATGGCTGTTTGATTTGCTGATGATGGCTACTTGATCAAATGTGCAGGTGGTTTCCTTGGAAAGATGGCAGGCGTCAATGCCTACGCCAGAGACAGGGGGATTCGACGAGACAGATTTAGACGCAGACGCCGATACATCAGGTAGCCCGGCGACTGCTTCCCGACGAACGCGCGAGGGCTGGGAGTGGACGGTCGGGAGCGTGCGCCGAGAGCATACGCACGACGTATACGCCTTGGCGATACACGAGCAGAGTCTGGAGGGGGGGGTTGCGGTGGGGGGGGCAGGGGCAGCTAGGAAGGGGCCTGTGCTGGTTTCGGCAGGCGTGGACGCCTCTTTGTCGTTGTACTCCGTCCCGGGGTTTAAGACTCAGGCAAGCCGTCTTTATATCGTCGCGCTTGGCACAGCAGATGATCGCTGTCTGAAGTTGGTTGTCGGTTTATGTCAGTGTATGACAAGCGTGGTGTGACGGCAGCGTTGTAGTCGATGGGCGCTTACTGCACAGGCCGTGGCCATCGACACTCATTGCAAGCATTTCGGCAAACGCGGTTATAGCGACGCTCAATTTGTGCTTGAAAGCTAGTTTTTTATACAAGCTAGATGAGGTACGCATGTTGGTGTAAGTTGTGTTTTTTGTCGGTACAGCGGTATCAACAAATAAATTATCTATGCACATGAACGCCTCGCTTTCTTCTCTGGAGAAGAAATGCTGTACCCCCCCCCCGTTGCTCTAACTCCCCCCCAACGCCGCTGTTGGTGAAACTGTGACACCACCAAATGCATCAAATACGGCTGGCGATACCTACTCGTAATTGTTGTCCTTTCCCCTTTCGCTTCCACACGCCCCCATCCCCTGCCCGCGCCTTTGCTGACCGCAACGCTCTTTCTTAACTATAGGGACCCCGGGCTATCGAGCCTGTCCCACCCGTCCCTAATGCGTTCCTCGCGCGAGAGCCACGCTTGGTCCTTGTCATGCACAATCTCCACCTCGACTTGTGGGAGATACCGAGGCATGCGCGGTCTTTCAAAGCGGGGTTGGGGGATTTGGAGGAAGACGGAGCTTTGGTGGATGGTGGCGGGGGGTCACAGTCACCGATATTGCGGCTAAGCTTAGAGCCCAAGACGGACAAAGGGAGACACCTAGCCTGCGCAGCGATATCTGCTGACGGGTGAGGGACGTTAAGCAGTGTAAAGAGGTATAGCCGTGAGCTATGCATGGTAGACTACGTCACTCGGGAGTAAGTTTCAGTACTTAGACCTATGCCAATGGAAACGCGAAGTTCAAAAGTTTTTTTTCAAATATATGGCTTTGAAAAAACAGCCGAAAAATTTCTCGTATCGCCGCTGTGGGGAAAAAAGAGAAAAATGTTTTTTTTTTTTTTTTTTTTCCCCAACGGCTGCAGGCTGCGCAGTTTGTGGTTTTCTGGTCGCAAATTGTCAACACGGTGATCGAAACCAGCTCGTGCGACGATCGACGCTCGATCTCGACGTAGACTCAGCCCACGGCCAACCCACTCGGTATCTGGCAAGCCCAACGAGTATAGATGACGGCCTCGAAGATATCAGGCGGATCCATGGTCTAGGGGGCGAGAGCTTGCCGGCGGCGTCCTACGGTATCCTCCCAAACCTGAAAAAAAGTCTATTTTTTGCCATTCGGGACGGATGGAGAAGTTTTGTCTTCTGTTTTGTGCAAACCAGCGGCCAAATGTTTTTTTTTCACACGCCTGGTCAGCTCCCGCCACATGACACCGGCCATGGTGTAAAGACGGTGACCCTAGGGTGGGTCGGAGCCCCTAACGAGCGCACTCCGTTCAGAATTCATGACGCAATCGTTGGTTTTGTTGATCGATGTCTGTCGAGGACTCGGAATCTCGCCGCTTCGAACCAAAGATCGGCCCGAGTTTTTCTCAAGCCGATGTTGGCCCAACATCGGCCCCAGATTTGCTTTTTTCGGGCTTTTCCAAAAGTTAGGAACTTTTTTTTTTTTTTAGGTGGCCCATAGGAAGCGTGTTTTTTTTTTTTTTGGCGGGTATCTTTGAAATTCAAACTTTTTATTGCAACTTCGCTGTACCATTGGCATAGGTCTTAGCACACAACCTTTCGAGAGGAGTAGCGAGATCACTCAAGATACTGCTCTTGCTGAGAATGCGCGATGCCAATTCATGCGCCCACGGCCAATGCTTATTTTTGCCTTCGCTGCTATCCGTGCTGGGTTAAACATTTTGATCCATTTCGACCGCGCAGGGGTCTGATTGCTGTGTCCACGACAAAAGAGACAAAGATCTACGTGCTGTCGAAGTCGGGAAAGTCGTCTTCTCTCGCACCATCGCCCATATCCCCCAGACGTCTCCGGCTACCAGGCTCTTGCTCGCCGCCTGCTCACGCTCTGGCCTTCACGCCCGACGGGCGAAGGCTGATAATCGCCACCGCTGGGGGTGACATTCGCCTCGTCGATCTGGGGGATGGTCATGGAACTGGGGGTGCGCCGGGAGGGGGGAAGGGGAAGAGCGTGGAAGGGGACGGGCCTCGCTTGGTGCACTGCTTCGAGGAACATTTGGATGGGGTCAGGCCAGGGGGTGGAGACGAGGGAGCGGTGCCGGTGGTGATGCTGGCGGTCAGTGCTAGTGGGCAGTGGCTCGTGTCGGCCTCGCTGTCGGGTGTGGTGTACGTGTTCGACCTGGTGGAGCTGCGACATCACTGGACTGTGCCGAGGTGAGGAGACATTCGAACAGCGTCCATTATTTTGAGAGTTGTTCGAAGAGCGTCCGTAGAGTTGTCGACGGTGGCGGTAAAAGGATCGTCGAGATTTTTGCCACCGTACTATTGGACCTTAATGCTCCCGCCGATTTCCTTGTCAGGGTGCGGTCGGTTCAACTGTCACCTCCTGTTTTCGGCTTACTGTAGTTCGGGACGACGTTCTGCACAAGACCGTCCTGCATTAGATGACGTTTGTTTGCCGTAGCGTTCACGCGCGGCAGTACATATTTTTTTTCCATGTATAATGCGTTTTGTGTAAAGCTACACGGCATTGCCCATGTCGCGAATGACGTCGACTGTGGAACACTTCTATAGGCGCACAGTACCCCAATGAAGTACCTGGTATTCATATACTATCATACCGTTAAACCACACAACGCGCACTGTCTGCAATCTCGTAAATATGCTGTAATCCACCTACCGCCTTCCGGAGAACGTCGCAGTCTACGCTAACCCGTCAACCTCGCCCCGCGTACCCCCCCCCCCCCCTCACCCTCCGTCGCGCTACGTTGACACTCTCATGCTCCTCCCCCATCATAGCTTCTCGACGCATAGGGTATTGGGGTTGCGATTTCACTGCCGCGACGACATTCTGGTGTGCGTAGATTCTTCAAACGCCTTCCGGTTGCTGGACGTGCACCAACGCCGCCTGGCCGCCTGCCACGAAAACGTCGAGTTCCCTCTCGCGCCGACGGGCAAGGGCGCCTGGGGAGGGGAAGGTGATGTGCACCCGATGAACGGGGTTGCCTTCAACCCGGAGGACCCGCTGCAGTCCATGCTGCTTTTTAATCATAGGTGCGTTTTCACCACAGACTCTGTAAGTATATGCGTAATGTAGACCCCGTGATGAAGCAGAGCAGCTCATGTATGCGGCGACGATGACATTCGCAGGTGTAGCCTGCGGTGACATAGTGCAGTCAGAAATTCTGTCAATGGGCCTATGCTATGCTCCTGGGTGCCCTGTATGCTGGGTATTTCGCTGGGGTGTGCATGAAGTTTGGGCTGACTGAGGCTACCGATCACAGGCATGGCCCGCCGACCTTTTGGCATGTAGCTCGTACTACTTTTGTCCCCGGGAGTATACATGGTACGAAGCAAATCTGACTCTCAGCACATTAAAAAACGTGTGACCGGTACTCCTCTCTCCCCTTCGTCTGATGTCCGTGCTCCGAGCTGACCTGCCTCCAACAATGCCTCTGCGAGAAGTCTCGAGTTGTGGCACGCTCAATGAGCAGTACTGATTTATGGTTGCTGAGTGCTAGTTATTGATTTCTGATGGGCGATCAAGCCTACATCTCCGCCGTTTGTCGCGCCCCGTCTTTTGTATTGTACTCGTATACTTACAGATACCAGGGACGTTATATGCCATGTATCTGTTATTTTACATGTCGTGTGCATGACGATGCGTGCCCGGCGGCTGTTACTCTCGTGCTTGCTGTTTTTTTCCACTGCATTTCCAACGTGGCGTCGGTCGAACCAGGTCGGTGATGTACGTCACGCCAAGACGAAAGATCCCCGCCACTGTTTTCGTGGCCTCTAGTGAGGCCAAGAAGTGTCGACCTAGCGAAGGCGTTAAAGTGGAAAAGGCTGATGCCAGGGCTAAGGCTGCGTCGAACCAAAGGCGAGACATGGAGTATTTTCGTGCGGCCTCTCGGTTGTGCGGGTGTGTGTTTTTTAGCACTAACCTGTGAGTTTTGCAGCTCGTACTCGTACGCAGTAATCTCGCGTTTACGTACCTTATACCTGGTACCTGGTATACGTCTTATGCCTGGTACCTGGTATACGTGTACTATACATCCCTGGCAGGAAACTCCTATAACTGCACAATTCTGCCCTACTGTAGTGTCGCTGGCCGCTCAATACGACGATGGCTTGGCGACAACGGAGCGATGATGCAAACTCTTTCTGAGTGTCTAGCCCAACCTTCGGTCAGCGGGCTTCTTTCCAATCCGGCATTTTTCATGATCCTTCCTGATTTGCATGCGTTTGCTCACAAATCCTGACGGTTGCGCTTGTGGGTGTCACGATTGCCGCCGTAACTGCCGTCGCCAATTTTAACAGTAACTTCCGGATGATACGAGACTTCTCTTCCGTGGTGCTCCTTGATTTCCTCGGAGAAAACGAGCTTCTGGTCTTGGAGAATCCGTGGGAGAGCGTCAAAGAATCGCTGCCTGATGTTCTGGACCGCAAGCAGTATGGAGTATAGGACGACGAATGGCAGGGAGTATGATGGAGTACGACATGGGAGTATAGGATGGAGTACGAGATGTACTATTGCGTGGAATATCAGGGCGCGACGCGATGAACTCAGAGCTGGAACACTTGGACCCGTGGGCACTACGAGTACAGGGTTTGCACTTGAGGGTTGTCTGCTATTATTGTCTTTACGTCGTGTGCTCCTTGTTGTGGTATTTTTTGGCGGTGATAGTCGAAAAGGAGAGGGGAGCTTATGTTCCCGAACACAATCATACCTGGCATAATTGAGTACGGGGAACTTTTTCATCTAGCAAAGGGATTCGCCGCTGGTGGTGTTTTGCTAGTGTGCGAAATCTTGATGACATGCACCGCCCTGGCTGGCAGTCGCCGCTCCCCTTTCGCGTAGATCCCTCCTTCTGCTTCCTCTGCACGCTTTCTCTGAATCGTCCTGACAGGCGGTCCTACGCAGACCGTTTCTTCTGCTGTACTGCTGTACTACCACAGTACCAGTATGTAACACTGCATGTTCCTCGACCGATCCTTTTATATGTCGAACATGTTGGACGAACACTTCATGTCTCTCACAACTAAATCGGGATCTTAATCTTACATGTCGTCGTCTGTTTCCATGACTTTCGCACGAATAAAATGTAATGCTCTTGATGGCTGTCCGGCTGTACAATCGCCCCCTTAAGCAGATGGGATAGGCACTGAAGTTGCCCCCCCCCCTAAATGACCAAAAGTATTTATTTTCGAACGCACTCCAATGGTCGATATTGGTCGTTCCAGATGATATTCGTACGACGCATTCGACCCTTACGGACCTTATATACTGAAAACATACCATACCACCAGGCAAATTTAGCCATACAATACATCCACGATACCGTACCATGGTACCATACCGCAAACGTACCATACTATATGCTGTGTTTTCCCGTACCATACCGTCAACACATGCTATACCACTTACGGTGTTCCCGTGTACCATCCCACCAACATATCCCATATCCCATACCGTGTTTGTTCCATGTATTATATCAAACCGTGTAGTACCATCATACCATGTACCAACATATAAGATCACACCAAGTACACAAGAAGAGCAAGCTCTCTGAATTCAAGATGTTCTCCACGACAACAAACAGCAGCAGAACGATCGATGAGTTGGACGGTGATACAACTCTATAGCGTCGTTGCTTCGCGCCCGACGCGTGGTCAGCGGGCGGCGCATCTCTCCGTGGCCAGACTACTACAACGGTCGGCTGGCGCGGGTACGTACTCGTAGACTACAGCAGCAGCGGCACAGCAGCAACACCACGAGCAGCCGCAGAGCAGCAGTCAGTCACATTGTGAAGTACAAAATATACGATACCAGGAAGAATTGACTCGGCACGTCTCTCCGCCGCCAGACCAAAAAAAGGCAGTCAGAGTTGGCTCGAACGCTTGGGTCCTAGGCGCAGTGCAGCGGACCCAGCGCGTCTCTTCGCGGCACCAGACCACAACAACAGCAGTTGGTCTCGGCGTTTGTTCGCGTCAGTGCGCGCACAGTACATCCGAGCAACACCAAATGGCCGGTGACGTGTGGCGGGCGCTGGCCAGGCGTATGATAAAAAACCAATTGGCCGCTGCCGTGGGTGTGCACAAAACAGACGAAAAAAATTCCCCTACAGTCTCGAATAGCAATAAACAGGCTTTTTTTCAGGTTTGGGAGGATACCATAGGACACCGCCGGCAAGCTCTTGCCCCCTAGAACATGAATCCACCCGATTTCTTCGAGCCCGTCATCGATACTAGTTGACCTTACCCGCCACCAAGCGGGTTGGCCATGGGCTGAGTCTATGTCGAGATCGAGCGTCTTTCGTCGAATGAACTGATTTTTACCAGCGTGCCGGGTTGTGCTGTGCAGCGTGTGGTGGTGTTTGTTGTGCTGAGTGCGCTCGATATATTCGGGGAAATATTTTGGTCGATCATTTTCCCGTACCTATTAATACGAGAGGCTGTCGGTAGAGTCACGCGTGCTGGATCGGGGTGCCCCTCCACGCTGCCGATATTGCTGCTGTTGAAGGGTGATAGCTGCGAGTTCGTACTACGCCGAGAAGAGGGTTGCACTTGGGTTGGGGGGTGGGATCGTATGGCGGTGCTTTATGTGCGTTGTTGCTGCAGAGCTGAGGCTGTTCCTGCTGCATACTGCGGCTGAGCTGTCCTGTGTGCTGTACGCGATGTGCCACACTATGAACAAAAAAATGCCCAGAAAAGCTATACTACCAAATATTGTTACGAGTGAGTATAATGCTGTGTTATGAGGCTTACCAGGTTGGGAAGGCGATTGGTTAGTCTTTCACCTTTCCCAACGGACTAAGACTTTTCACAAATGGCGCCGACGGCAGAACATGGGTCGTTGGTCGTGAGTTCGAATCTCACGTCCACCATGAGATCGCTTTTCAAAGAAAATGAGTTTCCTCATGCCAGAAATAAATCTGAAAAATGCTTCTGGATCCCCAGAAATTGGAATCGCGTGTGTGGCGCGTCGACCCGTAAAATCCGGTCCGTTCCAGGGGGGGAGAGTGTTATGAAGCTTAGATGGGGTAGGCGATTGGTTAACCTTTCACCTTTATAGCCCAACGGATTGAGACCTTCACAGCTGTACGTGTTTGGTCGGAAAAGTGCCCATGTAGTTATCCTGGGAAAAACATATTTCACGCTGTGTGTGGTCGTATTTCGTCTCCCCGAATTCGGAAAATAAGCAATTACCTCCATTTCCAGTAAGATTATATATAATCACACTTTTCTATTTCCACCCGATTTCAGAAAAGACAGAATAAGTATGTGGTTGGAGGAACCGGGCCTAGATTTCGGTTTGAGCCACGAACTTACGGCTACGAGAGAGAGGGTCTCCCCGAATTCGGAAAATTAAGAATTACCTCTAATTCTTCATCCTTCATGGTATAGATAATGTCGTTGGAACAATCCTTACATCTTCAGACATAAAGCCGGGGCGTCCCCGGTGGCTAGGTAGGTGGTCCGCGTGCCTATCAAAATCAATTTCTTCCTGGGTTCAAGTCTCACCGAGTGCATGCTCGTCAGGCCATCTCTTATGGGAGGGTCTTGAAAACCGAAAAAACTTACCCGGAACTGTGTTTTATACGTGCTTTCACGTATTTTAGACAGGGAGAGTCCGACCGAATCAGGCTCGCTCTTCTCAGAATACTTGCAGTTTTTTGGGGAGAGGTGTCTATACCCGTTTTTCTTATCTTCAGGGCTGTCGTTCGAGATTTTTACGATGTTGTCATTTTCAGACAAAAAAAACAACTATTAATAGGCATTTTCAGATATTATGTGTATCGACGTTTCAGCGGAAAAAAGGCCTCTTTTTCAGATAAATCGAGTCCGAAACTGAATAATAGAGGAAACTGGAGTGTATCGACATTTTTTGAAAATGCTATCATCCTGAAGAAACGGCAAACGGCGTTGCATGTGCCTCTCGCAAAATGGCTGGAAGGACTTCAAGAAAAGCTGGCCCGATTCGCCCGTTTCCCTGTTCAAACACGCCTGCGAAGGTGCTGAAACGTCGATTTCCAGAAACCAAAACCGGTTTGCCATAAGAGATGGCCTAAGGACTTTTTTTTGCATAAAAAATTGAGTAGTGGAAAGCGCGAGAGCGTGAGTTAGTTACATTCGATGAAAATTGACGAGCAGTGGGAATGCTGAACCCTATGCGCTACAAAAAATAAAGGCACGTACCGGGGGGGAAAAGGGACGGCACCTACCTGTGGCCACGGCTTGTCCAGAAGGTCGTTGAGGGCAAAACCTCTTATTACGAGTTAGGCTGGAAATTAAAAGTGACGATAAAAAAAAAAAACTAGTGGTACAATACTGCTATTATACTCGTATTTTGTGTTTGGTCCTGCAGGCGCGCCCCGAAGCTGCTGCGCTCACACACTTTGGACGCGCGATCGCGGAAGTGGGGGTGAGATTCGTTCTATACTATAGATGGTGCTGTAGGTACAGGTTGTAGTAGCTTGCAGTATTTTTCTTCTGTTACGGGGGACCATAGTTAATAGGACCTATGGCATACATAAAAACCTATATATTTAAACATTTTTACTAACAACATTTGGTCCTGTTAACTATGGTCCTCCGTAATATGAATCATACTGAAGAATCGTTGTACCTGGAGTACACCAGCCAAACTTCAGACTGGATCTGGATCTCTCTGTGGATTGGTTCGTGGGCATGTTCGCGGGGCCACTTACTTGCTGAATTCGCTACCGAACGAAAAAGCTTCGATGAGTTTAGTATCGTTCTAATCGAAGGTTTGGATTCGAACGAACGTGTTTTGCCCTCTTCATCCCCTGGTTTTGGCATCGTGTAATCGATCGAAGTTTTTTCTCTAATCTTACCCAAATAATAAGTAAGTATATATTCAATTCGTAGTCTTAGGATCATTCTTATCGGAGAGCGTTTTTTCCCATAATTTCCAAAATTTGGAAATAATTGGAGACGATATGTATCAATATACGGAGGCATCCTGTCACTATTCGTCTGATTCTCCAGACGCAAAAAAATCATGTTCGTTAAATTTCACAATTTTTGGAAAAAACAGGAAAATATTGGAAGATTGAAAAAATGCGCGAAAAAAATGTCGAATTTTTGGAAAAAAAGCTCACCGATAAGAATGACCTTTACACGTGTCTCTATTATCATAGTACGACCACGAGTATGGTGTTGATTACTTTGAAACCGTCGTGCGTACAAGCGTAATACATGTCGAGAAAGCCTGCCGCAGACCATCACTGCTGTGTGCCACCACCGTAGATCTGTCGTAGATCTGTCACTTTCTTCGTCATTCCCACTCTTCTTCTAGTATTCTATATAGTAATAGTAGGCTGTGAAAGAGCCTGGTGCATCATCACTACTAACTAGTACTATTATTATTTCCCTTGCCATCCGACAATGTGCGGCATGATCTTCAACATTGATCACTCATCACTTTCCAGAAAGAAGAAAACCTCGGAAACAAAAGGAAACCCATGCGCCAAGCCTACCTCCCTTCTGTGACAACTTTCGGCTTGTCTACACTCCGTCCATTCTCTGTCCTTTTGCCCCTTCATTTTCATTACGTTCTATTTTACTGTGTGAACTGTTCTAGCAGCACGAAAAAGTACAATTCGTCTTCAAGACGAAAATTAATTCGCTTTTACTTTCCAATTCTCTGTGTGGTACAGATATGTATGCATGTTTTGTCTCTAATCGTCTGTCGATCACTTTGTTACCGTCGTATATTTCGTCTCCCCGATTTCAGAAAATAAATAACTGCTCAATTACTATTGTGCTTGCCATCGGACAATGTGTAGTGTTGTTCTCAAAAAAGACTAACAGAAAGTGAAGAACTCTCCAGAACAAAAGCGCGGCAGTATCATACGACAAATAAGAACTGATGTGACACTCATGAAGACTAATACAACCAACATCCCTCCATCTCATCCACTAAAAAACGACCACTCCCCTCCTTAAGCACTCCCAAGAAGCATCTACCAAAAACCCGCTGCCCATAATAATGGCTGGTTTATAACTGCTACGCGCGTGTTTAAACGCGCAGAAGGTCGTGCGTGTTGCTGGTCTACACTGCTATCGGTAGTACCTATGAGAGAGTCCCTGCCGTCTCGCTCTCTCAGCAGCTTTTCTACCTCCTCCAGCCCTTCCCCCCACATACTGTTACTACTGTTACTCTCCGTACCCCTCACCTTGCCACCTCCGTAGCTCAGTAGGTAACTCCTTCACATCAGCCAGCAAGGGCCCAGTCCTCCTTCCCAAGCACTCCCGAAGAAGCATCTACCAAAAACCCGCAGTCCATAATAATGGCTGGTGTATATCTGCTACGCGCATGTTTCAACGCGCAGAAGGTCGTGTGGTGTTGCTGGTCTACACTGCTATCGGTAGTACCTATGAGAGAGTCCCTGCCGTCTCGCTCTTCCTGCAGCTTTTCTACCTCCTCCAGCCCTTCCCCCCACATACTGTTACTACTGTTACTCTCCGTACCCCTCACCTTGCCAACTCCGTAGCTCAGTAGGTATCTCCTTCACATCCGTCAGCAAGGGCCCAGTCCTCCTTCCCAAGCACTCCCGAAGAAGCATCTACCAAAAACCCGCTGTCCATAAAAATGGCTGGTGTATATCTGCTACGCGCATGTTTCAACGCGCAGAAGGTCGTGCGGTGTTGCTGGTCTACACTGCTATCGGTAGTGCCTAGGAGCGAATCCTCGCCGTCTCGCTCTTCCTGCGGCTCTTCCACCTTTTTTTCCAACCCTTCCTTATCATTATGCTCGCCTTCCGACAATATAGCGTAGATGTATTTGAACCGAATATCCTTCCGTAAATCAGCAGTATTATTTATTGCAAGCTGTACCTACTGATCCACCACCGCCTGGGCCCTACATGACGTTATGGTAGCATGTTTCGTAAAAGGAGGGTGTCTTTCCGTAGGTTGGGACGGACAGGCTTCCGGCTTCCATGGTCGCTCGGAACCGGAGCCGTGAGCCGTGGGCGTTTCTTAGAGTCGAGGGGAGACATTCTGCGATATACAGATATCGGCAGACAGACATGCTCTCCCGTATACATTACCACCGTATGGAACAGGCAAACCACAACCTATTGATGGCTGTTGGGGGGTGGGGCGTCCTGCTCCTGTCGTACTGCTGTACTGGTATACCACTCTGTCCCGTAATATAGTAACCGTGTTTAACAACGAGGCGCGCGAGCGCAAAGCGCGAGGATTTTGCTCATGGTTTTCCAAGGAATGAAAGCAGACGTTCAGTCTGAGAGCCAAGGTGCCGTCTGTGCTGGTGGTGCCGACTGGTCTCTCTCCGCACTCTCACCAACTCCAACTGCGACGTCACAAAAAAAATCCTAGCAAACTGAGATCAGCGCTCGAATGCATTTCATCGAGGGCAATAACAATATTTTTTTTGTTCCCCCTAGGTTTACCCGTATGGCTTCAGTCAGCCAAAAATGAAAAGCTGTCCATCCGTCCATGCGTCCTCACCCCCTTTCAGTGTTTACAAGACTTCGCACATTGTTTTTCAAATCGGCTTCAACCGGTTGACGCCCATACCGCACGAAGCGAAAATCAAGACCCCTCACGGAGACGCTCGACACGAGCCGAACCCCACCTCCTTTGGTGCTGTGTGTCACGAGTTCTCGGGCGAGCACCCGGGCTGTGCCCATGACACACCCATGAAACCAGCACCCAGCACCACCATCAGCAAACACCCACACCACCACCTGCTACCACCCACACACCCACCTCACCAGCTAAGCTTCAGGACCGGCAGAAGCTTGTTGCTTGTGGTGGCTTGTGGTCGTCGGTGGTTTTGTTGACCGTCGTTTGCAGGGAAGGGCTGTCCCCTCCCTCCGCCCCCCCCTAGGTGGAAGGATTACTGAGCGCCGGCCCGGGCAAGCCTGATGTATGGTAGAGCAGTTTGGGCGTTATATAGGGCAACCAGCACGGCTTAACCGGCACTCTATAGGGACCACTATTCTATGCCACGATACCGCACAACATATCACATACATATGATATAATATCAGGCTTTGGGCTGCTTATTTTGCCATACATATGATATAATATCAGGCTTTGGGCTGCCTATTTTGCCATACTTAGAAATACTCCACAAGCAAGCATTATTTCCTCGGGTGACAATAAGGCAAGGGGCTCCGGCCGTGTAATTTTTTTTTTTTGGATAGGAGGTGTCGAAGGGCAGATCTCTACTGGCTCTGTGGGTGGGTGTATGCGCCTGTCTTGGCCACTCGCTCCAAGACGAACGCGACGAGCTTCCTATTATCTATTTTCACCACGCCGTGCAGAGTGACATACAAACAATAGCTATAAACGCTTTAGTTTTCGGCGTATAAAGTGCTAACCTCACGAGCTTATCATACGCATACCTGCATATCCATACCAAAAAATATTCTTACCAATGCTCTACGCGTAGCATTGCTACAGTGCGAGCAGGCGACCTCGTCTCGAAGGTGGTGATGTGTAGTCAAAATATCCCCCCCCCCCCCCCCCCCGCATATGAGAAATATCAAAAGGCAGTACTATTAATAGAGCGGATACGTAGTGAAACGAAAAATAGGCTGAGAATAGGATCATGGAACGTATGTGGGTTCGCCACGGAAGAGAGCAAAAAGGATCGAGCTTGCCGAACAAGTAAGCAAGCGCAACCTAGACATAGTGGGAATTCAAGAGCCGTGGGAGAAAGAGGGGGGGGAGATAGGATGCAAAGTTTGAGAGTATACGCATGGATAGAACCAAAGAGGAAGGAACATAATAGCAAGAATAGAGGGACGGGGAGCGGGAGGTTCCTAGTCAAAGATTACCTGTGTGACATAATAGAGGTGACCAAATACACTAAATTCGACGAAAACATATGGATTAAGATACCAGGGGAGCGGGGAGCGAAATGTTACTTCTTAGTAAACCTCTATATGCCCCCAGAGTCGAAGAATACGATAACATATTTACAGAGGAAGTTCGGAGAAGTAGCAGTAGACGTACAGAGGTATAATAGGCAAGGAGAAGTAGCACTATTACGATATTAAATAGAACCTACGGTAGGTACAAAAACCTATAAATTTCGCTATTTTTACCAACCATATTTGGTCCTATTTACTATGGCCCCCCGTTATAGTGGGAGATTTTAATTCAAGAATTGGGAAGGCAAGCAGACTGAATGAGGACATTGAACAATATGGGGAATAACAAATAATAGGAATGGGGAAGATATGTTAAATTTCTTCAAGCACAACGAGATGAAGACGTCGAACGACAGAGTAAAACAGGCAGTACCAGAATGGACTAGACAGTGCACACAAAAGGGAGACACATATCCTTGACTTTATAGTAGTAGACAATGGAAGCGGTAAGGAAACGGAAGTACATGTATGCGCAGCGGACGTAGGTATTTCGGATCTCTGTCTAGTATGGACAGACAGTCAGCAGACGAGAGTTGTCCAACATAGTCGAGGTAGGAAAGAGTACAGATGGAGAATAGATAAACTAGAAGAAAAATGGTGGAATGACGAAGTGAAAGAGGCTATATGAGTAAGGAAAAAGGCACACGCAAGATACACATCGAGTAAAACTGCAACAGGATGGGAGGAATATGCTATAGCTAGAAATAGAGTAGAAGAGATAGTAGTAGAGGAGAAGAAAGGGGAATGGAAAAACGTACCACGTAGTAAAAAAAACAAATAAAGACTTTGAGCGCGGGATGAAGCAGATGTGGGTAGGGATAAAAGGGATACTGGGCAAACAAGCAGGAGAGGGAGACACGGGAATAGCTACCTTAAGGGCACAGAACGGTAAAAATGGTTAGTAGTTCGAACGGTAAAATGGTTAGAAGATCACTACCGTAACCTGGGAACACCCACAGCCGACGAAGCGTTCGACGCAGAATTCGAGAAGGAAGTCAACACGTGGGCAGAGGCGAACGTAGATGCATCAGAAAGGGAAGGCAGTGGTTTGGGAGGGATACAGAGAGAGTTCACAAGGAAACAACTAAATAAGTGTACGAGGCATAGCTAAGCTTAAGAATAGAAAGACAGCAGAGGCAGACCAAATAGTGAATTAATTTATGAACTACGGGGGAGAAGGATTTTTTACCATGACGGTTAAGTTGTGTAACTGGATATGGAAAAATGAGTACGCACCTAGGAGGTGGAGAGAAGGAGTAGCAGTAAACTTACTCAAGAAATGATAGAAGGCTGACCCGGGAAACTATAGAGGGATAACGCTACTAGGCACAGTAGGCAAAACGCTTTGTAAGATTTTGAACGATAGGATGGGAACCATGATGGAGAAGGAAGGCATAATAAGCGAAGGGCAGGCAGGGTTGAGGTCAAACCGTAGCTGCGCAGACCATGTGTGCACCTTGGGTAAGATGATCCAAGGTCGGAAAGACGCGGGACTGACAGCGTACTGTTTATTGCTACCGCTGCAGATGAATAGAAAGCCTACGACACAGTATGGAGAAAAGGATTGTGGAAAAAGCTGCGGGAAGCAGGGATCAAAGGAAAGATGGGGGAGAATGATGAAAAAGATGACGGAAAGTGCTGTGATGCTGGACTGGGAAATATCGGAGTATGTTGATATTTTACAAGGAAAGCTGCACAGGGATGTACGTTGTCACCTAACCTATTCAAGATGCCTGGTACATATTAACGACTTGATAGTAGCAGTCGAAGCATCAAGACAGGGAGTCACGGTAGGGGAGGGTATGGTGTCGGGATTGATGTTCGCCGATGACTTCGTGGGGATATCAGAAACGCCCGAAGGATTGCAGAAACACACGTAGAGAAGGCCATCACATCACATCACGAAATGCGCAGTTGTTGTTTGTAACGAAGATTGGGTGAACCCGGTACATTTCAGCTGGAAGTGGGGAGAAGATGGATCCTGATGAATGTGATAGTATCAAAGCTAAAATATACAGGAGAAGGATGGGAAGGAGACGCAAAAACGCAAAACTCGTTCGTAAAACAGCTGTCCGGCCTCTGCTACTTACAGACACAACTTTAACTTTTTTTCAAGAGGTCGTGCGGTCACTATTCCCCCCACCCGTCCCCGCCCCCTCCCCGCCGGCTTTTTCTTCTTCTTCTTCTCCTCCTTCTCCTCCTCTTCCTCCACATCTTCTTTTTTCTCTTGTCCTTTTTTTTCCCTCCCATTCTTTGTCTTCGTCTTCCATGTCGTCCTCCACCTCGTCCTCTTCTTCTTCGCTCTCGTCGTCGCTGTCAAATCCACTGTCAGATTCACTGGAATTGCTGAGGTCGCCCCCGAATCCTTTGTTACCCTTCCCGTCTTTGATCAAGGTTCCTCCTGTCTTTTTGCCACATACATACTGACACCTCCTGAGTTGTGCGTGCACCAAATGCTCCACCCCTTCGTTTAATATCATTTTTAGACAAGGCGCCCCCAGCTTTCTTCTCAACTTCGCTGACAAAACAATACTCGCAAGAAACTGTTGACCGACTGAGTCCTTGCTCCTCAGCTTCGCGGCTGTGGCGTGCTTGGTGTCCACGTGGCTCTTCATAGATTACATTCATTCCCAATGGTCCGGACAGAATATGCACTTCAGCGGCGCATTCGTACACGGTGAACTCGAGCAAGGTGTCTGTTGTGGTGTACTAAGCTCAATGCGAAAAGGTGCTACTTACTGAGCTATCGGGGTAAAATGTCGATCGATTACCCAGCCCAGGGTAAAATCCTTGTAACACTATCCCCCCCTCTGAATGGTGGGATCTTTGGGGCGCCGGAACCGTATACGTAGCTGCCCTATACCCGCTTCGTTTCATTGCGTGAGGAACCAGGGAGATGTGTTATTAGGCATACGCAAGCGTTTCTATAAAGAAACGTTCGAAGTGAGGTTCGAGCCCGTGACCTGGACGACGTCAAATGTGAAGGAGTTACCTACTGAGCTATAGGGGTAAAAGAGCGGTCGAATACCCAGCCCAGGGTAATCCTTATTATAACATCATACCACCTGCACTACTCATCACGTTGCCGAGATTGCCGGATTGCTCAGTCTATCATCACGTGACTTGTAATGTATACCGGTAGGAAATAGTGTTGCGTCGTTGTTTATACAGTATTTAGTATACCAGGAGAATGCCTCTCCTTTTCCTCCCTCTGGCGGGCCTAAAATGAAAAATATGGAGTACGATATGGGTCCAGGAATATTTATCTTGCCAATAACCATTTTCCGGACCTGTGTTGCATTGCTGTTGCACTTTTTTTTTTTTTTCACTTTTACTTTACATATGAGGGTTTATACCGTCTGCGGTCTTTTGCTGGACAAGCCGTGGACACAGGTATCGTCCCTTCTCCCCCCCGGTACGAGCCTTCATTCTAATCTCGCATACCTGGTATGTATGGGTTCAGCATTCCCACTGCTTATCGATTTTCATGATCATTCGTATGCTATTAATAGCTTTCCGCTGATCAATTTGTATGCTAGAAAAAGTCCTTGCGAGTATGCACTCGGTGAGACTTAACCCCACGAAATTGATCTTGAGTAGGCACGCGCGGACCACCTTAAAAGTCACCAGGGACGCACTGCCAGGCACTGCCCACATTTTTTTTTGCCAAAAGTCCCGACAACAAAGACACTGGAATCACATCTATCTACCGCCGTTTTTTTACGAGGACTTCCTGTTCTTCTGCTCTTCTAGCTCCGGCCGTTTCCATCGAGCCAAAATTTGGCAGGGCAGATATGAGCTCCTTGGTAAACTTCCGTGAGTATGCCAAGTCGACAGCACTTTTCATGTCCTCGGCGGGGTGGGCCTCGTCGATGAAGTTTGAAAATATGGTTCCAGGCGCTTGAACTTTCGTACGTTTCAGTACGTTTCTCGAAAAAAAAACCATAGTACTCGATTGACTAGTACTGTACGCACATCCGGTACGTAGTGTAGTACCTGGTAGTTACCTGGTACCTGGTACGTAGTTTTTTGACTGCATATCCGCGAGTCTTCACTCTGACAGCACCCCAGATAGCAGGCAGGTGTGTTCCTCTTTCGTTTTCACGACTACCGTGCGTTTCGTACGGTGCAGGCAGCACTTCAGACAGCATCCGCTGTAGTCAGCAGCCACGAGTTGGTTAGTGGTGGGAACGGGGGTACTCTTCTATGTTATAGTTGAGAGGATATACCCGCGGCCATGTTAGTTCAGTTTTGCACATTGGTTTTATCTTGTGTGCGCTTTTTTCGTCTCGTGTATTTTGAGGCAGCCGAATTTTCGATTTTTTTTGGTTTTTCGGATCTTCCTAGGGCTCCAGCACCTTTGTGTGACCACGGACTCCTTCGTCAGAGAGTTAATGTGAGAACGACAACAACAACAACAACGTAGTACTTGCGTGCCCACCCCCGGGACAGAACCGCGTGGAAGACCCTGAGATCTGCGTGTGCGAACCTGCAGAAGGTGATTGCCGCAGGACTGCATGCGTACTTCGAAGCGTACCTTGCCGAAACCGAACGACTCCTAGCGAACAACGACCAAAGAGGCTTTTACAAGCACCTTAAGAGTACGGTAGGATTGGAAGGGACTAAAGCGAGGAGCGAACAGTTCATTAGGGACGAGGATGGCACGATCCTACGGGATAAGGTGCGAATTCGTGAACGATGGGCGGGGTTTTATCACAAACTCTTGAACACGAAGTCGCTGAAACTCGATCCCACGATCATCGACCTCTTGCCACCGCGACCGCCTAAACTGTCGCTTGAAGATGAACCATCCATAGACGAGATGACCGAAGCACTTAAGGGGATGTCGAATTGGAAAGCTGTCGGGCCAGATGGTCTCCCGGTCGAACTCCTAAAAATCGACCACCCGGCATTCGCCCAGCGCTTTCACAACATCCTTGTCAATGTTTGGTTAACAGGAGAAGTCCCTCAGCAATGGAAAGATGCGATCATCAAGGTCCTTCACAAAAAGAAGGATCGAACTGACTGCAACAACTATAGAGGGATCTCGCTTGTTGCCCACGCAGGCAAAGTGTTGTTGAAAATCGTCGCGTCCCGCCTCAGCAACTACTGCGAGACCGAGGAACTACTCCCCGAGGAACAGTGCGGCTTCCGCCCCGCACGATCAACGATTGATATGTTGTTCGTCGTGCGCCGGCTGCAAGAGCTCGGACGACAGAGGAAAATCCCCTTTTACGTGTGCTTCATCGATCTGCAGAAAGCGTACGACTCTGTCGACCGAGAGCTGTTATGGAAGGTACTCACACGCTTTGGCGTACCAACCAAGATGCTGAGAATTATCCGTAATTTCCACGATGGCATGCGGGCTCGCGTGCGTACTGATGACGGCGAGCTCTCGGAATGGTTTGATGTCACGCAGGGGCTGCGGCAAGGCTGTGTACTGTCACCGTTACTGTTCAACGTGTTCTTCGCTGCTGCGTTACACGTCGTACTAGTACGCTTCAGCCAAGACGAAGCCATTGTAAGGGATTTGGTCCAACTCTGTGAAGCTGGAGTAGTTCGAACAGGGAAGGAGGAGCCATTGGCGTGCGTGCGAAGGTCTGTATGGGGCATGTTATACGCCGACGATGCAGGAATTGTCTCGAAGTCGGCTGAAGGGCTCGCAAAAATGATGACAGTCATCGTGACTGTCTTCGAAGCAGCAGGCCTCACGGTGTCGGAAAAGAAGACTGAGACAATGGTCCTACAAACACCAGACCGGACAACCCTCGCACCACCGCTCGTCATCGAAGCGGCAGGTCAGAGGTATAAGCAGACGACCCAGTTCTTATACCTAGGCGGCGTTATCCACGAAAACGCTGACCTCTCGCTCGAAATCGACCGACGGATCCGCCTCATGCGAGCATGCTTCAAACGGTTCGGCCCGGAGTTGTATGATAGGACGACCGCCCCCCTTAGCCTTAAAGTCCGAATGCTGAAGGCCGAGGTGATTGAGACCCTGCTGTACGGGTGTGTGACGTGGACCCTCAGAGCGGAACACTTTGCCAAGCTTCGAACGGCTCACCACCAAGTCCTGTTGCGAGTCATTGGCTTCCAGCGCCGACTTCGTACTGACCATGCCACCCTCTCGTACGCGAAGGCCCTCAAGATGACACGTTGCGAGAGCATCGAAACGACCATTCGCAAACGGCGGCTCTTCTTTGCGGGGGGCGTGGCACGGCAAAGCAAGGAGCGATTACCCAATCGGGTAATGCTCGGGACGATAGCTGGTGGGGAGAACCCGAGACCAGGCGGACAGTGTAAGACTTGGCATAGATGCATAGTCGAAGACCTTAGGGAGTTCCGAGCCACCGAAGGGTCAACGGAAGTTGCCCCCTTGGTGTTTGGAGTTGAGACCGCGTTGTGGTCCACTGCAGCCAAAAAGGTGGGGAAGTGGTACCGGGGGATCCTTGAAGCAGCCGAACGGTTCATGGTGAGGTGGCACGAGGCTGAGGCTGAGATGAGTAGACAGCGCCGCGCATCCGCCGTGGATGGTGCCCAAAGGAACGGGGGGGGAGGGGGCAACAGGAGAAGTGGCATAAAGCCCGACCGAGGGAATGCGGAGAGGGGGGGGAACAGGAGGGGTAGAAGGGAAACGGCGGTAGACGAAAGTAGGAAGGAGATGGCAGACAGGGTAGCAAGGCACCAAGTCGACTAGGAAGTAGAATATGACCATACTACTAGTGCTACCAACTGGTGCAGCTGGCTCGAACGTGGTCTTCCCTTGTCTTCTCTTTTAGTTTTTTTTTTTTTTTTTTTTTCTTTCTTGCGCTGACTCTCCGTGATTTTCATTTCATTTTTTCTCTTCCTCTTCCTTTTCTGATTGATAAGCCGTACTCAAGGAGCCGTGTGGCGTGGTTGGAAGACGAACCTGCTCTGCTCGGCTCGTATTGTCTGACGCCAAGGGGCTGGGCATAGTTGACGAACGCAGGGCGGAGACGGCAGTCTGGGTAGCAAGGTACCAGGCGGATTAGCAGGGAGAACCTGGCTATACTACTCGTACCACAAGCTGCTGCCGCCACCTAGAAGGTGCTTTGGGCTTTGGTCTGCCTGTTATTTCCCCTTTGTTATTTTTCCTTGTTACTTTCTCCTTGGTTCTTTGTCTTACTCTGTTCACAAGCAGTGGTGTTTTTTGTTATTTCTTCTTTTTTCCAGCTCGTTCTTTTTCAAGTGTAGGCCACCTCGCCTGCGGGGGGGGGGGCACGACAGATTGTTTCTCTTAGATTTTGCTTTCATTTTTCTTCTTTTTCTCTTTCGATTTGTCTACCTTGTTTTTGTTTTCTCTTTGATTGTTTCTTTTCGTTTCACTATTTCATAGATTGCGTATGTCGTGCCTGTCGTATCTAGTATGATGACATGGCTTTGCATTGCCCACTGCAGTTCACACTGCACACGTGGCAACGTAGTATCTCTGTGGCGTAGCTTTGTGACCACAGAACTTGTATCTCTTCTAGGATGGAAGAATCGGCACGGACACTGGTTGTGCTGGATGTCGACGGGTAGAAAGAACGGTTTAATGTGAAGAACACACACACACACACACAGTACATGAAACCGAAAATTTAAGCGACTGGAACCACACTTTCAAACTTCAGCGACGAGGTCCGCCCCGAAGGACGACACGAAAAGTGCTGTTGTTTTGGCACACTCATGGGAGTGCACCAAGGAGCTCATATCTCCCCTGACAAATATTGGTTCGAGGGAAACGGTCGGAGCTAGAGCAGAAGAACGAAAAATCCTCTTAAAAAAACGACGGCAAACGTGATTCCATTGTCTTGGTTGTCGCGATTATTTTTTGAGTTTTGTGGGCACAGGTGAAAATGCCGTCGAATGGTACATATACGTATCAACATCAGGACATCAGGACATGTACATGCCTTCACCTATGTATTCTGCGTATTCCTCCGCATATGGCAGCCGAGTGCTTCCTTCCGTCGTGCGAGCTGTGGCAGCCGACGTACCAAAGTTACAGCCAGTGAGAACTCCAGGTGAGCAAGAGCAAGAGTGCTGACGGAATGGATGCGCCTCGGACTATTTCAAGGTTTCTGCGTTGACCCGCAGCGAAAGTGACTACCAGGTACACGACTACCTGGTATTTTTTGCACACAGACAAACAAAACTGAGCAACAATGTTCGTCCTTCACAAGCCGTTCTCGTCTACTCGTATCGTCGACATCCAGCACCCAGTGTCCGGGCCGATTCTCCTCCCTCGAGAGATACAAGAAGGCGCTGGAGTAGTGGTGATCTGTGTGCGTCGCAATTGCCTCGCATATCTCATTAATTCACTAGGCGGGGATAGTGGCTGGGGAGCAGTACAGTATATATACGCACAGCAGTCCTTGTTGTTGTTGTTGTTGTTGTTGTTGTTGTTGTTGTTGTTGTTGTTGTTGTTGTTGTTGTTGTTGTTGTCTTGAACCCTTTTAAAACTCCAGTCCCGTTTTGGAGACACAACAGTCAAATTCCAAGTAGTTTGTCCCAAACTGTCTCCAAAACGAGACTGCAGTCCTAAAAGGGTTAAATCGCCCTTTCTACCCAGCTTCATCAGTACACCCAGTGTCCGTCCTGATTCCCTATCCTAGAGAGATGCTGATTCTGTGGTCACAGACTGTGACAGAGGAAAACCAAAAAATAAAACTAAATCGCAAATTCAAGTGTCATCAAGCAAGTGAAATGTCAGCGTACCGGGTACGAGAACACAACAACACAAGCAAGACCGGAAATAAAAGCAAAAAGACAATAAAAAAAATCTGAGATGAAAACAAATAAAAAACAGAATACAAACGACGCAAGGACTTCAAAAAGGTTGCTATTTAATAGACGGAAAGCATACGTACTCAGGAAGGGCAGGTATCTGCTGCGCGGACGAAGCAACACGAAAGAGAGGGAGACACAGGCAAAAGCCTGGAAGAGCTAGTCGAACCGATACCTAGTCGAACCGATACCTAGCCACCCGATCTATTATTTCGTTTCTGCATTCATCGACAGCTGTATCAGTACAGCTGCCCCCCCCCCCCCCCCCCCCCCTCCCCTTGTCGCCGTTCTTGGCGTCCTCTGCTGCGTGGCGCAGCCGGCTCTTCTGTGCTTCGTCCCTGTGCTATAACAAGCAAAATACTTGCTTTTGGGTCATTCGCGCTACCCACGAAAGTAAGGCCCTGGCGATTGCTCCGAAAATCCTTTTAGAACCGCAGTCCCATATGTCGGGACTGCGGTTCTAAAGGGGTTAAGGCATGCGCCGTAAAGTGCGCCGCAGCCGAAAAAAAATCGGGTAAGGCACGCTGTAAGGCACCTTTTTATGGCTTAAATGCCTTATCTGGCTAAGGCAAAAACCCTTTTAGAACCGCAGTCCCGTTTTGGGGACAAACCTCTCAAATTTCAAGTAGTTTGTCCCGAAGACGGGACTGCGGTTCTAAAATGCCTTAGACGTGCCTTGCAGCCTTTTTTCACCCTATAGCGCGCGTTTGATACATACCAGGTAACAGGTACTACTGTAGAGAAGTGGACACATACTGCTGTAGGTTAGGTACGGTATATGCATCACATAAGACAAGAGTCGGGCACGATTGGACTGCAAATACAGCAGCACAGCAGTAGGATAAAATGTGCTATGTCTGAGTAGCAGTACGAGTGAATTATTGGTAACATTGTATCAGGAACATCACAATCAACCTCACAGCCTGCATTTTCATAGATATACCCCAGCACAGCTAAATATACTTCAACCACAGTGTGGATGCATGCATGCGTGCGTACACCGGCGGAAAGGGGTATGTACAACGGCAGCACAGCAACAGCGGACTCTACGCCTTCAGCTACCGCGGTACTGTGGTCGAGGGTAAGGTATTCGTCGGTAGTGTATGCTTCGTATTATAAACTGTCCTCTCCACCCAACTCCAGCATAACCAACTTCGTCGTACTCGTATGATACTTATCTTACAATGACTCGGTTTCCCCTGGCGTCATGCTCACGGGCGAACGCCAAACCCAAATCCGGGCACAGAGAAATAAGAGGAAGCAAAAGAGACAGACAAATCGAAACGTTTACTGGGACGAACTGTCTCAAGCGTCAGCAGACAACATGCATACTCCCTTCTCCCGCCGCCCCCCCCCCCCCCCACTATTGGCAACCTACTACGCGATGGGTTCGGGTTCGGGAGCATCCTTTCTGGTGCCGCGCCGAATTCCGCGGTTGTGGCGCAACATGACCGTCAGCTTGAACATATCGTTTAAGATAGTTGTCTGCTGCGCGCCAAACACGTTGTTCACCGCGGAGAACACGCGTTCCATCATCGCCGATGATGGCTGAAAAAGCCACAGCTTGCCGACCAGATCGAACCACAAGGGAAGTTGCTCCTTGTAGCTTGGCCAGAAGCCCCTGGTGGAGATGGAGTAGCTGGGTAGGCTCTTGGCGATTGGGAAGTAGGTGATGAGCTCCAGGGTTGGCCTGACAAAAAACGTCGAGAGCCTGGGGGCTGCCCTTCCCGACTGCCCAGCTTCTTAACGTCCCTCTTCTAACAGCAAGCGACGCTGCAGGGGGTGCTGACGGCGACGCGGATGCAGGCGTAAGGCCGTGGGATGAACCGCTGCCACCGGAGGTACCGGAGGAGCCGCTGCCACGAGAGCTACCAGCAGAGGAAGAGGATCCATCCATTCCAGCAGCAGCTGGCCCAGCACAGCCGTCTTGTGTGGTATCAATTACCTCACGTGGTGGCGGCGGCGCACTAGCTGGGCCATCTTCTTGCGTAGACATGGTACCCAGCGCCGAACGGTATCGTGGTGTCCCCAACCAACCTCAGTCTCTGCAGATGGCTGACCGCTGAACTGGAGCTTTGGGCAGAGCGACCTATGCTATGTGACCCCAAGCCCCGTTTCCGTGGAGTTCGTATCTATCGGCGTTATTTTGGTGCACAAACCGCGCCTTTTTCGAGCGCAGGTACGTTGCCTTACGGGAGTAAGGCACGTAAGGCACGAAAAAGCGTCTAGGGCAGGCCTCTGCTGAGAAAGGGCTCTAAGGCGTTCTTTAAGGCATGACTTACGAAAGTGACCTCGTTTTGGCGACCCAGCGTAAAAAAAAAGAGGAACACACGCACCGAGTTTCAGTAATAAAAATGTATTTTTCAGGGCTTTTTGCGGGTTAGGTCAACCCTCACGGGTCGGGTCGGGTCGGGTCGAGTCAGCTGACCCGACCCGCGATTTGTTTTAGGTGTGTTGACTTGACCCGACCCTACCCGCGAGACGTGGAAAACCTCTTGACCCAGCCCGACCCGACCCGACCCGACCCGACCCGCGCTCAGCGAGTCTCCACGATTTTTTGTCGCTTCTACGATCCTTGCTTTCTTCGTGTTCTTTGGTTTCTTTGCGTGCTTGCTTATCGTGCCACACTTTGTTTCCCGCAAAACGAGGAGGGTAAATCTCGGAAAAGAAGAAGCCTTTGTTGTTCTTTCAGCGGTTTGGCAGACTCTCTTTCGCTTTTTTTCATCGGCTCGTTGAAATTTCTTTTGCACTTTCAGTGATTTGTTCCTCTTGTCTTCATTTGTTTCGTGTGCGTGGGTGTACTCGGAGCACCACACCGCGGGCGAGCCCGGCGCCGTCGCGGGTTTCGGCGGATGCTGGCGGGTAGAGGGGGGGTTGCAAGGAACGCGGTCGCCGTTTTCGTAGCTAGGCGTCGCGTGTGCCTCCAGACACAAGGGAAGCATGAACGGGCTCTGTCTGGCCTCCATCTGAAAAATTAGACTGAGTACGTATGTACGAGCCCATAAGCGTCGTTCGGGATTGTAAGATAAGATTCAAGCGGTGCTTATTTTTGCGACGTAAGCTGAACTATACAGGGAGACGTACGCAGTTTGAGCAACCAACGTTATCGAGCTGGCGAACGAGGGTCACGGTGAGCACCGGACTTCACGCAGGGCGGGCGACGGGGCTCACTGTGATAGAGAGGGAGGAAAGCTTTACCCGGACCGAATCGGTGGCGAGGTGGTCGTGAGAGGGGCGGGCGGCGTACGAGGCTGAGAGAGAAGCTCTGCCGTTCATTTTTTTTTTCGACTGGCGCAAGGTGTTCCAATCAGGCAGAAAATTATTACATGGTAGGGGAGGGGGATTTTTTGTCATTTCTGAAATTTTTGGTTTCATTTTCATTTCATTGTTTTTGCGGTGCTGCTGCTGCTGTGCCGTGCTGTGCTTTCTCTTTCGTTTCGGTCAAACCAGGTATACATATACATACATACAGCATATCAAAAAAAGAAAATAAGTACCGTACCTGGGGTATGTATGTACGTACGTACGGCATGTGACTCTTGGCATTATCAAGTCGCCTGTTTGCAACTACGACAGTCATTGAAAACAATAGAATCATCGACCTTCTGTCCGCTTCGCGTAATTTGAGGTACTTTTCCTTCCTGAGCGCGCGTAGCGGGCGGCGTAGGCCGCCCATGGAGCGAAGCGCCTTGTACTCCATACAGCACAGCAACGATGCTGGCTTTATGGATGGCTCGGCCAATAACGTTACCTTTTTTTTAATGCAAAGCCAGCAGCAATGCTGGCATTATGGATGAGATGGGGACCGTCTCAAGGTTGCCGGCAATGGTCACCGTGCGGCCGCCAGGACTCGGCACGGCTTGATACCCGGTATCCCACTGGTCGTGGCACCCAGCCTCTCTAGCCTTGGGTCAACTGCTCTGCTGCTGCTTCTGCTGCTGCTGTGATGCGTGATGACTACAGTGTATTGCCGCCATTGCAATTTGTCTGCAATTGGTAATGCTTTGTCAGCAGCGCTCAGCGTGACGGCCATGACGCCATAACTTGAGGGGGGATGAGACCCGGTGTTCCACTGGTTGTGCCACCGAGCCTCCCTCCCCATGTGGGAAGGTGGGGCGCTCTGAATCGCGAGACCTTCATTGCAGTCAAACTCGTACCAGCATTTAGTATGAAGGATAACAGATCCGCAATCGTGTCGCTGAGGATATATATCTCTAGTGTCAGCTTTGCTCCTGCACCTCCGCCTCCGAGGCATCATTGCCGCCACAGCACCCAAACCTAAAGTTTCATTGCCGCGCGGGGTCTGGGCGTGCACCTCAACACGTCCCACCATCTTTCAAAGGCGCCCTTCGGCGTGCGGCTGAAGATAAAATCCTCGGCACCACCGATTGTGCACCTCTAATGCCGTGGGACGGCGTGGACCTCGGCTGCTGGTGGAAAGTACAGTTCAACGGCACCACGACGGGGCCTGGCGCAGCGCGCCGTGTCGCAGGTTCTGTGACGTTCGCAATCCATCCTCTAAAAGAAGGGGGAGTCCGTGAGCTGATGCCTCTGGAGAGCGACGGGTTCGCAGCCGAACCTAATCGAGCGGGAGGCAGTACACAAAAATCTGGATCGGCTACATTTGGCTAAGTTCTTAGGTATTATTACGTTGGTATTATAGTTTGTTGCTGGTGGCTGCAGGGGACTGTCTCCGTGTACCAATCCCGGCACTCGCTGACATGGATCGAGAAGTCGAGGGCAGGGACGCCCTTTCGGAGTGTCCGGCATGAATAAGATAGTACCATACTAGAAGTATATTCAATACCTTCGGTCGATAAGAAACCTGATACACGAAAGTGAGCTGGCCTTGAGCAACGAATACGAGTCTGAGGCTCGCTCAAAATAGGAGTTGCTTGCCTATACTCTCGTACAGCAGGCTGCACTGCACTTATTTCCGTTGTTGGGACAAAACACTTAGAATCCGAGTCATGTTCAGGTTTCGGTACGCAGTACTAAAAGCAAAAAGAAGGAGTACACGTATTCGATGTGCATATATCTATATATAATATATTATACAAGGCGCTTCGCTCCGCGGGCGGCCTACGCCGCCCGCTACGCTCGCTCAGGAAGGAAGAAAGTACGTCAAATTATGCGAAGTGACAGAGGTCCACGATTGAGTTTAGGTCGTAATTGCAAACCGGCGACTTGATAATGCCAAGAGTCCCGCCGCCATGCTTCAGGAAAAAACAGCTCCGACGCCAGCTCGGATGCCACATATACGCTTCGCGTCGCGGATGTCGTACGTACGTACATACCCCAGGTAGGATACTGCTGTCTGTATTATTTTCTTCTTTTGATATGCTCTACTGTCTATGTCTGTACTCGTATGTGCGAAGAAAGCGAAAGCACAGCACGGCACAGCAGAAAAAACAATGAAAATGAAACCGAAAATTCGGAAAGAAAAAAAAAAACCCATCCACCCTCGTGCAACAATGTTCTGCCTGATTGGAACACCTTACACCCGGTCAAAAAGAAGAAAAGAAAAAAATCGCACAGAAGAGCTTCTCTCTCAGCCTCGTACGCCGCCCGCCCCTCTCGCGACCACCTCGCCACCGATTCGGTCCGGGTAAAGCTTTTATCACTCTCTGCCACAATCAGCCCCGTCGCCCGCCTCGCGTGAAGCCCGGTGCTCACCGTGGCCGTCGTTCGCCAGCTCGATAACGTTGGTTTTCAAACTGCACACCTCCCTCTTTCAACTTCAGCGTGGTCGCAAAAATAAGCGCCGCTTGAATATTATCTTGCCCTCCCGAACGACCCTTATAACTCGTACATACTCTATCAACAACCATAAATGGAAGCCAGACAAAGCCCGTTCATGCATCCCTCGTGTCTCGAGGCACACGCGACGCCTAGGCACGAAAGCGGCGACCGCGCTCCTCGCAACCCCCCCTCTACCCGCCAGCACCCGCTGGCACCCGCGACGGTGCCGGGTCCTCCCGCGATGCCGTGCTCGGAGAACACGCACGCACACGAAACATGCCCACATTAGGGAGTTCCATATATTGGTGTGGGATTATAAGAACGGGATATTTAGGCGGATCATCTGCGGGACAAACGGGATATTTATTGTGCCGGCAATGTGGTGGATAATCACGTGCATGCTTCGCCATCGGCTGTCACTCGACAGCTCGGATATATAGTATGCAAGAGGAGTTCCGTGTTTTTGTCTGGAGTCAACCACGCGTTCCCGTGCTAGCTGCGTCTATACCTTTAGAGATCAATCAGCACACTAGTAAACCGGTGATCTTCTATTGGCAAGCGTAGCCCAGGCCAACCTAGAGAGGTGGGAACCTTCCGACATGGCTGGTTCATATGGCATGTCTAGTCAGGAAGCAAGCGTGGCAAGTAAGAAGATGCTGAATATGCAAGAGAAGATCGAGGTCCTGGAAAGGATGATAGAGGAGCAGAGGCTGGGCGCCGAGAGGGACGCGCCGCGAGAAGGAACGGAGGGGGGGGGGGGGGTGGGGGGGCGAGAGAAGCAGCTGCGAGGGAACAAGCAGCGTCGACGGTGCCGACACCTGGGCTGGGAGCCCATTCAGGCATGTCACCAACTACTTATTTCTACCGCCCTAGTTTAACCCAGTCGAGACCCCCAAAGTCCGATAACATAGAAGCCCACTTTAGTACGTGGCACAGTAAGTTTGAAGGGTACCCGTCATCTCTAGGGTGCCTTCATGTATCAACACCTCAAAGCCAGTTGTGGTAGGTGACATGAGGGTGTCGCAGGAGGATTTAGCATCCAGGCACTCTCCTCAAGAGATCAGAGATGCGCGACTAGTTCACGGTGTGATGATGGAATCGATGACGGGATACGTGATGGCCGAATTCAGAATGCAGGAGGCAATGCCGCCGAGTGGTGCTTGGGAGAACTGGAAGACTATTTCATGCCAAGGACGATAGCTGTCACGTATAGGCTACAGCGAGAGTTCAAGACCATCGGAATGGCCGAGAACGAAAACCCCCTGCTGTTCCTAGGTAGGGTAGATAAGGCAGCGAATGAGCTGGCTATGTTAGGCTGTGGCAAGAGTGTGGAAGAAGTGAACCGCCAAATAGTAACTTCTTGCCACTGCCTAACATAGCCAGCTCATTCGCTGCCTTATCTACCCTACCTAGGAACAGCAGGGGGTTTTCGTTCTCGGCCATTCTGAAGGTCTTGAACTCTTGTTGTAGCCTATACGTGACAGCTATCGTCCTTGGCATGTAATAGTCTTCCAGTTTTTTCCAAGCATCACTCGGCGGCATTGCCTCCTGCATTCTGAATTCGGCCATCACGTATCCCGTCATCGATTCCATCATCAAACCGTAAACTAGTCGCGCATCTCTGATCTCTTGAGGAGAGTGCCTGGATGCTAAATCCTCCTGCGACACCCTCACGTCACCTACCATAACTGGCTCTGAGGTGTTTAATACATGAAGGCACCCTAGAGATGACGGGTACCCTTCAAACTTACTGTGCCACGTACTAAAGTGGGCTTCTATGTTTTCGAACTTTGGGGGTCTCGACTGGGTTAAACTAGGGCGGTAGAAATAAGTAGTTGGTGACATGCCTGAATGGGCTCCCAGCCCAGGTGTCGGCACCGTCGACGCTGCTTGTTCCCTCGCAGCTGCTTCTCTCGCCCCCCCACCGCCCCCCCCCTCCGTTCCTTCTCGCGGCGCGTCCCTCTCGGCGCCCAGCCTCTGCTCCTCTATCATCCTTTCCAGGACCTCGATCTTCTCTTGCAAATTCAGCATCTTCTTACTTGCCACGCTTGCTTCCTGACTAGACATGCCATATGAACCAGCCATGTCAGAAGGTTCCCACCTCTTCATCACTACCTCGTAGAACGCTTGCAACTTTTCCGGGACCAATCTATTTCGACCGGATTCAAGCAGCGCTTCCTCTCTGCCTCTCGGAGGTCCTTCGCGTTGCGCGCGTAGCAAAAGGCGAGCCCGCCAGCGCCCGTTTCACCACTGGGCGAGATGATAGCATTTTTCGTGTTTTGAAACACATACCGACGTCGTCACTTTTTTGCATACTTGCGCCGACAGCAGGCCATTGGGCAGCCCCTCCCCGGGTTAGTTGGGTGCAGGTTAAAGAAGGCGGGCACGGTAGGAAGCAAAGACGAAGATTTACCTCGCGTCGAGAAAAGGCCCTTGAAGCGCGCAGAGGACTCGGAATTCATGTGTTTTGTCAAGACTCTCAAGTGGGTATGTATCATACCTGGTACATACCTGGTATAATTTACAAGGTTTTGTGGCTGACGCCGCGCGCATCATTGAAGCGAGTCCAAGGCATTGGCAGCAATGATAGCGCCTGAAAGCTGATAGCGCCGGACGGGAAGCGTTGTAATTTTTACATCAACGCATTAAGACGGCAATTCGCTGGTTCGGTTGAAAAACACGAAAAATCGCGCGCAACACCGCACATAAACATGACCCGGAAGAACGCGATGCCTTCACGAAGACAGCGCGCCAAAAAAACTATCGGTAGTCAAATTAATCTACAAATAACATCCAAGCCGCCAAAAGCCCACACTCCGACAAACCCCCATTATATTCTACACACCATATAACTCAACGATTGCTCGGAAATACTAACAACATCTCCAAGAGGACACGACAGGTCATAAACACATTGCCAGTGTCCCTATGCCCCACGATATCAACGCACGTCAAATCTCGTTCAATGATTCATGAAACCAATGCTGTTCCAAGATCAAAGCCCACGACACTCAACGCATATGGAATTATTACCCACGCCGACACTGCCCGAAGCCCACAACAGCAGTCATTAGCTACAATTTCTCGGATAGATTACGATATGCCTCCAAAAGCGTACACATAAAACTCCAATAATTTCAACTCATCGGAGCCCACAATGATCAACTAAACGGTATGCCTCCTAGAGCGCACGCGCAGCACTCCATGCACTACATTCGCACGGCGCCAGTGTCCTACGTTTTTCCAGTACCAGACCAAGGTGCCAACAGGGTATGGTGTCTGTGTCCTAAGTTTTTCCAGTGGCAGTCTGCAGTACAAACTGCCAACGCCAACAGGGGAGTCCATCGTACCACAACCCTACCCGAACAACAACACTGTCATATAGCATAAATGTTCCACGCTAAAACGTACCACGTAGTAGTTTGGTGTCAGGGAAGGCATGTCAAGGCAAATGTGCCGTCTGTCAAGCGGTGAAAGTGGTATTTCCCGACATAATTGGTACCAACAGGGGAGTCGATCATGAAGGGGAGCAACATATTACAACATTTTTTTATTTTTTCATTTATTTTTGCTCATCCCCTTCATTATCTTCGCACATCTTCTTCTCTCTCTCCTTCCAACTCGTAACTCAGATCCGGGGTCACATAGGAGGTTCTTCCCGCTCCCTTCCCGCGACGGTGCGTGCCTTCATTTTTATCGCGAGAAGATTTCAGCCTTTTCTTCCCTCGTCGAAACAACAATAACAACACTGAACTATAAGATGATGAAGCACCACCGTTTAAGGCCAGAAGTCTCTCCAACCTACTGTACGTGGTATGCTATTATGAGAGTATACAAGGTTGCCCTCGGGGAGGTGCCCAGGGGAGTGGCGCAAGAACGAAATAATACTCGTATGCTATACCTGCACACCTGTTTAGAAACTATCTGCATCCACCCATCAATAATGTGAAGAAGACACATATTTTTGACGACAGAGTCTACACTGCTGCTTGTGGAAATAGTGTGGGATCATTACTACTACAATAATATATATGAGAGGGTATCCCGGTAAGTGGATATTGATCCTGAACAAATGGCTTGCGGCGATCAATTTATTGCTTGCGGCGTAAGCGTAAGCACAAAAAGTTGCGTGAGGTCGAGGTTATGACATACCAGGTACCAGTAATACTTTGTGACATGCTGTGAAATCCCGCACACACAAGAAAAAAATCCCGCAAAATTATGTTTCTTGGCGCTCAGGGTAAAATAAAAAGGTTACACAGATACAGCAGTAGAACTTGCTCGAGAACGATTCGTAGTCCGAGTACTACTGTAGAGTATTGGGGTACCGGCGGTCAAAATACTGCGAGTATTGAGAAGGCCCAACTACTGAGAGTGTACTGAGTATGAGCAGTACGGAACCCCGAGAGCACAGGCAAATATGTACCAAAAGCCAAAAGGTTCCTGCATTATGATCGGTCTGGGCTATTCGCCATCTGGGGCGCGGCCATATTCGGAAGCATATTTCGGAATCAATCCGAATAAGTTCCGAATTGTCTCGAAAATCAGGTTGGCAAAGCATTGCCACCCACTCAGCACGTGCTAGCGCGCCCTAGAGAGCGCGCAACGGCGCCCCATGCATTCCAAACTGTAGTGTGGACTCACCCCGAGGTATGCGCGCAAAAATGAACTCAATCGGCCACGAGCAGCGCTCGCACGAAGCATATAAAAAAGTGTTCTTTTTCTGGGCTCCGAAAAGAGCTCAAAGGGTAATATTTCTGCAAGATGAATCTCATTTCGACGGATTTGAGCTCAACTCCAACTCCTCGGACACGGGATGGAGAAGAACTTCTGCACGAAGTAGAGAGAACGCGCGACAGCGCCGCACGCATACCAAAGTATAGGGTGTGTACAGACCGTGCCGTTGGCGCAAAGACGGGCTTGATCAGCCGCGAGCAGCGCTCACACGAAGCTTGTAAAAAAGTGTATATTTTTTGTTGGCCACCGAAAATTGACGCAAACGGTGCAAGATGAAGGTCGTTTCGACGGGTTCGAGCTCAACTCCAACTCCTGGTACACGCGACGGAGAAGAACTGCAGCACGAAGTCGGGAGAACGCGCGACAGCGCTGCACGCATGCCAAAGTGTAGGGTGTGTACACACCTTGCCGTTGGCGCAAAGACGGGCTTGATCGGCCGCGAGCAGCTCTCACCCGAAGCATCTCAAAACGGATACCACAGTCAAGTCGAGGCTCACCGAGGACCAGTAGACGATGGAGCGGATTTGCATTGTTTGATTATTAATATTAATAGTAGTACTACCTCTGTATATATAAAAGCATACGATCGCTGCATTAGAGCATATACGTACATTATATACGTAATACGATAGCGTATTGAACAGTTTGTTCATCAGAGTAATGTACTGCTGTTTGTGTAGGAGGCTATTGTTGTCTTCACTTTAAATCGTCCTTTCTACCCAGCTTCATCAGTACACCCAGTGTCCGTCCTGATTCCTTATCCTAGAGTGATACTGATTCTGTGGTCACAGACTGTGAGACAGAGGAAGACCGAAAACATGAAAAATAAATCGCAAATTCAAGTGTCAAGCAAGTGAAGTGCCAGCGTACCGGGTACGAGAACACAACAACACAAGCAAGACCGGAAACATACGAACAAAGACAACAAACCAGAAAGCGAAAATCTGAATGAAAAACAAAAAACAAAACAGAATACAAACGACGCAAGGACTTCAAAAAAGCTGCTAGACGGAAAGCATACGTACTCAGGAAGGGCAGGTATCTGCTGCGCGGACGAAGCAACACGAAAGAGAGGGAGACACAGGCAAAAAGCCTGGAAGAGCTAGTCGAACCGATACCTAGTCGAACCGATACCTAGCCACCCGATCTATTATTTCGTTTCTGCATTCATCGACAGCTGTATCAGTACAGCTGCCCCTCCCCCCCCCGTTGTCGCCGTTCTGGGCGTCCTCTGCTGCGTGGCGCAGCCGGCTTTTCTGTGCTTCGTCCCTGTGCCACCTCGCCATGAAACAGTCCGCCGCTTCGACGACCCCCCGGTACCACTTCCCGCTCTTCTTAGCCGCCCTAGGCCATAACAACGTCTCTACTCCGAACAGCAGAGAAGAGCTTTCCGTGGACTCCTCGGTGGTATGAAAAACCCTGAGGTCGTCTGCTGGACATTGGGCCCAGTTCTTTTCCGGTCGGTCTCGTCCTGGGTTCTCCCCACCAGCCATCGTCCCAAACATCACCCGGCGGGTCAGCCGTTCATTGCTCGTCCGCTGTACGCCCCCCCCAAAGAGGAGACGTCGTTTGCGGATGGTCGTTTCAACGCTCTCGCATTGTGCCTTTTTGAGGGCCTTGGCGTACGACATGAGGTGGTCAGTGCGTTGCCGGCGCTGGAAGCCAATGATCCGTAGGAGGAGTTTGTGGTGTGCCGTTCTGAGCTCAGCGAAGTGCTCCTGACCAAGAGTCCACGTGACGCACCCGTACAGCAGGGTCTCCATCACCTCGGCCTCTAGCATGCGCACTTTTAGGGTGAACGAGGCATCCTCCATATCAAACAGTTCCCGTTTGAACCGATTGTAGCATGCCCATGCGAGTCGGATCCGTCGTATGCTCTCTGGCATAATGTCAGCGCTTGCGACGACAAGACAAAAAAACTGCATCGACTGCCTGTTTCTCTTTGCCGCTGCTTTGATGACGAGCGGTGAGGTCCGGGGTGCCTGCTTCGGTGCCCGCAGCAGCATGGTCCCCGTTTTCTTTTCGGATACGGTGAGGCCTGCTGCTTCGAAAACGGTCACAATGACGGTCATCATCTTCGCAAGGCCTTCCGCCGACTTGGACACAATGCCTGCATCGTCCGCGTACAGCATACCCCACACTGCCCTCCGTACGTAAGTTAGTGGGTCAACCTTCGCCCCGTCCTCGCCCAGGTCCTCCTCGAGGTGCTCCAAGTCCCTCAAAATGTCTGGGTCTTCGCTGAAGCGTATCAGCACAGCATGTGTCACAGCAGCGAAGAAAACATTGAACAGAAGTGGTGACAAGACACATCCTTGCCGCAGCCCCTGAGTGACGTCGAACCATTTCGAGTGCTGGCCGTCATCCGTACGCACGCGGGCTCGCATGCCTTCGTGGAACTGGCAGATAACGGTGAGCATCTTCTCTGGTACGCGGAAGCGTGCGAGCACCACCCACAGTAGCTCACGGTCGACGGGGTCATATGCTTTCTGCAGGTCGATGAAGCACATGTACAGGGGGATTTTCTAGCTCGTCCGAATTCTTGCAGTCGACGCTCAACGAACAGCCTGTCGACCGTTGATCGTGCTGGGCGAAAGCCGCACTGTTCCTCGGGGAGTATCCCTTTGGCCTCGCAGTAGTTACTGAGGCGGGACGCGACCATTTTCAGCAAAACTTTGCCTGAATGGGCAACAAGCGAAATCCCTCGGTAATTGTTGCAATCAGAGCGATCCTTCTTTTTATGGAGGACCTTAATGGTCGCATCTTTCCATTGCTGGGGAGCGTCACCCGTTCTCCACACGTTGACAAGTAAGTTGTGAAAGTACCGGATGAGCTCGGGGTGGTCGATTTTCAGTATCTCGGCCGGAAGGGAGTCTGGTCCCACCGCTTTCCAGTTTGGCATAGTCCGAATTACCGCCGTCATATCATCCATAGTCGGTTCGTCTCCAAGCGATGGAGCCAACGGCCGTTGTGGAAATAGGGCGCTGATGGTTGGGTCAAGCTTAGACGATTCCGTGGTCAGGAGGGTGCCGCAAAACCTCGTCCACCGTTTAAGAATGCGCACCTTGTCCCTTACCAGGTAGTAGCGTGCCATCCTCGTCCCGGATGAACTGTTGGCTTCTCGCCTTTCGATCGTCCAACCGCCTTCAAGTGTTTGTAGAAACCCCGCTGGTCGTTGTCGGCGAGCAGTCTCTATGTTTCAGCGAGGTACTCTTCGAAGTAGGCGTGCAACGCTGCGTCAATCGCCCTTTGTAGATTCGCGCACGCCGTCCTCAGCGTCTTCTACGCGGTCCGTTTTGATGCGCATGACTCGTCGGGCATCCTCCCTCACATCCCATGCTAGTTGTATGGCGGCTGAGGTTTCCGCGGTCTCGCACCACCCGGGTTTGTGTGAGTGCCGTGGTGAGGGGGGTACGGCTTTCGCTACTGCATCAAGAATAGCATCAGCTAAGGATTCACCCATCTCAGAGATACTGTTCGGTTGCGAGGGAAGGAAGGGAAGCTTTGAAAGGATCCACGCCACGACTTGCTGCCTGCAGTCTCCGTCGGATCGAAACATCTGCCGGTCGAAAGGCTGAATGTTGTTTTTCGTTCGTACGTGTCTGTCGGGTGCGAAACGACCGCTGAGGCGGACCACCGCATATACGATATTATGGTCTGAATCCGCCTTGGCTGGGGGCGGAGGCTGGGGGTGGACCTTAACACCATGCACGCGAGATCGGTGTGCTTGGCGGGTTAGAATGTAGTCAATCCGTTTTTGGTCGTTGCGGCTGCTGATGCCGTTGAACGTATGGGGTATTCCAGCCTTGCGAGCGCTAAAAAACGTGTTCGTGAATGCGAGCCTATTGTCTGAGGTGAATGCCAGCAGGCGTTTGCCGTTACTTTTGAGCTCGTCACGTCCGTACGCTCCAAGCACCCTACCGTCGCCGCACCCTTCCATCCTCTTTCCAGTCCGTGCGTTTGCGTCTACCAGTACGAACAGGCATTCCTTCGTTGGAATCTGCCCAACCATGTACCCCATTTTTTTTTTCAAAACTCCTCTTTCATCTGTGTGTTGAGGTTGGCTCCGTTGGGGCATAGGCAACAACTAGGTTGACCGCAACGCTTTCACCAGTCAGCTCGAAGCGCGTAGACATAAGGCGTTCGTCAATTAACTGGTGGGTAAAAACATACTTACGGCATGTCGTTTCCTTCGCTGCCAAACCAACTCCGAATAGTCCTTGCCTGCAATCCGTTTCTTCTTGCCCAGAGCAGAAAACCCGGTATCCTGCTGCAGAAAATTCGGTTTTCCTAGGTCTCCTTGTTTCCTGCAGGCCGACGAAGTCACAGCCCAGGTGTCAGGCCTTCGCCAGCATACACTCGGCATGCCCGTACCCGTTCCTCCCTTTCACAGCCAGGGTACGCACATTGTAGGTCGCTACCGTCACGAGTGCCGCCTTCTGTCTCGCTCGAGCCTCGCGTGCTGCAAACTTTGCTAGCCGACGCGTGGTCCGACCCCTCCGTCTTTTTGCTATTTTTCTCCTTATTTTTCCTTGTATCACGATGTAGGCTCTCTGTTTTCTAGCCCGGTGTGTGCCTTCGTTTCCAATGGCTGGGTTCAGCCGTCCCAGCCCATCCCAACCCCGACACTCTCGTCCTCGCTGTCGGGGTGTTTGCTTACCCAGGCAATGCCCAGCCCCCCATGCTGTACCCAATACGCTCTCCGCTGTGGCGATGCTCCTCCTCTGCTGTTGGAACGAACTCCTCGGCGTTGGGGTTGAAAATAAAACCCATCGCCACCACCCCGCGCCGTCAGTAGTTCACCTCCCAGACCGCACAGGGTTCCTCTCTACCGATGCTGGGGCTCGTATGACCACCAGTAGACCGTCGTAGGTTCCGATGGACTCCGGCCCACCCCGAGTTCGGGGCAGGCCGAAGCGAGAGATACGCATTATTATGAATAGCTTGTTATAAATAGTGAGCTTAGGATGTGGCACAAACACCAAAGAAAACGTGCCGCGTCGACTACGCTGCTGAAAGGGCGCAGTAGGCCCGCGACCCATCGCGAACGGGGCAGTAGGCCCGCGACCTATCGCGGACGGGGCATGCATGTGCATAGCCTTTTTCCCTCGCACACAGACGCCGCGCCTGCACGATGCATCTTGTTGTTGTGGTTTGTTCTTCGTTTTGCGGCCAACCCAAAATGGGCAAATTCAAGAGAAGGTGCAAGACCCTGTCGTCCTACACGCAAAGAGAGTATTATTTTAGGCGTACATACGCCCAACATGGTGATCATATTTGTACCAGGACCCACGCAGCATCTTTCCCCCGAGAGCGAGAAGACCGAGACGGGCCATATGACACTGCCCGCGTCCCGCTGCCGCCTAGTTTCTCAGGGAAGCTGCGTTTTTCTTGACACGACGCGATATATTTGCAACAAAGAGAGAGACCCACCTTGCACAGTATATACCACACCTTCGGGAGTGCAGACGCTTGCGTTTTTTTGTGGTGAGAGGGCATGCTGGTACCTGGTGTTTCATACTAGTACCACCAAAGTCATCTTTCTATTCTACCTACGAATCTTTTGTATATATGTGTTGGAGCCCAATGATAAGTGATTCAAGATCGTCCACCCACCAGCGAGCAGCACCCCCCAAATCATCCGGTTCGATATTCCCGACCGTCCACGCAGCCGTCTCCGCTGATCATGGCCACGGCCGTCGACCTTGCTGCGTGTGAACTGCAGCAGGGTGATTGCCACACGGCCTTTTGCCAAAAACACGTGAACACACCCTCCTCACGTTTTGTCCCAAAATCTTGGTTCGTCTTTGGGAATGCAGTACGAAGTATGTTATCATTGCACGCATGATGTGCATTATTCTCTCTTATTGCTTGAGACTACGTAAAGTATCCTGAATTCACACCCCAGGACAAAAACGTCATTTTTTAAACATTCAAAATACATGCCAGTTTGAATTTTAAATGCGCCATGCGCCGGGCAAAACCTCCAACAAAACTCGAGCAACGAGTGCCACACCAGTACGTACTCGCCTCTCGGCTTTGGGAGATAGAGGATGGTTTGACACCTAACGTACTTGTGTGGCACTCATTGCACGGGTTTTGTTGGAGGTTTTGCCGCCGTATGGTGGACAATTATAAAGCATTTAAAATTCAAACTGGCGTGTATTTTGAATGTTTAAAAAATGACGTTTTTGTCCTGGGGTGTGAATTCAGGATACTTTACGTAGTCTCAAGCAATAAGAGAGAATAATGCACATCATGCGTGCAATGATAACATACTTCGTACTGCATTCCCAAAGACGAACCAAGATTTTGGGACAAAACGTGAGGAGGGTTTGTTCACGTGTTTTTGGCAAAAGGCCGTGTGGCAATCACCCTGCTGCAGTTCACACGCAGCAAGGTCGACGGCCGTGGCCATGATCAGCGGAGACGGCTGCGTGGACGGTCGGGGATAACGAACAGGATGATTTGGGGGGTGCTGCTCGCTGGTGGGTGGACGATCTTGAATCACTTATCATTGGGCTCCAACACATATACACAAAAGATTCGTAGGTAGAATATAAGATGACTTTGGTGGTACTAGTATGAAACACCAGGTACCAGCATGCCCTCTCACCACAAAAAAACGCAAGCGTCTGCACTCCCGAAGGTGTGGTATATACTGTGCAAGGTGGGTCTCTCTCTTTGTTGCAAATATATCGCGTCGTGTCAAGAAAAACGCAGCTTCCCTGAGAAACTAGGCGGCAGCAGGACGCGGGCAGTGTCATATGGCCCGTCTCGGTCTTCTCGCTCTCGGGGGAAAGATGCTGCGTGGGTCCTGGTACAAATATGATCACCGTGTTGGGCGTACGTACGCCTACAATAATACTCTCTTTGCGTGTAGGACGACAGGGTCTTGCACCTTCTCTTGAATTTGCCCATTTTGGGTTGGCCGGAAAACGAAGAACAAACCACAACAAGATGCATCGTGCAGGCGCTACGTCTGTGTGCAGGGGAAAAAGGCTATGCACATGCATGCCCCGTTCGCGATGGGTCGCGGGCCTACTGCGCCCTTTCAGCAGCGTAGTCGACGCGGCACGTTTTCTTTGGTGTTTGTGCCACATCCTCAGCTCACTATTTATAACAAGCTATTATTAATAATAACACACATATACACAAACAGCAGCACATTACTCTGATGAACAAACTGTTTAATACGCTCTCGTATTACGTATATAATGTACGTATATGCTCTAATGCAGCGATCGTAAGCTTTTATATATACCTGGTACAGCAGTAGTACTACTATTAATATTAATAATCAAACAATGCAAATCCGCTCCATCGTCTACTGGTCCTCGGTGAGCCTCTACTTGACCGTGGTATCGGTTTTGAGATGCTTCGTGTGAGAGCTGCTCGCGGCCGATCAAGCCCGTCTTTGCGCCAACGGCAAGGTGTGTACACACCCTACACTTTGGCATGCGTGCAGCGCTGTCGCGCGTTCTCCCGACTTCGTGCTGCAGTTCTTCTCCGTCGCGTGTACCAGGAGTTGGACTTAAGCTCAAAAACCCGTCCAAACGACGTTCTTGTTGCAGAATCATTACATTTCGCGACACTTTCGCGTACCCAGAAAATATACACTTTTTTACAAGCTTTGTGTGAGCGCTGCTCGCGGCCGATCAAGCCCGTCTTTGCGCCAGCGGCATGGTGTGCTCACACCCTACACTTTGGTATGCGTGCGGCGCTGTTGCACACTCTACTTCGTGCAGCAGTTCTTCTCGGTCCCGTGTCCGAGGAGTTGGAGTTGAACTCAAATCCGTCGAAACGAGATTCATCTTGCAGAATTATTGCCCTTTGAGCTCTTTTCGGAGCCCAGAAAAAAACACATTTTTTAGATGCTTCGTGCGAGCGCTGCTCGGGGCCGATTGAGTTCATTTTTGCGCGCATACCTCGGGGTGAGTCCACACTACAGTTTGGAATGCATGGGGCGCCGTTGCGCGCTCGCTAGGTCGCGCTAGCACGTGCTGAGTGGGTGGCAATGCTTTGTCAACCTGATTTTCGAGACAATTCGGAACTTATTCGGATTAATTCCGAACTATGCTTCTGAATATGGCCGCGCCCCAGATGGCGAATAGCCCAGACCGGTCATAGTGCAGGAACCTTGAAGTGAACCCAGCGAAATATTTTTGGTCCAACTCACACTCGTGGGACCATTTGTGAGTTTTTGTGCCGAACAATAGGCCTGGGAATTGTCGACACGGTGCTGTGAAGATTAAGGCCGAGGTAAGGGTAAGGGTACGGGACGCATGTGTATCTGGCAGCTTGGGAAGCAGTGCTTCGCTTCTTCTGATATAGATCTTCTTTATTGATGACTAGAGCTGAGGAGGTGCTCTGGTAGAGAAGTGAGAGGTAGGGGGGGGGGGGACACGACGCTCAGATATACTCGTCCCACCCCACGCTACGAGCTCTCCTAAATTCCTCTTATCTAACGTACTCCTAAATAACTTTCCTATGGTTACCGATTGTTCTTCTGCCAATATAAGAACTTATCACTTTATGGTCCTATCTGCGTTAAGGAGCATTACTCTTGTCTAACGGGCTATCCGCCCTAGAGAACATTCCTGCAAGACCGTTACTCTCAACTAACGGAATATCCGCCGGGTTAATCCATTCTTTGGATTATTCTCGTATTCCTCAGGCTACGAACTGCAGACTATATTATCTATATCTATAGCCCATAAGTACTCCACTCATATCACATTAGCCCACCCTGAATAGTCGTATATGCAGACCACAAGATGGTCGAAGGATGATGACAAAGTTCATCGCAAAAGACCAGGAAAAGGTGGTCGAAGATGCGGCTATTCGAAACAAAAGAAATGAGGCTATAGATTCCCCCACACCTCGTAATAAGACCCAAACACTGCGAAGAGGTGTTTAATTAGAACAACCACTAAAAGGTATAGACCAAAGGAGAGGAAGAAATAACTCAAAGCGGAAGCGAAAGCAAAAAAGGCAAAGCGAAAACCGAAGAAAGAAGAAAGAAAACAATAGACAAAACAAAAAGCCGAAGCGAAGGCAGAAGAAGAAAACTAAGGCCGAAGTGCAGGCGAAAGAAGGGCGCACAGACGTATTACTGGGGCCATTGTGTGGGGCACAAAAAGGTGCGAACGGGGGTTGGTCCTGCCGACGACGCCAGATGTGAAGATAAGGCCGAGGTAAGGGTAAGGGTAAGGGACGCAGGTATATCTGGCAGCTTGGTAAGCTGTGCTTCGCTTCTTGTGATATAGATCTTCTTTATTGATGACTAGAGCTCAGGAGGTGCTCTGGCAGAGAAGTGAGAGGTAGGGGGGGGGGGGACTCGACGCTCAGATATACTCGTCCCACCCCACGCTACGAGCTCTCCTAAATTCCTCTTATCTAACGTACTCCTAAATAACTTTCCTATGGTTACCGATTGTTCTTCTGCCAATATAAGAACTTCTCACTTTATGGTCCTATCTGCGTTAAGGAGCATTACTCTTGTCTAACGGGCTATCCGCCCTAGAGAACATTCCTGAAGGACGGTTACTCTCAACTAACGGAATATCCGCCGGGTTAATCCATTCTTTGGATTATTCTCGTATTCCTCAGGCTACGAAACTGCAGACTATATTATCTATATCTATAGCCCATAAGTACTCCACTCATATCACAGTGCACAGACGGTCGAAGTATACGTCATACCCAAGTATACTGAGCATATGAAGAGTGTTTCGGTACTGGGAGTATTCACAGTGCGAACACTACAGTGTACCAACGGACGAAATACTGCTAATTCTTGCAGCACCAGCAGTGCCGAACCCCGAGGTACTTGAAGCACAACAGGGAGTATCCACAGCAGCAGTGGCGAATCCCGAATTAATGCGAGCCCGAAAGTATCCGCAGAGTAGTATCCTCAGCGGTAGTACATAACCTCAAAATACTACGAGTACTCGCAATATCTGCTGCAGTAAAAATCCGAGTGAAAAAGTACTTGAAGTATTTTCTCGATCACAATTTGCTTTATTCCCAAGTATTGGGAGCAACTGTGAAAGGTTGATATATGATTGCTCGCCAAACGTAAGCGCCCCCAAAGTCCGTGGCCTTGCGTAAACACACGCATCTTGTATAGTATCGTACCTGGTACGTATAAATAGTTGTTCAGAAAAGCAAGGTGGATGTAGTGGTAGAAAATGGGTTAAAAGTTGGAAATAAAAAAAGCGAGGATCGTGCGAATCGAACCTCGGTAGCTACTATATTATCAAGCGCAGCTTGTCACGTACGCTACAGCAGTACTCATACGACTGGCACCATGTGTTTTTTACACAATCTAAAACACACTGCAGGATATCTATACTTCGGAGTACAGGTACAACTGCATGTACAGCAGTACTGCTGTAAAATGACATGTGATGTGATACCGCAGCAGAAGATACGCGTCTTCGACAAAGGAATCTATTAGTAGGATCGGTCAGCAGTGTAGGACGCACAGCAAGTCAGTAACTGTACCTAAGTATTTTTTGTACGAATGCTGCTGTACACGATGCTTGTGCGAACGATTTGTTGTACGGGACTCGACGAACGTACACCGTCCGGGTATGATCGGTACGGAGCAAAAATGCCGATCACACACTGCAGTAGGTACGTGCATAGGCCAATGCCGATGGCAACAACAAGCACTTCTGTAGTGCTGGGAGTACCGCGCGGATCTGCCACATGCGCATAGTACGCTGCCTGCTGCTGCGGTTGGCGCACTGTGCTGAGCACAGCTAGAGCAGTCGAAATTTGGATCACCCGCAGCAATACGCAGAAGAAGCAGCAGGGAGAGAGGTGACGATGATACAGGTACGAAGTCAGCCTGGGTATGTGCGTATGAAAAAATCTGGTACCTGGTGAGGCAGACGATGGAATACGGGCAGCAGGCCTCGATAAACACAACCAGCCACAACAATACTTCGCTTATCGGTGTGTTGCACACGCACGGCGTGTGGGCGGCAACGTTGTAACGATTGGATTTGTGCATTTTATCTGCTGTGTACCTGGTATATGTCCGGACGGTGTGCTCACAGCTCATGAGGGCCTAGGGAAGAAAACAGACAGCATTATACCGGTACGTACGTACAAAATAAGGCATCTCGTACTGAAACAAGGGAAACCGTCTTATCCACTCCCGCCGGGGGAAAAAATTTAGCGCCCGCCACGCGCTCCAGAGTGCAAGGATCGCGCTGAGACCTCGACCAATGTGTCCGGCCGGGATCCCCGTGTCTGAGTGCTTAGCGGTTTGCCGAAAAGTGCTCGTACGAAGAGAAAAGTTGGCAAAAGTACGAAAATTTGACAAACATACGTATACATACAAGGCTCCCCTTCGGGGAGTGGGGCGTTCCCCTCGTGGTGACGCAAGCTGGCATGCCGGAGATCAATGGTTGTGTTACCAGCGAATGCGAGTTTCTACTCTCGACCGTGATAAAATGTTCAGACACCTTTCGAAATTGATGTGTAACTCGTATCTTCGCCCGACCGCGGTCATCTCCGAAAACACCGCAGTGAAATAACATCACACATCAGAGCCACCTAGAGAGCTTTATCTTTTATTGCAAACAACAGTTAGTTTACCGCTGTTAATAGTCGCATCAGCACAGATATATCGCAGATCACAGGTCACAATCATTCAAACAGCGCCAGGCAGCAGGCGAGTGTAGCCTGGGAGTCTAGCAAACCTCTAGTTTTTGGCGCAGGTATTTGTTGCGCGGGGCGCACTAGGGTCATGTGCAACTCCATCCCTGTCCCGCTCCATGTCGGAGGTGATTCGGAGGTGACATGAATACAAGAAACAAACAGTTACTTCGTGAAGCTGGAACAAGAGTGTAAGGTTGTTTGACCATCCGGTGTTTTGAAATGGCGAGGAGAATAGCCCATTGTCGCGCATGGAAACCGGTGGCAGGGATTTCTCCTGTCGTGCTGCTGGTTGCTCGTGTGCTTCCTGCAGTGCAACTCCTACCTCTGAACGTAACAGCACAAACACCAGCTAGCTGCTCACAGCCTGCTCACAGCCCGTACGCTGGCAGGGTTGATATCTTGTTTTTTTCGCTTTGTTGCCACACCGAGTTGGCCCAAGCCCGCATCACTGCCCAAAGGCTCAAGGCGACGCTAGCCCAGAGGACTGTATGTGTCGAGACCACGGCTCCAACAGACGCGTGGGCGTATTTCGTTCATCACCCGATGCTGCTGATGCTACCTGTGTCTTGGATAATTTTTCGTTTCATTTCCTGTTGGCTTTGCACGATTGTGCGAATGATTTGTTTCACGAAGAATTATCATTGCATACGCATGTAGTATGATTTTCTGATTGTATTATTCCCCTCGACTTCGATTGCAGAAGCATTACAGCAGTAGTCGTAGACCACGGCAGTAACGTATTGGAGAGTTACAAAATATTGGCTGCGCGAGATTCTTGAACAACAAAACAGCTGTTGCTGTAGTACAGGATACGTACTTATAGTAAGTTCCACAGCGCCAGGAAGCAGCGCTATAGGTAGTACTCGTGTGATAGATATGCATATAGTACCAGCACAACGACTCGTGCATGCGGCAAGCAGCGACGCAGCAGCACAGTTCTGCAGTAAACAGTAGCAAACGTTACCACTGTTATGTTCCTGCAAGCACGCGTATTCATATGTAAGCAACAGCACTACGAGGAAGTGATGGAGTGATCGAGCAGTGATACAGCAGTGATCGTGATTTGCGACATTTTGCTTAGAGCCCGAACGAAGCGCTACGAGCACACTGCTGACTGGCTGCCGCTGTTTTTTTTTCCCCGCGCTACCTGTTGTAAGAACTGAACTGGATGAGGGCAGGCTTGGCCTACCGAGAGAAGGATCGATACAACCAGTAACGCGAAGTCAATCATTCAGACGGAACCAAACCAGACCAACAGCCTGATCCAACCGACCGGTTAAACGTCGAACACATGACACGGAGTTTGTTACACTAAACGCTGGCGACGTATTCAGCTTGCAAACGTATGATATCATGCATACGTATTGATTGATTCTGCCTGGAAATGTTGTCGTGATTGAATAGCTTACTGAACACTACACACAACTAACATCAGCAAAACATCACGGTTACAGTTACAAAGCCAAGACCGCTGTTACCAGGCTGCTGTTGTATAGTGCTGTGTATTACTGTAGTAGCGTAGGGTATCATACGAACCACAGCAGCAGCGGTGTGGTCGGTGTTTGATCTTTGCCTGCATATAATGTGGTCGTGATCGTATATCCCGCCGAACACTGCGCACACAACTACAACAGCAGTAGTAACCACATACAACACACACAGGAGCGCCGTAGCTGTCACAAAGGCAAGACTGTTGTTGTACGGCTTCTGTTCTATACTGGTATTTGCGTGCACGGCACGTGGCTGTTTTGTTTCTATGAAATCGGCAATTAAAAAAATATATATTTAGAAGAGAAGGTTGACGGTTCACCGTGGAGTATTCATTCCCGGATCCCAGAGATTCAAACAAATTAATTGCCCCGCCTTTCGAGATCGTGTTCGCATGTACTGCTGTACGCATCTGAGGGTCTGAGAATGACAGGAACCAAGATCATAGTCCAAACACACCGGCACACGCGAACGCAAGGTCGAACGGAGCTAGGCCTAGACCCCAACGCCGGGCGTCACCACGTTCCGGCGGCCACCCTGCGTGCCCCACGATATGTTTCTGCTGCGGCTGTTGCTGCTGTTGCTGCTGATGAAAATATAAGCTCCTAAAGTGTGCGGCGGGATCGTTTGCTTTGAAGCGTGCAGATCTCCATGATCCACGCGCATCCTGGTCATACCGCTGCACCACGAAAGAGGTGTAACCACGCTCTGATATCGTCCCGCCAGCGGGCGCGGTGGCCCGAGCAGAGTGGTGAGTGGAACCCTCTCTGCGGTCAGACGTGTGCCCCGTCCCTCACGTTCTATGACATTGTGTGCGTGCGTGCGGCAACTGAATTTTCGGGGCATAAACCCTCGTAAAACATACAAAACCCGGCGCCCACGTTGCCTGCATGGCTCGGCCGAGTGGGACGAGGTACCCCGTGAAACTGACTCTATTTTTTCGACTTTGCGAGCGCGCCGCGCCGGCCACGGGCCTCGGGCGAGAGCGAGACCCGGAGGGCGATCTCCCAGGCCGACTCCCCGCCGGCCGAACCCGGCGGTGACGAGACCGGCCGGGAGGCCGCGGAGCGAAAAGGCGCCGCCGGGCGAAAAAAATACAATTATACTTTGTAGTATGTACGGCGGAAGAAACGAATACGTACGACTTGAACCACGGAAGAGTGTAGAGTTGAATCGTTCTGTGCGTACAGGAACCTCGTCTGTACTGTCAGGCGGTCAGCGAACCTACCGAGATAGAGTCGGAACGATCGGTCGTGGTTCCACGTTTCGGTTTGAAGGAATTTATCGCTCATAAGATAAATATTTACAACATACGTTTGGACGACGGGTGTAACAGTAGATCGACAAGTAGTTATACGCCGTCTCGTTCCTGCGTTCATTTAGAGCGCATCCGCAGACTGTTCTGTGGATCCAGCGACGCTCTATTAATTGGCGCTCGACGGCCATTGCCAAGTATACACATATCATCCACGCGTCTCTTTCGTCTCCCTTACTCTAACAATAAATATCTCCGAAATTTAGTACTGACTACGATGGAGAGGGCGTGCGAGAGCTGGTTTTAATACGGGGGGAACGAGTGTACCAGTACCAGCATAAGGCGATACGATTGTCTATTCGTAACAAGCTGTCGAAGGGGTTGTACTTCGTTGTCCCCAGCCTCAGATACTTCAGTGTTTATAAACTAACCAGATTGACCGTTGGTTGACATGTGGATACATGGTTCGGCTCGGCTCTCAAGCTACGTAGTCTGCGTCGTTTTCGTGTCGCGCTGTATAGGGAACCAGCGGGGTTGAAGATACTGCCCAAACGATCGCTTTGTCTGCAGAAAACGCTGTATACATCGATAAGTCTTGCCCGCCGCATATCCCCCCCCCCCTCGCTTTGCAGATAGCTTGTGCCAGCGGGAGGCACCTCACGAAAGCCATGAAAGCGTACCTCCTGAGGTTCCTTTCGTTAGGGATCGCTTTTGTTCAGCCTTCATCATCCGTTCATCTCTCGGTTGATGAAAGCAAAGAGAAAAATTCCGCGGTAGACGCTATTATTGAAAGTGCCACTGTTAACGCGAGCGACACAGAAGATCAGCAGCCGCGGTCACAAGAACTGCGCCGATGTTCCGTTGAGCAGCTACTACCGTCATGGGGGTCAGGAGGTATTTTGGAGTCTGGCTGGAAACCGCTTGCAAGGGACGAAACACGTGCAAGCGAATACAACTGCACCTGCGTGTTCACGAAAGCCAGGTGAATCACGCCGCATCGGATTTCGGTAACACGTAACGCGATTGCTACTCTTGTTTTGGGGATAATGCACCATATGTCGGAGCTGTGTGCGTCTCGTTGTTCAGACGTCGGTTCTGCTTTATCCAACTAGAAATGCCCCCTTGTTGTGGGGACAAAAGGGACTAAGGCTGAGGAGGCATTACTAAAAGGGTTAAGGCTGAGGTACTACTGCCTTAGTACTCTTGTTGCACACGCAGTCGGTAAACCTACACCACGCCGCTCCGTCGAGAATGCCACCTTGCCGACGTCTCGCCCCCGCCTCTATCCAAATCTTTCGGGAACTTAGTTGTTCTGTAACGGTCGGCGCACCTTGCCTACTTGACAGCTACTTCTGCGGCAATGGGAGGACTGATTATCCCGTATGGGTGCCCAAAGCCGTGGCTGAGAAGGAATGCTCGCCCGTGAACCAACATGCGCTCGCCAAGAGCCCTTTCCCTCCAGGCACGTCAATACTGTTTTATGGCAATTCGCACCTGCGGCAGGTGAGCTGAGCATCTACTATTTTTCAATTTTTTGTTTCGCGCTTGTTCCTGACGCGAAATTCCCCGCCATAGCTGTCGTACAGTATGTAGGCACGGGCTTTCTACGATAGTCACGCATGCCGAGCTCACAGTCCAGTTAGAGATACGTATCAATATATATATATATATATATATATATAGTGCTCACTCAGGACCATGTGCAGTGGCTACGACCGAACGGGCGGACGGATGCATTGTGTAGGTCATATCTAGCCTACTGTACATGGACACCACCCCGTGCCACCTGTTCTTCGACCATATCATAATTCGGGTATGGAGCATGGAATATGGGTTTGTCCGACCTGTTTCCCTCTTCTATGCACACCCGCGATTTGTGCACGGTGTTCATTAGACGACTTGCTTGATCCTTAATATGTTTCCACAAGACTGCGAGCGATCGTTGAGGTATCTTTATCAGCTAAAATGCCATCACCCAACACAGGTGGTCGAAGGAATTATGTGTCAGTACGCAGAAAGGCTCGTGAGGAGAGAAACATCGTTGATGTTGGGAGAAGATTACCGAGTACTGACATTGGAGCCCGTGGACGTCGACAAGCAGTGCCGAGGCTGCATGCCGCAATATCCGGAGGAGCTGACTCGCGCCGGCTGCATGGGTGAAAATATCTTGGCCATGAGGTGCGCTTATCGTGTCATTCATTTAATTTTTTTCGTTTGCAATTCTAACTATTTCGGGGGACCATAGTAAATAGGACCAAATATTGTTGACAAAAATGGGTACATATATAGATTTTTTGTGTCCACCGTAGGTCCTTTTTACTATGGTCCCCGGTGGTAACTGTTTTTTCTCTCTCGATATTATGGCCACGCACCTCAGGGCGCAGTACCTGTTACTGTTACGAGGCCTCTATCAACTGACATGCAAGTAAAGCTACGGCATATCGGGCACACGTTGGATAATAAATAAGACAGCCTTCTCGTGGCGCGGTCTTGCATGTTGTGTTGGCGGTAGTTTGGGTGAACGAGCTGGTCCTGCCTAGACCCACACGATCCTTCCTGTATGACACAGCCATATATTATAAATCGATAGGTGGATGCTTCGAGCGAACTGGACTTTCCATATATCAACGTGAGTGTGTCAGCAAGGAGAGACGTAGGTGAAACCTATTTTTGGGGGTATGAGTCGTGTATCCATCGCGACATATATACGATCATGTGACACTTTTCGTTCCCCCAGTGTCAACCGCGGTCTCTGAAAACGGAAATTCATATGTTGTCTGTTCGTCCCTCTGTTTTGTGCTCTCGCACTTCTCACTGGATGCGGCTGGCGCCATTGGGTTGTTCACAATATCCGAAAGGATGGATGTCCATCGGTTCGTATTTTTTTGTATTGGCACGAGAAACAACCAGCCCTGACATATTTTTTGTCAACTCTCAAAGTCAAGGTGCAATTTTGAGAAGGAGGCATCTTGTGGCTAGGTAGAAATGACCCGTACAAACGTTCACTGTATCCGGTCGATGGTGTTCTACAGGGTGTGTTCGTTCGTCATGTTCCCAGTGAATGTCGCTTGCCTTTGTTATGATTGATCGTTTGTAACCGTTTATTCGTCCGCTCCCCTGGCATGTTTCGACGCTCGCCACCAACCACGATGCCGTAATATTTGCTTTGTTTGAGGTGCTGCGACGACCAAGCGGTTTTCGAGTTCGACAACGATGTAACTGTTCACTACTGGTTTGCGAACACGGAGAGCAATAAGACGGTGGAGCACGCTTTCGAGAAGTTTGGCGTTTCCGTCTCCGATTACGATGTGGTTGTCGCGAATTCTGGCAACAAACCGCCCATGGAGACGGAAAACGTCATTGCCTCTGCCCAGCATTTTCACCGAGTAGGTGTTGAGTTCCTGTGGCTCACGACGTACGACGGAGTAGGTGACGTTCGAGACTGGGAGCTCGATGATCAAGAGGCGTTTGTGGCCGCCAAGGGGAACCTTGTACCGGTCCACGATATGATGGAGAGCATGGGCAATTTCACAAGGGGGGCAGCAAAACGATCTGAGGATGAACATTTCTGTCTACCTGGCCCGCCAGACGAGCTCGGATTGCTGGTTCTCCAGCTGATCTGGGCTTTGGTCGAGGGAGCCCCTGTGGTCTAGCTTTTGACGCACACATGGAGAGCGTAGAACAACAGGGTTTTTGTGTGCGTAGGTGCGCGCAGCGCCATGGGGCTAATAATAGCAGTGGCTTATATATACACTGATGTGTCCTTTTTTCAAGGGATTCCTAGGTGGCGTTTATTCTGGACTGTCATCAAACGGTCTGTATTTGGGAGACGGCGGTAAAAAATGTTTTACAGTTCGCTAGGTTTACTTAGGGCATCTAGAAGCATAATTAAACACCTGCCCCACGGGGCGCAATGTCAAAAACGGTACCCCATTCTAGTTTTGCCATTTTACGGTACAAAACATGAACACCAGCAAATCAGGGTACACCAAACCCAAGTTAGATTACGTTTTCTGTCAAGGTATACCGTTTTCTGATAAAGAAGCAATGCCTGGTGTAGCTTATATTTACGGAAACCGTGTTCATGAATACAAGCGCCTTCTTGTACTCGTATTTCAACATACCAGGTACGAGTCAAGCGTAGCTTTATTTCTGAAGAAATCTTGTTGCGTTTCGTCCGCGTGCGTGTACTCAGAGCACCGCACAGCGGGCGAGCCCGGCGCCGTCGCGGGTGTCAGCGGGTGGTGGCGGGTAGAGGGGGTGTAGCAAGGAGCGCGGTCGCCGTTTTCGTAGCTAGGCGTAGCGTGTGCCTCCAGACACGAGGGAAGCACGAACGGGGTCTGACTGGCCTCCTTGTGAGGCTGCGCATATACCATGTACGAGTCTATAAGGGTCGTTTTGATATGCAAAATAAAATAAGCGGTGCTAATAATTGCGACCAAACTATAGTTGGCAAGAGAAGTGTGAGCACGAACTTTGCCGAACTGGCGAACGAGGGCCACGGTGAGGATGTAGGGCAATAAAATGAGAAGTTCGCATATCACCAGAAGAACGATCGGTAGGCATAGGAAACTTCTACAGGAGTACATAAGAAAAGAGAAATTTAGGAGAGTCTGTGGCAGGGGTTGGGATGAGTATATCTGTGTGTCGAGCGCCCCCCCCCCTTCTCTCTCAATTCTCTACCAGAGCACCTCCTTCAGCTCTCGCCATCAATAAAGAAGATCTAAATCAGAGGAGGCGAAGCACAGGTTCCCAGCTGCTAGATGCTAGATACACCTGCGTCCCTTACCCCTACCTTGGCCATCACTTCACAGTAGTCTGGTATACGATAGTCGTTGCTCCAAGGTGTACTTGTAGGGGGGGGGGGGTGTACTCGATAGGAGAGATGTATTCGATCTCATGCATGGCCGTAGTCGTATGACCATAGACCCTTGCATCCCTACAATGCCAAAACGGAGCATGTCGGGTTTTAACCGACCAGGCAGACATTGCTAGCACCAAGCGCGAAGCGCCGTGAGGTGGAGGGCGAGTCGCAGGAAGTTTGAGCTGCATCCTACTGAGAAGCGCTTGTGAGGCGGACTTGCACATGGATGACAACTTCATTGAGTTAATGTAATTTTTGGTAGGAGGTGGGGAAATCGATTGCCGACGCGCTTTGCTATCGGCGGTTGCTACACCGCTATTTGTTACTACCGACTGACACCTCTGGTTCACGGCTGCTACACCTTTTTTCATCGCCCCGTGGTCGCTACGCTGCTGTGGTTGGAGCATACGCCTTGTAGCGGCCATGACTACTCCGCGCTGACTGCACGACTGACACTGCTGACTCGAACTGGTACTCGTTTATCATGCCTCATAAGTGGCGGTGGCCTCAATGCTGGCGCGGCTGTCTCGTTGCCGACTTTGCTATGCCACTATTGCTGACGCCGCCGTCGGGGAGCTCGGTCGAGGCACAGCAGGCATTTGTATGATTGTGGCACGCTAGAGTGCGTCTACCGCCCCAGCCCTCCACCCCTCCTCACATGCAGCACAAAAACAGGGAACCACCAGCAGTCTGGCAGTGAGCGGCAGTCGATTCCATGTTCGTTACGCGTTGTTATGCGTCCCCTGTTTTGCTCGCATGGGGGCCATCTGGCATTTTGACGTGTCCGGGGACGATTTGTGCTCGGTGGGAGAATTCGGAGCGGGAGGGCATGGTGTAGTCAGAGTACCCCCCAACCCCCCGGGGGGGCGTACTCAAGCAACAAATGAGTACGCCCCCCCCCCCCCCCCCACCTGGTATATATACCAGGTACGATGGGTTGGCGTCGGTTGGCGACGACGGTGTGGAGCACGCCTTTCACTGCGTAAGCTAGACAGCCAGGAAACCGTTTTGTGCTTTGGCGGTCACCACGGCTGGTGGTCAAGTTATATCATTTTTGTGTGGGGACAACCTTTACTCCACACAAGGGGGATCCTCTTATCACGTAGTGTGTATATGGTGAGGCACCCACGAGGCAGTTACATAGCAAACCCATTGCTGTCTCTGGATTTGGCTACACCAGAAATTGAACAGATTCATTGATGCTGTCCTTTATGTGCAAGGAAATCCGCCTATAAAACGGTTATTTGTAAGATGCAGTTCACCCTTCATGCGACTCGCCCAACATCCCACGGCGCTTCGCGCCCGATGCAAGCAATGTCTACCTGGTCGGTAAAAATCCAAGGTGCTCCGTCCCGGCATTGTAGGGGTGCGAGGGTCTACAGTCATGCATGATTATGAGTATGTTATGGTATCCCCTCTCCTCTGTTGCGGCATTATGGTTTGTAGCAATGCCCCCTCATTATAGCACCTCGCCCCTTCGTTCAGAAGACATCTGGCGAGGCAAGCAGCAACTAGTACAAGAGCTTATAACATATAACATCGTCAAGCACCTCGTGTGAGTGACCAGAGCAGAGCCAAAGGCATCGACCTGCTAGCAGTAGTCGGTCCCTAGGTTCATACTGCCTCACACTAAACAAGTACCCCTCCCCTTCCCATTGGAAACAATAAGTACAACAAAGAATGACATAGAGAGGGATGCTGCAGGAGCTAGGATAATAGAAGGATGGGAGCAGTTGGTCAAGACCACAGCAAGAAAAGTAATATGAAAGAGGTTGATAGTATGCAACACAGCAGTAAAATGGTGGAATAACGAAGTGAGAGAGGCTATAAGAGTAAGGAACAAGGCACACGCAAGATACACATCGAGTAAAACTACAACAGGATGGGAGGAATACCCTATAGCTAGAAATAAAGTAGAAGAGATAGTAGAGGAGAAGAAAGGGGAATGGAAAAACGTAGTAAATAAAACGGAAGAATACTTTGGGGGCGGGATGGAGCAGATGTGGGTAGGGATAAAAGGAATACTGAGCAAACGAGCAGGAGAAACAGACACGGTCATAGCTACCTTAAGAACACAGCACGGTAAAATGGATAGTACGAGGGGAAGAGGGAAGTAGTAGTAGAGCATTACCGTAAGCTAAAGTAGGAACACCCACAGCCAACGAAGCGTTCGACGCAGAATTCGAGAAGGAAGTCCACGCGTGGGCAGAGGCGAACGTAGATGCATCATGAAGGGAAGACAGTGGTTTGGGAGGGTTACAGAGAGAGTTCACAAGGAAAGAAGTAAAGAAGCGTATAGCTAAACTTAAGAATAGAAAGACAGCAGGGACAGACCAAATAGTGAATTAATTTATCAAGTACGGGAGAGAAGGAATGCTTACCAAAATGGTTACCTGGTATGTTGTAAAACTGGATATGGAAAAATGAGTACGCACCTAGGAGGTGGGAAGATAAAATAGTGGTAAACTTATTCAAGAAAGGAGATAAGACTGACCCGGGGAATTATTGAGGGACAACACTACTAAACACAATAGGCAAAATACTTTTCAAGATTTTGAACGATAGAATGGGAATCGCGATGGAGAAGGAAGACGAAATAAGCGAAGGGCAAGCACGATTTAAGCCAAACCGTAGCTCCGTAGACCATGCGTACAACTTAGGTAATGTAACCCAAGGTAGGAAAGACGCGGGACTAACAACGCACTGTTTCTTTCTGGATGCACAGAAAGCCTACGACACAGCAGTATGGAGAAACGGATTGTGGAAAAACTGTGAGGAATAGGAATCAGAGGAAACATATGTGAAGAATGATGAAAACTATTACGGAAGGTGCGCGAGAAGTGCTGTGATGCTGGGCGGGGAAATATCGGATTACGTTGATGTTTCACAAGGAGTTGCACATGGATGTACGTTTGCCACCTAGCCTATTCAAGATAATATATATATTGTACATATATTAACGACCTGATAGTAGCAGTCGAAGCAGCAAGGCAGGGGGTCACGGTAGGGGAATATACTGTGTCGTGATCGATGTTTGCGGATGAATTCGTGGGGGTATCAGAAATACCCTTAGGATAGGATAGGATAGGATAGGATTATTGCAGAAACATATACAGAAGGCGCTAGAATACACTAGGAAATGGAGGGTGACGGCGAACGTCACGTAATGCGCAGTAGCTGTTTGTAACGAAGATAAGGAGAACCCACTTTCAGTTGGAGGTGGGGAGAAAATTAATTGTCGACCGTAGACCAGTATACGTACCTTGGCCTAGAGATCTCAAAAGAATGCTCTTGAGATACACGTATAGCAAAAATAATAGGAAAGGGCAAAGCACACGTAGGCAAGATGGATGCGATCCTAGCAGACTCACACCTTGACACCATTAATAGGATTAAGAGATGTATCCTGATGAATGTGATAGTATCACAGCTAGAGTAAGCAGGAGAAAGCGGGAACGGAACGCGAAACTCGTAAAACACTTGGAAACAGCACAGGTGACAGCAGCTAAAAAAATCTTAAGATGCTCAAGTACGACTAGTAATACAGCCCAGTAGGAAGAGCAGAACTGGGAATACATCCACTCAAGACAAATAGAGACATGAGGAAAGTTGGCATGGCAATATAAAGTGAGGAACGCGCCAAAAAAGCGGTTGCCAGCCATAGTTGATAGAGCTGTATGGGAGAAAGTAACAAAAGGGCGAGCTGGAACAAGGTGGGATGGCGTAGTTGAGAATTATGGAAGGATATAGGGGGAAATCAGAAGAGGTGATGTCTGCTGGGAAGTTTGGGAGGTGCAAAGCAAAAGTAGAAGAAATGATAGGAAGAAGGGAAAGGCTAGCGCAAAAAAACAAGGTGGAATCGGAAAAACACTCGGATACTATGGGGGATTGAAGGAAGGAATAGGAATGCAAACACATTTGCACGGCCCAATGGATTTCGCGAAAACGCTGAAACTGCGTGTAGGTGACCTGGACCTGCCAGAAAGAAGAAAGAGGTATACCAGTAGCCGGGGGGAGGAGGAAATAGATGCACAGATATGCCCGTGTGGCAAAGCACTAGAGTAGACTTCACATAGTGGGATGATGTGAAATATACAAGGAGGAACGGGATGTGTTAGAGAGGAGATGAGGGAAATAGACGAGTGTGTCATGGAGGAGTTTGATACACTAGATAGCAGCGATACTACGATCGCTATCCTAGGAGATAGATGGGGGCCACAGGCGGCCAAATAGGAAGGGGATAAGAAAAGCATGAAGTTTTATGTAATATATGGAAACAACGGAATGAACACCCAAATGTTGGAGGTGTCTCTCTTAGGAGTAGACACAGAGTTCCGTCTCGAAAGGGATGCGTGGTCAATGGTCAAATGACTAAGGCAAGCAACAAATGAGTACGCACCCACGCCAACCAAGCACATCAGCTTGAATTTCGACGGTAAAACGAAGAAAGCAGATAAAACGGTGACCGACAGGTGACTGTCTTCGTGTTTTTTCTTGGTGTCAGCATCATCGTTCTGTGCCCTCAATGGACCGCGAGACCGCTGCTGCTGTAGCGAGCAATACTCAGATAGTGAGAGTGAGTTTTCACACGTAATTTCCATGAAGCAAGTCTGACGAATCTGGGGCGAGTACAACTCCACCTGCCTACACCCCCTTCCCTTCGTATCTGACCGGGCGGGTACACGGGGTGCTCTGCGCCACGCAGTTCAGTAAGACGATCAAAATACGCCGAGCGCGGGAACCGCTCCCGTGTCTTGAACGGTATGTAGCAACGCAGCCAAGAGGTAGGGATCTGCAAAAATTCGTCACCTAGCAACTGATGATGCAACCGCACAGCGACTGGTCCTTTGCGGGTCAAAAAAACCTTGTCGAAATTGACGAGGCTGCAACGGCGAAGATGGAGGTGGAGACTCAAGTCGCCCCCGTCGGTCGGCACTCCCCGCCGCAAATGCAACGCCAGCAACCAGTCAGCACCCTCAGACCTACAAAACCTCGACTGAGAAGTGTCCATTGAAGTCCAGCCTCATGGCCAGTTCCTTGGCAAGCCTCTCCAGTACCTGAGACGGGTGACCGAACCACGCTTAGAATGTGAGCACATACGGGGGCAGCACCCTAAGAGGGAATTATCCCGCAAACGAAACCACGAAAACTTGACAGAATCAATGCCTAGACAGACAGCTTTCCACGATCCGAAATTGTAAAGTCTACTTCATACAATCGCCAGGAATGCTTACAGGAGTGTAGAACCTGGGTGAGTACCCGGCACCTGAAACGCGGCGGTCAGGAAATATCAGGACTAAGCCGGCCTGGGGCATGGGCCTAGAACCGTACGATGCAATAGAAGTGCAAAAGAAGCAGTCGCCGAAAGGCTTCGGATCGTCGGTGTAACACCCCTACTTGTGTCTATCTTCTGTGCTCGGCAGCAGTACTCCGTGATCTCCGTGTACTGAACCCCAAGGATCGGCGTTTCCCCCTCCCAATCGGTAATGTGTCCCCTGTTTTGCTCCAGCCAGAAACTCGCACGCCCCGATCAAATAAACATTACTCGAATGGCTAAACTGTACCATCAATGTCAGTGATGCCTGCGCCAAACGTTTCACTAACCGGCATGAGGATTCTCATCTCGTCTTGGAAGGCTTGGTGGAGTGATGTAACTTCTGCGGGGATGATGTTCTTGGCATTCCCGTGCACAGCGAAGAGGCAGCAGAACCGCAGCACGTGCCGCAAGGCTCGGCCTAGTCCCTGTGCAAACCATCACGGTCAGTTTCCATGGTTGGCGTGAACAATACAGCAACATGTCAAACGGATCGCCACTTCCGCGCGATGAATTCCTACGCCATTCTCCGTGTTGCGGGATTTCCTTGCATGGGTAAGGTTGAGCTCTGGCGCTGCGCTGTGTTATTTGATTTGTTGAGGTCGTCTGTTGGTTATGTTATCACGACTCTAGAGGCAGGGACGACCGCTGCAATACCTGCAGGGACAACCAACTCCGTCGTTCTAGGGACACACCCTTTTCTTTACGTGAACCCAAGCATACTATTCGCCTATTGGCGGAGAATGGCACCAATAGTACTATTGGGCATAGGAACAATACCGTAACGCCTTCGAAGGTTGCTGCGGGGGAAATCGCATTATTCAAGAGTCGTTTCATCAGAAAATGCCTCAGCGTCATACGCATAATGTCAAATAATATACAAACAGCTGCGTAATTCAGTCACATGTTCCGGTCAAGGGAAGGGAATTGTTTATTCGCCACGTCTGCACCTGAGATATATCTAGGTTGTCCAAGTAAAACTTGGCCCTCAATGTCGATATCATCTCCTGATGAGCGCGTTGGAGGCTGACGAAATCACGAACCGTCTCCAGCTTTCCCTTCAGCACCGTGTGTGCCGACTCAACCACGTCTACCTAACATGACAAGGAACCAGACGCAATGTAGCGCATCAACAACACTTGGCGACGTCAGCAAGATAGTACAGTAGTAGAACACGCCTGCGTGTGGGTTACCTTGTCATAGGATGCACCGAGAATGCGACGCATGTGGCGCATCCCTACCACGTAGCGCCTTGAAGGGGATAAAAAAGTTTTCGACCGAGAAAAAACGCATACCATACGCTGCTAAAAGCTACCCGCATGAACTGTTCGTACACCTGTGCAAGCGCTCGAGTCTACCAGTACTGCGCTACATTTCGGTGGTGTTTTTGACAAAGTTGGAATGGATGATTTTTACTTCATGTTCCCAAAACACGAATAAACGCGGAATGCATTTCGGCGGGAAACGGGGCACTAGGAATTTCCCCAACGCATGATCAACTTGGTGAGTGGCGGAACCTCATTAATATGCCCTGTGAGCTCCACCTCGTCCATTTTCAACCACGTCTTCAGGCGAGCGGTCGTTACCTCTAAATTTGAAGCCAAACGAGTATTTCGTATATAACGTGCTCATCCGGTCCATGCACCAGTCGAAGCACGTCGCTCAGACCCTAACAGTATCGAGACGGCACCTTTCGGCGAAACGTCAAAACACTGAAGTTCCTGGGAGGAGAGGACGAACCCAAGACCACACCATCAGCAGGGAGATAAACGCGTGACCTTCGACGAAGTTTTTGTCATCGGTTCACGGTTAGGCGGCTAAATGTCAAAATTGTACTGGTATACTATTAATAGAATAATACCTGCAAGTAGAAGGCCAGGTTAGAGACAAAAAATGCCATGCGCGCCCTCAGCATCCACAGAGGGCCGAGCCACGCCTTTTGGTTGTTTGTCTCGCCCCTGCAGCGGCAGACAGGCAAGTCAGAGACCACGGTCCCAAACGTGTAAAATCGAGTCTATGGTATCCAATTGAGAATCGATTGGACGGTGAACTAGATGTGGCGACGACCACACTCTGCCGTGGAGTCCGTCTAAAACGGATTATTAAATATCCAACCAGAGGTACACGAATCGTTTGCTGTGCTTGCGCGTTATTCTTACGTTGGATAGAAGGCGGGCTTCGGTAGGTATCGATATGGCAGCGTACCCAATCACCTACTGTAGTCCGCACGTGAAGGCTGCCAATATACCGGGGTTTCGTCCGCACGATAAATCTATATACGACTGCGATACTTTTGCCCCAAGAAAATCAAAGTGAGGTCTGACATGTAGTGTTCACGACGCTATATACATAGTCAAAACGTTATCTGAGAGTGAAGCACAAACTAAAGAGACACGAATTTGGTGGATAGACGGGAGTTGATGCCACAGATGGCAGTGACTCACCGGTAACGGCGTTGCATCAAGGTGGGCCATACCCGCTCGAGCTCAAGGCTGGTCCTCTTCACTAAGGCCAGAAGGCGAAAGAGCCTGTTGTATGTCTGCATTGTTTCCCGCGTCAGAATCAGGTGCAGTGGCCATTCCAGCCTGCACATCGCACATGTTCACGCATGATACGTATCATCGGTACAGAAGTTGCATCCCACCCGAGCCTGCAACCACCCGTGAACGGAAACAAAATCGTGCTGTACTACACCTTGGAGGGCGTCGTGCCCGCCAGAAAAAGGTTCGTGAGAGTAACTGTCGACATCATGAAAAAATATTTTTCAAGGGCACTCAGGGTGGGTTCAAACTCAGGCCAATCGCAGTACGGTAGTACTCAAGCTCATGATGCAAACACAAGGCCCTTATCTCGTTATAGGGCGAACTGGTTACAAGGGACACTATTTGCAAGGCAGGCGAAAAGACGGTGGGCGAGCGACGCGCTTCCGTTGAATTTGGCAATAGCAATCGCTTCTACCGCAGCAGTTCAACTGTATGTATGTGGCGCAATTGGCATGTGGTATTGTGGTGAGGACTGGGTGCTTGACACAGGATAATAACCTGTTATAAGCCCATGCCTGACGGCGACTGTTGGCAACAACACCAGGTGCTGGACAAAATGGACGTTCTGGGCATGCGCGGCTTCTGTCATCTTCCTAACATAGTGCAGTACACGCACCTATAAATAGTGGTTCAAGATAATCTTACGCAGCGCATGGCGGCACTTTGCGATTGCAACTCCTCATTTTATGCCACACCGTACGTGATACTCTTAACCGGCTGCATTACCCACACTACACACTGGCAACAATCTTGAATAAGCCAGATAAAAACAAACTGCACCCTACGAGTCGAGAACTCTTGTCCAAGCGTTTCAAAATAGGCCGTGAAATGCCAGCAACGATGAATACACTGCACCTGTAGTCTAGGCACAGCCCATTCCACGAGTCCATGGCTTCAACCATCTTTTCCACCTGAGGACCAGACCCAACACCTCCTAGAGGCCCCGATGCCTTACCGGCGCCTGCAGCGCTACCCAGGCGGAAATCCCACTGCAAAAAAATACAGCGCACGCGGGTGCGCCGTTTTAGCATCAAAACATAGTGCAGACTACCAGCTGCAAGGAGCGCGCCAAGACAGACCGCAGCAATGACAGAGCACAGTAACGCCAGCTCGCGAGCCAGAGTAGCCCTAGCGCCGCAAAACAACGTCCATCGCCTGGCGGGAGAATCAGTCACCTGTCGTAGTGTCGTTTTCCACGCGCCCTCTGCTGACACCCCCACGAACGCACGCCCCCTGGCCGGATTTCGAAAGCATACGCGGTTTCACCGACGGGTTTACGTTTAGAGAGGGTGTAAGTCGTGTGCTTCGCGTACTAAAGGCGGCAGTGCCTCACGGAGGATGTGTGCCATCGATCTCAGGGCAGTGGACCATGAAAAATTCCCGACAGCATCGTAGCACCCCGCAGTGAAGCTGAGGGGAGGTTCAAGTTACCCGCAAGCTACCTGAAAGGCATATGCCCCCGATGTACACGTTTGCTGATTGTGCACCGAGAGCCAGGCACCCAAAGGACTTTCCGATGCCAAACCGCAACCCCACATGGTTCCGCAGCGCGTGCACTCCACGCAACAGTAGTAACAACAGTGCTGGCGCTCACCCGCCCATCTCGATGAGAGCCCACAGGTCGAGAGCGACAGACAGAGAAGCAGATCCCGATCGACCCGGATCGTTGACGAACACACTGAGTCTAGCGCTTGGCCTTGACTCCTTCCTTGACGGCGCCACCCCATCGCTCTCCCCTCTAGTCTTTCTGGTCGGTCTTGCCTCTCCAACAGCGTAATCCACCATGAGGTAGTTCACTTGTCCAAGATGGAGGCCACAAGAGCGGGGGAGGGCAGCGCGTCCAAGTGTGCGCAAACCTGATCCTCGGCGTTCACTGGGATTATCGAGTGAGGTGCCTCCCACATAGCACGACGCGCTTGTCTCTGGCGGGGGTAGCGACGGCGACATGTGGGGATTCCACCTTGGGCAAGGCAACATCGAACATGGGGCACGAATAGGGGTTTGGCAGAGGTTGATGGCAGTGAGGTGTGCGCCTTGGTTGTGCGCAACCTTTGTGCAAGGTCAAGGTATCGGGGTGCCTCCTCTCTACTAGACGTTTGTTCTACACACCGCCGGTCAGGGTGGGAGAGGACGACGCCGCAAATAGTACGAGACGTTCTGCACCTTGCGAGTGTAAAGCCTTCTGGCTTGACCGTGAGGGGCCGCCACGTGGAGGTACGACCCCCCCCCCAACCAAAGTATTCGCTCAAGCTAGTTTGTGTTTACTCACAGTCCTGTCGCTTTTTTGTTGGCCGTTTTTCCTGGTTTGTCTACTCCTTCGGAAGTATTGGAGCCTGTTTCGTGACCACGCACTAAATTAGGGCGATGAGGGAAATAAACCCAACAAACAACAACATTCCAAAGTACCTGAGCAAGACCTGACCGCCGCCGTAGCCATCAGGCTCCAGTTGCACGGACAAGCTGTTCGGTACCGCTGCTGATTCTCCCCATTTCCCATCCCCTCCCTCGCTCCCCGCCGCCAAAGAAGGGCGATGGTTGTGCACTACGAAGCTTACGCTCCCCGACCCCCCTATGGGGTCGGTCACCTTTTCCTCCCCTGCACCCCCCTTGACTTTTAACTGGGGACGATCGCATCGAAATGCCACCGAGCTGGTGAAACCGCGGGGTAGCTCTCTATCAGATGCGTACCACAAGGAGCCAGCGGCCGATCTTGGCTTAGCATCTGCATCTGGCGGTGCCGAAGAGGAAGCCGGGTTTTTGGGAGGGGATCGGGCATCGAGAGCACCTGGACAGAGGCACACAGCAGACTTGTTGGGGATATGCCTTGCCCTGCCGGTCATGCAAAAACCCTGCCTCTGTGAGAGTGAGCAACCGAAGGGGTCACGAACGGCGGTGAAGCAAGATTGGTGTGGCACCGGTGAGATGCTTTCAGTCACGAGGCCTTCGTGCCTGAACGGTGTCGGCAGCGATAACAGCCAACAATAATCCCCGCATTAACCTCGAATAGCGTTGCTAGCGCGCGAGCGTGCCGCACCAGACCACCGTCTAGGAAAACTCGTGCAGAAGACAAATCGGTGTGTGCAAACCTCTCTGCGACACGAAACAAAACAAAATACGAGCGGAACAAAAATTGAGCAAGGGGGGTACATGCGCTAACCAGAGGCGGGTCGTACCGTGAGGTCATGAAACGTCTTGCACGTGAAGCCGGACGGGTCGAGAGCAATGACAACCCTGCTCAGGGTATTCTCTGAGGAGGGCAGCGAGGCGTGGCCTCCCTCATTGTCTTCGGCAGCCGCTGCCAGCCACATGTTCAGGTCCAGCACCGCCCTGCGAACGGTACAGAAGGCGATTGATCAGGGCAGGTTATCAACTTTGGCTGTCTACACGGGCATAAGTGTACAGGAGGCGACCGATGAAGACAGGTCATCTCGCTCAACTGTCTGTAAGGATGATCAGCACTTCACAAAAAGTAACTTGCACAGAAAGCTGACCTCATCAACCGTAAAGAGGCGAACATAAAAGTTACTGCGGTGTATCTCTACAGAGAGGCGGCCACCATTTTCAACGCGATAGCAGCTACGCCCGGCACAAATGCTTGGGGAAAGGGGGCGGGCACAATCGGTTGTAAGTTGAGAGCCTTGCTACAAATAGTTGGGCGGCCCATCTCGCGGTGAGACGTGTCTGGTCAAACTCCATTACACTAAAACTCTAAGAGAATTTATTTCAGGGCTGTTGGTGCACAGGTATAGCGCAGCCCCGGAGCAACACCATTAAAACCACTTTTCGAGCTACCACGACAAAGAGTGCACGTCTCACAAACACCGAAATAAGCGGTCATCGAGTGGCCGCCCGTGTGACAAATTTCCCCGCAAGCATCGCCGCAGCTTGAGCTTGCGTACGTAAAGTCGCCAGACCCAACCAACTCTCGAGGGAAGACGCGATGACTCGGCACGTAAAGTTACATACGGACGCAATATCGAAATGAAGCTCGCACCGATCTCCTGCTGGAGTACGCATGGCTTCCCTGGCCTTGTCGAAGAACGAGTGGAACAGGGCGCCGTTGCCCATGAGAAACAGCCCCTTCACACTGGACAAATGCCATTCTAACCCGGACATGTTCACCAGGAGGCGATACAATCTCCGATCGACCAGAGCGTGCGCCTGCAGTAGACCATTTACACGGCGGTGCTAGTGAAAGGCGAGAAGACAAAGGTGTAATCGTTCAAGTTGATGTGGCGGAGTACGTTATCGTGCCGGTATTGGCGTGGTTGTTTGAGAGCTGATTTGTGGAAGGAAGCAAGGAAACATGGTCATAGATGTCATTGGTGAGGGCGGGGGAGTTTAAAGATATGACAGGGTGGCGGGTAGGACGATCAACACGACGCCTCACATCCATCCACACGTCGTGCTTATTTCCTAGCACTGATATTCATTGCAATCGCGGCATATCTACGGTTTCTGCGTTTGATGCGAACGCAAAAAACAAAACAAAAAAGCATGCCACAACACGAGCGCAGGGCGTCCTTTTACAGCTCATAAATGGCGAGTGTAACATACGAGCGATTGGCGCTCCACATACTGATACACTAACGAAGCTTCTTCACCTCGTGCACCGCCCTCTCCAGCGCCAAGAGGTTGAAGGCTTCTCGGTCGCATAACTCAGACCACCGCTGCGTCAGCTCCAAGACTTCTGCTTCGCTCACGCCCATCCCACCGCACCCCTCTCCACCAACAACGCCTACGCCTGACACATTTGCTGGCAGATCCGCCGACGGACCGTTTTCCTAAGATTGGCGTGGCGTAGCCAAGCCAATCCCGCCATATTGCAAAGAGGGCGACAATGGACGGAAGGGGCGCACACTTCACGTTCGAGCGACAAGCAACCATCTCAGAAGCCGTGTGTACGCTAGAGTAAGCAGGCCCGATGGGGGTTTCGGAAGACCTCTACAAAATACTACAAAAGCGCCGCCGTTGCGCAAGATAGGTTTTGGTACATTGGTACCATAGATGCTGTTATCGATAACCACCTCGCGGGGTTCTCAGGGTTTATAGTTTATGCTGCAGTTCTTCGCATCATATATTGTCGCTGTGGCAAGTTGGACGTGCCGGAAAACTAGCGTGGGCCAAACATCGGGATTGGTAACGGCGTCTAACGTCAAAACAAGGAGACCATCACGGTCCGGTGAGGGCAAAGCGAATAACCCTAAGAGCCAACTATATGGTGGCTTCGGGTATAAAACACAGGTCGAAGGCGTCTGTCCGCGAAGGAAATTCGAGGATAGGCGAGGCAATCGTGGGAAGACAAGCACGGCACTAGCACATCGCAGCGAACACTGCTGCCTGCACAATGTGTACAGGACGATTGTATGGATCTGTGTCAGTGGAGGCCCGACGCACAAAGGCGCGGAGCCGGCTGTTGGTTTCCTTACCCTCACGCCCGACTCTCTTGACTCTCTTGGCCATCGAGCGAATGGCGCTCTTTGTTGTGTGAAAGCACCCTGAAGACTCGCCTTGTGCAACACGCGCACCACTTTCCCAACAAAAAGCATCTTCTGCGCAAGCCTGCAATGCGTGCCGAACAATAGGTAGCACCACCGTCGGCAACAATACAAAAGGAGGCGCCACGAATGACTCATTTGGGTTACTATGTCACGTGTCGTGCATATGAACATAGTAGACCTGGCTCGCGCCGACCGCTTGGTCAAGTATTGATGTTGACGGCCTTTGCGACAGCGGCCGCCGATCAAGTGCCGTTGACAGTTTTCGTCCGGCACCTGGTACGCGAGCTGTTGTCTACGATACGTGAGCTGCGGAGCGAAGCCAATACCGCCACATAGAAAGCCGATGGGCTCGATCTGGAGGCGACACAGAGGGGGGGGCAAGAAACGCCGTACAACCATAGAGGCAAGGCCTTGAGCACTGTACTAAGCAAGGCACAGTGGGTTGGGCCCCGCGAAAGCATCTTACATCTTGCGGACCGTAAAGGTACACCATAAACAAAGCTGCAGGTTCTCCTACCTGTGCGGCACGAAGGTAGTCGGCACCAATGCTAACCGAACGGTGTACGTGGAATTCCACTCCTCTTCGCCGCCCCAGCCGCCGACACCCCTCGAAGCCGCCTCGACTCCCTCTTCGAACCCCGTAAGTCGCTCACTCCCAGGCTCGTCAAGACCGGCAGAAAAATACGGTCTGGCCGAGCTGGCTGTTGTGGAAGGTCCGGTGAGATGCAGAGGTAACATGCAGTTGCGGAGCGAGGAAGGGGGTTTTGGTAGGTGTTCCGATCGAGATTGCTCTCTGCTCGGTGGTTCGTCCAAGCGCTACCTAAGAGGACCTAAGAGCTGGATATATGGGCAGTTCGAGCCACGTGTCAAGATTCGCACGTTTGCTGCTTTCTCGGCCCTAAACGAAACGGGAACATTCAGTAACGTTGGGGCCTATCTACATGCAGGGAGGGGATCGAGGGGTCGACATGGCAACACATCATATAATCAGAATGCGAATGCGAATGCAGGGAGGGCACGAGGAGCCAAGCCAGCATACAAATGCAGGAGGCACTTCTCCTCGCAGTATCGGAGCTCGTGGGTGAACGCTTCGTACGTTTCAGGCGAGTATGGGGAATCTTTGCCCGGTACAGAGTACAGTGTTCAAAGACATCAACAGCCAAATACGGTAGAAACTTGATCCAACGCGATGAGATTGCAACAATAGTATTCAGTAAACGCTTTTGTCAGGTCTATTGGCGTTTTTTGTACGTACGTACTCAACCGTTCGTTATTGTGCCGCAGTAGGCTATGGGGGCGGCGTCCGCAATTACGAAGCAATGAAAGCTGTACACAGGCGGTAGGCAGTTGAGGGTGCCCAATGGCGATTTTTACGCTATCAATAGCAGGTTCACGTGTTTTTCCTCTCGCTCGCTCTCACCGGCTGGTTGTACGTTCTTCTGCACAAAAAACTCTCCGCACGGATCGACGACCAGCCCGTGCAGGAGCCATGAAACGCACTGGTTCATTAGCACCCGGCTGCAGTGCCACACAAGGCGGCACAATCGTTGCCTCACCTAACCAAGACACAAAAAAAGCAAGAATGCGCAGCTGTCGGGTAGGCTCCTTCATACTTGATCAGCGACGCTGGGGTTCGGCTGAGGGAACTGCTCTACCAGGCATCAGAGTATTGTAACACAGTAGAAAATCACATGAGGGTAGCCGGAACAAAGGCGAGAGTACCGGCGAGGTTTCGATTTCCGCTAGCAGACTACGAGTAAGCATAAACGGCCGCAAAGCAGCCCAACAAAGACCTTCGACTATGAACTCAGTAGCGGTGGCTCAAAGCGCTCCGGAAGCACTAAGCCCCTTCTGGAGCCAGCCAGCTCAATGCGTTGCTGTGCTTGGGCAAGGATTAGCTACAATCAAATAGACAAAACGCTTTCCGGGCTCAGTGTTGCCTGCCAAATGTTACCCACATCTGGTGCTCCAAAATTACTCCTTTCGTGGAGAACCTCGAGCACCTGGGCCCCCTTCAACCGGCCCCGCTCCCCGTCTTCAGTGACCGCCACGCACGCCTCCACTACCGCTGGCAAGACGGACGTGTACTGCGGAACAAAAAACACGGTGTGGGCAGCGCTGAGTATTTTTATCTGGAATATGTGACCTGCATATACGTGATGGTACTTGTATTGCATGGTTGAGATTGGCGGCGTTGCAACTTCTGCACTAGCACTATAGGGCAGCGTACATAGACAACCATGCCCAGAGCTGCACCGTATTAGGGTTGAAGATTCACTGTTATTCCTGGCTGCGGCTAAGACTGCCCATCCGCACACCGTGCTGCTCGTGGCAGACTAGTGATGCACCAATAAAAGTGCAAGTGTACAACCACAGCTCTGGGTGCCCGATGCCTCTCGGACAAGTGTTGTTGTTCGTATGAATCACTCCCAATGACCGAGGTTAATTCTCAAGTGGCTGCTCATACCGCACTGAGCGACTGAATTGCAGCAGCAGTGCAGTAGTGCAGTAGGTCTGGTGCAGTAGCTCTATTAAAGTGCACCTTCTTGTCCTTCCCGCCAACCACGACCTCCCGCACTGCGCACGACGCATGACAACAGTTTCATGGGAGATCACATTTTCGCGAAGGAAAGGGCTCTAAAACCACTGCAGTACCTAGTACATCGTGTTAAAGCACACGCCTGGTGTACTACAATAGCGAAACACTACGAATATGATAGTACTAATGGTCTAATGGTCTAATGGTACGGCATCATTGTCGACGGGCTTGAGCAGTACCATTTGAGTACCATTAATATTCCGTCGTGCGTCGATTCGCATGCGCGTCGCCGTCCAAAGTACCGATGGAGCAATAGAGCCGTTCAAGCGTTCAACTAGGGTTGTATGACTCAACGCCATCCGACCGTTTTTACTTATTGGAATTGAAGGAAGTTTTTTCGTCATCGTTGGTTCCATTCCTAGCTGTTTTTAGGAGTTTGGGTCTGATCGGAATACTGGGCCACCAAGCCCGAACACGCTAACTGAAAATTGAAGATGAAATAACCCGCTTGATTTTTGCGGCGGGACCGTGCAGCTCGAGTGTAAGACAGGGCTACCCTCACGGGGGCTGCGAGTACTCTCCATACAGAGGACAGCTTCACCCGCAAATGTAGAGCAAGGCATGCCTCGGAGCAGAAAGTGCTAGCCATCCAAGTGCCACACTCGGGAAAAATCTAGAAGTGCTGATATCGCCGTCGCGGCTCAACGAGGACCCCTACACATTCTATGCTATTGACATCAGTTCAGCACTGTAGCTACAAATACGTTGCCAGGGTCTCGTCCGCCACTCGCTTGTTTTACCTCGTGAGCCTCCTCGTCAGGCTATGGCTTTGGGGCGTGACTCTTGCCGCAGGCAAGTCATCTGGCGTCTACATCTGCTCTATCGCTTGCTCCCATGCCATTTCATGTATCTCCATATACCCATGGACCTCCCGGCAAGTATCGCAACACCCCAGCACCAATGCAAGTTTTTCTCGTTATTCGCTATGCGTGCCCGTTCCAGCGGGCCGTTCGGTGTTCCTAGACAAGATTAAGATTAACTACTGTAGTTTGGGAATGGTTCTTCCACTTGCCCCAGGTCGCCCCGGTGGTTCAAGTGGTTAACCTCGAATTCTACTTGTTTGAGTCCTGGGTTCGAGCCCTAGGAGGGTCGGACTTTGACTTTATTTGCAAAAATAAAAAAAGGGATTCAATTGTTGAGAGCGCCTTGCAGCGTGGGTAGGCACAATTCGATGCGAGTCGACGAGGGAAGAAAAAGGCTGAAATCTTCTCGCGATAAAAATGAAGGCACGTACCGTAGCGGGAAGGGGGGAGAAGAGCCTGCTATGTGACCCCGGATCTGAGTTACGAGTTGGAAGGAGAGAGAGAAGATGTGCGAAGATAATGAATGGGATGGAAAAAAAAAAAAAAAAAAAAAAAAACAAATTACGGCCAGGGCGGGAACGCTTGAATCTACTCACTGCCGTATTATGTTACGCCTTCACCAACTGTTTGAGGCAAGGATTGTACTGGATGGGGCCTCCTGCCCCAGTCGGTGCTCCTACGCCCAGGATATACTCCCGCGCTAAGCTCACATCAAGCGCGGGGTATCGTTGGTCCTGGAACGGCAACAGACGAAAACCCTGATACGCTGATACGCTAAGCTGGGTAGGTGGGGCAGTCAGTGTTTTTTTGCTCCCCACTTCTGTAATCTCGCTCAAGGGTATTTCGAACCATGCAATGATCAGGCGTGCATTGTTGCCGTAGATGGTTCAAACGTAAATCTTGGAAATACCTCTGCACCATCGGTGAATCTGGTTCTGTGGTTTTCCGATTTCACTGCTGTATTTTTGTACGCTTTCACCGACTTTTTTAGCATAAGTATCACTGTAGATAAAATGAGGCCTCCTACCCCAGTCCGCGGTCCCACTCATACTTCCTTGCTTCTCTGTTCACCACTTTTGACTGCTGGGCTGGGGTCGGTTGACTCGCCCAATCTTACCGTGTCTTTCAGGTCTACCGCATAGTACAAGCCGCGAAATCTTCCTGAAAGGACGGGGGAAACAGTAAGTCGATGGCCATCGCGTACTGCTTTCGTGCTTTAGCTTAGAGGCCCCGGCGCGCTTATTCCCGCAGCTCCAGCGGTAGCACTAGTAGTCGCCGAGATATACTACTGCACTACCTGTTCCGTCATCCATCCTCCGATCTTTATGACCTCATCTACCGCCGTCCCCACCAACGACTTGCTCAGCAAAATTGGTACTCGAAACGAGTGCGTAGTGTAGGGATTGGCAGCCCCGCTGTGTGTGTAGGTACACCTTCAACGCGGCCGTCATCTGAGGCACCGACACCGCTATCGTTCCCCGTGTCCCGCTAGGTTCTACTGCAGGGAATACATACAGTAGGTAAGAGTTGAGTCCTTGCCGATACCGACGGCGGCGGATACATATTCGGTGGCTCCGCGAAATGTGCAGGTCTCCAGGCATTCCGTGTCCACCAACACAACCACCGTCTCTACGGGTCTTCGGTTCCCGAGTTCTTCGCAAAATCTACGCTGCACGTCGGAAGGGGGCTTGGGAGCGGCGCCGTTCTGCGAGCCTCCCCGCGTCTCCACTGGGGATGGGGCGCCTTGCAGCAAAAATGGCACATTGAGGAACTTCCGACACGAGGAGGGCTATCGTGCAGGCGGGACGAGAGCTCCCCTCGGGTCGGTAGCTCCCCTCTTGTGCCCTAACTGCACGACTGCACGGCGCCTTTTCCCCAGTGAAAACGCGGGAATGGTCGCAGAACGGTGCCGCTCTTCAGCTCCCTTCCGACATCAAGCGTAGATCCGCGAAGATAGAACTCGGAGACAGTAGGCTGGTTTCGGGGTATATCGATAGGTATTCAAAACAACAATAGCGGAAGGGCAGCGGCCACAATACCCTACTGTGCGTGCGAGAGGATTGGGAAGGGGTCCATCGATAGTCATCTTGGACACCACTAAAGCTTGAAAAGAGTCTTCAATAGGCTACCGTACGAGCAAAACCTTTGCATCGCCATCTATAATTACATACCAGTATTGATCAAAGCGATAGGTTTGCAGCGATATCGATCGATGCCTATTGGTCAATTCAATACGCTTGCAATAATGACGATCACTACCTCTCGCTCAGTTAAATAGGTCTGCAAGGGTGTCGATCGACACCCATTGCCCAATCAAATAGGTTTGCAAGGGTGTCGATCGATTTCTATTGCCCAATTAAATAGCCTTGCAAACGTGTCGATCGATGCCTATTGCGCAAGTTACTAGGCTTGCAAGTGTGGCGATCGACACATCTGTCACATATCGATCCACGCCTACACTTTGCTCAATAAAATAGGTTTGCAAGGGTGTTCATCGATATATCGTGCGTATTGCGACGCTTCAAGCAGGTTTACAAGGGTATTGATAGATATTAAATACCTGTATTGATGAAATATATAGGTGTCGACCGACAGTTCTTTGCATCCTATCCTCAAAAGTTTAGCCTGGTCCATCCACACATATTTCACTGAACCTGTTGCTCAAATAAATACCAGGCCTGAGGTAGATATCCATCCTTTTGTATCTATTTATCTGAACCTATGGGCCAAATAGATAGGTATTGATCGACAATGTCGCATCTATCCTCTATCCTAAGAACAATAGCCTAGGTACCATTTATTTGAACATACGAGTGGTCAAAGAAGTGGGTATCGACCGACAAAACCTCACACTATCCTAAAAACAACAGGATACTGCACAAAAATTCTCGGAACGTATTGATCAAATGAATAGGTACCGATCGGTACTTCTCTGAACGTGTTGGGAACTCAATAGGTATCGATAGACAATCTCACATACCTATCCTAAAAAACAATAACCTATTGGTCGAATATACGATAGACAAATCCATATACCCATCCTACTGTGAGAACAATATCCTCTTTTATACCTGGTATATTGCTCTAACCAATTTGATCAAATAGGTAGCTGTCGATAGACACTTTCACCATGCTATTGCAGGGGGCAATAGGTATCGATACCCAATACCCCAACCTATTGAACGATCAATAGGCACATTCAATAGGCTACTCGTATTGTCCAGGGTGTGGAAATGAAGACGTTTCGAGGATTATCAACCATTTCAATAAGCTGGGTCGAGTCGTAAACACTATTGATTCCTGGTACAGCAGTATACTGTGGTCGTTCCTGCTACCTCTGGTACGATATTGCGTCCGTCCGCTTGCATGACAATGACAATAGATAAACGTATCAAGCTGGGTCATATCAGGAACAACTACTAAAGCTGGGCGTCGTACAATTTGTTCCTGGGGTCGGTATGGGCACATGGGCACCATGGAGATGAAAATAATCTTCCATCGCTGTCTCAGCAACAGGCCTCCACCGTCTCACTCACCTCCCTCACTACACCGTATACACGCGCCAGTGTCAGCGTGGGATCGGCCATGACATCCCTTTCCACCTCAGCGACGCGCTCGGCATACTCGTCCAGAACCTCCACCACTCCAACCTTCAACGCGCGTAAATACAAGCCATCTCCTTCCCCTCTTGCATGCCCAGAGCTCCCCTCCATACCAGATGCAGAGGGGTCTCCTTCTCCCCACAGAAGCGACTTCGGTCTGACAAACTTCCGAAGGTCACGATAGATGACCCCTATGCCTACAACTCTGTTGATGGCTGCTCGTTCTGTGGCAGTGAGGAAGGTGATGGTGTCTGGCACACGAAAAGTGCTGCTTGATTTCAAACCATCGCAGGCGGAAGTGCTCGTAGTAGTGGTGGAGATGGCCGGTTCCTCCTGGATAATCGATCCGGGATGGCCCAGAAGCGAGAGGAGCACCTCGTGCAACATGCCGCCTCTCTTGTGCCACTAAAGTTTGATTGCGCACAGTACTGATCAACGTGCGCACCCCACTGCCAGGCCTTCACCTTCGGAGACTCGTTGCGGCATCCGGCATCCTTGATATTTAAAAAAGGTTTCATGGCCAAACAAGAAGGATTCTTTAAACGGGGGAGAGGGGCGGGCGCAGGAATGCGGCGTAACCTCGGAAGCGGACTAGCTGCAGATGAGCAGCAGTGTCGTGCAGTCGTGCAGTCGTGCAGCGTGCAGCAGCCAGGCAGCAGCGCGCAGGCAGATAAAAAGCTCTGCGTGTCAGCATGAAGGTGGTGGTCATTGCATTCGGAACGCGAGGAGACGTGCAACCGCTTATTGTTTTAGCGGGTGGCATTGCGTCGAGGTCCCCTTGGTGCAGCGAGGTGGTGCTGGTGTCACACCATCAGCATGGCGACCTGGCAAAACCTTTGCTCAGCGCTTGTGCAGATGGATCTACGGCCAGCTTCGCTACCTTTGCACCCGTGGATTCTCCTGAAGTTGTCTGGAAAGGTAGGTCGGTGCCACCCGCGAGTGAAGTGACCTTGCCAGCGTTCCGTTCGAAAGCAAAACTTCACAGCTCTAATAAACTTTTGTCTATTACCCATTCACAAACAGAGTACGAGTAGTATAGTTGGTATAATCGTGTACCAGTATGAGTACAAGTACACGGCTACGAGGTACGTTGTGAACGAATCAACTCTGTACTACGACTCGTCGTTGATGTTGCAGTCCCTGGTTCCAGGATGGCAGGAGGCCGATGGTCCATTTCGATACGACGTGTTTACAGCAGGTATCTACATGAACAGTATGTACCCGGTATATAAGCAACCAGCGAGGAGGCCGTCGAACCCGCCCGAGCTTCATGACAGCGGCCTGTTTGCAGCACGATGCTCTATGCGAGTACTGCTATGCATAGTGCAAATTGATGTTTACCTTGTACTCCCGTGTATACTTTGGTACAGACTGTACGCATCTTGTGTCTTGCTCGTGCCCTCTGTGACGCCACTACATCTACTGTACTGTTGATCCCTATGTTTGCCGTCGGGGCTGATGCAGTCGCCGGGGAGAGGTCGCGGAGAAACCGCCGTGGTGAAGGCGAGGGTCCCTTGTAGCCGTCGTTACGGCCGACGCAAGTCGAGCAGAGCCCTCTCGTATATTTAGCCAGGAGATGCTAGACCTATAATAGTCTGACTCGATGGGGAGGACATACAGTTAGGGTTGGGAATGGATTCGTTTTAGTACGTAAAAAAAAATACAGGATGTCGCATGGTCGTTATCTGGGGGGAAAAAACTTTAGGAAATTAACAAATCCGTGGTTGGGCAAAAAACAATTGCCACCGAAAAATCCGTTATATGATGCTGCCTCTCAAAAATAAAATAAAAAACAGTGCTGGTATCGATGATGTGGCGTTGAGCTATAGCTGAAAAAAAGTCAGCCTTGCTTTTCGCACGACACGTGCTGAAGGACAGCGCCCAACCCACCCAGAGCGTAGAGCAGCAGCGTAGACAAGGACGCGCGAGCGTGAACGAATCGCACGTTCCTGGGGAGGCCTTGGGATTGGCGACCGGTAGCATGAGAAAGCTGTCCCCCCCTGTGATACACATCTTCTTGTACAGATCAAATCGCAGTATGTGGTCCTGTTTTACTGCTGTTGGGCAGTTGTAAACAAGAACAACATACGTACACACAACATCAACAATCGCCTACTGGTTGCTATACTGCACTTCGCCGAGACCGGGATTTCGACGGCGCTGCCTGCACCTTCGTGACAGTGCGCCCCACCTCTAGCTCACGGACAAGTTGTTGCTGTGCGTGCAGCTAGGCTTGAGCCTTGCGCCCAAGGTTGCATTCACCATGCACCTGAAATCTGCATGGTGCAGCTGTATGTACTCGTACGTACCTACCGCTTTGTCCGGAAAAGTAAAGAACAGCTTATTTTCATATTTATGATTAGATCATTCCTACATTTCTGGACAGGGTGGCACGATAGAGTATTTTGACTCGATCATTTTCTCACGTGAGACAACAATAGTGATGCGTTCGCATCTGAACACTAGGGGTAAGTCGCTTCCTGCCGCATAAAGGCCCGATCACAGATGGTCTTCGCCGCTGCGATGACACCGGGTGCGATGACGATCGCTCGGCGTGCTGCCGCTTTCATGCCTTACACCGTTTGCCTGATACAATGAAGACTGGGCGTCCTTTGTTTTTTTCTCGGGATGTTTTTGCCGAATTTCCCATCAACAATTGACTCTTCAAAAGAGGGTCAATTCGTGCAACTTCTCGGATTCAGGCGCAGATTGCATTGCTGTGAGCGCAAAGTCCTGCCGTACCGGTTGACTGGCTTAGATTTTCTAGTAGAGTCGAATAGTTCTTCCCTAGACAGAAAGAGACGAATACAACCTGAAAAATCGAGTTTTCCCGCGTATTTCCACGGAAATTAACGGAACGAAAATCTGCAGATCAAAATACAACGAGTCAGTCGATCATTCTCCATTGATTGGACGTGTCTGTCGAGCTTTATATTCCAATTAGTTTCCCGTGTCGGGAAATCAAGTGCTCGGAGCTACCCGTGAATGTAGTCTGAAACCAAGTAAATAGGGTGGTGGCAGACTATTAAAAAAAAATGTTCTTTCGATTTTGTTTTGAACGGCTTTTCGAATAGACTGGACATTTTTTTACTTATAAAACGAATCCATTCCCATTGCCTAACAGTGCAGTAGGTCCTGCCAGAGTCTTGCGGCGGAATAATCTCCCGATCGCAATATCCCGGGGACGGGTCAACATCGTCATGCCGTGAGACAGCTCGTGACGCGAGATCTGATATTGCTAGACCGGTGACATGTCCTTTAGCGCGTGCGTGTTACGAGATCTACGATAGGTATCTCCGACCCTGTCTTCCACAGTGCCCGGTTTATCACTATTATATTATTATACATACCGGTAATATAGCATTCCTAAAATAAGAGTTATCCCTTAGGTTTTCCGTCGCTATTACATTACCACCACTATTACGGGGGACCATAGTGAATATAAACAATTTTTTTTATTAAAAGTAAAAATAGCGAAATGTAGGTTTCTGTTTTACAGTAGGTCCTGTTTAATATGGTCCCAGGTAATATATAATTCTGAAGCGGAAATCTAAAACCAAATTCTGAAGCGGAGATCTGAAACCATTTGTACACGTCATTTTTCTCCGTCCAGTACCGGCCAAGCGTTGCTCTCGAATAAGTATATAGACTACTTACTTCAACTGTCTTTTTCCTGAGCGTGCTCGGTTGGTATATCCCTGGCACCTCAGAGCTCCCGTTTGAACACCGCCTCCTTCTAATACATGCCAGCAAGAGCCTTCTACGTTTTTTTGTCTTGTGTCCGTGCGTGTACCCAGAGCACGGCACCGTGTGTGTGTGTGTGTGTTCTTCACATTAAACCGTTCTTTCTACCCGTCGACATCCAGCACAACCAGTGTCCGTGCCGATTCTTCCATCCTAGAAGAGATACAAGTTCTGTGGTCACAAAGCTACGCCACAGAGATACTACGTTGCCACGTGTGCAGTGTGAACTGCAGTGGGCAATGCAAAGCCATGTCATCATACTAGATACGACAGGCACGACATACGCAATCTATGAAATAGTGAAACGAAAAGAAACAATCAAAGAGAAAACAAAACAAGGTAGACAAGTCGAAAAAGAAAAAGAAGAAAAATGAAAGCAAAATCTAAGAGAAACAATCTGTCGTGCCCCCCCCCCCGCAGGCGAGGTGGCCTACACTTGAAAAAGAACGAGCTGGAAAAAAGAAGAAATAACAAAAGACACCACTGCTTGTGAACAGAGTAAGACAAAGAACCAAGGAGAAAGTAACAAGGAAAAATAACAAAGGGGAAATAACCGTGGGCGAGCGCGGCGCCATCGCCGGTGCCAGCGGGAGCTGGCGGGTAGAGGCGGGGGGATAGAATAAGCGTGATCGCATTTTCGTGGCTAGGCGTCGCGTGTGCATGGAGACACAAGGGAATCTTGAATGGGCTCTGTTCGGTCTCCTGATGTTGAGTTGAAGATAATACGTATCAGTGGGTCTTTTTTTGGTTGCAAAAGAAGATTCAAGCAGTGCGTATTTTTGCGACCAAGTTGAATTTTAGAGAGAGAGAGAGCATCGCAGTCTGAGCACCAACATTATCGAGCTGGCGAACGAGGGCCACGGTGAGTACCGGGCTTCACGCGAGGCGCGCAACGGGCCTCACATGGGCAGAGAGGGAGGACAGCTTGGCTTGGACCGAATCGGTGGAGAGGTGGCCGCGAGAGCAGGCAGCGTACAAGGCTGAGAGAAGTTCTGCTCTTCAATTTTTGTTTTTTGACCTGCGCAAGTTGTTCCAATCAGGCGGGAAATATTTACGTCAGAGGGGACTTGAACGATACGGGGATTTTGTTTTTTGCTCTTTCAAATTTTCGTTTTGTCATTTTTATCCTTTCTGCGGTGCTTTACCTTTCTGTGCTTTCTCATTCGCACACATCAAAAGAAGAAATTAAGTATGCACGTACGTACATGCATGCGGCCTCCGGGTTTGTTTCCTGAATGCAGCATGGAGCTCTTGGCATTTACAAGTCGCCTGTTTGCACCTAATGGTTTGGACCGTCTGTTCCGTTCCATTATTTCTCGTGAACAAGCGTGGAGGGCGGAACCGCCCGCTACGCGAAGCGCCATTAATGTACCATCATATGTAGTCTACTCACACAGAGCACAGAAACATCAGTTGTAGGAGCTATGCACGTCCCTGACCGGTGCTGTAGCCGTTGTACATATAGATATATTATCGTAGAACGCCTCATATCGCAGTATACACGTACACAGGCGAACGGAGTACCTGGTACATGAAGCGTCTGAACATCAGGGCTTGATCGCTTCGCCCGTGCTCTCTTCCTCTATGGACACTTGTACATTATAGGTACCACGGGGCTAGATGACGCCGAAGCGAGAGCAAACCTTCGTCAGGAGAACGCCTGCGTCAAGGCGTGTAAAGGGGCGGGCCTAATTATTTTCAACATGTTCGCCCTGGAAGGATATCATCTAGCAGAGAAGATGCGGGTACGCGGGTAACCCTCGTGACGCTTGTATTTTTCATCTGTACTGTATCGTCACAAGTCGTATCCACCAGTGCATATATTGCATGCCATCATGCCTGACACTGACTTGAAGACGGCGTCATGGTGCAAGTGCACACCATATGGCTGGTACAAGGATTGCCCCAAATTGTCCCATGACCCCTCCCAGCCTCCTGTCCCACCCTCATTCCCCGAGTGGTTGCTGCACCTCGTTTGCTGTCGCGCCAAATTTGCTGTGTGTAGACATTGGCGACACTTTGATAGACAGCAGGGAGTGTCTTCTTGAAAGGGTACTCTTTAATTGCAACGGGCTTATTTTGTGCCACGCTGAAGGGCATACCCGCCTAACAACTACGGTGCATCCTCTGTACGACGCACGCCGCCCACTACTGCCCCCCGCCAGGTCCCCTGCGTGGTTTGCCACCCTTATCTCACGGTGACCCCAATTCCCAGCTCTTTCGCCGGGAGGATGCGAAGGACCTACCCACGACTCTTCCGCCGCCTCAACCGTGTTCCAGATGAACTTATAAACACCACTACGGCCACTACGCTGAGCTCCTCAGTTACGACCCTTGCGGAATCAACGTCTGACCCGGCACCAGCGACAGGGTCACTACCCAACGCGGGGAAGCAGTACTCCGCTGCTGGTACAGGGGATAGTTTCCCTGACGTTGCGACCGGACGTGGCGGGCGGGGTCGCGACCAAACGGCATGGACTCACGTGGAACACTGGATGTGGCCACTCTTCACAGACAGGTGGGGGGCTTTCCGGGAACGCTTGGGGCTTCACCCGTGCCCTCTCGCTGAAGACATTGAGGTCCTTGCGGGAAAAGGCACGGAGGCGGAGTTAGCTGGCACAAGCGTGCCGCTGGCGTCGTCCGCCGTCGACCCCTCGCACCTGCCGCTGGTGTTGTACCTGTTTTCGTCGCTGGTGGTGGACACGTCTCCCTTCTGGCCAGAGAGCGCTCGCGTGTGCGGATATCTGTACCCTTCCGCAGCCAGGATGGCGCTAGGAAAGAGAGCTCCAGAAGAAACAAGAATATTCAAGAACAGGCGAAAAGCGCCGGCTCGGTCGAACCCTCACAAACTGCAACACCAAACGCCGTGCGTAGCTAGTGGGATATCGGGAGACGGCCTCTTTGTTGGCGCCGAGGTCAAATTGCCGGAGATAGCGCCGTGCCTTCCACCAGATGTGGAGGCGTTCTTGTCTGCGCGGGGTGACCGACCGCTCTATGTCGGTTTCGGCTCCATGTGGGGCATGTGTCCGCCGGGCTACCGGCTCGCATCTGCCCTTCGAGTGGTTTTACTCGGGGCGCGACAGGCCGGCGCTAGGTGTCTAGTTCTTCTACCGGCGCGAGAAACTGAGGGTCCTGGGGGGGATGTCTCCGTCGGCGTGAAAGGCGCAAATCACAGTCGGCTCAACGAGTTGAACTCTGCCACGGACTTCGTTCTGCACGAGCTTGCGGCATCCGCGGGTGACGACGATTTGCTGGTGAGCAACGTAGGAGTGTGAATCTGCAGGGAATGGCCACAGTAGAACTGACATGCATGAAGGGGCCAGGGAAAGCCCACCCTGGTGGCTAAAGTGAAGTCGTGTTTGGTCGTGCACCAGGGTAAACATGAATATGTAAAATGTAAAGTGTGCTGTATATAAGGCAGGATGCGTCTTCCCATTGTGTAGAACGGAATGCAGATAAACGCCCTTTCAAAGCCATTGCATGTACGTGACGCAACTCGGTGCTGAGTTTGCATCACAACGCTTTCGACCGGATGGGTGGGCCGGAACACATGTCCACGCCATTGCTGCTGCTGCTACTTTTGCTGCTGCTATTTTTGTTGCTGCTGATGCTGTCGCTACCGCTGTCGCTCCTGCTACCAGGTTCATATCGGCCCTCTTCCTCATGAGATCCTTCTCCCACGTTGCTCGTTGGCGATTCATCACGGAGGAAGCGGCACTACAGCCGCTGTTTTGAGGGCTGGGATTTCACACGGTGCGTTGTTTTTTTGTTCTTGTTCCTCTGCTCAGACCGTACATATCTCTGCGTGTCGAGCGGCCGACTCGTAGCTGGTGCCGACACGGCGCAGGCACGCAGCATGTTATTTGCTCTATATTTGTTCTAGTAGCAGTGTTCAAACGAACGCTGTTGGCATCCACGGATAGGTAGCCGCATTCAACTCGTGTGTGCTTCTGTGAGTTCGTGATGCAGCGAGAGAGATATTTAGAATACGTAGGTTCCTGACAACTCACGATTGTTCGATGGCGTCAAAATCGTGGAATATATGTCAATTATCCCACTACCTTGCATGTGGGCTTGCCCGGCGGCGGGGTAGTGGTAGAACATATTACTCCGAAACAACGGCAATCAACGTAATTTGCACAAGTTATCTCATTCGCCAGCTACTCGTCGCATCCACTACAGTATCGCTTGGGAATATTTTCACTCATCGGCGGCCCAAAGCGATTGGTCTGAGGTTGTAGCATATAAAGCAGGAGCACAGCGGAACAGTTAGCAAGTGATCAATCGATAATGCCCAGTGTGCACTTATATGGGAACGGCAGATGGGATATGACTGCACGCCGGCAGACCATTCTTGGATGTCGGAGCACGAGGAGCTATTGGCGCTTGACGCGCGGCTGAGCTATTTGTTGGAAAAAAACAGTAACTTATCCCAATACTTCTGCTTCCCTCTCGCTTCGTCCCGCACACGCGCGGCTTCTGCTGGCACGATAATGACGAAGTGATCTGCCCGCAACAGCTGGACCAGCTCTTCTGGGCCGAGCGAATACGATACTTGGCGGTGGGAAGTGTGATGGAGAGGTCGCTCTTCGTGGGGCCTGAACCTTCATCCACTATGTCCCGTAACGCGTTAGTTGCTAAGGCCGCGTCTGGAATTATGTCAGCCCTCACGCCACAGGTTGGTCTCGTTGATGTGTATCGAAACCGTTCTCTGGCACACTGTATATAGTATTGCTGCTGGTCACCGTCCACTTAGTGTGAGATCTGGGATGCTGCGCATGATGGATGCTGTTATTGCCACTTCCCCGGTCACTGCAGTCAACTACCGTTCACACAACACTTGTATTCTGTAGTACTAATTATCGTACAACACGACAGTTATATGCTGATTTACAGTAGTACACACCATATCATTTGGGCAAGAAGGTTGGTTACGTGTTGTCAAACGGGATCCAGGATACTCTGTGCCCGGCTACAATGAACGCATGCGACTGTTAATACGAAGTGATTGGGGTACAGTGTTGATACGATGCATGATACTGAGCAGATAGTGAAGGAGCGCGGTGTTCTTGCTGGCACTATTATACGAGTACCACACCTCCCTCACACCTCTGGCTGCCTAGAGCCGCACCTTTAGTTGCCTATAGATGGCACGTGCACTCCACACGGTGTTCATCCTCTTTTCCTCCCTTCTGCACTGTTTGCTGCTGCATCGCTCGAACGCTGCAACAAAGGTCAGGCTGCGGGCGGCTTGTTTCGGAGTCAAAGTGCGCGCGGAGAATGGGCTGGACAACGCTCTGGAGTCACTGTCCGACTTTCTGCGTCGCCGCCAAGGGCTTTCACGACCGGCACCACCCTACCTTCCAACCGACACCGCCACCGCCAGTGTTCCGCTAGACACTGCGGCTCGACGGCAGACATATACTCTAGCAGCGAACGGGGTGACGGAGAACGCACAAGACTGCAGGGGGGTTGACCTTGTGAGGGAAGATCGGGCGTCGGACCGTGCGACGCCGGACGATCCTCGGCGTGGCCGTGGCAGCGGTGGAGAGGGCGTAAGTGGTGGTCACGATGATTGCCCAACGTTGAGCGAGCGCGATGCTGAGGGGAAGCTCATGTTACGGGAGATGCCGAACGGGCTGAGGGTGTGGTGTGCCAGGCAGGCGGAAGAAGAGGCGATTTTCATTTACGGGGAGATCTTCGAGGACAGGACGTACGGAAGAATGGGCCTGCGGGTACGCGACGGCGATACTATTTGGGATGTCGGTGAGTCTGTTATTCGGGTGCCAGCGCACCGTGTGAAAGGACGGCCAAGCGTGTAATGGCCTGCTGACGTTCGCGTGGTGTTTGCAACGGGCGCTGGGACGCTGCTGCTGCGACTGCGTGTCAGATCCGCCATGTTGTCTTTCCGACGCTGTAGCTGGTGGCGACCGATTGCTCCCTCCCAGTGCTCGCGATCATAGGCACGTGAAGGAGCCGGCCTTTCTTTGGTCGAAGATTGCCGCTAGGGTATCTTGCGCAAGAGGCGGAGTGGTATACTCGATATATTTCATGGCCGTAGTCGTATCCCTACAATGCCGGGACGGAGAGCGTTTTTTTTTTTTACCGACCAGACAGACATTGCTTGCACCAAGCGCGAAGCGCCGTGAGGTGTTCGTCAAGTCACACGAAGGGTGAACTGCATCCTACTACGAATCGCATTTGAGGCGGATGTGTTTGCATTATGAATGCCAGCTTCGAATGTTTTTGTGTGTTTTCTGGTTCAGCCACTTCCGTAGACGGTAACGGGTATACTATATACTATGGGGGGTGGGGGTTTCAACTACTGTACGTGCCAGCTTTCTATTCTCAGTATACTCGGCGGCATGCACCACGAAGCTCACCCATAACCGCCAGACTAGCCGTATCGCAAAATGTACACGGTGTAGCCGGTGCGTTACTCCCACTCACGCACCCATCCACCCACCCACGCCATGGTCTCTCGGCTGTCTTGCCGCAGGCGCGAACGTTGGTCTGGCGAGTATCTTTTTCGAGCTGGAGACGGATACACCCGATTCTCTGAAGGTCTACGCCTTCGAACCCCTGCCGCTCAACAATATCGCGCTCAAACGAAATACGTCCGAGTGAGTGCCTTCAATTACCGGCGCGGTCGAACGATTGCAATTCTAGAGGAACCCGTTCGTCTTGCAACCCTGTGTTGGTTCTAAACGCGCGCTGTGTCCCTTGTGCCGGTTCCAGTTCCGGCCCGCAGTTTGAATTTGCTTTGTCTCGTGGAATGATGCTATGTAGAGGGTGTCTGGAGTCGTGATGCCTCATTGGGTGTTGTGTTGGGTATCGAGAGCGCCTCTCGCGGCATTGTTTGGCATTCTTCTCCTACGGGATGAACCCCCCCGAGCCATGCACGCCCCCCAGCGGTCGCCCGGAGCTCGCTCAGCCGTTACCTGCGATGTGATCCAGTATACATGTCGCCCGTGGTTGTCGCTTGCATGTATATCAAGGCACTGCCCTGGTGCTGTGGTTCTTGGATACGCTCTCGGCGCAAACAACGAAGACGGCGCCTACGCAACATTCTACCCCCACATGCCAGGAAACAGCACCCTTAAGCCCGGCGAGAAGGTATCCATTTGGCAGTCGTTGCCGTGGGCTTAACCGCTTTTGCACTTCCCCCATGTTTTTGGGGACATGGTTCTGGGAAATATTGTGGGATTCTATTTGCAGCAGTGAAGGGTTCATGTGGCCACCTCGCCATTACACCCGGTGTCTGCTTCGGCATTCGATACGTGAAAAACGAAGGGGAAGCAAGGCAGTAGCACGAGCACAATTTGTTCGATGGGGGTGAAACAGTTGGGATGATGGTACGGAATGTTTTCATGGTATTATTACGGGGGACCCTAGTTAACAGGACCTATGGTGTACATAAAAACCTATATATGTAACCATTTTTACTAACAATATTTGGTCCTGTTAACTATGGCCCCCCGTAATAGTAGTGTCTCATGCTCGGAGCCTCCACCCTTCATAAATAGCTCCAGGAATTGATGCGTTGGCCGCGTGCTTTATCGTGTCTGTCATGACAAGAGCATGTCAGAGTCTGGAATCTGTATGCTTGGATGCGGTTGGACTCGTTACTCCGACATCAATCGCTTGCGCCGCCACTGTGCATGCGCGTACTCTGATACGCCTTATCCGTTGAAACGGTTGGGTGTGTCCTGAGCGGGTGACATGTTCTGTGTCTTCGTCAAGGCCTCTGCGTGCGCCATGCTGGAGAGGGAACTGCAGTGGACGAGTCGGAAATTTCGCTTCCGTGCCCATCCAGGTTTCCGGCTGTGGTAGTCTTGACGCTATACTGCAGTAGTAGTGCAAACACCACTGTCACAGCATGACTGGTTCGAAACTGCGCCAACACCCTATTTTTTCCCTATTCCGAGCAGAAACGGCTGCAGGGAGGGATGGGACGCGCTGCCCCGGAAGCGTCGACACTAGTTGGTGGAACGAGTAACCCCGAAGGCGTTTTTTTCGAGGACGCGGAACAGGTGATGCAGACGGATCTATCGGCATTGGCTATTGATGATAGCCGACCGAGGATTTTTTCTTGTCTCACGGTCATTAAACCGAGCCCGTTAGCTCGCAGTTGGCTCTATCTTCGCACTAAACGTGGGAGGTCTGCTTTCCGTTTCCTTGCTCTCGGTGTGTCCTGCGGCTATGTAGCTGGCCAGGGCGATTGTATTTGCGCACTCTTCGGAACAGCATGGCAGGTTAGCTTTCAGCTCTAGGAAGTCGGGCTTTGGGCATAACCTGACCCCGGGTATCCGGCGGTATGAAGAACTGTCCGTCCCTGACTTCATAGTCACCTTGTCTCCAACAAGCTGATATATGCTCCATGGTTAGGTATTGTGGCGGCAGCTGTCGAAACTGTCGCAGGACTCAAGCGCATGATAGGCTGCCGACACTGCATGGTGTAAGAGAAAAGGGTACCGTGCGTCCAATACGCGCAGCGCCCCACCGTTTCGATCTCAGGTGGCGTGCAATGTCAGGACGGTGTCATGGGCGATGTCCAGCCTCCGAGTGGACGCAATCGACCTGCTCAAAATTGACGTGGAAGGAGCGGAGCTAGTAAGTAATGTTGGGGGAGTCATTGACCGCCGCGCCTACCACAGGCTTCAAGGTGTCACCCGCAGGCAGTCGAAAGTTCGTGATACATGATGTTATTTACGGTGGCTAGTCTTTCAAATATCGATCTGTTGCTGGACGTGTCGCCATGCAAATAGTCAGACTCAGAGCAAACGGTCGATGCTTGCGGAAACACCCGTCTGATCTGCCGAAGAGGCAACAACTTATTTACCACAGTCTCTTCAGGAGTCGAATTGAGGCGTTAGCCCGGAGAATGCGACATATTATGTTTTGCGCCCCGATTAACGCGTCCGGTTTGCGTTTTTACTTAGCTTGCTACATCACGTGTGGGTGGTGGTTCGCTCCAAGCCCCTTACTTTGCTAGCTTCATCCACTTTACCCTCTTGCTACAAGATGTCCGCCCGGGTCCAGGATGATCGCTCGGGCTCGCCATATGATTGCGGAATCAATTGTAGATAAACCACGTCAGTTCATTGATTACACGGCCAGGAGGGAAGTCAGGCTAACAAAGGAAACCACACGTGTCAAACTTGGATCAATCAAGCCACGGCGCATGGGGATTAACTTTAGGGTTGATAGGAAACCCTCCCGCATGCGTATGGTGCCGAACAGGACGTGCTGCTAGGGGTGAAGGACCAAGACTGGCCCAAGATCAAACAGGTCGTAGCTGAAGTTCATCCCGTCGGAGATCGTGTCGCGAGAGTGTGTGGGCTGCTTCGAGATCACGGATTCCGCGTCTCTACACAGGTATAAAACATATGCATGCCTTGCTTGCCCTGCTGTTCATACTGTGCACTCTGGACATCCGTTTTCAGTGGTGTGTGTCCTAAGAGACCAAGGAGAAAAAAAGAGTTTGCTTTCAAGACCTAGGCATGCAAAACCCAAAAGAGTTTGCTTTCAAGACCTAGGCATGCAAAACCGTATGTCCCGTGGCCAAGAACAGACCCGTGCTCGTACATGAAGGGCCGCCTCGTAAAACGTGCTGAGCTGTATGTAGTCTGAGCAGTAGATGCAGTGCGAGCCATTATTAATAGTACAAGTTTCAAGCTGTTGCCACATGTACCTGGTGCGTAGTATATAAGAGGTCCACGCCGACTAGTGCCGCCCACTGTGCCCCCTCTTTTTGGATGAAAGAGCGCAACTGAAGACAGACTGTGCGGTGTTTGTCGCAGAACGCTCGGGCATGCTTGCTTCATTCCGACTCTTCAAACAAACAACGATTGACCCGCGTGTTTGGCGGTCGATGGAGCACGTCGCCAACATGTGCGACGCAAGAAGGCTGAAGCAAGGCTCCCCAACCTCTTGAGTTGTCCGGGTCATACCGACGTTTTGCTGATTTTTGCAGCGTTAATATTTATGGTAGGCACTGTTCTGGTTGTTCCCTGCCCGGCCTAGAAAGGGGGTCATTCAGCTTAGATCACACGCTCACACGCCCCATATGCAGTCGAATGAGAACACCATCATACACCATCACCGTATGTCCACTTCATCACCACCGCATGACGACTGCAGGCTTTGGCCCTGGACGGCGCGCCGCTCTCCCCGACCCATGACGCTGCTGGCACAGTTCATGTTGTTGTCGGGAAGGACATTCTCCGACCGGCGCCATCAGAGTCAGCAGCACCAACGTCGGCGTCATTCTTTCCTACAGAAAGGTCGTCACGGGTGCCATCTGACTGCGTCGGGGCGAAGGCTGCTGCAGTGAGCTCGTCCAACTGCTGTCGCAAAGGTGTCGAACGCCGCGCGTGTACCGGCCTCGATGATGAGCCTATTGAAAGTGAATCTGGACCTACTCACGTTAATGACGGTGGGGATGTTGCGAGCATGATTGCTGGTACTGACGATGGCGATATCGATGACGCTGGCGGTCTGGGGGGTAGTGGACAAGACGAAGCTGTCTTGATTGGCGTGGTATTTATGGTGTATGCCATGAGGTCATAGCAGCCGACGACGCAAGGTGTACGCCGTATCGAAGTATTACCGCATACAAGCCGAAGTTTTGCCCCTGACAGGCGGCATATTTATAAAAGGCTGTCTGAAAATTACTGGTTGCATTGAGGCTGCAAGAGATGCTTCCGAAGTTTTAAAGTTACAGCATGATCCTTCCCCTTAGGTGTGACAGCGAAAGTTTGCTGAAACGGTCAACAAAGGCCACGCAATCCGAAAATGTTGTGTACCATGTTTGTCCCAAACGAAGTGCGAGCAGATCGCCCGTTCTGCCGCTTGCAACATTCGACGCCCCAACGGGTAGGGTGAACCGTAACTGGACCGGGTCCGGCGGGCAGACGTCATAGCCTGGCCTTTTGTCAGTGGGTGAGCGTGCACAGGTCCCACACTACTCGAAGAGAAGGTTCTCCCCGGGTGACTACTTCCACCGCACCTGATCCTTTCGGGATCAGGTCGGGTCGACATACCCACGAGCACGAGGTAGCGGCGGCTTGCGCTGCTGCTACAAACGGGAGCGACGTGCAAAATTGACAAACGGCACGTGTATTATACGTGGAAATGTAGGAGGATTTGGGAGCTTAAGCCTTATGCTTTATTTGCACCCATCCGCCGGACGACAACGATTAGCACCCATCCGCCGGGGGACAACGAAAAAAGTGAACACAGTCTGCATCACTATCATTTTATAGGGACTTTCCAAGCAGGAAACGTGATAAACATACCTCATGTAATATTGTTTCCAGTTTCGGCCACACGAAGCAGCACAGGCGACACAGGCAGCAGAAGCTGCAGAAGCAGCAAAAGCCGCTGGGCGTAAGGGGGTCGTACTTTTAGAGTTCGTGGAACCGTAGAAGGCATAAACTTGCACGAAGCACGTGCGCAGCCTTCTGCTACTGACAATCAATGCTACTGACACGGCTGCGTGCTCGTGCCATTTACTATTGTAGACGGTTGATGAATCAGCAATGCGCAATCCCGTTGCGTTTGGTCGCTATTGGTCGCTACACCTGAGTTCCAGAACGGGAAACAATGGGAAACAGGAGGAAATACACATCCTGTACATACTGTGCATCGCGAATTTTTGTCTCAACGAATACGCGCCTGTAGGTGCCTTATTTCAAGAACCATCCCTATTTCGATAGGCTACGAATCGAAGTCGAACGCTCTCCTCATATGTCAGCGAGATAACATTGCCAGTGGCGACACCAGCAACGCAAAACGATGCTACTCACAATCTCGCCTCCGCTGACGGCTCCATGACACCAACCATCGCAGCATGACACCAACCATCGCAGCATGCCCTTCGTCATTCGCCTACCATAAACGCCAGACACATACTCGTAGCCACAGCACTACAGCAACTATTGAACTCAGACGAAGTGCCCCATTAGCCCAGTAGAATGATCTCACCCTAGCCGTTATCGCTCGTTGGATTCGACAGGAGTCGGTACGAAATCGAGAGACAGATATCGAGTGCCGATGCACATTGCAGTATCATATCTCTAGGCAGACCGTGACGCCTCCAACACGAATCAAACTCACACACTTGACATCAAGCCATGCATACATAGCACGTAGCAATTTTTCTTTTTGTCAAACTTCGTTCAACCGACCAGCCATCCCAAAACAGCAAGGCAGCAGATACCCCCAGCCTCGCGGACGGTGGCGCCTTGGTTATCGCTTTTTTTATAACCTCAACACTTCGCTATTTTTCAACCATCCCTTTCATTTTCCATCTCTTTGGATAAGCAGTGGTCCCATGTGTTTCCCTTCTTCCCCAGGGATTTGAATTCATTTTTATCAAGCAGAGGATTCAGCACTTCCGCTGCTCGTCGACTTTTATAGATTTTTGCTAGCCCACGCTCTCGTGCTTCGCGCTATTAACCTCGACAATACCATTGTGTGGTAAATCAACTCTCCCAGAGTAATCGAAGTGATTACGGCGTTTGCGAATACCGGTGCATTTGTGCGTATCCAGCACCGCCTTACATATACAGAGCAAAACCCCGGCCCACGACAGTGCGCCTGAAACATGGCGGAAGGCAACCACAGCGACTTCCGCGGAAACTTATTATACGAAGGCATGGCACGCCAGAGGGGTATATCACACATGTCACCTGTTTTTGGCTGCATACCGTACCTAAATTTACCAAATTCCTAAGATGCTAAGATGAGGAGCTCTATGCCCCACCGAAGACACCAAACACGCACCAAACACACCGGACACCCGACTGTAACAAAAACGTACCCGCAACCCGGCGAAAACAAAATTCAGGGGCTAGGCGTATAACAAAACAACAAAACAGTGAAACCCAATATAATACACTTTAACTAGTGGGTCCATAGTTGCTCAGCTGAGCCTCATCGGCCAGAATAGCCGTTTTGGGCAGAGACTGCAGTAGTACCGCTTTACTAACGTGCTTCTATAACAAGCGTAATCGGAACCGTAGAAGAGTCTGTGGTACGACAAGGGTAGCACCTTTTCAGTCCGAGGCTCTTGACTTGAGCTCTATATCTCCTACAAATGCTCATTTCAAGGAAAAAACGGACGCTTAACCTCGGTCTATCGTATCTGGTAGGTATTGCTCGAATGAACGATATTATGAAAACACAACAAAATCAACGACATTGGGTTTAAGTAAGTACTTTTTGTTCCTTAGTTAAGGAATTCCGCCAGTTATGCACGAGGAATAGCTCTGGCCAAAAATACTACAGTATGTATCGTAGCACGCGTCCTACTGTAACATACTGTAACATACACACGCTACGTCGTCATGCCCGAAAAACCAAGGGAGAACGACGCGCGATCGAGATATACCCGCCGCCAAAGCCTACGCCTGACGCTTTCGTGTCCAGTGACATTGCCTTCCATCCACACCGCACCCTTCTGGCCAACGCTAAAGTTTTCCCAGTCCTCAGAGCCTACGTCCGGGGTGAGTTGGCTGCGGTGTGGAGCCTTACCACGAGTGGCCGCTGGAGGCGTGGCCTCGTCCTCTCTGGAGTACTCCCAGCCACCGAACGGGCACCACGGCAGCACCACCTGGATTACGTCCAACGCACGTAAGACGAGGAACGGCGCAAATGAGGATACAACATTGATGCATACATGTATGGCCCATCCAGCTTGATTTTTCCAATGACGCGTAACTGACGAAAAAACGCATTTTTTTTGCAGGAACAAATATATTCGTGACTGCAAAGACAAGAGGGATCGACGCTTGAGAAGGAAAAAAACATATCATCTCCACACTAACATCAAGTGAATAAGGGACAAGCCACCCCGCCATGCTACAAAAAAAAACAAGTCTGGCCAAAATCGGACCAAAATAAGCTATATTGTGGACAAAATACGACGTATCCCCCGAAGTATTTATGTATTTGGACCATACCTAATTTCCCCTTGAGCGGGTCGACGAGACGATTCGTTTCCCCCTCGTATCTCTTCTTTTTAAATGGATGGCTATCTTATCTATTGCGGGAGACTCAACCTTCAAAATATGTTTTTTGCCCATAGCTCCATGAATTATTGAGTCAACGTGAAAAAAATGTATTTTCCTTGATAGGAGGCCGAGGGCCGTCGAAACCCACGATCGGGATTGTCTTCTGAGGCTGTTTCCTATGAGGTTCGATTTCGAGCTTCAGATTTGTATTTTTCGACCTCAAAAACGAATGACCCTGCTTATGCAGTCGAATATGCAAAGTCTGACCAGAATTTTTCCGATTTGAGAATCCGATGACCCAAGTCGTCGGATTTTGGCCCAAAATCCGACGACCTGGGTCATCAGATCTTCAAATAAAGAAATGGGATGCTCTTTAAATTCAAGATGTTATCCATGACAGCAAACAGCAGCAGAACGATCGATGAGTTGGAAGGTTACACAGCGGTATAGCGGCGTCGCTTCGCGCCCGACGCTCGGGCGGCGCGACCCTCCGTGGCCAGACGTCAGTCGCCTGGCGCGGGCTCGGGCCTAGAGACCAAGAGAAGCGAACTCGGCACGCACCTCTCCGTGGATACGTACGAGTACTTGTACGTACACTGCTGTACAGCAGCAGCAGCAGTCAGTCAAAACATGGAACCCAAAATACCAAGACAGGTGGCTCTAGCGCACTCGCCACGTCTCTTCGCCGCCAGACCAGAGATGGTCAGCCTTGGCTCGGACGCTTGGGTCCTACGCACAGTGCAGCGCACCCAGCGCGTCTCTTCGCGGCGCCAAACCACAAAAACAGCAGTTGGTCTCGGCGTTTGCTCAAATCTCTACACACACAATAAATCTGATTTTTCCGCATAGGAAGGCAGTTTCGATTTGCCAACTTCACATCTGAAAAAACGATCGGGCCAAAATCTGAAGCTCAAAAATCGAACCTCATAGGAAACGGCCAGATTATCGTACCACTTGTTTTAAAGCGAAAGACCCAAACGTGATTTTTCATTAAATAGAGATGAAAACCAAGAAAGAAAACGAAACCATAACAATTACCGAATACGCGCCTTTCGAATGGCGATCTAATGGTGTAGTCAGATGTCGGTCGAGCATACGGACAAGGGAATCTGCACCTGGCTGCTCTAGGAAATGCTGGATCTTTCAGCCAGATTGACTTAGATACTTCGTGGTACATGTGCTGACGATAATCGAAATGTAGGGACTTAAGGGCCATCATTGGGCGAAAATCATGAAAAAATCCCACATTGCTCGGGAGACGACATACTCATAGAGACTGCAAGGGCTCCGCATGGGCGCTTTCGGCATGAAAATATCAGATAAAACAGTTCGATGCCTATGTTAGGCGTTCCTGTAGTATACTTCGGAGCCGTTAACGTTGCGGTGGTCGCGTGTCACATGTGGGCCCACAAATCGACTGCTTTAGCCTTAGGCATCAGCCTTAAGCATTCGTCCGGTGAGTATAATGTTGACAGAAACAGAGTAAGCCGCAGACACTAGCGTTTCGGTTACAATTTTTGTCTATTAAGTAAATGTCATCGTCTACTTGGAATCGAAAAGCGCTTCTCGGTCTTTGAGTTGCCGTGCACGAGAGCATGACAGGATGGTAATAGAGGGTGAAATACAAGAAAAGTACTACGTATTAAATTGGTGCAGCGTCACCGTCGTGTCGGCAGCAGCTCTCGAGGTCTTGAGATGCTGATATGTTTAGCGTTCAAGTCAACATGGCGCCAGTGCCACACTTGGAGCCGATACTCGACGAACACATACATAATAAAACAAAAAACGAGCAGTAGTATTTGCGGTGCCATATGTTAGCCTCCGCACGAGCGAATCCTTGCTTACCAGTGCACACCAACGGGTTGCATGCTCTTCTCCAAAGTGCGTACACCGTACTGTTTACTGCAGCGACCCTTGCAATGAGTTTACCTCGGAATCCTCGCGTGCAGGGGGTGCTATCTCCGCGAAGTCGTCCGTAAAAACCGTTCCATCCACCGTGCTCCCTGCACGTAGAAACATATTTGACGCGGAGAGGTCGGGCGTTTCAAGTTACACGCAGGCGCGCCTAGAAATACATGAACACCACAAAACTCACGACATCGTTGCAGCCGTTGATCATATGCGCGCTTTGGTATTCAGGTCTTCTCAAATTTTGGAGGGCAACGCCGACATGGCGCCTGTGTAGCATGTGAACGATCTTTGTCGTGCAAAGTGTGTGTCGAGGCCCGCATAGAAGCATGCGACGATCGTTCAATCAACCCCGTCCTAGTCCCATGCTTGGCAGGCGGCGCGAAGCAACGAAGCTGAACATCGAACAATGATCGTCTGATCGACGGCTAGGCTTTCCATCCGTATTCGTAGGCGTTGCAGTTGCACGCACTCGGCAGCAAGGGAGGACGCAGCTGCGCAATTATCACGTCGGTCGCCTCCTAGCAGCGCTCGGGTTTTGGTGTCCTGGTATCTCACCGTGTGTTTTCAACGGGCTCGCCGATTAAGGAGTTGATCGGTCCTAGGTCGCGAACAATGGGGCTGGCGAAAGCAGAGAAACATCATTCCGCTCATATGTTGTGCTTACATTTCCCTACGCGTTGTTTCCCCGCTGCGCTCCATCCAGTTAACCGCGTCCACCTTTGATACTCGTACAACCTAGCCAAAGCCAGAACGTAAACAAAAAAAAAAAAGTCACTTGCTAGTCAGATATTGGAGAATTACGTATCAGATAATGCGTCAAACAAAAATCGATCGTGACGTAGAGAAAACACCGAGAGGGTGGCTTCTATGTGCTGTAAAAACGGATTCGCTTCTTCGAAGGTATTGTAGAGACGCGACGGGAGTGAATGGCGGTGCAGTACCACACCGTCGGGGGGGGGGGGGCGATGCTACTGATTGTACATTCAAGGGTGTTTTGGTTCTGTGTAGGGGATACACACTTACAATATTTTCGTTTCTGGTAGAGAGTATTAGCCATCCCTGCAGAAGAGCGTTGCGGAGCGTCAATCTAACACGAAAACCTCCTCGAACGGCCTATCAACAGTACCGTGAATGGTTTTTCATCATTACAGTAATTGGCCTCTCGACGACAGTACGGTGGCGACTAAACAGAACCAGAGCACGGAATAAACGATGCAACGGGGTTCGAGAAGCCAATTTCACACTGCTCCAATGATACATTCGCCAGTGGTCTTTGACCCCCAACTCCGATCGACCGCCAACATACCTGTCCTCGTGCGTGTCGATGGTCTCATTCACGCGACGGCATCGCAGTCCAAGCATCACCGAGCACTTCGTCCGCCTATGGTTCGAAATTAAACATAAAATATAAAGGTGAGGGACATTGCATCAGTGGTGGGGGAAGTGATCCCAAGCGTAAGGGAGTAAACGGGTTCACGAAAGCCAGTCCAGCATCAACCAATCTGCGTGTTTCTAGCGCTGCAATGGGGTACGACCTGCATCACAAGAGGCTAAAACAATGAAATTGTGACGCGTAATACACCTCTTGCACTCTATCAGAGCATCACTATGTTCATAGCCCGTCTTGCTTTCGCTTTCGATTTCCCTCTAGCCGGTGGATAAATAAGCTGCCGCCCAGTCGACCAAAACCGCGTACTACAAGTAAGGTCACCACGACAACTACATCCTGACTTAATTTCTTCACCTCTTTCCCACCGGTTCCCTTACGGGCACGGCCACCCTCCGCGAGTTTCCCTTCTGTCCTCCCGGCGTGTACGTGCCGTTTTGAATCGGAAACATCCCCAGCAAGTCCACAAATCCTTCTCCGATCACCACGTCTCCAGGGCGACACCCGGAGGGGACAGGCGCGCCGCTTGCCTCGGAGACGGTCTGGGCGCGATGTGAGGGCGGCTGTGGCGGCTGCAGCGGCGACTGGAGCGGGCGATACAAAAGGCTAAGGGCCAGCATCGCCTTGGAATGTTGTGTGTCGGTGACGAAGAAAGTAAACGTCTCTCGGCCATCCTTGTGGAAGGGCGGGGTCGCGACGTTCGGCGAAAGAGAAGAAAGTGGCGGCCGTATTGATGGAGGGGGAGGACAGGCACAAGCGCGGGGGAGCAGAAGATCACTATTACGGGGGGCCATAGTTAATAGGACCAAATATTGTTCGTAAAAATGGTTAAATAGATAGGTTTTTATGTATACCATAGGTCCTATTAACTATGCCCCCCCGTAATAACAGTTCGCGAATATCATCATGTTGGACTTTAGTTATGTGATTGGTAATTGGTGTTTCGAGAGAGGGGCGATCGCTTCAACATAAAAAAAACAACGACGATTTTCACAAAAAGAGAGCGCAAACACGCTAAGCCGGAGGCGAAATCACAGTGACTGCCATTTTTTATCACGGCACCTAATAAAACCCCCCCTCCCCCCGACGAGCCTCGAGACAATGTTCGCACCCGCAAGAAGCCTTCTACACACACGATTCTCGTACTAGTCGCCACGAGCACAGAAAAACGGTTCCTATACATACGCTGTACATGTTCAAGACTCCGCCCTGCCACGACAGCACTACTCAACGCAGCGCGGCGGTGGCGGCTTCAAAACTGAACGCGGCGGTAAAACAAACATCAAAATGTCACCCACTCCGCGTCTTTCGGCGTCAGGTGACGACATCCTGCCTCGCCACGAGCACCACGAGCGCCAATGGAGACCTTTGGCAACATATAATTGTTCCTGCCAGCCGAGCCGAGCGAACACAAGCCCACATATATATCACACTCGAGTAGCATCTTACTGGTACAATCTTACCCATCGAGGATTGACGACTCGCGTTGCGATCGAGGTGTGCCCGGTCTGCTCCCCTACTCCCTCTTGGACAGGAGTCATCCGCAGGCTGACGTAGGTGCCCGCCGACTGGGCTATACTTTCTGTGGGATCAAAAGAGGGATGGACCATTGACACGTCGCAAGCACGCTCGAATATTGATCGGATAGTCCACGGTAGGCAAGCGCAGCGACGAGGAAGCGTCCTGTACACCAAGTGTCCACGGTATGACATACTTTTAGTCCGCGCGAGTGCGTTCTGCCTGTAGGCGTTGTGTTGTGTTGCATCGTTTCATTGAAGCGTGGTTAGGTGAAATACAAGTCGGATATGCTGTGTGATACGCTCTTCTGGCTATGCGTTGGGTCTGGGCGGTCGTTTGATGGCCGTTTCAAGAGCGACCGGGTGACCGATGAGGCCAAGCGCGGCAAACAAAATGCAACTAACATGCCGCCCCTATCAAGAGGTCGTTTTATTTCTGAGCCAACGATATAAGACGACAACAAATACCAACAGACTGCGCTCCCACTTGCATTGCTGCAAATATGAATACCACCACAAAGACAGTACGTAGCGGCGCCAAAGGACAGTGGCAGATATAACAAGAGCGTCGTAATACCAGGAAAGCGGAGCGCCGTCGAGAAGTGAGCGGGTTGGTGCACAAGGAGGACTGCCATCTGCCAAACATCGGCGCACTTCGCTCGCCTTAGTTTTTGTTATTGGGCTGGGTCAATCGAAGGTCGTAGATGGTGATCCATGTTGAATGTAAAATTACTTCACAATCAATACTATGTCTATTAAATCATGGTTCAGGATTGAATGTGTTACGAGTATAAAACAAAACAAACCGTTTTTGTTACCCGTTGCCTTAAATCACATAGACGAGGATGGAACCATTCCACCCGTCGCAATAACAAAGGCCATATAACCGCACGGCACCGACCGTGGTGGGGGACATGCATAGGAATAGTAGCGGCCTAAAAACAAAACTAACCCGAGACTAATCCAAGCTTGTGTTCGGTGGGTAACATACAGGACCATACCCGGGGTATTCACCCGGGTATTACCGTAAAAAAACTTCTGTGAGTTCTGTACGACATTCATACCAGTACCCGCAACTTCTGTGAGTTATCTATCACACTCATACCCGTACCCGAATTTTCTGTAAGTTATGTACGCGCTTGCCACAATATCCGGGGTACGGGTACAAAATCCCATACCCATACTGGGCCTTTGAGTAGGGTAAAAACCCAGAGAGCAGGCTCAATACCGGGGTAATACCCGGTACCCGACGCTTTGTAAAATACCGGGGTGCGGGTACGGGTACAACATTCATATACCCGCCCGGAAATTCTGTGAGTTTTGTAGGACTTCCACACAATACCCGGAACTTGTGTGATTTTTGCAAGACTTCCATACCCGTGCCCGGAACTTCTGTAAGTTCTGCAAGGCTTCCATACCCTTACCCGAAATGCACACCCCCTACACTACATAACCTTGGACTAATCGATGTCATGCATAGAAAAAACGATATAATCGAAATTAGCACTATCGCGTCAGCGTACTCGAGGTATTCAATGACACATCCCACGACAAAGCTCGAGCCTCACCTTTTTCCCCCAAAGGAAGGTTCCTAGCCGATTCCACTTCCACTTCGATTAACTGGACATCGCCGATATAGAGTACCGACAAGGTATACCGATATGGTATACCGACGAGGTATACCGTACAAAGGGAGTGTAACCGCCGTTCAAGATATGCAGACAGAACACACAGAGGGAGTGGACACATGGGAAGGAGTGTATCAGTTTTTAGTGGGATACTCAAACGGCGACGAAGGTCAAGCAAAACAAGCAGAGCATCGCATGGGGATGTGCACATCTTGCCCTGCACCTTTACCTTCAGCTCAAGCTTCATGCTTCCAAGATAGTGCAGGAAAAGCAACAAGCGTGGTGCAGGGACGAGAACACTAGTAACACGCGAAAACTACAGAAGTCGATAACCGATCACGTTTGACTGCAACAAGCATGGCGCAATTTTCGCACAAAAACATGGCAGCACTGCTTACAAGCCTACCACAGGCACGAGGCAGAACGGGGACAGCGCCGATAACTATGTAGGGCGAAGCATAAATCGTTGAGCAGATTACCTTCGTAATGCACAATACAAGTAGCTGTGGAGCGTTCCTTGCAACTTTGAGAACGGGCACGGCTCGCTCCGACGTGCTTCAAGTGCGAATACATACATACCTTGACGTCCTTTGGAAAGTCTCGCGGTGACAGTGGCTGGTCGCTTAGCAGCGGAGTGTTGAGGCTAGAATTTGACCGGGTGCTGTCCGTGCGAACATTAGCGCCATCTGGCGGGTCTCCCTCGAACCGTCGTCGTCGCTTGCCAGGCCTGGGATGGGTCCGGAGCCCAAAATCGACCCGAGAAACGAACAACCGGGCCAGGAACAACGGAAGCACTTACGTTAGAACGATACCTCAAGGTCAGAATGTAACCATCACCGCCGAAAACTGAGCATCGATTATCATAAGGTTGGCAGGCAAGTGCAAAACCCAAAGTGCCCTGCCACCTCCGTGCGGGAGTCAATCGATCGTTTACATTTCGCAGCCCCTGCACAATACTGCAGAGAGATTCAGGACTCGGCGTTGTTCCAGCAACACCCGTATCTCTCATTTAAAATAATACACGTACCTGGTACATATTTTTGTCTTGCTCACATAGTGATTACGTACCTGCATGAGCTCATACAGACTTTTAGTACGCGTGATCGAAGTATCACCCACTGCTTGCATAAATGAGTTCCGACGAAATCCTCGATCTCACAGTCTTTAATTTTATAAAATATACCGTGGTATATGAACTTCGTGTTACGCGCGATCTTGTAAATTAAACACACCTTATTTAAGTTTCTTTTCAGAAACTTAGACACATGATATCACTATTATTTATTGCTGCTCGGTAGCAGTGATGATGATCGGATCCAGACATAAATTATTACTAAAACGGGAGCAACAGGTACCAGGTATGAAACACACACCGGGAAATGGGGGGGGGGGGGGGGGTTCTCACTCGTGTCAAGCTACGTGCGATCTCCGGATACTTTCCTTTCTATTTTATTTTCCCAAATATAGACACACCCACTCCTTGAACTCTGCAGCTTGAGATTTTGTCTTTCATATACGGACTTCGATACCCGGGATGAGGCCATATATAACCCGTAATACGCGCGATCGAAGTATCACTCCCAGCTTGCAAAGATGAGTTTCGAAGAAATCCTCGACTTCACAGCTGTTGTTTTTTATTTTTAGAAATATAATACCAGGTACCAGGTATGATATAAACGTACTCTGCCTGCTTCGGCCTGCCCCGTCCTTGGGGTGGGCCGAGGAAGTCTGCCAGGACCTGCAGCGATCTAGCGACAGTCACACGAACATCGAGCTTCGGACTACGTAGGTAGGGAACCTTGCGCGGTCCGGCTGGTGGCCTGCTCGCTTTAAGGACCGCGTGGGGTGGTGGTGATGTTTTTTCTTCTTAACCCCGACGCCGAGGAGTTCATCCCTCAGGCGGGACGGGTACATCACCACAGCAGAGAGCGCTACGTGGGCAGCCGGTGGAGTGGAGAGGCTGGCCACAGCGTGGGTATGCATGCACGACAGGAAGGATGGGATTGTCGGCGTGGGTTGGGACGGCTGCACCCAGCCAACGGAAACCAAGGCGCGTACCGGGCTACGAAACGGAGAGCCACTTTCGCCATAGAGAAAAAAAAGAAACAAAAAAAGAAAAAAATAAGGCGGGGACGAGCCTCACGTCGGCTGGCAAAGAAAGCAGCACGCGAGGCTCGTAAGAGACAGAAGGAGGCACTTGTGACGGTAGCGACCTACAATGTGCGCACCCTGGCTGTAAAGGGGAAGAACGGGTACGGACATGACGAGCGGGTACTGGCGAAGGGACGGCAACTCGGCTGTGACTTCATTGGCCTGCAAGAAACTCGGAGGTCCGGCAGCACGACGTTCCGTGCGGCAGGGTATCGTGTTTTCTGTTCAGGACAGGAAACAACAGCCACCAGGCAAGGGCTGTACGGAGTAGGCCTAGCTGTCAAGGAATCGTTGTGCAGTAAGTCTGTGTATACTCATCAGTTCGTTGACGAGCGGCTAATGTCTATGCGCTTTGAGCTGGCTGGCAAATGCGAGGCAGTCAATTTCGTCGTTGCGTATGCTCCAACTGATTGTACCAAGGACGCCGAACTGAAAGGTATCTTCTGGCAGAAGCTGGAGTACTTGGTGAAAAAAATCCCGACGAAAGAGTGTCTGTTTGTACTGATGGATGCCAACGCGCGAACTGGACAGAGGAAGGAAGGGTGCGGTGATGATGAAAGCAGAGTGCTGGGAGCGTATGGACGTGATGTTCGTAACGATAATGGCAGACGGCTCCTGTCGTTCGCCACCAATTGCAAGTTGGCTCTCACCAACACGTTTTTCAGCACGCGCAAGGGTGGGATATCGCATACTTACAACGGCACCGGCCCGAATGACCGTAAGCGGATTGACTACATCCTAACCCGTCAAGTCCATCGACCTAGAGTACAAGATGCGAAAGTCGTCCCACAGCCTCCTGCCCCAGCTAAGGCTGACTCAGACCACAACATCTTGTATATCAAAGTCCGACTCGGTGGTCGTTTTGCGCCCAACAGACAAATACGTAGACCGACGAAACGCCGAGAGTTCGACAGGCAGCTTTTTATGTCCGATGGAAATTGTCGTGAACGAGTAGTCTCCAGGATCATCTCCACTCTCAACCAGCCTATCCAGCCCCGTAATACGTCTGGTATGGTTGAGATTTTCACTGCGGCTGTTATTGATGCGGTCGAAAAAGAGGTACCACCCCCTGCACGTCGCCACCGCAGACATGGATGGTGTGAGTCTGCCGAAACCTTGGCCGCATTCATGCCAGCATGGACAGCGAGGGAGGATGCACGACAATTCTTGCGTGCCCACCCCCGGGACAGAACCGCGTGGAAGACCCTGAGATCTGCGTGTGCGAACCTGCAGAAGGTGATTGCCGCAGGACTGCATGCGTACTTCGAAGCGTACCTTGCCGAAACCGAACGACTCCTAGCGAACAACGACCAAAGAGGCTTTTACAAGCACCTTAAGAGTACGGTAGGATTGGAAGGGACTAAAGCGAGGAGCGAACAGTTCATTAGGGACGAGGATGGCACGATCCTACGGGATAAGGTGCGAATTCGTGAACGATGGGCGGGGTTTTATCACAAACTCTTGAACACGAAGTCGCTGAAACTCGATCCCACGATCATCAACCTCTTGCCACCGCGACCGCCTAAACTGTCGCTTGAAGATGAACCATCCATAGACGAGATGACCGAAGCACTTAAGGGGATGTCGAATTGGAAAGCTGTCGGGCCAGATGGTCTCCCGGTCGAACTCCTAAAAATCGACCACCCGGCATTCGCCCAGCGCTTTCACAACATCCTTGTCAATGTTTGGTTAACAGGAGAAGTCCCTCAGCAATGGAAAGATGCGATCATCAAGGTCCTTCACAAAAAGAAGGATCGAACTGACTGCAACAACTATAGAGGGATCTCGCTTGTTGCCCACGCAGGCAAAGTGTTGTTGAAAATCGTCGCGTCCCGCCTCAGCAACTACTGCGAGACCGAGGAACTACTCCCCGAGGAACAGTGCGGCTTCCGCCCCGCACGATCAACGATTGATATGTTGTTCGTCGTGCGCCGGCTGCAAGAGCTCGGACGACAGAGGAAAATCCCCTTATACGTGTGCTTCATCGATCTGCAGAAAGCGTACGACTCTGTCGACCGAGAGCTGTTATGGAAGGTACTCACACGCTTTGGCGTACCAACCAAGATGCTGAGAATTATCCGTAATTTCCACGATGGCATGCGGGCTCGCGTGCGTACTGATGACGGCGAGCTCTCGGAATGGTTTGATGTCACGCAGGGGCTGCGGCAAGGCTGTGTACTGTCACCGTTACTGTTCAACGTGTTCTTCGCTGCTGCGTTACACGTCGTACTAGTACGCTTCAGCCAAGACGAAGCCATTGTAAGGGATTTGGTCCAACTCTTGGAAGCTGGAGTAGTTCGAACAGGGAAGGAGGAGCCATTGGCGTGCGTGCGAAGGTCTGTATGGGGCATGTTGTACGCCGACGATGCAGGAATTGTCTCGAAGTCGGCTGAAGGGCTCGCAAAAATGATGACAGTCATCGTGACTGTCTTCGAAGCAGCAGGCCTCACGGTGTCGGAAAAGAAGACTGAGACAATGGTCCTACAAACACCAGACCGGACAACCCTCGCACCACCGCTCGTCATCGAAGCGGCAGGTCAGAGGTATAAGCAGACGACCCAGTTCTTATACCTAGGCGGCGTTATCCACGAAAACGCTGACCTCTCGCTCGAAATCGACCGACGGATCCGCCTCATGCGAGCATGCTTCAAACGGTTCGGCCCGGAGTTGTATGATAGGACGACCGCCCCCCTTAGCCTTAAAGTCCGAATGATGAAGGCCGAGGTGATTGAGACCCTGCTGTACGGGTGTGTGACGTGGACCCTCAGAGCGGAACACTTTGCCAAGCTTCGAACGGCTCACCACCAAGTCCTGTTGCGAGTCATTGGCTTCCAGCGCCGACTTCGTACTGACCATGCCACCCTCTCGTACGCGAAGGCCCTCAAGATGACACGTTGCGAGAGCATCGAAACGACCATTCGCAAACGGCGGCTCTTCTTTGCCGGGGGCGTGGCACGGCAAAGCAAGGAGCGATTACCCAATCGGGTAATGCTCGGGACGATAGCTGGTGGGGAGAACCCAAGACCAGGCGGACAGTGTAAGACTTGGCATAGATGCATAGTCGAAGACCTTAGGGAGTTCCGAGCCACCGAAGGGTCAACGGAAGTTGCCCCCTTGGTGTTTGGAGTTGAGACCGCGTTGTGGTCCACTGCAGCCAAAAAGGTGGGGAAGTGGTACCGGGGGATCCTTGAAGCAGCCGAACGGTTCATGGTGAGGTGGCACGAGGCTGAGGCTGAGATGAGTAGACAGCGCCGCGCATCCGCCGTGGATGGTGCCCAAAGGAACGGGGGGGGAGGGGGCAACAGGAGAAGTGGCATAAAGCCCGACCGAGTGAATGCGGAGAGGGGGGGGAACAGGAGGGGTAGAAGGGAAACGGCGGTAGACGAAAGTAGGAAGGAGATGGCAGACAGGGTAGCAAGGCACCAAGTCGACTAGGAAGTAGAATATGACCATACTACTAGTGCTACCAACTGGTGCAGCTGGCTCGAACGTGGTCTTCCCTTGTCTTCTCTTTTAGTTTTGTTTTTTTTCTTTCTTGCGCTGACTCTCCGTGATTTTCATTTCATTTTTTCTCTTCCTCTTCCTTTTCTGATTGATAAGCCGTACTCAAGGAGCCGTGTGGCGTGGTTGGAAGACGAACCTGCTCTGCTCGGCTCGTATTGTCTGACGCCAAGGGGCTGGGCATAGTTGACGAACGCAGGGCGGAGACGGCAGTCTGGGTAGCAAGGTACCAGGCGGATTAGCAGGGAGAACCTGGCTATACTACTCGTACCACAAGCTGCTGCCGCCACCTAGAAGGTGCTTTGGGCTTTGGTCTGCCTGTTATTTCCCCTTTGTTATTTTTCCTTGTTACTTTCTCCTTGGTTCTTTGTCTTACTCTGTTCACAAGCAGTGGTGTTTTTTGTTATTTCTTCTTTTTTCCAGCTCGTTCTTTTTCAAGTGTAGGCCACCTCGCCTGCGGGGGGGGGGGCACGACAGATTGTTTCTCTTAGATTTTGCTTTCATTTTTCTTCTTTTTCTTTTTCGACTTGTCTACCTTGTTTTTGTTTTCTCTTTGATTGTTTCTTTTCGTTTCACTATTTCATAGATTGCGTATGTCGTGCCTGTCGTATCTAGTATGATGACATGGCTTTGCATTGCCCACTGCAGTTCACACTGCACACGTGGCAACGTAGTATCTCTGTGGCGTAGCTTTGTGACCACAGAACTTGTATCTCTTCTAGGATGGAAGAATCGGCACGGACACTGGTTGTGCTGGATGTCGACGGGTAGAAAGAACGGTTTAATGTGAAGAACACACACACACACACACATCGAAGGAAAACACCAAGCAAAAGTCGCACCGCAACTCATAAAGAAGCCACGAAGCGAAAGTCGTACCGCAACTCGGTTTACATTTTCATGAACGTTGAAAAGGCACCTCCGCTGAAATATCGAGAATTTCGGCGAAATTCATCTCAACTTTGAAAGCTGAAAAGCTGCGTGTTTGATGCTTCGATCGCGCATGACGCGCGGTGTACATAACCCCATGACATCTACTGGTACAAGGTATATCGGCGACTCCCCTGGGTGGCAGTATTTTTTATCTGTCTATTATAGGTACAGTTAGCATACTCCTGCTGTGAAATATCGGACGGAACAAATCTGGGGTTTGCGGAGCGGTATTGAATCCAACTTACGTACATATGAGGCATGTCTGGTTAGGCGATGCATGTTGGATAGAGCGAGTATGCGAGCATGGTTGCGCGTGACTTCGAATTCAAGAGATAAACAAGAACACGTCGGGTAAATACTACTGGTACATCAGTAGCAGCAACCTCACGGCAGAGTTTGCACGCGGGTCGCTAACCCTAACCCTGCCAGAAACTATGTACGTAGTGCAGTGGTGCGTTGTACTATTAATATGAGGATATGAGGTTTGAGGCTGAAGGTTTTCGCAGATAGTCTTGACCCTTTTAGCACCGCACTCCCATATGTGGGGACAAAACACTCAAACTCAAAGTAGTTTGTCCCCAAAACGGGAGGTGGGGTCCTGCCGTAGTATCTCAAATGAGCCTGTTGTAGATAGAGCACCAGGTACAACGATGCTTATTCTACCTGGTACTCCGGAGTACCCTACCAGGTACGGTAAACAGCAAAGCACAGGGATGCTGGCCTACTGCTTTCCTGCACAACAGTACTCGTAGAAATAGCTGGATTCTTACTTGGTTTAGAGTGTGTTCAACACAAATGTCAACATAACTCGTATAACAACATAAACAATCGGGATTCATATTTTCCCGAGGATACGTCCCGGTATCATACCTCCAGCACACTGCTGTACTCTGCGGTACTTGTAGTTGTACATTGTACATACCAGGTACCGAATATTGGTAAAAAAAGGTGACGATGACAGGAGGTGCAAAAGCCCGTTGTAACACCGGTATCATAGTTACACAACACAAGCCCTCTCTCTCAACAGAGTAGATAATGATGCTGCGGTAACCAGGCACAATGTACTGGACTGTAGTATACCTGGTACCAGGTACTGCCGTACTGTTGCCGTACTGTAATACTGTAGACTACTCGCACAGCAAAACAAGTTTACCTGAGGCAGGCGAGGCACGGTAGGCAAGAGAAGAGCATCGATGGGCACACGTTGGAATCCTCCTCCGACTCATCCGACTCCTCATCGACCCTTGCCCTTGCTCCGTCCAGAGATCCGCGCTGAATAGGCGACATTTCATCCCGACCACCACCAGCGCCTACCCTTCCGCCCCCTAGGCTTACCAGGCCCGCGTCCGCCCCAGGCCCAGTAACGAGAGATGCTATAGTAATGGTGCTTGGAACTCTTTCCAAAAAGGCCAGCGGGGAGTTGCGGGGAAGACGCGGGGTGTGGGTAGAATGCAGAGTCCAAGCCCTTGGACGGGCTGCTGGTTGTGAACTGACGGGCTCAGCCGACCAAGGTTTCATTGCCGCGGTGTCAGGAAATACGTCTGAAATCTGCGCTGGCCGCTGGGAGCGTTCGAGAAAGCGCAAGGCGTTGGTGCCCGTACTTGTGGGGTCAGCCGATCCCTCCGTCTTCGTACGTCCTCTGCTGCCGCCTCTGCTGCCGTTCCCAGATGCACCAGCTGCATTGTTGGCTGCATGGTCGACCATCCGAGGATCTGAGAGTTGAGAACTGAGCGAATTGCCTTGCTGGCAACGCCGCCACTTCTGATGCTGCGTTTCGAGATGCTACGTTTCGAGATGCTGCGATTCCAGACCACCTCTACCAGAGGCTACCGTAGTGTAGAAACTAGTACAACACACTTCGCGATCCCGTCTGCGAGGTCGTCGAACTCGCTCTACCGCTCTGCTCTGCGTGCCGTGAGACTTACTTGATGTGGGGAATGGTGAGTCGGGTTCCCGACATTGAAATTGAAGTACGGGAGTTCCACTTATTTTAGTAGGAAGTTCGTCCAGAGGTACATACTGATTGGTTGGTTCACGGGACTGTCAGTTTTCGTGAGGGTTCTCAGTTCTAAGTTCTTGTGTTCTACGTGCGTTCCCGTCTGGCTGCTGCTGCTTGGTTGCTTGGTACCACCATCATATCTAACCTGATATATTTCCTCGCGGGCATTCCATGCCCTGTTCGCCCCACCCCCGCGCACTAAGCGATCGCGTCGCTGCCGCTGCCGGTGGCACGACTGAAGTGCGCAAATCACACACGGTTCGTGCAAAATCGCGGAGACGAAAGTTTTTCAGCCTTACCTTTCTTCTTTCTCTCGCCCTGCCGCGACGGGTACTGGGTTTCTTTGCAGCATCCACCGCCGTCCACGCTCTCCTCCCCGTCTCTTTACTGCCCAGGGTACCACGCTTATGTCGATTCAAGCGAAGTGTGGCAGACTCTCCTAAAATGTCTGCCGCAGCTGGCAAGCTAGACCAAGGACCAGGCCCAAGCAAGGGCGAGGAAAGAGGTCGAGATTCTATGGTTTGCCTCTCGCCTCCAGTCCTGGAGCTTATCACGCCGAACGGCTGTGCATCGTCTGCCGACCCAGCGTTCCTCATACGCAGCGTTCAGAGGGCCGTGGCCGGCGGCGTTTCTCTAGTACAGCTGCGAGACTACGATTCTGACTATAAGAGCAAGGCCAACCTGGCCCGTCGTCTTCATTCCGCCATAGATGGCCGTGCATGCTTCGTTTTGAACGGCGAGCCCGATGCTGCTCGGGCTTGCGGTGCTGACGGGGTTCACCTTCCCGAGCGAATAATGCAACGCCTCGTGGGTCTCCGTAGCGCGGGAGGGTGGCCGCGAGTTGTGGGATGCTCGGTCCACTCCGTCGCAGCGGCGGTAGAGGCTGCAAGATTGGGTGCAGACTATGTTCAGGTACGGAGCACACTCACGAACTCATGGTATCTCGTACTTTTATACCTGGTACTTCCAGGGTGTATGCACGTACCGTACCTGGTACCGGATGAGCATTGCACCTCGGCCCGTTGCAATACTTCCTATACCTGGTACGTACAGGGTTTATGCACGTACTGTATCTGGCACCCGATGCGCATTGCGCCTCGGCCTGTTGCAACACTTGCTGACCGCTGTTGTAGTTTGCTGTTGCAGAAGGGTGGTTGTTGCGCACGTGCTTTTTTGTCTACCACTTGGTGTGATACCAGGGATACAATTACTACCAGGTATACTCTAGTAGTCCGGTGTCTGTTGCGCGCCGCGAGGGCCGCCAGAGCTTAAAAAAATGCGAAATATTCGCGAATTTATGCCCGAAAACCAAGCAACCAAGTGCGTTTAAACGCCTCCCGAACCTCGAAAAGGCGTGTATCGGGACCAGAGGCTAAATTTGTTTAGTTCTACTATAGAAAAAACGCCTATACAAAACAACGCCTGCGGCGATTTCAAAAAGCGGGCCCAATTTTATCCCCGCCAGAGGCGAATTTGAAAAACAGTATTTCAATTTTTCTCGCTTAGGCCGTTTCCTATGCAGTTCGATTTCATAGCTTCAGATTTTGACCCGATCGCATTTTCAGATGTGAAGTTGGCTAATCGAAACAGTTTTCCAACGAGGAAAAGTCAGATTTATTGTGTGTGTGTGTAGCAATTCGAGCAAACGCCGAGACCAACTGCTGTTTTTGTGGTTTGGCGCCGCGAAGAGACGCGCTGGGTGCGCTGCCCTGCGCGTAGGACCCAAGCGTGCGAGCCAAGGCTGACTGTCTCTGGTCCGGCGGCAAAGAGACGTGGCGAGTGCGCTAGAGCCAACCTGTCTTGGTCTTTTGTATTCCATTTTTTGACAGCCTGCTGCTGCTATACAGCAGTGTAGTGTACGCGTACTGGTACGTATCTACGGAGAGTTGCGTGCCGAGTGCGCTTCTCTTGGTCCCTATGCCCGAGCTCGCGCCAGGCGACTGTAGTCTGGCCACGGAGGGACGGGCCGCCCGCCGCCCAACAACGTCGCTATACCGATTTGTCACCATCCAACTCATCGATTGTTCTGCTGCTGCTGTTTGCTATCATGGATAAATCTTGAATTTAGAGAGCATGCCTTTTTTCGATTTGAAAATCTGATGACCCCGGTCGTCGGATTTTGGGACAAAATCAGACAACTTGGGTCATCGGATTCTCAAATCGAAAAAATTGCGGTCGGATTTTGCATATTAGGTCTGCATAAGGGGGGTCATCCGTTTTTTAGATCGAAAAACACAAATCTGAAGCTCGACATCGAACCGCATAGGAAACGGCCTTAAAGCCGGTCCTAGCGGGGAAAAAAATACGAAAAAAATAATAACATAAAAAAACGAAGAGCAAAACTAAAAAGCATGTGAGTTTTATTGGTCAAAATAAAGAAATTAGAGGTACGAGAGATCCCGATACCTCCGTTTTCACATTTCGTTTTTTTTAAGTCCCCTTCGTCGTTGAAAAATAAAAACGAAATGGGTGCCAAATAAACGAAATGTGGGATACTCAGGGTCAAGGAGGAACATAGGAGGAGCTCAAAGCGTTGGGATGAAGTTCCGATGAAGTTCGTACGACCGGTCGGCAAGCGCACGATGGGCGAGGTAGTGCAAGTGGCTGCCACGCGGCTTGTTTGCTGACGGCGCGAGCATATATGGGTAGGGAATCACCATGGGGTGCCCTCGCAAGAAACCGGGGATCAGAAAGTGGCTGTAGCGGTATATTTTTCGACATGAGCCCCAATCAACGTTCAAACGTTTGCCATCGAACAGCGATGGCGATACACAACTTCTAGAGCACTCCGGAGGGAGCGGATTGGACCACGGGAACTGCCTGCGGTGGAGGGTGCCTCACGTGCGCGAGTTGTGTCTATCCATAGTCGCTGTCGAGCGCTGTCGACGGGACTCACGTGCTGTGGCGGTTGGGTCATATTCTGAAAAATTGCACCCCGTAAAAATTCGACTCGGCTTCTTCTTTTTGTTTCGTTTTTTCTTTCATTTTTTCGTTTTGTCGTTAGAACTCAACCTGCTGTTTTTACGAAAAACGAAAGTCTGTTCGTTGAAATCGTTTTTTTTTCGATTTTTTTGCCCCCGTTAGGACCGGCCCTTACGGCGAACAAAAAGGCCGCAACATGTTTTGTCCCTGTGACCCAAAAAGTTGCGCGTCCAAAATCGCGCGTTACGCTGCGCGCAACCAGACCCTCCGCGGCTGTTGCGGAAAACGGTTATTTTGACCAAAATGTTGCGCCAACGCAACAGTTAATTATATCTCTGTATGATACTACTGCTGTAGCGAACTTGGTATGACAATGTTGAAAATCGCACCCCCCACCTCGCGTCTCCTATCTTACAAACGATCAATTCCTTCATGCCGATACGTGGAAGCACGACCGATCGTTCCCACTCTATCTCGCTAGGTTCACTGGCCCCCTGATCGTAATAGACCAGGTCTCTGTATGCACAGTACGATTCAACCCCTCGCTCTTCCGTGGGTTCCAATCGTACGCATCCGTTTCTTCCACCATACATGTACGTACTCTTCTTACAAAAACATGCCAGGTTGGAGAGACTACGGGTCTTGACAAGGTGGTGGTTCGTGATATTATAATCCAGTGTTGTTGTTATTCTTGTTGTTATTTAATAGTAATCGTGTTGAAATATAATGCGCCTGTTCATGATCGACTCCTCTGTTGAGGGAAATAACACTTTCACCCCTCGATAGACGGCACCTTTGCCTTGACACGCCTTCGCTGACACCAAACTACTACGTGGTACGTTTTAGCGTGAAACACGCTAGAGTACAGCGCTGTTGTTACTCTTGTTGTTGATGTTGGTGTTGTTCGGATAGGAATGTAGTACGATCGGCTTCCCTGTTGGCGTTGGCAGTTCGTACTGCAGACTGCCACTGGAAAAATTCGAGACACTGACGTCATACCCTGTTGGCACCTTGGTCTGGTACTGGAAAAGCGTACGACACTTGGCGCGGCGTGAAAATATTGCATGGAGTGCTGGGCGTAAGCTCTTGGAGTCATACCGTTATTTTTTTTCTTCGTTCTTAATACTCATTGGACGTCCCGATGTGTGCAATTTATTGGAGTCTTATGTGTGCGCTCTTGGAGGCATGTTGCTAAAACTGTAGTCATTGACTATTGTGGGCTTCGGGCCGTGTCGGCACGTGGGTAATAATTCCATATGCGTGGAGTGTCGTGGGCTTTGATCTTGGAACAGCGTTGGCTCCATGAAATATTGAACGAGATTGTCCTGCGTTGACGTCGTGGGGCATAGGGACACTGGCAATGTGTTATGACCTGTCGTGTCCGGTGGAGATGTCGTTAATATTTCCGAGTACTGGTTGAGATATATGATGTGTGGCATATAATGGGGATGTGTTGGAGTGTGCGCTTTTGGAGGCTTGGACACGTGTTATATTGTAGAGTATTTGGACTAACTATTGTTTTTTCTGCGCGCTGTCTTTGTGAATGCATTGCGTTCTTTTACGTCGTTTGTATTTGGTGTTGCGCGATTTTTCGTGTTTTTCTAACCGAACCAGTGAATTGCCGTCTTAAGGCTTTGCTATAAGTTAGAACGCTTCCCGCACGGCGCTATCAGCTATCACCCGCCATCATCGCTGTCAAGATCTTGGACTCGCTTCAATGGTGCGGGCAGCGTCAGCCGCAGAACCTTGTACTACTACATACTGGTGCCTGGTACGCACTGTATATTTAATTTAAAAAAAATATAAGGGCCCTTATCGAGGATTTGTTTTCTTTCAGTTTTATTTCAGTTTTTTTCTGACTTAATTTGCATCTGATGGCCCGAAAAGCGAACCACTAAGCAGGCATTCTCATGGCAAATTAAAATTTTCAATTTCAGTGAAAAGTTTGGGACTTTCATCGTGTGATTGTTTTACTTTCATTTTCCAATTTGGGAGTTAATCCGCCTTGATGTGGCATGTTCGTGGTGGGTCAAGACCCCTGGTGGAGTCTGAGGTGATTCCTGGCCGCTTCGGTGACCACGACCGAGGCGATAAAACGCGAACCTCAACAAGAGGCGACTGGAACAATAGCCGCGCCCACGCCCATTGACCATAGCATATCGCAACCCGGCAGTGGCGCCTCAAAAGGCATTGCGGCGGCCGCAAGCCCAATTTTTCGGCCTGCTCGATCGGCCAACCATAAGGGAAACCGAGTAAACGAGCAAAAAAAACAGGGGATACGCTCGAGACCTTGATAGCTACACCACCGTTGCTGTTCCGGGCGTGGCGCTTGAGAGTTCCCTCCTCCCACCCAAACGACCCTGAGAGTGATAGCTTCCTATCCTGCGCCACGAAAAATAAAAAGAGGCTGGCGGCGGCGCGCACGCGACAACGCAAGCCGTCGCTCTCGTCTGCGCTCGTCGCTGTTTGTCGGCTGGGTGTTGTGTGACGTGGTGCATTATTCTAGGTTATTCCGATTGATTGTTTGTTTGACAATTATACGCCGTTTCCGGATAGGAGTCAAACTCGTATTTTTCACGAAAACAAATTCAAATTCGAACTATTTTCCTATAATTGGATTTGTTGCAGTCTTCATTAATAAAGGCCCTAAACTACTGCATTATCTGCTGTGCTTCTGCTGTCTGTTGTCAAATATCAGGTATCTGCTATGTTTTTCTTCGTGCCATACCTGGCCATGTCGTTATTTTTTACTGCCCATTGACTCTGAGGGAAAGGGGAATAGCCATGCCTGTGCTTTTGTGCCAAATCATAGATTATATTAATTGCTAGCCTCGTTGCAACCAGGCGTTTTCTTTGTCGCATCGACTTTTTTGTTCGATCTCGTTTTTGGTTGCGAATTGACTGCGGAGATAACTTGCGTTGACATATTATGCAGACGAAACATAACAAGGAAAACACGACCACCCCGGTCTTCGATCGGCGCACGCGCATTGCTGACATTGCCGCCCTCAGGTGGGCACCATGTTCCCCACGCAGTCGCACCCGGGGAAAGAGCCCGAAGGGGTGGGCTTGGTGACCGACGTGCAAAGGCAGCTCAAAGCGGAGGGTTTTGGCGACGTGTTGGTGATCGGTGTGGGAGGAATCGATGCCTCGAACTGCGGAAAGGTTGCGGCGGCTGGTGGTGACGGTGCGGCGGCCATCAGTTGTTTGTGTGTGGGCGACGATACGGAAGAAGAGGCTCGACAAATCATGGCCGCTTTGAGGGAAAGTTTGCTACGGTAGCTGCTGCATGCCGCGGCCGGCCGGCGGTTCTTGAGATGTGGCGCTGCTGTTGTGTTCGCTGAATAGTATACTCTCAAACCCCATTCAAGCGCGATTTTGGCAGTTTATCTACGGTATGGGATGAGTGGCATGTGCTGCCAATAGCGACGGCCGTGAACCAACGGACTTTGGTACAGCGCGATTCACGTAAAAACATTCAACTTGTTTACAAACGATGCGTGCGGCGCATGCGCTCGTCGACTGACACCCGCTTGGAGCTCTAAAGACCGTTACTACCCGTACATGCAACGGAGAAACGCCAACTCGCCGCCCCGATTACCGTCACAGACTACGCCCAAATGTCGAGTACTGTGAGACAGGATAAGGCCAGTTTCGCCTCGGGAAACTGCTCCGCTCCTTGACTATCGACCGCTGCCAAAAGAAAACACAACGTTGGCACTTTCCCTTCACTTCGGGCCTACGGAATACGGAAACATGAAGTAGGTGCGAACTGGTAGAAGCCAGCATTAGTGGCATAGCGACATATACCCTAACCCTTCAGTACTAAAAGCGGGCATGGTAGCATATCGGCCAACCAGAGGGGTGGAAAAATGGAGGTACTTGTGAAATAAACCTCCCCCTGGTCGTTCCATGTGCCATTTCCTATTGAACACAAGCAAAACATAATAATTCGTCGTGTTTGCATAGCGGAGGCACTCAGAATTTTAAATTCACCAAATCTCGTCGTATTCCTTCCTCGCTTATCCGTATTTACGACACGAGGACGACTCGAACCGAACCGACAAAATTGCTACTGTAGTCGCAGCGTCTCTGAAAGCTGAAAATGACAAAATATGTGGACCCTCACGCAAAAACAAAAGGCACCAACTTCAACTCCCCCGAAAACGGTTCTAGCGTCAGCAGTAAGTTTCCTCGGACAGATAACCCTCACCCCCACGGAGCTCGATTTACAACGCAATACGAGTCCCAGACAGACACTACATCGAGCTGTATTTTAGACCAAGTTTCTCGATCCGAGAGCAACGATAGCCGTCTGTCATATGCGCCTCGTTGGGTGGGACCGCGCGTGCCTGGGCCAGTGATTCCTCCTCCCCAGGACAATATTCCGGCCCGGCGGACTCTCCGTCTGGGCCCGGGGGGGGTTCATGCAAGTCTCGTCGGGCAAAATCGATAAGGGTTCGGACAATGCTCTCCAAACCCTCGACAACACCCACTGCCACTCCTACGTGTGTCCTTGAACTTTCCGTGCAAACAAGTGCACTGTCGTTGTCACCCCCTACCGCCACCCCTGCGCCTGTCTCCTCCACTTCGCCTGCCCCGTTAACTTTCCCGGACTGGCAACCCGCGAGCCCGGACGCTTCTCGTAGTCGTCTTGCGGTCTGCGTAAGGCGACAGGTGAGGATCTCTTGAACCTCCGCAATCGTAGGGCAGAGGGGGTCTAGAGGGAGGCAACGCTTATACAATGCCTCGACTTCTCTGCGGGTTAGTTCCCGGCTGAAGCCCTCCTTTAGATCGCCGAGCACGATGGGACCCACTGAGACACGGTGGAGCCGGGTCAACTCGAATCTGTGCCGACAGCACAGCGAGAGAGAAGACAATGCGAAAGGATTAATATCTGACGGAAGTCACTGCTACGTACTGATATGTTGGGATGCTTCGCGATATAAGCATGAAACATCAAGCAATATGCATCGCGACGCTCCGATCAAAAGTGACTACGTATCAATACCAGGTATTTACACATTCACGATGCTGCTGTTCTGGGTTGGGTGCGGAGAACAACAGTATAAGCCACTGCTGTGTCAGTTATCTAAACACTTGAACCCGGTTCGAAAGTCCAAGGTGTTTGACAGCTTGCGGTGGCCCGTACAAGGACTGTCGTTGACACTGCACAGAAAACAATACATCTTGACGTACGGGCATGACAGCATTCCCACAACTCACTCGCTCCGACGGCACAGTCTTCTGATCTGGCGGTTCTTGCCCTCACGCAAAACCTGACGGGAAATGAGCATAAGTATGCACCCACAATACGAAGGGACGGGGAGGAGGCGACTCAGCACTTGCGGCAAGCACTCCGGCGCCTGCAATGGTGCAATGGTCATGTGACTGAACGGGTGAGTAGCTTATTGATATTGTTGACCTGAGGTGAAAGCCATGACTGTCCACGTGAACGAGTACCACCGACTTTAACTGAAAGCCGATTTGACGAACACATCCGGCGAACATGAAACGCGGCTTTGTTGCACGACGCACCCACCACGGCGAGCTGCTACGGTACCAACAGGCTCCCATCACTATGCAGGCATTACGAGGGCATGGCATTCGCCCACGTTTACCGCAGCTCAGGCAGCCGTCGGTTTGTTCTAGACGTCTCGTTCTCCCTATTAATAGTACGTGTTCTCGGCTGGCACGCTTCAGCCTTTTGTTCCGAGTGACGTTTGCTCGGAACTTGGGCACGTGTATGACATGACACAACTAAATACCAGCGGAGTGTGCGGTCGGTGCGATACACAAAATAGGGGTGCGTGGCGCCCAAAAAAGTCGGGTGGGACAGCAACTCCTGATACTCGCAGCGCCCGCCATCATCATCGCCATTTTTGTCTACACAGGAATATCGTCAGTCGGGACTACGTTATCACGCCAAAATTAAAGTACAGAAAAAAACATCAGCAGTTCCAACAACCAACACGAAGGGATATCAGAGTAGCGAACAACAGTACAGTATAGCCGCTTCCTTCCACTATTTAATTGTGAGGTACAGCGGAACATAATGCACTGTAGCTCCAGGGTGGAGTTAGCAGCCAATGGACTGTTTTGGGAGTTGTAGGCCGGGTAATGCCGCAACCGGTGCGGACAACTCACCACCTCGATCCATGTTATGGTCGCCGTTGTGCCCGGCTTAAATCTCCACGGAACAGACTGCCCTGACACGTAGGTTTTCGTCAGCAGCACGCGGGCCTCTGCAGGCTTCGTCCAACTCCCTGCTCAACGAGAGGGACAAACACGGGATACGTTAGCTGTTGAAAGTTTCTGTAGCCCAGAGAGAAGCATCCTTGGTATCCAGTTACTGCTAGGCATGCCATGCAACATACGAGGCAACAGACCGGACCTAATATTGCAACAATTCGAGTATTGCGTACTGTGTACTGTAGGAATGGGAAGTAGGCGACCTCACCGAACGTTTTTCAACAATCATACCGAAACAACCATATACACCAATGTAATCAAAACAGTGGCTACTCGCCCTGACCCCTACAGTACCTGGCAGACGATCAACTAATTGAACGAATCGAACTGATCGGCGCGTTTCGATGCAAGACAGCAACGCAAAAACAATGGCACCAAGGACCTCGCTCAGGCTTAGAGAGAAAACTCAAGCAGCTAAGAATAAAGCGCCGTCGAAAATATTGCAAAGTGAGGCACGGTGATGTCAACGCAGACAACAGTAGGTGTGTCACAGGCTTCATGGCGGATCTCCGCACGTACGCCTGTCTTTAAAAGTTGAACGTTGGATCAACTAGCTGGAATCGAAGCCGGCAAAACCACGTTGGCATGACCTGTTCCCCCGGAAGGCTCAATCTATCTATATGGTTGTTGTGTTGACATATCGTTTTGGTGTTTCGGAGGTCGAGAAGCAAGTAAACGCGACGGTTCGACGGCTGACGCGGCGGAGGAATGTTGGACTTAATTCCTCATCAGACAAAATTTATAACTGATACCCTGGTACGAAGTAGTACACTATTTTTTTTTATTACGTCTTGTACTCCTCGTGCGACCGACTTTGCCTCACAGGGGCATGCCTCCCGGGCCTTCGTTGTCCGAAACCTTAGCGAACATGTTTGAACATACAACAGCGCACGCACCCAACTTAAACTCACAAACTCACCTCCTGGCCCGTCCAATTTTCGGCTGAAGTGTAACGGTTCTCTCAGTTGATGAACCTGTGTCGGTTCCATATGAGGATAGTATAAATCACGCAAGGAAAGAGCGCCGCGCATGGGAGTGACATACCATGTTGGGTGGGCGTGCTGAGGCCTTCGACATTGTTTACTGTTAATACCACGCTGCAGGCGTGACTTTTAAACCCCATGAAATGTAGGCCAGCAGCATCAACAAGCTTGTGGTGTCGAGAGAGCAGCCTCCTTGCCCGATACCATGCCGACTACGAACTTCCTTCCGCACGTGAAATGCTGTAGCCCTTAAAACATAAATACCGTAATACTGTATTTGAGATTATGCGACAGGCAGGGCCGGATCGTTTCCACCTGCACGGTCGTCAGACCGAAATATCTCACGCTCGTCCGCAGGCGCATCAAAGATCACCCCAAGCGTGCTGGATGAAGGCTTATAGTACACTGATAACGACGCGTGACGATCTTTAAATTCCGTGTTGGGCCTTGCGTTAGCAGACCACCGGTTTTTAAGCTCTTTACCCTGTACCGAACGCAAGCATGGTACAGGGTACTACACGGAGGAATCCTTTGCTGCCTCACGCTCAAGTGGAATGCTTTACGGTATGCTGCTGAGGACAACCATCTGTCAAATGCAACGAGCTACCGGTCCTTTGGGGACGCATTTTCGGGTGATATTGGTGCAACTCACAGCCTGGATCACCAATGACAATCGTAACCAGCCAATGGAGACACGTGGACGGGTGATCTCAACAAATCATGTTAAAGACTTCCGCATGAATCTTAGCCTACAGTGCTTGCACGCACAGTCGCCACTCTTACCGTATCTCGGCACAAGGTATACCTGCAGCTGCATCCCATGCAAACTGCCTGTTGGTCATGCCACCATGCCACGTACCACTCTACGAGAAACACACGAGAAAAACGCTTCCGAAGCAAGGGCTTTCAACGACGAAGACAAGCAGCTCGCACCTGTGGTACTATCACCTAAGGGTGTCATTTATAGCGCTGCTCGACACGAACTACCATAAATGACTGCACTGCTGTACGTACGAATTTTCGATAGCCACTCACCCCCTTCTCGCCAGGCGTAACTGTCCCTGCGATGAGAGCATGGTAAACCTTTTCCATGGACGGGACTGTCCCCACCTTGGCCTTCCCTTTGAAACTTGACAGGTGCAAAGACGGAAAATATGCAAAGGGCAGCAACGACGAAAATTGCGGCAGCAGCAGCGTTCGTTTTCATCAACACGTATGTATATGCGCACTACAAAGCAACAGTCCAGCAGTATAAGTTAGATTTTGGCCCGCATCCCTCCTGCCCCCTGCGTTGCGGGGATCAAACGCAGCCTCTGTAGACTGCTACCCCCCGCCACATGCTACACGTAGCTCGCAACAGCTACCTGGTACGTGCTATCTGGTATACCATATATACTTCGTACAATACGGCGTACAGTACAGCCGTACTCGTACGATATTTAAACAAGTATGATACATATAAATAAATGTGCACAGACTCCAAGCGCAGCTATACACGTATGTAACATGAACCATGGAGGTTCACGCTCAGCAGTTGAAACTCGACTTGTACTAGTAAAACATTTTGAGCCAAAACGACGTAACTTGAGATGAGGTCCACCTCCCGGTGCGCTGTTTGTTGGATGTGCCTCACCTTGCCCACCCCTTCCGACCCTGCCAGGGGCGGCCTCGGCCGGCTCGCACTGCGTCCCGGGAACGGGGGTTAATATCGTGTTTTTAACGAGAAAACTGATGCGATTGCGAATGTCTACTTGTACATATCGAAAGGCATGGGTCAATGGCACGCTACACTACATGCAGGTTGGGTCAACGCACAATGTGGGAACGTTCACCTTGCCTTAGACCGGTTCGACCCCAACAGCTCGTGTTTTTTTCGGATGTATGATTTCCCTTTCTTTTTGGGCACCCATGTATTTCCTATGCTGCTGTTTGTTGTTGACAACACCGTAATCATATCACGTTGTATAATATTATACCAAACAAGCAGGAATGCTGTAGGTGTACGAACGTATATGTTCTCCTATTAATAGTAGTGCTGTTGCTGTTACAGCGCAACAAGTGCCAGTAGGTAACAACGACACGTTCACGTAGGCTCAGGGGCGGGGACGGCAAAAAAAAAAAATGATTTGGGGGCATTGGAACAGTTTGAGTCGGTTTACTTCGTGGCCAACTCTGTGTACGTACGTAAATGCAATTTTAAATTTGATTTAATACACATATGTGCCTGGCGAGGGTATACGAAAAAGTATGGAAAAACCGCCGCAGATCATTTTTTTTTCGGTAGACAGGGGGTGGGAGTACTCTAAAACTCAGTGAAAACAAATAAAAAAACGTTATTTTCATATTTCGCCCTGTGATCCCAACGCTCCGGTTGGTTTTCCCTTCTAATCTCTGGAGGAGTGGGATGTCATTTTCTCATTGTCAGGGACGCCATTGTGCCAGGTGGCAAAAAGTGTGCCGAATAATGACCTTTTTTGTTGCTGGTTCATTGAATTCGATTCCAGTGTCTTCTTTCTCTTCATTCAAATTATATACCCTGGTAATTTTTAATGCACTTATGGCCTCTCCATTGTTACGGGTATGCGCGGAACTTTATTAGTTGCTGATTCATCTGATCGCAGTGCTTTCTTTCTCTTCACCCAAGCATGACATATTTACAATGTGCCCCTTGGCAGTACTGTCGCATTATCGGCCACGACTTGCCTACATCCTTGGTCATTGGCATGTGCGGGTCCAAGGCCGGCGTCAGCCCACCGCGGCGAAGCCCCCCCTTTTCAGAATATACGAGTAGAAAGGGTCTCGTATCGGTCCTTTATACAGCTGTAGATCGACTGCAAGCTTGATATCTTACGGGTCGGGACATATGATATGCAGACCGTGCACAAAGTACAGATCATCGCGTGGAACCGTGTACAGACTACACAGATCGAACCAGATCAGAGTACAACTATTAAGACCTATGCCAATGGAAACGCGAAGTTCAAAAAGTTTTTTTTCAAATATATCGCTTTAAAAAAACAGCCGAAAAAATTCTCGTACCGCCGCTGTGGGGAAAAAGGAGAAAAATGTTTGATTTTTTCTTTTTTTTCCCCCAACGGCTGCAGGCGGCGCAATTTGTGTTTTCCTGGTCGCAAATTGTCAACACGGTGATCGAAACCAGCTCGTGCGACGATCGACGCTCGATCTCGACATAGACTCAGCCCACGGCCAACCCACTCGGTATCTGGCAAGCCCAACGAATATAGATGACGGCCTCGGAGATATTAGGTGGATCCATGGTCTAGGGGGCGAGAGCTTGCCGGCGGCGTCCTACGGTATCCTCCCAAACCTGAAAAAAAGTCTATTTTTGCCATTCGAGACGGATGGAGAAGTTTTGTCTTCTGTTTTGTGCAAACCAGCGGCCAAATGTTTTTTTATCACACGCCTGGTCAGCTCCCGCCACATGACACCGGCCATGGTGTGAAGACGGTGACCCTAGGGTGGGTCGGAGCCCCTAACGAGCGCACTCCGTTCAGAATTCATGACGCAATCGTTGGTTTTGTTGATCGATGTCTGTCGAGGACTCGGAATCTCGCCGCTTCGAACCAAAGATCGGCCTGAGTTTTTCTCAAGCCGATGTTGGCCCAACATCGGCCCCAGATTTGTTTTTTTCGGGCTTTTCCAAAAGTTAGGAACTTTTTTTTTTTTACTTGGCCCATAGGAAGCGTGTTTTTTTTTTTTTTGGCGGGTATCTTTGAAATTCAAACTTTTTATTGCAACTTCGCTGTACCATTGGCATAGGTCTAATAGACAACCTGCTTACACATACGTATCATTCCGATCAGGTGAGCAAGCCCCGTGGTGTCTTATAAGGACGATGCAGATCTGGTCTGTGTGATCTGTACAGTAGTGAATTGATCTGTCCAGCGTACTACTACTGTGCTGGTTACAACACTGCGTTATGCACGTACGAGTGCAAAGTACGAGTTCAACTGTACAGGTTGTGTTCTATCGGGTACTTGCAGAATCACACCGGGGGTATTTACCCGGGTATTACCCGTACCCGAAACTTCTGTAAGTTATGTACGCGCGCGGCACAATATCCGGGGTATGGGCATGCACTTACAGAAATACTCGGGTGGGGGTACGGCAAGGGTACAACATTATTGTACCTACCCGGCACTTCTGTGAGTCCTGCAAGGTTTCCATACCCGTACCCGGAACTTCTTGCGAGTTCTGTAATACTACCATACCTGTACCCGGAACTTCTGTAAGTTCTGTAAGACATCCATACCCATAACAGGTACTTCTGTGAGATCTGTAAGCCTTTCAATACCCGGGGTACGGGTATACCTTTGTCACAATGCCATGGGTACCGGTACGGGTTCGGGTTTTACCCCAGGAGTGCTGGGTATGTTACACGATTCGACGTGATGTCTTGTCAATCACACACCGAGGACGACGAACACGATGACACACACAAACAAACTCTCTTTCTCACCACACAGATACGAAACACACAGAACACACACACACGCATCGGTGTACCCCCGGCGAGGGAACATGAGCGCTGCGGACCCTCAAGGGCCACTGCCAGGCACGGGTGGCGGCAAATCACGCCCGTGGCACAATACCCGCGGTACGAGTAAGCCCTTGTAAACATACTCTGGTGTGGGTACGGGTAGGGGTACAACATTCGTATACCCACCCGCAACTTCTGTGAGTTCTCTAAGACTCCTATACCCGAACCCGGAACTTTAGTAAGTTCTGTAAGATTTCCAGTATCCGGAATAGACAAACCCTACAGAACAGAACCTTGCAAATGTGTACCATACGCACGTTGGAGAGGAAATGGCCTTCTTCAGCTTGAAATCGTCCGTGAAGATCATTGCCCCCGAGGTATCGAAATCAAGTCGCCCGACAGGGCCAAAGCCCGGCACACCTGTCAATATACAGGCGCGATCGACCGAGGACAGTTCAACCAGTGCTCAATGTCGAGGCGAATCCAAGAGTGGCTGAGACGACAGCGCAGAGTGCAGAGATTGCAGACAGGAAAGTGCAGCAGTTACTTCCGCTGCTGCAGCTTACTCGTAGGGAGGTACGTGCGTGTATACGGAAATTCAATCGCCATGTACCTGCGACCTTGGCGACATCGTAGACTGTCGGTCTTCCTCGACCAGTGTCATCCACTGTGGAGGTGATACAACCACGAGGTTTATGCAGTAAGAAATACCGCATCTTTCGTGGTTGGCAGTTGGCGCCCAGCTGTAGGTGCTTGACCACGACGTGGTTCGTCGTTGGTTGGTGTTAATTTCCTTGTTAATTTCGAAGGCCCAGGGAGTTCTATTGGTTTTGTTGGCCCTATATTTTGGAAGAACTCGGGAGTTCCATCAGGTTCTGTTGGCCGTGTATGTTGCTGATACTCTTGAAAAATGTCCGCAATAAAACAGTCGCATGCTACGCACAACAACCTCGATGCGCTTGGCAGGCCTCAGAGTTGGCAGTGGCTTGAACTCTCCCTGTTCGTTGTGTGCATCTTCCCTGCTCAGAGCGTTATCGTCGCATTCAGGTGATGGGCAGGCAGCTGGCATCTTCGGCAGGTAATACAACCGATTTGGACATGTTATCATGTAAGTTCATTTATCGTACGAGTATCATTTGACGCATGACATCATAGACTCGAGTACCAAGCGAGCACTGCTCTCTGCAGCCCAATGTTTCTGCTGCTGTAGCTCAACCCACGGCATTCGACGCAAAGATGCGATGGAATATTCATGAGCATGTCTAGAATTTTCCTCGGCTCCTAGTAGTGGCTCCAGAGCTCTAGAGGCCTGAAAACTGCCCCCTGTCTCCCGTAACTGAACTGGGGGTGTTGCACCTCGAGCCGGATTTTTTGCTATAAAAATGTGCGTAAATTTACTACAAATGTGCGCCTCATTCGCTCGAGATCACCGCTCCGAGAGCTCGTTCCACGCCCCCTTGAACTGCCAACGTCGGACTCCCGTACCTTCGCGGATGCTACCGCAAAATAAATGGCCACGAGCCTCTTGTGTACTAATGCTGTATTTACTGCAAAGTGGAGCGTCGAATCCTGAGCAAACCTCGGTACTTCCAGGAAGGTTGGGATCCTCGTTGGAATGCTGTCAACCACCCTCTAAAAAACAAAGACGCCGTTCTCTTCCTGACGATAGCATTCCGACGTGCTACCGCGCCGGTGTCCATATGCCCTGTGCCCTCCGGACCTCCGGATTATTGGGGACCAAGGGTTTCCGCGTATTCACGAGGCATTAATATCATGGGGTTACTCATTCAAGCGTTTTTTCTCAGGCAATTTCGCAATGTTGTGGCCCGAAAACTCCGTGACGTAGGCCAATCACACACACGAAAACCAACCAAATTGTGACACTACGAGTATTCGTACACTGATTGGATGATGACTTGATGAGATAGCTTGCCAATTCCGCCGCCGATCGCAGCACGGCACAGCGCCTGCAGCAGAAGCGCGTCACGGCAGATATAACACTCTAGATGGAGGGAGCATCTGACGACCGCGCAGCAAGCACGCCACCCAATCGTGTGATGCCACTGGACAACCCCGAGACTGGAGACACAGATCACAGCAGCAGTAGAGGAAGAAGAGTGCGATGTCAAGCTTGTGACAAGCGGTTGAGAGCGAGAACAAAAAATATACAAAACGTATAAAGCAGAGGCAGGGCCACCTCGACACCCCGACAGCAAGCATACGCATCTGTTGGAACTCGTACGATCACAGGGACTAGCTAATACTATTAATATGTCGTCGCTGCTGATATTGCGGCGTGTGTGCTGTTATTGTCGTAAACAGTAAGGAGAGAGCTCCTGCTCCCCCAAACCCGAACGTCGATTGGCGAGAAGAAACGGGGCAGGGGCTTTGGGAAAAGCGTAGCGGAATTGAAAGGACCGTTGCGGCATAAATATGAAGACCAAACGGTCGTTACATTATTGCCCAGAATGACACGTACGTGTCGTTCGGCATCGTGGATGGCTGGGGCCTTTCATAAATATACCACATGCTCCAACGAATTGAGGTGATTTGAATAACTGCGATGTAGCTCTAAACAATATATTTGGAATGTGGCTATTTTCACGGCGAGGTTCAAACTATAGCGCTCGTGGTGGCGTCGCAGCAGAGAGCACATGCATGCCACCGGTAGCAATGAAAACACTTGAGCGACCCGTATCGAGAATGCCTTCGCAAGCCTTTGAAAATTTCCCCTCTTCTTTTTTCGCCGCTTCCCCAGGCCCCACTATTGGAAAATTGCCGGTAGAACATTGTATTTTAATTCAAGTTGATCTCTATAATTTAAACCACATCTTCCTCTGTATTTGCAAGCCTTTGAAGCCTTGTTTCATCCTCGAACAGATAAAAACGTCATAACTTAGAACATTGTTTCATAAAAAAGGAAAGCTACTACTGTACAAAGAAACTCAGCATGAAATTGCCGAGAAGATCAGAAAAAAGGCACCGAAATGTGTTTCGCCCGTGGCGATATATATATATATTTTTGTCGCCTTCGGCGAATTGGGCCACACATCTACGTTTTTTTGTGGTGCACTCCGTCGGTTTCTCAGGAAAATGGCGCAACTGCGCAACATTTCGCCACCTGTTTATGACCCTGATCTAGACTGTAGACCACCCGTGGGTTGTTCTTCATCATCAACACCAACAGCAGCCGGAGATTAACTGTCTACACGCGAGACCAGACTGGACCGGATTGGTCGGAATCTCTTCGTGTTCCTGTTGCAGTAGTGGGCTGTCTTTGTCTTTAAAAGCAGTGAGTTGCGAGGGCACACCTTACCACTTTCGTCGCGAGAGGTGTCGTACACCATGCTGACCATGCTGGACTGCACAGCATCCGTTGGCGTACACCATGCTGGACTGCACAGCATCCGTTGGGCATGTTGTGCAATGTCAGCGTCATGTCTCCAAAGAAGGGAGAAAGGGGCAGCTCTCTATGTCTTATCGATGCAAACAAAAACCTCGCAGCGTTCCGCGGCAACATTTGTGGCAACTTAATATCCATAGTATGCATACGAGCAGAAGGGGGCGATGGCTGCGAGTGACGGCGCCGTGGCGAACGAGCCTTTCCCCGACGATGCGCAGTTTTTTTATCCCTGTTTACGGCAGTATCTGATAAACTATCGCGATGTAGTTTGTACGCTCATGCCCATCACCTCGAACATATTAATTATTAGTAAAAGATGCGTGGAATAGCTGCTGGCACTTCAACGGCACCGTTTTCAGGGATTTCTCCCACGAAGTACTTGCTGCTATAAATGCCCATACCTGGCACCAGTACATTGTATGGTGTCCATGGCAGTGGTGTGTGCTTGGCACATATAAACCAGTCTTAATTGAAGCCCCCATCGTTTACTTCCCAATGAACCTGGATCGTGGTTGAACAGCGTCGGTGGAGCTGTCTACGCCGATTTCCCTCCCCTCGTATATCACGACCGTTACAGTGCGGACCCGTGGCCATCGAAGCACAGCTTCCCCATGTCCAAGTTTACTGACCTCGCCGAGCTCCTCAGCCACGAAGAAGGGCCACTGGGTTCGCAAGGGCCGGCCGCTATGAAGGGTGCCTTTCGTCCTATGGATCGGCCTCCCCACGAGTGGTTCGAGGCGGTGCATGACTCGCAGTACTATCGTGGGTTTCTCGCAGGGACGCTGGAAGAGAAGGCCATGCGGAGGTGACTGACTGCTGGAGCATTCTTGTTTTTTTTCACGGTGCATCAACGACGACGAGGGCGGGGGCAAGTCAGAGCTTAGAAGTTGATTTTCTGTTTCTGTGGGCGGCGAAGAAATTAAATATATATCAGGCATGTATATTGACACCCTGCGCGTGCTTGCTGCTAGCGTACCATATACTCTAGTATTTCGAATATGTTTGGTCCAGAATGGCGTAGATACTGTTGTAGTGTGGTAGGAAAGATTTTGTTGCATGCAGGGTTTTATTTAGGGCCTGCAACTCCTAACGCTGTTTTCCCCACCTACAGGATCGGGCTCCCATACAGCGAGAGCCTGGTGGATCGGACGCTGATTGAAGTTTCGGGGACCGTTCTGGCCGCCCGCCTTGCGTTAAAGTTCGGTCTTGCGTGCAACCTGGCTGGGGGTACCCACCATGCACACAAGGGCTTCGGCAGTGGGTGAGCCCCCTTTCAGGATGTATTGTATTACCTGGTAGGATTCATGGGCTAACTGTTTAGGATATCACGGCTGTGCGTGAACTCGTCGAGAGAGTACGTTGCAAGGTGATGCTGATCCTGTCAGCCGCTTTTTGACAGGCCAAGGGATACTGGGGGTATGATGCAGTGTATGTTACAGCCCGCCTCGAGTTTATGTCGCCAACCACCACTAACAACGTTTACACTGGTGTTGCCTGCTGATGCCGTGCTCGCTATGGTGTTTCTAACTACTCTGGTGTGCTGTTGGTTGTACGCATCTGGTTTCACGTAAAGGTACACGATTTTGAACGACCTGGCGGTGGCATCTAGGGTGGTGCAGGCGGACGGCACCGCTTGCAAGGCAAGTGCTTACGCCACGTGTGGCAAATGGGATATATATAAATGGTAGAGTGAATATAAATGGCCATCAGGCTTGCAACAGTTGGTATGTTGAAGCTTTCGCTGCTTATACAGCGCGAAGCCTAGACATGAGTTTCAGCGCCTGTTGAAAATCCAAACAAGCGACCCACGTGTGTGTGGCTTGCGACTGCCATGGAATACAGAGTTGGAATAATCGTGAACAAACGATAATTTCGCCTTGATACGTGAAGTAGTTACTGGAATATCAAGTGTTTGGTACCGTGAGACACTTGTCGTAAGTTGTATAGTTAAGAGAAAGTAAGCGTGCGACGAATACTATTCGAAATACCTATTTGTTGTTTCCCGTGGACGTGATGCCGGCGAATTATCAATTACCCGCCCGACGGAGCAAGTCAACGTATACTTGCACAGCGATTGGATAACGATTCCTACGTACCAGTACTACAGCTGTAGTGTTGCCCCGAACAGGGGCACTGCCGGAAACCCTGGCGACAGTGCCGTTCACCCCTTTAGTCCGTCGAATATTCCGCCTCTCGCGAATGTTCGTCTTCCGTAATAAGCGCAGTCACGATATTTTTCCGTCGCGCAAGCGTTCAATGCATGGTGTACACTCAAGTGCAGCTGTCGAAGAGCGAAGACGTTCCGTTTTACTTCGTAATGCGGAGCTCAAAATGGGTGAGCGACTCTGGCTCGGCTTCATGTCGACACTTACCAACTTAGCACTGATTCTTCCTGAAACCACGGATCGTGGTTGAATCAGGTGACGATTGTGGACTGCGATGTACACCAGGGAGATGGCACGGCAGCAATTTTCTCGGATGATTCTTCCGTCCGAACTGTCTCGTTCCATTGCCAAGACAATTTCCCCGCCAACAAACAGGTGGGCAGTGTCGCCTGCCGATTTTGTCTGGTAGATACTTTGTTGCATGTGTTGCATGCAACCTATCATGACGCACTATCGGTATTTTTGGTGGGCTCTGCGTTGCCAGATTGTGCCCACCGTCGGTTGTGTCAGCGTGCCCCAGTCCTTTTGCGCTCAAGGGGCGAGCGTTGGGCTGTACGGTACAGTAGGTACACGCCGCCAAACTCTCTCCGCTGTGAACAAGTCAGGCTTGCAGTGGCTGCACGGCTAGCAGAGTGCATGGCATATAATGTGTTTATCGCTCATGCGTTTGCCGCGTTTTTTTAAGCAACCTCAGCGAACGGCTGCATGCAAGCTAAGAGCCGGAGTCACCCTGAATCGTCCCTATGCTTCTGCCGCCCGACCCCAGTCTTCCGATATCGATATCGGCTTTCCGACAGGGGCAGGAGACGAAGATTTATTGTCAGCGCTGCGACGAGTGCTTCCGGACGAGTTTTCACAGCATCCGCCACAGTTGGTTCTGTACGGTAAGGCGATAAGGTGACAAGCCGATAAGGCCATCAAGCCTACAGAGCCCTGTAAAGTGTGCGCAGTGGTGTTAGGTTCTCCCTCATTCGCGGTAGACTCGCTGATTATCAATGGACGAGGTGCCTCTTAGCTTGGGTGAAAATGTAAATCGGTGGGTTGCTGGTAAATAAATAACGCCTCGATCTTGATCACGATGTTGCTGTGAACAATTTTTCAAGACACAGCTGCTATAGTATTACAGCACATCAAAGGTCGTCAAGAACGTTAACGTTCGCCAAAGAGTACATCATACTACTACGGTAAGTGCTCTTGGGGTGTACACTCGACGCTTTGGCTGGAACTCTCGTCGTCGTTCACATTGTGATCGATGTAGTTTTTTGTTTTTGTTTTGATCACTGCCGACCGTTTTTGCTTCTTCTTGTTTTTGGGTGGCCTCGATTCAGATGCCGGAGTCGATATGCATGCCGGCGACAAGCTCGGAAGGATGGACATTTCAGGTGGGGTTTCGTACTGAGGAATAACGCTGTGAGGGGGCGGTCTCGCTTCCAATCCGTAGAAGCAATAATGTCGATGGAGATACACAATATTATCAAGGGAAGACATCGTTGGTGATACTTGCGAGGAGAGATTCCATGACGGTTTTGCTTAATTCTGTATCTGCAGCATGTTGGCGACATCGGATACAGTAATATCGATATCTATTTTTTGGAGATCTTGGCACTAGCCCAAGGTTGTTGCATATAGCTTCGTCGGTTTACCCCCGCGATCTCATCAATAGTCAATGGAAGTCGCTCATCATACCCCATACCCCAATTTTGGGTCACCAATACAATTGTTTACCTCACGTTTTTTCGTGTTTATCAATCTCGACATTGCCTCATTTTCAACGTGACAGATTCAACAAAGCAACAAAGATTAGTCCCGTGTGTCTTGCCCATGATGCTATCCATATTCCTCGCACAACAGACGAGGGGCTTTTCGAAAGGGACTACTACGTGATCAGCACCTGCCTGCAAATGGGGGTGCCTGTCGCGTGCGTAGTCGGAGGGGGCTACGATGCCGATAAGGACAGATTAGCAAGGAGACATGCCACGGTATTCATGGCCGCATTTAAGGCCTGGAAAGAGTTGGGGCACAAACGATTCCACTGGAGATAACACGGCTTTCGGTACAAAGCGGTCGTCGGGTATTACGGTACCGTACAGCAGCAGTAGAATTGCGGCATGTGATACTTTATTTACAGCGCGATAGACTTGGGCTCGTGTTCTTCAGGGAATAGCCCGGGGAAATTGACTGCCTCGTAAACGGACGTGGAGGCCAGCAGTTACGTGCTGATATATTTTGTTCTATGCTGATATCACAATTTACTGTTTTGTAAGCCCTTGCCTGTAGTTTTTTATGCGCATTATCGAACCTATCGAGGTTTAGTAACCACATATCATACCATGTTTGTTTTTTCAGCCTGTACGCCTCCTTACAGGGCGAGCAATCGGCGAGCTAGTCCCGACCGCTAACTCGTATGGCGACCTACCAAAACGGGCAGGGTTGCTGCTATCGCGCAGTCTTCATCTGTAACAGGGTGTGGCTTAGAGTTTTTACGTCAATGCTTTGGCGGCCGGACGGATTTTTGATGTTCGAATACTCTTGATTTGTAAGTTACACATTTTTTTAAACGATTTGATCATAAATCAGGTAATTTGCTGACCACATGCATCATGCACCCTGCATGGGGGTCTAAATGCCGGCCGCAGTACCGTCGTCATGACGTCATGACAGCATGCTGCCATGCGCATAGTCTAGTTCTGGAATGGGTAGGGGTGATTTCCGTGGCTGTAGTGGTGTTGTATCTCTGAACGGAGGTTGTGCTCTGCAGTACTAATATAATAGTGTGATCGCTTTTTTGCTGGAGAGTAACTCTTGTTTTTTGTGTTCACGTTCCTTCGCTGGGTGGTGATACACGGTGATGTCGCTATTAGGATGGGAATCTGTTAACAGGGAGACAGTAAGACTGCGCCGCACGTACGACTTCCTTCCGTCAGTGCAGTGCAGCCTACTGTTCAGCGTTAACCTTGCGGCCGCTGATACAGTGCCTTTAGTGTCGTGGTGGTGTTTATTTGCTGCTGCAGTTGTGCTGCTGTACGCATCGTGCTCGGTGTTTTGGCGACCAAACGTTGAATCGACTAGCGGAGGTTTGCCTTTTCGTGTAGTGGTGCTCGTAGTGGTGTCAGCAAGGGTTGCTGGCAAGGGATGGCTTGCTCTAAGAATATGGAAGACGCATGCTATAAATAGCCACAACTTTTCCTCACCAGGCTGTGATCCTCGCAACAACGGATACCTGAGGTACATCTGCGTGCGTGCGTGCGTGCGTGCGTGCGTGCGTGCGTGCGTGCGTGATGCCCAGCGAAGGAGCGTCGAAAGTGGTCAAGGTCCTTTTTAATGACGACTCGCAGCTCTAGCTCTACGAGAGAAAAAAACATCCTCATCAAAAGCAAAATTCGCGATTCGTGACATTTGGAAATTGGTACAATGTCTCGTTTTTCAAAAATAAAAGGACGGGTTTCTGCCACCGCCAAGAGTCGTGACACATTAGTTTTTCACCTTTTTTTTTGTTTTAAATGGTCAAAACCACGATTTGTGATAAAAAAGACTCGTGTCACGATTCGTGAAAATGTTCCGTTTTGTTCGTCGCGAGCGGTGAAGAAGGGTTTATTTGTGTTCGTTAAGACTAATTTGTATGATAGTGGGTGCTACGAGTCTCGATACCACACTCGTACGCAGCAGTATATTTGTTGTACTGAATACCTTTGAAAATGCCTTTCTTTGAAGGGACGCAGCGATCGCGGTGCAGTTACTGCTGTAGGATCACGCAAAAGGATGCGTCGAGTTACCAACCCCTGGGTCACACTTACCAGGTATCGGCATTATTTACTGCACGACTCAAATTTCAGCGTAACGTCGTCTGATCTGCCTGACCCCGAACCCCCCCTTACTACCCATTGAATTGCCATTTTTTTAGTGAGTACCTGGTACAACCCATCAGACTACCATGGAACACGAGGCAACCTGATGGATAGAGGTACTTCAGTAACCATACCTACTACCTGGTACAGTATATCCGTCCTTTAGGAAAGGGTGTGATATCATCACATCATACTATTGTATGCGTTTGGTTTGGAGCACAATTCACGAAACACGTATTTTTGCTCATCATGTCGATGAACCTACCTACGAGTATTATTGTAGATGAACCAAATAAATACGCTCGAATTAGGTTTTAGTTTTTCCGGACACTTACTTTCACTTTCTAGCCTATGATGGGAGGTTTTACCCTCAGCGTTCTTCTGGACAACCCGTGGTCACAGGTGTCGTCCCTTCTCCCCCCCGGTGCGTGCCTACATTTTCGTCGCGCATAAGGTTCAGCATTCATTCCCACTGCGCGTCGATTTTCATCGAAAATTGCTACGTAGCTCAAACTCTCGCGTTTTCCGCTAATCATTTTTTTGTGCAAGAAAAAGTCCCCACGTACAAGTATGCACTCGGCGAGACTTGAACCCACGAAATTGATCTTAGTAGGCACGCGGACCACCTACCAAGCCACCGGGGACGCCAGCTCTTTACTGTGACCAGCACAAGAAGCCCGGGCTATTTCATCGATTCCACGAGTCGCCGAGGATTTGTTTATGCGATACCCACCGAAGTGTAACCAACCAAGGACTGTACGAGAACTGCTGTGTATTTTAGCAAAGAAATGCTACCAGTTTTAGAAAAAATATTTTGGTTGCCGTGTTACCGCCTGCATTGCACGGTCAAGAAGGGCATATACTTCTACAGTAGTACCTGCTGTCCAAGGAATCCGAGGTGGCTCGTTCCCCCCAAAACCCTCGTGACTAGCAGTATCATACCCCCCGTCTACGTCGATGAAAGCATCCCCTCACTTCAAAGGATAGTAGAGCTCTGCCTCTATGTACCCTCGTCACTGCACTTTCTCCCCCCTACACCGTATCCGACCGCACTATTATGCCGTTACGGTTTTTTGTGTCGGTTCGGTTTGTAGCTTACAGTTTAGTGTATCACGTGGTTCATGGGTCATGCCGACATATCGACACAGGGGCAGATGTGGTTACATGCTGCTGGTTGAAGTGATATCATAGTGGTCATCGAACCAAGGGAGGTGAGACAACTCTCAGCCAGTCACGCTGTAGCCGCCTTCTATCGCCCTTGCGGCGATCTTCTTTACACAGTACGTAGCACAGTAAGTAGCGGATCCGAATTACTGTTGTTGTAGTGGATCTTCTGGCCCTGACGGGTAGGTTCCTGGCGGACGTGTTGTACTATATATATACAGTAGTGCAGCTGTATCTTTGTGTATATCCACACCAGTACATGACAGTATGTATACGGTACGGACAGACCAGACCTACTTTTCTCTGCTGTACAGTGCACAGTAGATGAAGCTTCAAGTGCAGTGACCGAGGCAGGGTACCTGTATATATGGTGCTACTAATAATAGCGATAGGGTATGCTGTGGAATGTTGCAAATACGTGAGAACCTGCCCTTACTATTACGGGGGACCATAGTTAATAGGACCTATGGTATACATAAAAACCTATATATTGAACCATTTTTACTAACAATATTTGGTCCTATTAACTATGGTCCCCCGTAGTAAAACAACTTCTAACAACGGCCAATCGATGCTTATCCCGCACGCTCTCTAGGCCCACCTCAACAGCTCAACGGTGTCGAAACCGAAACGCATGCCCAGCACGTTTGCCCCCAATGGCTTACCTGGTACCTGGTACAACACATCGTGCACCTTCTTTGGATATTGCTCGGGTCGCCAATTCTTTGGCTATTGCTCGGGTCGCCAAAGGCTGCAAGTTATTGTTGGATATTTGTTTTTTATCGCTCAGTCCCAAAACCCGACGGCGTGTGATCAACATCTCGTGGTGTATCCACAGGGGATAGATATCCCATGGGACCCCCCAAAACAACAATTTCCCATTGAACAAATCCGGTATCGCACAAATATCATGGCTATCCTAAGGATAACACGAGGCCCCACGGGTTCCACGAGAGCCCAAGTTATTTACAATGGGGTATTTCATCAATCCCATCGAATATGACATATCCTATGCGATACAAACACCCGTGGTATACTTTTCATCCCTTTTTTTTTTTTTTTTTTCTTATCCCATTCATTATCTTCGCACATCTTCTTATCTCTCTCCTTCCCACTCACTCGTAACTCAGATCCGGGGTCACACAGCAGGCTCTTCTCCCCCCTTCCCGCTACGGTACGTGCCTTCATTTTTATCGCGAGAAGATTTCGGCATTTTCTTCCCTCGTCGACTCGCATCGAATTGTGCCTACCCACGCTGCAAGGCGCTCTCAACAATTGAATCCTTTTTTATTTTTATTTTTGCAAATAAAGTCAAAGTCCGACCCACCTGGGGCTCGAACCCAGGACTCAAACAAGTAGAATTCGAGGTTAACCACTTGAACCACCGGGGCGACCGGCACCCATGGGATCGTGGGTTATTCGATTTTTTAAGTTTTCACGAGGGGCATCCATTGATATATATTATTCCTGGGATATGCCATAGGAGTTTTGGTATCCCATGGTATCCTATAGGATGACAACTACGTATCCAACCGACCACCTGGTAATGTATTGTACGTCATCCCATGGGCCGTCCCATAGGACGTGCTATGGGACGACACATGGGATATATGATCCCATGGGACATCCCATGGAAAAAGGGTTATTCATGGGACGACCCATGGGACGATCTATAGGATCTTTCATGGGACATCCCATAGGACGACCCATGGGACACCCCATGGGTAATCCCACAAGCCATTTCATGGGACATACCATAGGTTATCCATCTTCCCATGGGACATCCCATGGGATATCCCCATAGGACGCCCCATTGGTTATCTAATGCGGCGTAAACATCGCAGGGGTAGCCCCATCGGGTGCCTTGTGGGATGTCCCATGCGACGGGTTGCGTCCCATCGCATATCCCACAGGTCGCCCCATGTGTGGAATGTTATCGCATGGGTCGTCCCATGGGTCTTCCTATGGGATATCTTATATGCCGTTAACTTTCCAAGAGTCCTCTTATGGGATACCCCATGGGATGCCCCATGGAATGACATAATTATCCACGGGACACCCCATGGGATCACCCTTGGGCCATTTTTTATTTCATGGCCTTCCTATGCGATATCTCGTACGCCGTTAAGTTCCCATGGGTCGTCTTATGGTTTGTCCCGTCAGATGTCCCATGGCATGGGTTGCGTCCCATGGAATTACACATGGGGCGATCCCTGGGATATTCTTCGTGCCATGGGACGACCCATGGGTCGTTCCATGGGACGTATCATACGTCCTTAGAATCCCATGTGTCGCCCCATAAGTAATCTCGTGGGACATTCTCGTCCCGGGTCGTCCATGGGCCTTTCTATGGAACGTTTCATATGCCGTTAACTTCCCATGACTACTCCTATGGTATGCCCCATGGGTTGTCCCATGGGATGGGTTGGGTCCTATGGAATGAACCATGGGGCGTTCCATGGGATGCCTCATGGGATGGGCTGTATCATATGGGATGCACCAGCGGTGGACGACCGGTGGGGCATCTGGCATGCCATGGGACGCCCCACGGGACGTATCATGCGTCTTTGGTATATCATGGGCCGATCCATAGATAATCTCGCAGGACATTGTTATCCCGTGGGTTGATACACTGGTCTTCCTATGGGATGCCTCATACGCGGTTAACTTAGGGTTAGTCGTACGATGATATGTCCCATGGGACGCCCCATGGGATGGGCCGTGTCCCACGAAATAGTCCATGGGACGGACCGTGGCTCAATTTTCACCCTATTGGTCGTCTCATGGGGCATCCCGTGGGACGTTTTGATCCCATGGGTCGTCACATGGGCCTTTCTATGGGACGTCTCGTACGCCAAAACTTCCCATGAGCCATCACATGGGAAGTCTCATTGAATGTCCCATGGGAGGGGTTGCCATGGGATGGGTCGTGTATAGTGGAACGCCACATAAAATTACCCATGGGATGACCCACGGGTCATCTTTCATCTCATGGGTCTTCCTATGGGACGTTTCGTATGCCGTTTACTTCCCATGCTTCGTCCTACGGGATTTCCGATCTTACAGTTAGGGATAGGGTTAGGGTTAGGGTCATGGCTAACTTCAAACCCCATGGAATGCCCTGTGCTAGTCTAGCCATAAGACCTCCCGGGAGATGTCTCATGGGACCTTTTTTGGGAAGCAGGCCATTCATTGCAAAAAAGGCCCCATGGGACGCCCATCGGGTAGGCGTGTGGGAAGCAACCCTATCCTGATGACACATCGGGCGGGTGAATAATGCCGTAGCTCACAACCCATCCCATGGGACGTATCAACTTGCTATGAGATGACCCTCAAGACGTTTACGGCATAAAGGTCCCATGAAGCACCCCCTTGCACGGCCCGTGGAAAGATATGTTACCCGTGGGACCACCTATGGAACGGCCCATGGGATAACATTCTATCCATATGTCATGCCGTGGGACCACCTATGGGGCGTCCCCTAAACATGCCATCCTGTGAAGCTACCTATGGGTCATCCCATGATATCCAACCCATCCTGTGGTACTTCTCATGGACGACCCATGGAATGTTCCATGGATCGGGTTCGTCCTGTGGGATGGCCTATAGGAATAGGTTAATGGCATAATATATATGAGGGGTCCCATGAGAAATCCCCCTTTGCAGCCCCCCTTGGGGCTACCTATGGGACGACCCATGGGATGACATGCTTCGCATAGGACGACCTACGGGATGGCATGCTATGTACCCATAAAACGTCCCACGGGCCATCTCATGTGGCGTTCAATGGGTGGGAGTACTTAGGGGCCATGGAACGATCCATGCGACGACCCACGGGACGTTAACAGCATATGGGATCACCCATGTGTCATCCAAAGGGATGGCATGCTACCCATGGGTCATCCCATGGGTCATTCCATGGGGTGTTTCATGGCATGGGATGTCCCATGGGCCGGGGGGTGCCGTCCTATGGGACAACCCATAGGACGTAAGCGCCATATGAGAGGTCCCACGATACATGGCATTGAACACCCCACAGGATGGCATGCTACTACCCTTTTCACCACTCTAGGTATTCTCTGCCGCGTGGCGTAGCTATCTTCCCCTCGCCTCGTTCCTATGCAATCCTACCATGAAAACTATCCGCCGCTTCGACGATCTATCTTTCAGGCAGATGCAACGTTTTAGTTGGGGCGATCTAACTACTGTTGTAAAATTGAACTACGGTAAACAAACAAGCTAAACGCACGAACGAGTAACTGGTTGTGAAATCGGCTATTTTGTCGGCCTGTTGCTCACACGGCGTGCACCCTAAGACATGGAATAACGAGTGGGGGAGAGCTGAGAGAGGGCGATTATGCCGTCACATGTATCTTGCAATATATGCGATACCGTACTATACTGTACTACTGTACTTCGCTACATTGCTGTCCGTTTCCGGCTTTACGCAGCCAGACAATACCACACCGATTCGTTGGTTTTGGCTGTGACATGAAAGACGCTGCGAAAACCAACGATTCGAAATGATGAACACCAACGCAGCTTCGACGCTCAGTATACGTAGAGTCTACAGTAGAGGGTAGGTATATTGTATGCGGTGATAATTTGACACGCTTCGCACCTTGCCCGCCTTGCTGTTTTCCCCCAGGGCTCTAACCAGGACTCTAACCGGGACTCTAAACAATGGGGAACCTACGTTCGACGCTAGGAGCATACAATCGGGCAATCTCTGAACTTTCCCTTGAAGAGAGACAGCACCTGGCTGACATCTGGGTCGGTGACTACGTTCTGAAAGAACGGTGAGCGGCTCGAGTGATGCCGACACACTGATCGATGCCTTCATGCACAGTACGGCCATACTGTACAGTATTGCCATGGCATACCGCCATGCTCGATGTTGTAATCGTGTCTATACCGTACCGTGCTGATGTTTTATTTGAAGGGATGACGTTGAGACGAAAAATGAGCAGAATTACTGCAGCAGTGGAGACAACGACTGGTATACGAGATCTATAGAGGTAGATTTATTCTCTGTTCATAGGATGCAGCCCGCAGTATATATCGACAAAAACATTTGGGCATGTTCGCTCAGACTCCATTTTGCTATTTGCCCTTGTGTCCGATCTACAGCACACAGCAGCAACTGCCCAGCTCGAGAAGACCCACCCCTGCGGCAGATTCGCCAGGCGTTCAAGCCATGGAAGAAGCGACGGCGACCATCGTGGTCTGCCTGCTCATTACAGCTGCGATTGTGTGGGTGTGGTTCCGCTACCGTAAGTACGTCGAACCTTGACGTCATACGTAAGAACTATACGAGGCTTCAACCGTTGCCAGGAGTGCACAACATTTACCGTAGGTCTCCCATGGGCCCACCTTGAGTTTATAGTGCTAGCCCACCGGTCCCCCATGGATCTCCCAATGGGTCTCCCATGATTCTCCCATGGGTTTTCCACGCCCCCCCCCACGGGCCTCCCACGAGTCTCCCACTGATCTCCCACTCACTGGTCTCCCACGGGTCTCTCATGAGTCTCCCGCGGGTCTCCCTTGGACCTCCCATGGTTTCCCCATATGTTTATATAATAGTTGCCTACAGATTCTCCCATGGGTGGTCCCCAGCGATTTCCATGGGACCTCATTGCCCAAGGTGCTTCCCTGGTGCTTCTAGATGGGATTTCCATGGGACCCCCATGGGGTTTCCTCGGAGATTCCACGGCAGTGGGCCTCATGTGGAACTCGAAAGAGATTTCCGAAACATGATAGGAAGTACATCAACTGCCGATGCTCGGGCACACGCTGCTACCCCTCACTACCATCATGCCCGAGTGCCACAGCACGTGCGACAACATCATTCATCATACATACCGGTACTGCTGTAGTACCAACATCGTGTTCCCTGACCCCATGTACAAACGGCTCCGACACGCGCAGGATCCCAACTTCTTCGAGCGCGTATCCGGATTGTTGGAGGCCGACTGGCGGCGGCTAAGCATCGGCACCCCCGTCGTAAACAGTGACTCACGTCCTTCTTATCCGAGAGGGTGCTAGTGCGGCCCTACGGTCCTTTTTAGCCGCCTCTAAGTTTTCGTTCTCGTAGGGAAAACATAGATGTGGTTGTGAGGCGGAGAAACGAGCCGGGTCTTGCATGTTAAGTGGGGCTCGGGGAAGTGGATTATGGGCCATCCCCTCGCTTTTGCAACGGCCTCAGGGTAGCCATATCATCTCTATAGGGTGTATCTGGTTGGGGTTGCTGCAGACCGTGTAACGCGTTTCATTTCCTAGTTCAGAATGGCTTGTGTCCACGGCGAGGAGTCTCGTGAAGTGACGCAGCATAGTATCGGTGATCAGCATCAAAATAGTAAAGCTTTTGCGTGACAAAAGTGTGATGATCTGCTGCTGAACAAACCAGAAGGGCTCCTATGAAGCCATCAACTGTTTCTAGAACTGCAGTGGTTTCGTGGTCAGCAGCCTAAAGGACCTTACGCGCAGGTTACACGAGTTTTGACTCGGTTTTGACAATCGAAAACAATATAGTACTACGGTGCAATGTACGCGCATTGCAGGTGCCACCGTGAATTTCCTATGCGTGGATAGTGCAAAGCTCTAGTGATACGCGCACCAGCACACATCCACAGTAGAACCCTGGTCTTGGTCAGCAACAATGGCATACAATGCGAGGTACTGCTTACTTGGAGTCTTGACCCGGTCTATTCGTTCCGTTGTTTGGTTGTTATAGTTCCTGGGAACGTTTCAGAAATGTCATTCCACTTCGATCACATATGTGTCACTTAAATGAGAGTACTAAACTAGCTCGTTAATATTAAGAAACGCGGTAATGCGTAATTCGTTGCCAGTTTGTGCTGCATCAGGCAACCGTTGGTGGGGCTGGTGGTCGTCTCATCCTCGAAACACATCGCCTATTTACACCCACAGCAATATCTCGTACATCAAGTACTACTCGGAGACAAGCGGTGGAGCTCACGCACTTCTCAGTATGGCCGAGCATGATGACTTTATTGTAGCCAAGACGTTCCACCTTACAATTTAATAGCGAATGAGAGGAGGTGGTGGGAGGAGGTGGAGTTGTGAATATTTTATACCGTCGTGCGCACGAGTATGGACACTTCATGACACCTCTGGCCGTTGATGGGCTCTATTAATGGTTTCGATGGGACTGCTCTATCACGTCACTTTTAGAGGCTTTCATGTCGCACTTCCACATGGGCTTGATATGACTTTCTTCATGGGCTTTCACGGCACTTCATCATGCGCCTCCCTCCGCTTTCATGGGCCTCCATGGCACTTCCATGACACTTCCAAGAAGGATATACCGATATATATATATGTGATTTCATATAGCCCATGAAATCGACTGCCATGGCGCCATGCCAGTTTCATGGCAACTTTCATTACCTGTAAAGTTTGCGTGAAACCTGCCGTGGGAACATGGAAAGTGTCATGGGACTGCTCGCAGGGCACTACCACGAGACGGCTATGGCACTGACACGGGACTGCTGTGGAGCTGCCATGAGGTGTCATGATGTGCCATGAAAATGCCATGAGGTCGCACGGGGTTCCATTTTGATTCCATTACAAGGTAGGTGCTATGAGGCGCCATTAAATCGCCATGAAGGTGTCATAGAGCGCCATGAGGTTCGACGGCAGTCTCGTGACATCCCCATTGCATGATCATGACACTTTTATGGCAGTGCCATCGACGGGTGCCATCACAATTTCCATGGAAATTCCAGGCACTGCCATGACATGACAGTTTAGACTAAAATGGGCATTCTCATGACACCTTGCAGCACTGTAGTCCCACGAACATTGAGAACGGTCATGAACATTATTGAATGATCATGAACGTTGTGCATGACACGGGACTGCCATGGAATTGCCAGGTGTTGTACACCCATGCTACTGCACAAACTCGGAACGCCCCGAGTTCCGCCGACATCTAATGTTGTACTGTACTGCTGTACTGTACACTGCATGCACCTCTGATATGTAGACATGGCGGTTAAATATTGCTTCAACTATAATCGTCGCCTATCCTCTGGTCGGTCATCGGTATGTAGGCATGTTGAACCCAATCGCCAACCTTCTTCTTGCTGGTATCATATGGCGCTTAACGGCAATTTTTAGGTCCACGATAGCATTGTCACGAGTAGCAGTAACTTACACAACATACTTCATTTCGCCATCGGGGGTCGAAGTCGTAATCTCATAGGGTTAGCACAGTCAAGAACAAAACACTAATGGACGTGATTGGAAACCTTGGCATCGAACTGCTCATGGGTGCCGTACACCTACAACGAAGAGAATACCCGACCCCGTGACGTTTTTGGCCCTACGCAGGAACTACAGAACTGTACTACAGTAGGATATTTTGATCTCAATACTTCAGCGCTTCATCGTAGGATTATGAGAGTTCAATGGCCTCCAGGCAAGGTCTATCAACTCCAAGTCTTCCATCTTTTTTGGGGGTATGTTATGATACTGGCCCTTTGTAGGGGCCCGTCCGGCTGTGTGGGAGTTTGGCCTTGAGGATCTTGGCGTCCGTGTCGGGCTTCGCGCACTGGCAAATGGTGGCCGCCGCATTGTACACCCATGCCCAGTCGCCAACGTCAAATTTGGGGACTGGACGCAGAGCGTCGGCGAGGGCGAAGTTGTGACGGTTCACGCGAGCAACAGTGGAGGCGTGGTGTTCGCGGACGATATCGTACGCGCGCTGCTGGCGGTCCGTCGCCAAGTCGCAGTAGGCGACGTGGTCGCGGGCCAAGCTCTGGTGGCCGGCGACTCCAGCACGCTCCAAAAACGTGAGAGGGAGGCGTGACAGCCGACCCATATGGACCTCGTTGGGAGCCACACCCATGACGGCGCTGACAGAATTGTAGCACGCAAATTCAACATGAGGGAGTTGTTCATCCCAGTTGTTTTGGAGCTCGTTGACGACCATTGCCAGCATCTGGGCCATCGTGTGGTTTACACGTTCCACCCCACCGTCGCTGTTTGGGTGGTATGAGCTGGTGACATTTTTGAAACCCCAAGAAGCTGGTAAAAGGCGTGCGAGAGCTTGGAGCAGAACTGGAGGCCGTTGTCCGAGAGGATGCTGCGCGGGCACCCCCAGAGGAGAATATACCGGTTAAATGAGAATGTTAGCCGTGCACTCAGCGATGAACTCTGCCGCTGTGACGGCGTACCTGTCGTCTCGGTGGCCGAAACGATCAGTGAAAAGCAAGATGTAGGTATTTCCTCGAGACGTCACCGGGAGAGGGCCGAAATGGTCTATGATGACGGCGATGCCAGGCCCTTCTGGCAAGAGCAACGTGATGGTGGGCCACCGGACCGTCTGCCGCGACGTTTTCCGTGCTTGGCACTTCAAGCAGTTGCGTAACCACCACCGAGTGCAGATGCTCATATCGACCCACCGGTACAAACATTCGAGCGTACGTAGGGTGTGCGCGGTTCCTAGGTGGCAGAAAGCTGAGGAATGGCAAGCCTCATGACCCAGGGGCGCATGAGCAGCGCCACACAAATGCGAATAGGTTCATCGTTCAATAAACAGGCCGTGCGACCCACCGGGCGTTGCATATCCGACGCAGGGGTGGGGGCGGCTGTCGAACGAGTAGAACGATACCGGCGTCGGTGGTGTGCAAGCGGCCTTTGTTAGCCAGCTTCTGGACCTCCGAAAAGGAAGGGCGCTAGTGGGAAGAGAAAAACGACAAAAAACCGGCTGCCAAAACTTCCGCATAGCGGCGTTGTACGCGGGCTCGACCTGTTGTTCCCGAGCCCAGTCGGCGTGCGAATAGCGCGCTGCGGAACCGTCGAACTGAAATTCGCTAGCTGCGCCGAGGGCGTCCAAGTCGGTGGTGGTGACGGCCGGTGCGTCAGTCGGCAGCGGAGCCCGTATAGGCGGAGTTCCCACGGGCTCGGCGCGGTCGCGGTCGGACGGGATGGGTACCGTGGGGACCGACGAGGCGGCAGAGTCGGGGCCATAACGACGGGTGCGGGCGGGCTCGGCCGTGGGGTTCGCGGCGGGGGGGTAGCACGCCGGACGGATGGTCTAGGGGCCCCGCCGGACCTGAAGCCATAATCAACAGCAGGCGGCGCGGTGCCAGCGGCAGCGGCTGTTCTTCGGCGCGTCCGAGTGGAGATGCGGCCTGAAGGCGGCAAGATAGTCAGCGGCGCCGGGTTGCCAGGCGGCGGAGGGGCAGACGCGACCGGATCAGTGATCACGGTGGAATCTTCTCCCTGTGAAGCGCTCGTCGGGAGAGGAGCGCACGGGGCGACAGTCGTCGCTGCTGCGGGGGCTTATGCAGAGCCCAGGTCGCTCCCGGAAGATACGACGAAAACCGAGCTTCTCGGCTGCACTCGATATTTTGTTTTCTTGACGTTTACCTGGACTTTGGGGGGTTGTTTTTCTACTTCTTGATGTCTTCCGAGTCTTCGGGTCGTTTTTTTTCTCCTATGTGCCTTTCTGGTGAGTTTGTTCTTGGGCTGAGTTGTGGATGGCTTTTGCGTATTTTGTCCTGCATACCCCCCTGCTCAGTGTTGGAGCTGGTCTGGGTGACCGGGCCACTCATTTGTGGCACAGGACGCGTTTCCAGAGTTGTGGGCTAGGTTCAGGTGGTTCTTGGCGTCTTCCTTGTTTTTTTCTTTTCGTTTTTGGTACTCGCTCTTCGCTTCTCCATGCATCTTTCTCGCCTTCCCCCCCGTTGTGGGTGGCATGGCAATAGCTTTCGTTGACCATTCATTCCTGCTCTCAACACTGGGTCTTGCTTTCATTTTGTTTACGTACTTTGCCGGCTTCGTTGCCTTTCCGTTCAGAGGTGTGGGAGTGGGTTGGAGCCGCATCTTTGACTCATGTTCTAGTTCGTGGAACCGGGGTTTCCATGAATTTACCATAATTCTGCATATACGGCTCGTCAGAGAGTGGGCTAGTGTTATGATACTGCCCTGAATGAGGTTGAAATCCCGGTAATTACCGGGGTTCAGGCACTGGGATCGTATTTGAAGTACTTGGAAGGCGGATCTTAGGTAGGAAACCAGGGGTTTTCCAGAGAGGCACGAGTTTGGGTCTCAGTCTCCGCGTGCACGAAAGGAACAACTAAAGCGGTTCTTCTTCTATCTCTAAGCAAACAATACACGTACGTGAGCACCAACGAGTATACCAAACCTGTCCAGGGATACAAAGTGTCCCGACCTACAGTAGTACTATACAGAGCTACGGTACAACAGTACGGACACACAGAGTGCCTCGCCGATTAAATCGTGCTGGTGCGATGAACTCTACTTCTTTGTGACGGGAATTGAACACGTGTTCAGCGATCCCTCTTGCTTCCCCCACTCACATGTAAGTGGGTCTCTTAACAGCAGTATCCACTCAGATATTTTCTTTCTCGAAGAGTGTCGTTTCGGATGAAACCGTCGTCATCGCCGTCGTTTCGTTTTTTGTTTGGCCCAGGGAGGACCTTTAACAATCTGGGAGAAGGGACTCGAGGAAGGCCGAGGCATGGCATTTTTTTTGTCGTGACCAGTCACCCTGTACACCGGCGTGGGGCACGGCGCCTATTAATATTGATAGTAAATAAATGTTGCGAGCTCTCCCCTTGAAGGTCAACACCAAAACGGTTGGAGAGTCGGGAAGATACGACATGATACGTACGACCACCTACCCGTTATGACAACCACAAAGTAGTAACGCTCCAATCAAAGATCGAGATCGCACGCCTCCACGTTGTCAGCGGAAACCCCTTGGGCAAGAAAATCGAACAACTTGGAGCGGGGAGGATACGTAGCACACAGCAGTACTCGCAGGACGAGTGGGAGTTTGGGACGGCATCTTGTGGGGTGAAGGGATATGGCTTATCAACAGACGGGCGATACTGCGAAACTGGTGGGAGCAATGATGAGGTTGCGTCACAACACCACCTTCAAGGTACAGCAGAGAGAGAGAAATACATTTCGTGTGACAGCAGTATTCACTCGTACACAGACTGCATAGATAGATAGATTTGCTCTTTGGTACCTGCTGCAACCTTGCAACAGCAGCGACACGGCAACTTGAGCCTTTTCTTGTCTTTGTGTCGTGCGTCGTACGTGTAATACCTCTTTGTTGGGAGCAAGGCAACAAGTCACACATACGGCCGTGGGAGCCTCGGCCCGACTGTCCGCACACTTGCCTGAAAGGTATTGCTGAAATTGATGCGCTTCAGGGCTTCTGAAAGTGATCGATGGGTTTCCGTGTGCAACTATTATTATACTGGTTCGTAACCCTAACCGCTGCTGTTGACGTACGCGTGCGTACTCGTAGGTCGTAGCTCTAACGCTGTACGTACCCTGGTGTAATACAAGGTCGAGGGACCAAGTAACAGTCAACCTGAAACGTAGCAGAAAAACACGCACCAGGTATTTATGTACCGGTCTATGTAGCACTACTGCTGTAATACCGTAGCACTGTTTTTGACAGGAGACCTCAAAGCCGTGTTGCGGCCCCCTGTAGGCGCCCCTGGAGTGCCCCCGGAGGCCGGCCGGAGCCCCCCCGGAGCACCGCTGGAGGCCGTTTTTTCAACAAATGTGTGAATATACTCCCGAAAATCACTTATCACGACGGTGGCCCCTATTATTCAGGCCCAAAGCGGGGGGGATTTATGAAGAATACATGTGCGTAATGTAGGATCGATGGGGTTGGAGCCTATCACCAACCACAAAATTTGCACAGACCACAGACGACGTTTTGAGTAGTTTTTAGTATACATGCACCACAGCAGTGGGTGCGTTTGGGCTTATTTGGGCGTACAGCAGTACTCTACTCTGTATGGGCTCGCATGGGTCTTCGTGATACCAGGTACCAGGTATGTAGCAATGTATTTTTCGTAGACGTTTCTGACTAATGGCTTCCCGAGACTCGAAATAGAGTGTCAGGATGTGTGTACGTAACGCTTCGCTTTCCCGAGGGCAAAATGCAAACAATTTCACTAAAACCTACGAAGAGGTAGTGACATGATAAATGTGTTCAAACAGAATGTACAACATAAGCAGTGATCACCGCAATAGTTAAGAACAACAAAGCACTTACCAGGTACCAGGTACTAACTATACTAAAAAAGGGCCCAAAAACAAAACTTCGGCCCAACATTTTTTTTCAAACCTTCGGCGACGCAACGATTACGCCGTCTGCGGCGGCGGGGAATGGCGGCACCAAACAGCCATGTTGCGCAAAGCCGCGCATCGCGTTCGGCCAGTGTTGCGGGAAACAGCCATTCAAACCAAACTGTTGAGCGAGAGCAATAGTGCAAACAGCTACTTAAGGCCCCGCAGGACACCTGTATACGAGTACGACAAAAAAAACAGGAGTCCGGGCTCACAGGCCGACTCTTACGGGAGACGAAACCATAATCCAGAAGACGTTTTCTTCCCCCTTTGGGGTGGTGAAACCCATACAAGAATCTGCCTTTTTTTCTCTTCCCAAACCTGCCCGAGGCAGTAAATTTTTTCCTGCTTTTAGAAACATCACTAACCGCGGCCACCGAGTGCTCGCCTCGCAGAGCACGGGTCGCTACGGCACTCGAAGGGTGCATGGTGCACTGAACAGAGAGTCGTCGGTGGCAAGCTTGAGTGCCGTAGATGGCCTGTGTCTGGAGCTCTCGTTTGGGGCGTGAAGCCTGGTCGATATCTGTCTCAACGTCTAGCTGGACAGAACAGGAGGCAATTTCCGATCATAAAAACTTGATCCAGAAAAGGGTTATGCTCCCACGTTCCGAGCGAGACCTCCAGACACAGGCCACCGACGACCCTAGAACTCGGCAGCGAGGACGCTCAGATCAGAGGACCATACGCCCTTGGAAGTTTTAGCGTGACCCGTGCTCTGCTAGGCGAGGCTTCGTGGCGGAGGAAGGAGGATGCTGTGTGCGACAAGCACGTTTTTTTCTGTGGGCACCGTCCAGAGAATTATCGCCAGATTGGCCCTCGTCAATTTTCTCAACGGAGGTCTACACCCCCACTTCATGGGATGCTGCAGGAGTGAACTGGTCGAAATTCGGAAGACGAAAAGAGAGACAAAAAATACCACATAACTGAATGTTCGCAGTTCACTTGCGGACGGCTACACCCCTCTCCTCCAAGCAACCACAGGCCACAAAGTTAAGTCGCGCTTCTTACAGGGTACCGTATAGCAGGGATGAAAGCACACCCCGGTGATAATTGTTTGACCTTTCAAAATATCATCACCGGGGATGGTTTTACAGGAAGAGAGGTGGCATCTAGCGTACCCCCGGTGATAAGCATCATCCACGGGAGCCCCGCAGCTGGGGTGTATGATAAGGAGGGTGTGTGTTAACGGGACGCCGGTTGCTCACGAGTGTGAACAGACTCGGCCAGATGACAAGAGGGTGTGATAACTTAGGTGTGTGCTCACGGTACCTTTGATTGCTATGGATTGTGAACAGACCCCGACAGACTGCAGGGCCCTGCGGGGGGGGGTGTTACAGGGGGTGTACCGACAAGGAGGCGTCCTTACAACGGGTGAGCCAATGCATGAGGGTTTTTGGTCTGGTGACAGTTTTTTGTCCACTCTCACGAAATGCCGGGGATAGCAAGGTCCGCGCTTATACCGGCAACCCGGGGACGACAGCGAGAAAGCCCGCCTTTCTGCGATCTTGGGAAAAGGTTACCGGTACCGGTGCCACATTCGATGACGAACCTCCCAAGGGTTGCGCACTTCAGAGGCCTTGCTCGCCCCACTGAAAAACTGACTGCTGACATATTGATATGAAAACTCTCATTCTAGCCCACACCAAGCACAATAATCGTTACCGAACACCGGTACTGTAGTAGCACTGCGCGTTGTTTTGTAGCGACAAATTCCGTGATTGACCTGGCCGTACTGTACCCGTAGCGGTTACTGGTATAAAACGAAAAAAGGAAAACACAATAAACTCCGATTCAGGCTGATACCGGCATTCATACGGGTGCGTGCGTGTTGTGGGTGAATTGTGTCCACCGGGTGTGATATTTTGGGGTTTGATATTTTTTCAGGCGTACGCCCCAAGGGGGTGTGGTATTCATCGTACCTCCGGTGGTAAAGCGACAACCCAAAAACAATAACAAATATGCCCCGGGGTGTGATTTTATAGGGGGGGGTGCTATCATCCGTGCTATACGGGTGAGTGAGGGCGTCAGCTGCGCCAGACAGCAGTCGTAGGCAGCCGGAAGCAGGTGTTTCCGTCAACTATTGATAGAAGCTGCCAGTCAATACCATCACAAAGCCGTGTGTTGGACATAAGCTTCATTCATGCGCCGGGTCCTACAGTAGTAGTATGGCTTCAACGCCCATGAAAAACCGGGTTTCACCAAATAATCGTTGGCTCCCTGCACATGGACCATTAGGCTGATATACCTGAAAGAAGAGAGGAAGAAAAGTTACGTTCCCGTGAGAGGTAGCAAAAAAAGGGCTGACAAAGTGGATTTTCGTTTACTTTCGGCAGTTTTCTGAAGCCGAGTGAATGCAGATATTGTTTTCAGACCCCTGTGTTCTACTGAAATTCCAAGACGTTGTTATATTTTGGCGAAACGCCTTCGAGCACTTGTGCCTACCCGAAAACAGGCTTGTGAGAGTTACGCTATGGCCTAAAGGGGGGGTGGGTGCCAGAGGGAATTATTGTTGTTAAGAGACTTGATTCATTTTTAATGTTTTACGTTGAAAATCATTTCACGGATCTCTAAAAGAAGAGGCCTTTGTGCACATTTCCCCCCCCGCTCCGTCCCGGCGTTGTAGGGATGCGAGGGTTTATGGTCAAACGACTACGACCATGCACGATAATGAGTACCCCCCCCCGCCCTAAAACGACTATTGTACACTTAGCTTTCAGACGATTTGAGGAGGGAGGAAACGCTGTATGCCAAGCCCAAGGGCATGCACCTGCTGTGATGTTTGTTCTTGGCCTATGCGTTGCATCATGGTACCACCCGATCGTTCCGCTTTTGTATCGCGAACAACGTGTTTGACTGCTGATCGGAACGCTCTTGCCTCACAAAATGCAGCAAGAACAGTCAAACACACACCACACCACTCCACCAGCGATTCTACCTTGTCTGCCGGCCGACGAAGGACGTTTTGAGCGTAATGTTCCTCTCACACACCACCAAAAGGCTGGTGCTTAATGTCGCGGTTGCTGATTCCTGCTGTGGCTTGTTGGGGAGATATCCATGGCCGCCTGCCGCTCTGTACCAGGCTTAGGCTTTTGCTGTTTCTTGTTTGTTCGTGTTGTTTCGAGTTTGCTCTTCAGTCTGTTTGCCCCCGCTTTGACCTCGAACCACACAGCTCCAGTTCACTTGCGCATCACGAGAATCTCCTCCTCGTCGCATAGAGGACAACATGTTGTGATTTGTGTCGTAGTTCCTTAACGGCAGGTTGCGGATCACGGAAAAACAAAACCACCATTTGTAAGCCTGAACCAACAAACCTGCACTCTCTGTCTGATACATTCCAACGAGGGGGGCAGGGGAGAGGGGACGATTCGGCCTACTCTAGAACGTACGTAGCGAAAAAACAAGCCATAGGTCCGCCCCCCCCACGTAAGGGCGCCGTCACATCGATTTCCCCACAGCGTGCCAAGGTGGGGAACAATCTCTTCTTCAGAAACACCGTGCGCGCGTGCGGCGCTCTCCAAATCTTGAGCCTCGAATTAGTGCATCTTCTTGAAGGCCCCTTTCTTGTACCTGGTATTTGGTTTCGCCTAATACCGCGAGAGCGTTTTGAGTCTGGACGGAAACGCCATTGACTGAATAGAGAGCGCACGATCTGTCTGCTGGGTCTGCTACTTGAAGTACTCTAGATGTTCTCGACTGCTCTCGTCCCTTCTCCCTGATGTTGTTTCTACAACAGACCGTGCCCAGTTACAGGTAGTTCCGTTTTTGACCTCGAAAAATCAAAGATGAGGTCAATACAAATATAATTCTCGTCATCTACACGAGTGCACGAATGCCTGGTACAGTACAACTGTAACGCACCAGGTCAAGAATGGGATTACATGCTTGCTGCATTCCGGACGAAACGTTTACTCACGACCAGCAGAGGCAGGCAGCAGGACCCGAAGGCGTCGGGGCTTCTTCGCCCCAGGGGGGGGGGGGGTCTTAATTTCCAGCGGAGGCCCAGCCTGGCGGCTTTCTTGACTTTTGGGAAATCTCAGGCTGACTTTCACATTGCCCTTGCAGTACGTGCCCTGTACTGTATACCTGTACCCTATACCAGGTATACTCCGTACGGCAGTAGCAGTGCTACTTCTCTCCGCCGAGCAGCGCTCAGGATTGTGAGCATGCGGCTCGTCCTTATTAGCAAGGACCCGGTGCAAATATGTCTTGATAGTTCTCCCGCCGGCAAGTGGCCGCGCTCATTCAGACGGCACGCGTGCGGTCCATGTTGGCAAATCGCCCACCCATCTGCAGTCATGCTTGCGGTCTTATTGTCCCAGCATCAGAGCAATGCCATTAATACTGCACTGCAACCTGGTACACATATGTGACACGGTCAGCATCAGGGTGGGCTGGATGCTATGGGCTGCTATAATACCAGGTACGACCCTCCAAAAAGTATGCACTGACCTACGTACTGGTCTTTTGGATCTGTATTTATATTTTTTTCAAAAGAGCCTATGAATCATAGACCAAGTACTGCTGTTTACGAGAAACGCGTACAAGTGGAAAGTGGAAAGCGATCAGACGAACACTGGGCAGCTTCCGTGCTCGAGCCCGTCCATTATAGTGTTGTAAAAACGCCTCGTAGGTCAATTCGTACGTCGTTTAGTTTGGGATCAATGAGACCTCTCTGCTGCGGCATGAAATCGCACTCATACTTGCTGACCCTTCTCTTATCTCAATGTCGTCGCTCGTGTGACTCGCATTCTTCCTGGGGTTCCGTCTCTTCCTTATTGTGCCCGAACATCTAGCCTAGCTGATAGGGGTTCTGCTACCGGTGGTTACCCCGTGGGAACGTCGCGTACGGTTTTCTGAACCCCCTCGACAGTAATAAAGCGCTTGGGTATGCGATTGCTGTGTGAGGCACCCGGGACGCGTTTATCTGGTAGTCGGTACGCAGCCTTTCGTGGCGTGTTTCCATGCGGTTCTTCGGGGAACTAACATACGCTCACGTCGTGCTTAAGGGGCGATCAACGCGGAGCTTTTGCGTGGGTGGTCGTTCAACACTACCTTTTCCCAGATACCGCAACCCACAACCCACTGTAGTTACGATGCGCTTTCGCCAAAGCAAGCATAACGCCTGCCGCAGTCGGCATGTTCTCTACGTTTCCCTCGGTCCTCGCCCCCGTCCCATTCGCTCCTCGGCGTTCATAATTGGGGAAGAGGCGAACGAAATCCTACTTCTCGGTACCTTCGTGTATGGTTCACACGCCAAACGTTTGGCGGATGCAACCACGCTTGATACGGCACGGTGTACAAATGTATTTGATATAGCAGGCAACTACAGGCACCTGAGTTGCGATGCACTACTCACTACCGTGTGTCGCTATGCACTTGAAGCCAACGTACAGTAGTTTCGATGCGACTGTGACCAATGTCCGACGCCGGCGCCGGGCTCCTTCTGGCGCGGGCCGATGTTTTTGCCGCACTCCACAGCATTACATTGGATAGGTCCACACGGCTCAGCTTCTCCAATCTTTGTGCTTTTCAGCCGGTTCCGTACCCGACGAAAAGGGAGCGGGGTGGTCGCCGCAGGCTTCGCTGCGTTCGACATAAGTTATGTTGTTCCTAGCCTCTCTGCTTTGTCGTGCTGTTGTAGAGCTTCGATATCGCTCACGGAGTGATACTTGATCACTGTATCCCAGTACAACAAGGAGGCTTTACCGAAAAGGGATCCACCCTGCGGGTGTCCCCTCCTTTCTGTTTGAGATAACTGGTATACTATTTTACGTACATACATGTCATACATACGAGTATATATATTTCATACATTGAACTTCGCGCCGGCGCCCGGTGTATCGTTATGTTTCAGCGCCGCCTATCTGGCACAATGCCAGCGTCGACTCTGCAGTCAAAGTCCAACGAGATATGATGGGATGCAAAGGTTGACGGCACTCTTGGTCCTACAGCCTTCAAGGACAGCCGTCCAGGAACCACCACACTAAAACTAGTATATTTATTGATTACTATATTAGCAAGCCTAGAGAGGCCTTGACGGGTCAAAACTAGAAATAGACCGTCACGACATCTCTATGATTTCAACATCAGCCTTTTCGTTTCCACAATTGGAGCTCTACTAGAGTAGGGAGCTACAGACGAGTTAGTTACGAGAAAGTTTCAGGGGAAAAGGGCTTCCTGTTGCGTTGCTGGGCTTCTAGCCCGGCTTTTAGGGGGGTCTCCTCGACGCGTTGCATGCCCACCGTGCACATTCTTCCTCTCCTCCTGCTCGCGAGGTCGAGGTGGCGTCGTGTTCGTTGAGAGTACCAGCAGCACGGTGTTTCCTATGATCATATATATAAGCAGTTCCAGCAGGCCCAAGGTTTTTTTTTGTTCTTGTTTTTCAACCAACTAGTGTCCAGTGTTCGGCATGCTCGTTGGAAGGTTGCCTGGTCATGTCCGATCGCGCAGATAGTTTTTCTCGCACGATGGGGTGTGTGGGATCTACGCTCTCGGTACGTTGCCGCGCCGCCGCGGGCTCTCTCTCGTGCACTTGAGGTACTACAGCAGCTGTCTTGACCTTGAACGCATAGGCCACCAAAACATGATTTTGGTAATTTTTCGGAATTTAGTCGTCTACCTGGTATATGATTCCGAGTGCGACCGCGGCCAAACGGTTGACAGTGGGCAATCGGTCTTCGTGCAGGACGCTTATTGCGTTCTATCTTATCAGCAGTATGCTCCTAGTAATCGGTAAAGGATCTCGTGTGCGGGCTACGTGACATTTTGGCATCTTTGTCCCTAATCTTGCTTTTTGCGCAGAGCGGGCTGAAATTGGGTGGTGCGCCTAGCTCTGTTGCACCGGCGAGGGACCACCTAGAGTTTCTCCAGGCCTGTCGAAGGCAGATCCGTCAGCAAGAAGAGGACGCAGAGGAGGATGATGAGGTAAGTCGGTGCGTCTGGAGTTGGCCAGCCCGAGGGAAGGGGTTGAGGTGTGACACGGCCACCAGGCTTGATGCCTACATATATCCTTCTTCTGTGTGCTTTCACTGGGGTGGGTGTTCTCGGAAACGTTCACATTACCCGCACCAGTGTTGAACATCGTATGGACGGTTTTGATAGATTGATATGCCTGGTGTAGATATCAAAACTTTCTATATATTGATCGAACGCATTTAGCCCACTATCCCCTGGCATCCCCGTATTTTTCGCTGATCATTAAAGGATTTTTTCGACTTACCTGCTATCGAAATCGCACAATCTCGACTTGATTTTTTTGTTTATCGGTATCGAATGAACTGCTATACCGGGCTCAATTCTCTTGGTTACAAGGTCTGACCTACTACAGTAGCCTACTGGATTTATAGAATACTATTAAAGTTTTGGCCGCCGACTGAATAGGCTAGTGGCTATCCGTTCTAGCAAACATATAATGTCATACGTACTGAAATCTATTGATACCCGTGAAAATATGATGTATTATTGAATGATGAATATTGATTGTTTTTGGGTACTCAGCCTGACACCTGATACATGATATTTTACTTCGGTTTGGTGCTGAATTGTTGCCGTTACTCGCGCTCCTATTCATCAATGTGCCCCCGTATCGGTATCAGTACTGCCGTGCTCTTGAAATCCGTGTGTTCGCGCTTTATTCGTGTTTGGGTGTAAGAGGACGCCGGCCGAGCTGTAGGTTGTTCCAGCGCTTGCTCAATGCTTGCAAACTTGCGCCGAATGTGGTTCAGTTGACCTTAGAACAAAATGCGCATGTTGCCACGAAATCACTCTACAGGTTGCCGGGAACGGAGATATGGTGACGGCCAAGTTTGCAGAGACGCAGGTACAGCAAGGGTTCCACTGACTGCTATTTTGATGCTTTTGTGAAGCTGGATTTTTTTTTCGGTTTCCGTATGTATAGAATCGCGGCCTAACCCTAGCCGGGCGCTCTTTTGCCGCAAGCTACCGCTGATAAGTAGTATATAGGCTCGAATTGCAAACGTTGGCACGTTTTGGTGTGTATGCTGTGTGTATCGTGTGTGCGCAGAAGACGTGCGGAGCGACAGCAAGATCAAATAATCTAATATGATCAGATATTGTGGCGAGGTCTGACGGTCGAAAGCGCATCCGATTCGTTGTGAAGAGCAGAAAACGGCAGACTGTAAGGCACATAGCGCAGGTCTACGTACGACTGTACCTCAGGACCCGTAAAGAGCAAAGGCTGTGGCCTCATTCCGCATCAGGCAACACCCCCGTAGCTGTATCCGTCACTTTTGGCACGACCTCAGTAGCTGCCAGTATCGCGCCGTGTGCCTAGCACCCTACTGTAGCAACCCTAGCAATGGGTGCTGCCCTAACCGCGTTGAGTACGTACCAGCAGTACACTGGTATGTCTCCGCGCCGTTGCATCTAGCTTGCGATAAGTGAGGTGAGTGAGACGCCTCTTGTGTCGGCAACGGGGACCTTTTGGCTCCATCCAAGTTTCCCATACCATGCATGTTCCTCTTTTCTTACGTGGGGTGCCGACCATTTGTATACTTCGAAAGTATTAATACTAGAGTCATGTCCTGCCCTCGCCACCGTACCCACCGTAGATACGCGCACTTGTGAACGCCGAGTTAGAGGCGTGCTTGGTGCTGCACGAGAGTCAGGACTTCTGGCAGCAACGCGTCGAGAGGTCGGGGGGGAAACTGCGCAACTGGATAGAAATGGGTAAGTCGTGGGTGTGGGTGCTCCAAGGTCGCTTCTTCGTGCCTCGTGGCCACGACTGGCAACTGCAATACTGATACGGTGTTTATTTGGTTCAAGCAGAGAGATGGGCGCTCGGAGTTCTCTTGCTGCATCGTGCGTGGTGTACAAGCACCTTTGGTGTTCGTTCAATGCCTTCACCCCTACATACTGCTGCCTGATTCAGTACAATGCACATATGCGGCATGCGGTGGCCGTGGAGTGGACCTGCTTTAGAGTGTTGAGGAGTACTGTAAAGCAGATTAGGCTTGTTAGTTTTGGTGTATTAATAGGGTACAGCAGCTCCAGTGCAGTCACTGACCGGCGTCGGGCTGACGTTCTTCCATCAGGCATCCCGACAGGAGACTCAAACACCAACACCACACGCCATTACTCATACGACCGAGGTGTTTGGGATCTCGCTACCCAGAATTTGGGCGTGCCCTCTGCGCTAGATTCATAGAGGAATGTCTGGTATCATATGCGGGGTTCGTTTTTCTAACGATATTGACTTCCCCGAAGCCTTGTGTTGGCTTGGCTTGAATAAGTTGTGCCGATGTGTGTGTGGTCTTCACATTGAACCTTTCTTTCTACCCGTCGGCATCCAGCACACTCAGTGTCCGTGGCGATTCTTCAATCTTAGAGAAATGCAAATTCTGTGGCCACAAACACCACGACGAAGATATACTACATTGTAATACAGAAAACAGAGTAAGACAATGCGGTGCCATGTCATATTGCTGGATGCAGCAGGCACGACATGCGTTTTCTTGCAATGCATATGCGTTGAAAAAGAGAAGATAAGAAAGAAACAAAGGAAAAAATGCCTTATTTTCGAGTATAATTCATTCCTGGTACTACAGTAGGTACCTACGAAAGTGAGGCACGTCAAACGTGGAAAGAAAAAGGTCCTTCAAGACGTTCCCTTCGAAATCGGCGCCGTGCTGAACTGGCCGCCAATAACGCAGCACTTATCGACACTGCGGTGATACCTCCTGGTGCTGGCGTATGGCATTACATACTTGGTAGTGACTACGACACAACTTTCAGACCTTGAGATTGTTGCGTTGACGAGGCATTCTGTATTCCGTTTCTTGCGCCGAGTTGCACCTATTTGTACTGTACAGCACCTACTGTACAACACCTCCGATTGTCAGCATCGATGCTGCTTTTACTACTTCGCATTGATCGATGCAACTGCTCAATCACTCGGTCGTCATGCCAGGGCCGCTGACGTGGAGTACCCACAGCCTTGACAGCTGCTGCGAAGAATACCTCGGGAGGCTCAGCCGGTGTAGGAAAATGCTCCGAATAAAAATCGTAAGTTGTTCAATTGTTGAGTCGATCAATTGCCGTACGTAGAGCGCCTGGTTCTTGCGCTGAAGCCGCGGCTGTTGTGGCGTTGTGCCGAACATCAAGGTCATGTGATGCTTCGAAATCCCGCTCCATCTTGCGCGCACGGGTACAGATCCCTGCGTTATCGTATCACAATGAAAGCGGCGCTGTTCCGGCTGCTCGGAAGCAAGGGGGAAGAACGTGCGCGACCCTGAACTAATGAGTGCGCTCTGGATGCTAACTCGAAGTTGGAGTTGCAGTGCTCCTGACACGTCGAACGCCATGCCCTTTGTGTCTGAATGTTCCTCGCGTTTGCGCTGGCCTATTCGCAACTCACTGCGACAGCTAAGCGTAGGGTCGCTGCAGCTGCACCTGACGAAGATGAAGCAGGTGAGAGCGACCGTCGGTTCAGTGTGCATGTTGGCGTCCAGACTCATCTAATGGTCTATCGGGTGTCTATCGGGTATCTGCTTAAGGTGCAGTGGGGTGCGGTGTGCGCATGCTGCTGCTCGAGGATCAAAGCGAACTGTTGTTTTTATCGAGGTTTGGGTGCTATATACGCTGCAGAGCTCCTGTGAAGGCTGGACCCTTTGCGGCTAATCCCGGCTTGTTGATTTCCCCCTCACGCAGTAAATCATGATGATTTGATGGTTTCCATCTTTACAGCGGGTGCCAGAGGGAGAAGGTTGACTCGTACTGTACTAGCATGGATGGTGCGCCGCCGGTACTCCGTATCAATTAGTGATACATGTACGATCATTGTGTCGTTGTCGATTTGTATCCGACCTATCGAACGCCTAAACCACCCTTCCTTTGCATTCTGCTACCATCTGCTCACTGACCGTGCGCCAAAACAACAAGCAGTAGACGATCCAATAGACCAACACAACCCCTGAAAACCGATGCAAAAGTTGCAATACGAAATGTCAAACCATCGCTGTCTATCACGCATGCTACAGTCAGGGGTGGGAATTACACACTTTGGAACCTCAAACGGTGAAGGGTGAAATATGTTCTCAAGCTTAAAAGGTTCAACACTTGGTTTCGGCCTTGTCTTGCAGGCGTATATAGAGGACACGCTGGCAGAGTGGAACGAGGCGGCGTTGACCACGATTCGAACCGCCCTAGAATCCAGGGAGACGGCGAGGAGAATCAACACCAATGTCAGCAGCAACCCACGTCGCCCTTCAACGGCCGCATCGCCCTCGGCTAGCGGTAGATCCTTGGGCGAAGCATATGGGCGTGTCGATGTTGCCACGGGCAGGAGAGGCCAGTCCCTCTTCCGTCGGGCTGCTAGCTTTGCACGAATCAACTCTTGGGTCGGGGACCTACAGGGGGCGGAGGAAGAAAACGACGAGAGGGATGCGGGAGCGGTACAAAATCGGAACAAGCCTGCGTGTGGAAGTCTCAACGGCGATGGTGATGAGAAGGTGGAGGTGGCCCGAGCGGATTTAGTGGGACTGTTGGCCGACGAGCCGCAGGAAGGGAGACTGATGGAAGCGTTACTCGTCACTTCAGAACAAGTCATTGCCGATGTTGGGGCGCAGCAGGTCAGCGGCTACAGGGAACGGGTTGGGGGCCCAAGCATAGTAAATCGTACGTTTGCCTGCGCCAGTGGTTATCTGAGTCCTATTGTTGCCTCTGCTGTCGTCTACTGTCATTTACACGAAGTTGTTTGAGTTGGCAGGCTTCGGCCGGAGCAAGCTTGCCGCGGTTGCCTGGTTTTGCGAACGACTACGGTCGTTTTCTGGCGTCAGCTCCATCGTTTTTTTCGCATCAAAGCCGCCGGATTTGCCGAACGATTCTCGGCTTTTAATATGATGCCCGCACGACGAGGTGACCCTCTAGCCACTAGAGATAAGCGTGCTTGTTTTGCTGGGTAGCTTCTGAGCGAAATCTTGCGTTGCCGACGGGGAGAACAGTCCACGCGAACTTTTGGAAACGATGGTTTAATGGCGCAACGTCAGCTGATGTGGCGTCGTATCTCACGGTACAAATCGACATTGCATGATCTGATTCTGCATGAGGTGGCCTGACGTGATACAAAGAGGGTGACTCGCTCCATGAGGTTCCATGCAACGTTTGCTTACCCTTTCCACCCTTTTCGACGCCATAATACCGTACCGTACGGTGGGGTGGGTACGACTTCCTTCGCGCGCTCGAAAAGCTAGCAGACATGTTCACCGCTGTCTCTATCTGCTACGACAGTGACGTGCTCGCTCTGCCATGGTAGCAGACAGACTATCGGCAAACAAACAATCCTCACAAACTGTAGGTCATGCCTGGTTTGTGCCGGTATCGGATTTTCAATCCAAGCATTAATCAGCGATTGGTGTTTGTGCGTGTTGCTGCTGCTGCTACCATGTGTTGTGCAGGAGGCTGTCCCGTTGCTGGTGGGCAACGCTGCGCCTCCATCGAGGCTTCGCCGGAACTGGTCACTCATTGCAGTTGCCACCCCAGCGCTACTCGCAACGGCGTTCTTCATGTACACAAATAGGTGATGCAGTAGGGGATGCAAATACTTTTGCGATTCGACCCACTGAAATCAAGCTCCACTACGTGCGCGTAAGAGCCGCATGAGCATGGTTGCCGATCTTCTTTTCTTTGGCTGCTATGAATTATATTGTTGTCATTGTGCACACTATCTTGCTAGTTTTTTTAGTTCAACGCGTCATGTCATTTCCGCAATCAACGATGAGATGCATCCTAGCGTCATCGCCGTTTACGAGGCTGTGCTGTAGCTATTGATTGATTATCACTTGATATTAACACTCGTGCCTGGTACGTCGTAACAGTAGCAATCGCGATCGCGATCGAAAGCCAACACCGTACACGATGGCCAGCGTAACTATAGTGCATCTCTATTCACGGTGCCGTGCGACTATTTCACGGGTAAACATATGACCGCAGGCATTTGTGGTAGATATCCAGCGCACTAGAGCATGGTTCGCCGCCTGCTGAACAATGATTTTGCACCGCTTCTAAGCTGTTTCTGATTTTGGATCTTCACAGGAGCGGCATCCGGAGATCTTTGTTTATGGTGCGTGGCAGCTTGCGACAATTTGTGCGAGAGCATATATCGGAGCCTTTCTGGGGCATCTACAACGAGCTGGTGCATAACCAGCCCCTGACCATGACGGACGCCAATGCTTTAGCCGACAGTTCACTCAGGTGTGCCAGTTAATACCTGATATGTGTACGTATCCCCTTGCGTCGGGCTACCGTTTCCTCGGTCATACATTGTGAATTTGGGATGAATGTGCCTCAGCACTTCGGTCGTTAGCCGTTGCCGTTGTAGGGTGCAACAAGGAAAGGAATGGGGCAATTGATGTAGAGGGTCGACAATTCTGGTGTAGTGATCTTGCCGTTACACCCCAAACCATATCATTTGAAGTGGGCAGTGTTGCGAATCGACGTCTTCGGAGATGCCTCGGACCTCAAAGAAGCACTGTTTGCTCACCGTACCGCGGGGCACTATCCCTATCAAGGTCACTATCAGCATCGGTATACGTTCCAGTGTCTACGCTGCTCATCCTTGCCAGATACCGTGGGCAATTGATGTGTTGGTCCCTTCCGACAATGTCATCGGCATTGGTTGCCGAATCGGTGACGTGAACGCATACGACCGTATTATCGTACAGAGGTCGCGGCACGTTCCAGGTGCCGCCGGAACGCATGGAAGTGTATGACCTACAACAAATACACTCTTGCTGGTTTCCTTTTCAGTCACGCACCGATATGTACGTATGTTGTACTTTGTTGCCTCTTTTTGTATCACGGGGATTGAGACGGATCGACTTATCGAAACTTTTGAACCAGCAGTGTGTCTTCGGTTCGCAGCTCCTGCATCTTCCACTCCTCCACTCCCGTCGCGAGGCCGTTTGATTTTAGTGGTGCCGAGCCCGAAACCACATACTCTCTTCCTTGTTTTCTGACAGACTTTTCCGATAGTTTAGTATGAGGTCGATGTATCTGTCCAGAAAGTATTGTAATAGTCTGCACCCATACCGTCCTCCTCCCGGCTCGTGATTCGTCGATCTTGTATGGCCGGTCGAAAGCCTTGAGCGTATGCTGGAGGCGTTCATCAAGGACACCAGACCCGAGCTACCACTGGGTGAAGTAAGTAACGCGTCGCATTATACACGTATGCGTACGCAATTTGCCTCATTTCTGCCCAAAATGACAGTTCATCATACCGGCACTACAGTAAAGTGGCACTTGATGGTGTCGCTGTTGCCCCTGCGTTGCGGGCCGGTGTTGCATTATCCGCTGTATGTGCTGCACGTGAGCGTTTCATTTACTATTTCCGGGCTTGGCAGGGAGTTGTCTGGCAGCACTACGAGTACAACGCATGGGTTCGCTAGCCAATAGTCGGCGTTGCGTCTGCTGTGGGCCTCAACATGAAGACACCTACAGTAGGTTCGCGTTCGCGTCGACGAGCCCGCCAAGCCGCTCAGAACGGGGACTAGCATCGCCCCACTCCGCTTTTCGTACCGCCATACCCCGCTGTGGTTGCTCTTGCCCTGAACGTGTTTGCTGCCTTTGACCGCAGCAACGGTGTTATTGGCGCCTCCAAGTAATTAGCGTCGTTGCTCCATGTCTGTATTTCTGCGCTCTGGATCATTGCAGGTGAAGCGGATGGCCGCAACGAAGGACATGTCTGTGGTTAGTCGAGAGTATGAGACGAGCATCACCAGCGCTTGGAAAAACCTCGTGGCGGGAGATATTGCCAGGATGGTGCGTTTTGCACGATTTGCTGTAGGGCTAAGTGCCATATATCAGAAGGAACACATTATACCTGCCGATAGCTACCACCAAAGCGGTTGGTTTGCTTCACGTCTGCTTCACGATTCGTTTGTTTCGTCGCCCGGGGCCATATCGAATTGCACCGGTGCGGTATCTTTGATGCTGATAAAGTGTAAGTGGCTCGTTCTTCTTTGTCTGGATTTGGAGTGATTCGGGTTACGTGGGGATCCGTGCTTACGCACTTCTTGCGCCGCACTTGGATGGTGGGGCCTTCTCATTTTAGAGCTTGGGGGAGCCGCAAGGGAGCAATAGCTTTTCGGCAGGGCTTCAACCACGTGCGCAGTGTATGGTCGATATTCTTGGCCCGTTAGAATACCAGATCACGAGTTTACCTGTGACACCCGCTTAACTTTCAGGCTGCCAAAAGCGGCCCAACCAGAAACGGACCTCAGCGTTCACCCCGAAAACATACCCTGCGATGTCTCTATAAGTGATTGCTGTATTCCCTTTCATTCCAGATGCTGATCCAGGTACAGTTCATCAAGCGCGAGCTCCTGATCGCCACTACTGCTATCGGACAGCTGGCAAGGGAGAACGAGCTCAACCTGAGGATGATGGCCACTGTACCTGCCTTCCTCTTGGCCTGGGGGTCCTTCAGAGCAGGTGGCGCCCCGCCTTTAGTTGTACATAGTGTCATTTGTTGTCGGTTGTTTCCTGTTTCTTGTTCGTATTTGAGAATTGTCATAGTCGAAGGCAAACCTATCGGATGTTAAGAGTCAATGGTCTCCGCCACAACTCGACTTCTGCATTTCCTCTGACGAGCGATCTCGGACTGTAAAATCAACCCTTGCTGGATCTGTCCCTTTCCATGACGTTGAAGATCCACCTTGGAAGATTCTATTACGGGGGGCCATAGTTAATAGGGCCAAATATTGTTAGTAAAAATGGTTAAATATATAGGTTTTTATGTATACCATAGGTCCCATTAACTATGGTCCCCCGTAATAGTAAACAACTGCTGTTTCAGCCTCTAGGTAGTTGGGGTGTTCACATCGTTGGAGCTGAACTGTGGCAGGTGTCCTCACGAAGGGCCGACTTCATCACTCATCACTGAGTTCCCAAGTTCGAACCAGCAGAACGAGGAGCGATGGTACAGTACATTCACATATATGATAGCTTCGGCTTGCCTTTCACAAACTTAAGACAATGCCACGTGTCCAGCATGAAGATCGTTCTTTGCGGCGCATTGTGTTTTTTTCAGAGTGGCTTTCGAACATTCCTTTGGAAAGGGATCCTTTCAACAACGACGTCGATACGTTCTCCCGCGAAACTGCTGCTGCAATGATGCCGATCGCGCGGGGTACTGTTGCACCCGACCGAGAACACGTACTGCAAAGGGCGAAGAGAGGCCGTTGTGCTTCGAGGTGCTGCGTGCCGCTGTCGACGTTCTATTTTTTTTCAACACTTGCCATTCTCTATTATTGCAGCTCTTGTCATTCTCACCGTTATATCACTCTTCTATTATACCTATGATCCTTGTCAATTTTGTTCGGTGTCGCCTGCCATGAGGTAAAACGAGTGGAATGAACATATCCCATATCCGGCTGCCCCAAACGGTGCACATCTGCGTCGCAAATATCTAGCCCTGACCGGCACTCTCGTGCTCAGTGTACTCAGCCCTCATGGTATATCACGCATGCCGCGGGTATCCAGTATATTAGAGCCAGAACGATTGCGATCTGCCCTCCGCCCATCTTATCTTTGGGGTGTATTGACAAAGATACTATAGCTTTCGCTAGGAACTCGCACAGCAGGATATTTAGAACTGTCGTCAAATTATGTGCGTAGGTGAATGGTGGACAGACAACGTATACCTGGTAGTACATATGATACGAGGATCATACGTACGCACTGAGAAAAAAGAAAAAAACGATACCAGTCGTGTTCGTGGCGCATGAGGCGTGACGACGACAACCACCACTTCACCAACATTACGACCACAACGAGCACTCCCATTGAACACCACCCTGATTCACCACCACCAAGCTTCGCGTGTACCCCGTCCCTCAGTCGTTCCCTCCTCCTTCCTGCTTCTGCCGACGCTGGGTGCTTGTGGGTGGGCGACCATTGTTCCGGTGCTGTAGGTCTGGCTGGGTCTTCTGCTTGATTGACGGAAACAGTGGGAAAGTCGAACTCAAAAGCTGTTTTTTTCATGCAGACAGCAGAGCAGCAGAACAACAGTAGTCGCCCAAGCAAGCAGCAGAATAGCAGTCGCCCGCCCACACGCACAACCCACACGCACGAAGCATTGGCTAAGGCAGAAAGGAAGAGGGGTCGACTGCGGGACGGAGGTAGAAGCGAAGCCTGATGACGGTGATTCAGGGTGGCGTTTGGTTGTTGCGGTGGTCGCCGTGGCGTCACCTCTTTTTCCCTGTTTCAATATACTGCAAACAACTTTCTATTTGTCGAGTTTTCAAGCAGCATACCCAGTACAACAACGGCAGAATAATAGTCTCCTACACACAAGCACCTAGCGTCGGCCGAAGCAGGACGCAAGAGGGGTCAACTGCGGGACGGGGTAGACGCAAAGCGTGGTGGCGGTGGTTCAAGGCGGTGTTTGGTGGTAGTGGTCGGGGTGGTGCCACCTACCTCTTATCTCCTTCTTTCACGGCTCCTTTTAGTTTTTTCAAAAATTGAAGTTGCGGTCTCATGGATGCACGGACGACGGATATAAATCCAATGGAAAACGTGCAACAGCGATTTCCAAACGGCTCCCTGAAAAAAAAAGGCGGCGGTGAAGTAGAAAAGCTCGCTTTCTCTCGTCACAATGCTAGCAGTAGCCACAAGGTGAATTCAATCGTCTCGTCCCCTTTCGTTGTCGTGCCCTGCGCGATGAACCAGTGAGGCCGGTGTACTACTTGCTAAAATCAGAAAAATCGCGAGATTCTACCTTCACGGCCATGCGGACCATAGTGCTGGCCATGGAGAGGCTGCTCAACCTGCGCCACAGGGAGGGGACCTGGTGAGATTTTCTCAAGCGCCATATAGTGACCACGCTACGCTTCACATGCCCCCTGTTGTTGTTTTGGGCCTCGCTCAACGGCAAAATACAAAGAAGTCCACTGACACGACATGCTCATGCGGACGGTATTCTAACCACGGCTACAGCTACGGCTAAACTGAAGGGTTGCTCCATTCACACTATTAGTAATGCACTATTGGCATGTGCGTGTGGACACTATATCTCTGGTTGCTGTGAATCTATACATAGTGTTTCTGTACGTGCGCGACGAAGTGATACTGGACATGCCCCACGCTGGTTATAGCTGCTGATGAAAAATGATGTTCTTATTTAATTGTCAATTTCACTCCTATAAACCTCGAACCCCCGATTTTGTTTTTCTCTAAAGGTTGCAACTAACCGAAGACGTTCCAACCGGAGATGAAATCGGAACACAAGCGGGAGGTAGAACCGCAACAAGACGAGGCAGCCTCGTTAGGCCTGCTGGACATTCAGACAACTGCACGAGTCAGGTCATCGTATCTGCGGGCCAAGGGCAAGGTCGCATGGCCGTCAGGGTGCTGGACGAGCTCGACCTCGGGAAGCTGATGATGCTCATACACCAGGTAGGCTCCGAGAATTTACACAGCTAGGTAGACAATGCAGGCGGTTGATATGTGCAAGGACGTGTTTCGTACTGTGGGGTGTTAGTTAGGGTTAGAGCAGTCACGGCTGGTGCGCTAGCGCTACTGGTGTTGTGACTGATGCGGCGTGGTGCTCGAGACGGTATTGTAAGCCTACCACAGAAGTAGCCATGTCTAAAGGATATCGCTCGTCACCTAATACTGAAGAACTACCGTCGAGACAAAAGGATATCGCTTGTCACTACTGAAGAACTACCGGCGAGACACGATGTAGCCTTATCTTGCAGTTGTGTGCTGGGCTAGCAGCGGATTGCGTTCGGTACAATACGGGTCTTTCTACTTGGAGATAAATTGCAAAAGGGCGCGAAGCGCTGATTGGTATACCGGCACCTGAAGATGCACAGTGTCCAGTAAGTGCCCCTCGCCCCCATTTCCTGCAGTGCTTCGTGAGACGCCACTGTGGCTTACTGTGGGCGGCTCTAGATGCACACACAAACTCTCGAGTGCGCCCTTTTCTAGTGCACGTTTCGCCGACCAAAATCCCCGCTGTGCTGTCAAAATATCAGATACCAGCCGTTAATTAAGGGGGGCGCAGCCCTCTCAGCTCCCTCGTGTTCTGCTTCTATTGATTCCGCCCCCGCCTCGTTGTTGTTCGTCGGCGAACCGCGTCCTCCCTCTCAGCTCCGAAGGCTAATTCGATCGGGGCCTCGACGATTCAAGCGTAGGGACCTCACTGACTGCAAGGAGGACTTGGCCGAGTTGGTTGGCGAGAGGGGGTTGGTGTCCGTCGGGCAGCAGCTCGCCATTGCACAGCGAATGCAGCGGTCCTACCATTTCCTCTTGCCTAGCCGGTAGCAGCAAAGTAGACCTCAACGCTTGGTCTTACTGCCCTGCTCCCCCAGATATTTAGATATTTGGGGGGCCAGGGACGTGCGCGTGGGACGTGCACAGCGAGGTGGAGTCACACTCGTGGATAGTGGGGGATAGATACAGGTTGCGCGGTGTTGGTGTTTATAGTTTGGTTTCTGCAAGACAATGCAAACGAGCTAGCTCAGCACGTTGTGTGTCGTTTGACAATGACCATCGCCACCCTAAAACGTTGTCTTGTCAAGTGTAACGTGTACACAAGGCATCAGGCTTTGGAAGCTTCTGTCTTGGAGACTCGGTGGAACATCGAGATTTTACGGCTGGGGTTTTCTCGGAATAGTTTTCTCTGTGTGTTTCAAACTCGTACCATGTGTGTGTTCCGGACGGCCGAGGGCACTTGAAATATTGAAAATCAGGTTGTTTTTTTCGTCAGTTAGTTGACCATGTGTCCGACACCTGTTGCTCTATTTATTCGTCAATTGGAGGGGTATGCCGTGTGGCAGTTGTAAATATACGTATGTTATGTACGTACGGGACTAAAGCTTGCTGCGGGGGAGTTGCAACTCATGGTACCGACATTTGTTAGAATACCCTCGAGGTTATCGCGTGTATGCTATCAGGAATGGTGCGGATGATTCCGATATTTTAAGATTAATGCATTGTTTCCTTGTTCTTGTAGTTTGCAGCAGTTCTGTTCTCTGATAGTGTGTACCAGGTATGCATGTACATTGTGCAGCCATATTACCGGCCTGTTTACAGCATATACAGCCGGTTCCAATACGGACCATTTTTTTTAACCTTTAAACAATACTTCGGGCTACTGCTTTACGGTTATGAGGACACAGAATATTCCCTCACGTATTGGTTAGCCTATTAACCAGGCCCTCCTTGACACTTACGTGTGCAACCATTGCTGAGGGATACACGTGCTTATTATTTCCAACCCAGGCCACACGAAAAATTGATAAACTGTGCGAGGAGAGGTTCGAACCTTATCCCACCTGTCCCCTACCTGGTACTTTCCTATCCAGTATCAACGAGGCCTTCCCAGCGTATTCTAAAGCACTAACTACTACGAGGTAATAGTTATCGGCCTCCAGGCAAATACCGTAACACTAGGCGACCTTTGACTAGTCGTATACACATATTATGCAGAAATGGAGATTCAAGGAAATACAACAATACTGGTTCCACAAACTGCGTACCTGGTACAGAGAAATCGAAGATGCAGCTTCTCAAAACCCACTCCTACACCTCTACGACCGTAATCGACGAGGCTACGAAGCCACAACAGTGCCAACAGAAAAGTACGGGTGCAGTACAGCAGCAGTACTATTAATAGTGGTATCGGTAGTACTGTAGCAGAGCTTACAACATACCGGTACCAGGTACGTGCCCGGTAGTACGAAGTACCCTGGTAGTAGGTATGTATGTCGTGCTCGGAGTACACGAAACGAAAGAAGAAAATTAGAAAGGGCCGAGAGTGTCAAGAGAGATGGAGACAACAAAGACCCGCTGGAAAGGTCCGCCAAGTAATGAAGTGAGGTGGTTTCGAAGTGGGAGCTCTGACAGGCCAGGGATGTACCAACCGAGCACGCTCAGAGAGTGAGATATCCATACGTAAGTAGTTCTAAATGTTTGGTTGATACAAATTCATTGGTCAATCACTGGTATTAATGTTTCATTGGTCACGTCTTGATTCTCCGGACGCGCTCTCATGACTCAGCTCTCTGCACAACCTTGCAATTCGTATTGAGGTTCGAACACACTCGTACGGCACGAAGTAAATCCTGGCCAAACCATGCAGAATCCACCCCCAACGGGCGTATGATTTGTATGAACGAACAGAAATTCTGAACCAGTACATCAGCAATACCAGGTACGTATGTACGCGCAGAAAAAAGTTAACACGAGCCGCGTGAGTCGTTGAACGAATACAGTTATCGTTCCCAAAGCGTGGTGCACAACAAGGTCAACAAATCAGCAGGACAGCGGGGGGTGGGGAGGAACCCTGCTCTAAAGCCTCATGTCTGAGTAACGACGGAACGAAGGGCACGACAGAACAGACGCAGAGACGGCCCCACGGAGACGGCGGCGAAACAGGATCATATGTCCCCTGACCCCTTTTATGTATGACTTCAAAAACGTTTCGAAACCCCTGTTCACCCGCGCTGCTGGATGCTGGATACAGTAGATGCTGTTACCATTCTTACTCCGCGTCGGACTTACTGCCACTAACGCGTGGAGCTACAGCCATTGTATCTTGCGTTAGATTTACGTCGTGGCCTGGAAGCACGCGAAATATCTCCAAATCGTGTCAAGGCAAGAGGGAAGGAGTTGATTGGGACTCCTAACCGCCGGACAGACATACCACATCTCACAGCAGCATAGCAGCAGAAGGTTCAGAGTCCACTCACTGCCGGAACGCACGGAGGCGCTGTGCGCCACAGCTAGGATGGAGGGAGTGGGAACGCGTTTCGAGGTGGAGCTTGAGCTCATGAATTGCCTGGCCAGTCCGGAATACCTTCATTGTAAGTTACTATGCCCTTGCCATCCCCAGGAGGTAAAGCGCTCTTGCTCTCGTACGGTGCTACCACAGGTACCACCCAGCCTGCTGGTACCCCTAGAAAGGACAGCGTTGGTGTTCGATCGCGACCTGCCGTGATGTCAGCACTACTGCGGTGCTATTGCTGTACTACAGGTATGGTGCTGTTTATGCGACACCATAGCTCGCTATGTACACCTTAGTTTCCGCACATAGAATAAATCTCAGTCTCTATCGGTACGTACGTACGTAGACGTATTCTATACGAGTACCTTTGGTACAAACAGGGCGGGACCCTGGCATTTTGCTCCGTCATGAACCAGGTACGTACGTACAAGGCGCTTCGCTCCGCGGGCGGCCTACGCCGCCCGCTACGCTCGCTCAGGAAGAAAAAAAAGTACATCAAATTATGTGAAGCGAACAGAGGTCCACGATTGAGTTTAGTGTTTTCAAGGATCGTAATTGCAAACCGGCGACTTGATAATGCCAAGAGTCCCGCCGCCATGCTTCAGGAAAAAACAGCTCCGAAGTCAGCTTGGATGCCACACATACGCTTCGCGTTGCGGATGTCGTACGTACGTACGTACATACACCCCAGGTAGGGTACTACTATCTGTACTTATTTTCTTCTTTCGATATGCTCTGTGTCTGTGCTGTATGTACGAAGAAAGCGAAAGCACAGCACGGCACAGCAGCAAAAACAATGAAAATGAAACCGAAAACTCGGAAAGGAAAAAAAATCCCCGTTCCCTCTCGTGCAATATTTTTCTGCCTGATTGGAACACCTTACACCCGGTCGAAAAGAAGAAAAGAAACAAATCGCACAGAAGAGCTTCTCTCTCAGCCTCGTACGCCGCCCGCCCCTCTCGCGACCACCTCGCTACCGATTCGGTCCGGGTAAAGCTTTTATCACTCTCTGCCACAATCAGCCCCGTCGCCCGCCCCGCGTGAAGCCCGGTGCTCACCGTGGCCGTCGTTTGCCAGCTCGATAACGTTGGTGTTCAAACTGCACACCTCCCTCCTTCAACTTCAGCATGGTCGCAAAAATAAGCACCGCTTGAATATTATCTTACCCTCCCGAACGACCTTTATAAACTCGTACATACTCTATCAACAATCATAAATCGAAGCCAGACAAATCCCGTTCATGCATCCCTCATGTCTCGAGGCACACGCGACGCCTAGGCACGAAAGCGGCGACCGCGCTCCTTGCAACCCCCCCTCTACCCGCCAGCACCCGCTGACACCCGCGACGGTGCCGGGTCCTCCCGCGATGCCGTGCTCGGAGAACACGCACGCACACTTAACGAAAGAAGAAAAAAGGAAGAAAGGACCGAGAAAGCAAAGAACTGCTGGAAAGGTCCGGCAAGTAATGAAAGGAGGCGGTTTGGAAGTGGGAGCTCTGAGAGGCCAGGGATGCACCAACCGAGCACGCTCAGGGGTTGTGATCTAAGTATGTAGTTCTATATACGTGCATGATACTCGTATAATACCACAGATACACCGGACTGAATATTCGATGATAATCGACGAGCAGTGGGAATGCCGAACCCTACGTATGAACGACAAAAATGAAGGGGCGTACCGTGGAGGAGAAGGGACGACACCTGTGACCACGGCTTGCCCACAAGATCGCTGAGGGTACACCTCCTACGAGTCAAGGTGGAAAGGAAAAGTGATGGAAAAACTAAACAAAAAACCTCGGCGCGTAGATCCGAACACCAGTGTACTTGTCGCGGCTACCCCCCTCTGGGTGGAGAGGGGGCCTCCGCCAGAGGCGCCCGCCGATGACGCCGCTGGAGGCGCCCTGCCGCAGGCATGTTTTAACGCCGTTAGGTTCCACTGACGACGATGAGGATGATGATCATGATCATGATGTTCTTACATTAGATCACTTCCCTGAAATCCTCGATCTGGGAACGATGCCCGCATCGTCTGCATACAGCATTCCCCAGATCGGTTGCGGCTCCGCCACAGTCTCCTGGGGTTTATCTCGCCCCTTTTTCAACCTCCCTCCCTCCCTTCCTTCCCCCTCCCCTTCTCGTCCCTCACCTTGGTACACACCGTATCCTTCACCACATCTGAATTGGCGCTAAACCGCTCCACCGCCACACTCAGTACGGCAGTAAAGAACATGTTGAACAACAATCGTGCGAGCAAGCATCCTTGCCGTAGGGCCTGCCTAACACTTAACCAGTCTGAATATTCGCCATCGTCCGTCCGGATGCGCTCACGCATTCTATCATGGAAGTGGCGCATAACCGAGAGTATCCCATTGTGGAACGCCGAACCGAGCGAGCCCGGTCCACAAGAGAACCCAGTCGACTGAACCGTATGCCTTGGCGAGGTCGACGAATCGCATGTCACGAGGGGTGCTCTTCTTTCGTGACAATGGGTGAAGTCGTCGAACCGCGAAGATCATGAATCGTCAACCGTTGCGGTCTGAAGCCGCACTGCTCCTCTGATGAGATATCCTCCCGTTCGCAGTAATTGCTGAAGCGATTGGGGCTTACCTCGAGGAGAACCGTGCCAGCGCGTGCCACGAGCGAGATGCCTCGATAGCTACCGCACTCCGTCCGGTCCTTCTTCTTGTGCAGCCCTATGATTGCGGTATATTTCCACTCCTCTTATAGCACGCCCCCGCCCTGCCATATGGCGATCACGCAATGGCGTGGAACTATTCTACTATACGGCGGTTACCATCGCGATCTCCATCTACGGCAAGTTTGAGCAGTTCAGCGGGAATCTCATCGGGTCCAACAGCCTTTCCGTTTGACATGCTCTTGATGGTTTCTTCCACCTCAAAAATCGAAGGTATATCATCGAGAGGTGCCTACGGGGGTCATACCTTGAGCTCTTCGACGATATTCGGGTCGAGCGCTGGCGACTTACTGTGGAGCAAAGAGCTGAAATACTGTACCCACCGATCGCGAATGAACCCCATGTCACGAAGCAAACTGCCCTCTGTGCTTTGATGTATTGAGAGCTGGACGATTTCTTCCCCTCGAAATCCACCCCCTTAAGGTGCTTGTACAAACCACATTGGTCGCCATCTTTGATGCGCACCTCAACTTGACTGACGAATTCCTCGAAGAATCTTTGCACAGCCTCGATTCTCACGCGCTCAAGGCGTTTTTCAGCTGCTTCCAGGGACTTCCTGAGGTTGCTGTTGCCTGGATCCGCGCGCAATAGCTCTCTCGCGGCTCCCTCTCTTGTTGCCACGCCGCACCGCAAGCATATCCGCCTTCGGTTCCTTTCTAGGATACCATCCCGCCGGTCCTTGCCTGCGCTTTGCACGTGTTGCGATGTTAGCGGCAGTCGACAGCATCGCTTCAGCGATCACCGTTGCCGTACCATCCACATCCGTGCCAGGGGGTAGGGGTGTGAGTCTAGGTGAAGGCTTTCAGCAGTTGGGGGTTTGCCATCAGTTGTTGGAGGCCGATCGCCCATTTACCCTTCACCTCTCGCTTGCGACGATCATAAAGAAGCAAAGCGTCTAACTACGAATAATATTTCACTAGATTAGATTGGCGCACAGTGACATTTCGTACGAGTCGTCTGCCTGGTTGCCGCGTGAGGATAAAGTTCAGGCGGAAGCGACCTTTTCCACGATTTGGACTTTGGAAGGTGTATTAGATTCAACGCTTGGGTGCGCTGAAGAACGCATTGACAAAACCATGTTGATTTTCACTACAGAGTAGAGACTGCTGACTGTCGAGTGTATCATGTATCATATACAAGGCGCTTCGCGCAGCGGACGGTTCCGCCCGCTAAGCTCGCTCAAAAAGAAAGAATTGACAGAACAGACAATAATACATGGTCCAAACGTCTAGGTGTAAACAGGCGACTTGCAAAGGCCAAGAGTCCCTTCCGTGCTCCAGTAAAACAACCCAGACGCCTCATGCATGTATTTACGTACGTACTTACCTGGTACTTCTTTTGATATGCACGAACGAGAAAGCACAAAACGGCACAGCAGCACCGCGCGGCGATGCGCTGTGCTGCGTTTCTGCGTGAAATGAGCTGAGCTAGGCGTGCATTTCTTGTGATTCTAGGTGGTACTTCGGACTTCGTATGCTACCTGGCATGTACGAAAGCTAGCGCTGCGCTGTGCCCCGCTGAGCTGAGCTGAGTTGAGTTGAGTTAAGTTTGGTTCGTGCCTCCTTTAGTTAAATACCTGTGAGCATTACAGCAGTACGATGTGGTACTTCGCACTTTTTATTATACCGCGCATCTTGAAGTAAGTGTAGTACGTATATAGGGAGTACGTAGATCTATCTCGCTCAGTTTGGACTGCTTTTCGAGTTAGGCTGTTTCCTATGCGGTTCGATTTCGAGCCTCAGATTTGTGTTTTTCGAACTCAAAAACGAATGACCCTGTTTGTGCAGTCCAAATATGCAAAATCCGATCAGATTTTTTTTCGATTTGAGAATCCGATGACCCAAGTCGTCGGATTTTGGCACAAAAATGGCATGCTCTCGAAATTTAAGATGTTATCCATGACAGCAAACAGCAGCAGCAGAACGATCGATGAGTTGGATAGTGATACAGCTGTATAGCGACGTTGCTTCGCGCCCGACGCTCGGGCGGCGGGCGGCCCGTCCGTCCGTGGCCAGACTACAGTCGCCTGGCGCAGGCTCGGGCCTAGAGACCAAGAGAAGTGCACTCGGCACGCACCTCTCCGTGGATACGTACGAGTACTCGTGGACTACACTGCTGTACAGCAGCAGCAGCAGCCAGTCACAAAATGGAACACAAAGTACTAAGACAGGTTGGCTCTAGCGCACTCGCCACGTCTCTTTGCCGCCAGACCATAGGCAGCCAGCCTTGGCTCGGACGCTTGGGTCCTACGCGCAGGGCAGCGCACCCAGCGCGTCTCTTCGCGGCGGCTACCACAAAAACAACAGTTGGTCTCGGCGTTTGCTCGAGTCTCCACACACACAATACATTTGTTTTTTCCGCATAGGAAGACTGTTTCGAATTGCCATCTTCACATCTGAAAATGCGATCGGCTCAAAATCTGAAGCTCAAAAATCGAACCGCATAGGAAACTGCCTTCGGTTCAAGTTTGGCTCTTGCTTTTTTTTCTTCTTTCTTTTCGGCCTTTTATATTGAATTCAGTATAGGAGCACCTATATCGCTCAGTTCTGACTGCTTTTCAAATCTGACTCAAGTTTTGAATATCCGTATTATGTTTTTTGATCGGCTCTTGAAAAAAAAGAGTTTGAAATCAGTGCGGGATGTATTATCTTGGATTTAGTGTGACCTGAGGTGAGCTAAGTGCGATTTTCGAAAAACAGCCAAAAAAATGAAAAGAAAGCATAGAAAACAAGGACAGTGCAGCAACCAAGAACGCACGGATGATAGAGGTGCGATTATTTGCCGTAGACTCTCTGAGAGCGCCGCAGGTTATTATAGTCACGTGAAAAAAAATCAGAAGAACAACTGTAAGAAAGTCTATACCTGGTCCAGCAGCATTAAAAGTGCAAACGAAGACGTTCATGTTGGGTCATGTTCGAAGGAAGTTCCTCGATCTCAGGTTTCAGGAGTGGTAGATTGATTATATAAAAACAAGTAAAAACGGAATAATGTGTATGACCCTCCCTCCTCTCTCTTACTGTCTGCGTGAACCTCCCTCGGCGTGGCCCATTATCGTGGAACGAGTCATTCGGTATTTTTGCGCATGAGAGATCGAAGGTGCAGACCTCTCAGAATTTTAAGTGGTTCGGTGTTTTTTAGAGGCAATAGTCGGATCAAGGATTCAAGAAGAAAACTCGTTTATTATAGCTGCAGCAACATGAAAGGCAGTTCCCAGCACTGACAGATGGGGCTTCGTAGCCAACCCATCTGTCAAGCAATCTATGTCCTCTCCTACAGTTGATTTTACTGTTGTAATTCAAGTCACCTGGTGTACCACAAGAGTCACTCGCTGGCCTTTGTCTACGTAAACCTACCCGTATGTTCTAGTTGTCGATCGATGATCTCCGGTCGACGACACAGATGCTACAGATAACATACTTTGAAATCGTACTTGACCAGCTCACAACTAATCGACTCTCTGTCCAATCATACCATTCCGTACTGCATTTGACTCCTCTACTACTCTTACGGCATTGGCCTACAGCCAGTCTCCTCGTCGGGACAGCTTGGTACCTGCAACAGGAGACTGAACCATCCCCTAGTTCCGACTCTATACCGCCATATAATAGCACTGAGACCCAATATCATTTCAGCATCTTGGTGGGTTTCCGTTCTATGTTGAGGCGTTGTTGTGTTATCGTTGGACGTACGTAAGTCGTCAGAGGATTGACAGCAATGTCCGCTCCTCAGCCAATACAACGATAGTACTGACAATATGCTGGCCGTGTATACTGCACAGGGGCCCCGAAAATGGTGAAGCGATGCGTATGATACGAGTTGCAATTTGCAAGCACTTGATGTTTTGCGATATTCCTTGCTTGTACATACGATATATATATAATATGTACAAGGTTCCCCTTCGGGATGTTGTTGACTTGAAATCCCGGGGGTGTCGCAAGCCGAAAAGGGGGGGGAAAAACGTTCCTGAGTACCTGGTGTATTATGAAGTATATTATGTGAGCTTCGCTGCTGCTGCTGCTGTTTTTCACCCATTGCTGTACTGCGCGCGTGCTTTACAAATCAGAGAGGACATTGCGTGGAATCGCTCAGCTTGTTGGGTTCAGGATGACACGTCCACATACCTACATCATGCAGACGCACACAGACGCATACACGCAACGAGACCATACTTCCGTAGCTGCCACATTTTGGCCTAGAACAGTTGTCAGAGTATGATGCATGGCTGCTACAACGTTATGCCAAAAGTGTGCGCCAAAATTTTGAGTTTTCGGTGTTATACAGGGCGCTGGCACACAGGAACAGACAACATGGGTAGCCGACAACAAAAAGAGAGAAGACGAAATTGCACCTGTCTCTTATCTTGAGTCTAAACCAAACTGCTGTAGATCCTGGTTGAATGCATCCCGCTAGCTTTTGGTGCTGCACACGTATACACGATACCGCAGCCATCTCGAAGGCAACAGCTTGAACAGCAACTGCTGCGTGTAGTACGGCTTATTCTGCTGCTGTGTTGTTGGGTAATACTCCTGTGGTGCCATGGCTGCTCCATACTCTGTAGTCTAGACTAGATATAGATCCGTAAAGTTGTACCGAAATGTATATGTCCGTTTACCCGCCTATAGTTCGCGTACAGTAGATATTATGCGTACTGATTTAGAGGTAGATCTGTATATGTAGAAGCCAAAAGGTCGGAACTAAAATGCGCATTTTTTTCAAGCTTTGTACAACTGCTGTACACAATATCAACTACAGCTGCACGACGCTTGATGCGTGCCTCGTTCGATGTTAAGTTGGTGCCATCCTTGTTGTCTCGTGGCGTGGTGCGTGCTGTGTGTTCTCTCCGTGCTACGGGGCCGAAAAAATCATCACAATTCATAGTGACGAGGTACATACCACCAGACCGCCTACTTACGTAAGCAGCCAAAAAGACAAAGAGAAGAGCTGAAACCGCACCTCTCTCTCTTCTTGCGGCTGAACAGTCACAGGTAGTTCCTACGTACCTGGTACTACTGTAGGCTTCTGGTGTGAATTCCCCTAGCTAGCTTTGGGCTGTGGGTCCTGCACTCGCACACGCGACACCGAAGTAGACGTCGCAAAGAACAGAGCTTGAACAGCGGCTGCTGCGTGTTGTACGGCTTATTCTGCTGTACTGCTGTGCTGTCGGGTATAATACTCCTGTGGTGCCGTGGTTGCTCTGTATCCGTACTCTGTAGTCTACGCTAGACATGCAGCAGTAGATCCACAAAGTAGAAAATAAATATTCGTAGGCGGTCCTATCAACAACACGCACGTGCGTATTATATGCATATGTGGATCTGTGTAAGTTTGTAGATGCCAGGATGTTGGAACCAAAATCCGCATTTGTTTTTTCTCAAGCTCCGTATAATTAATTGCTGTACACAGCTCGGAAAGAGCTGCTCAGAGGCCTGCAGCATGGTATCACGTCTGCCACTGCTGCACGACGCTTCATGTGTGCCTTGTTCGATGTCACGTCTGTGTTGTCCTTGTCTTTTCATGGCGTGGTGTGCGGTGCGCTATTTTCAAGCGGTGGGGCCAAAACAAATAATCGCATTTCATGCGCATGAAAAAACAGTCGTACAGGTTTAGCACGGCAGCCGCGAGGCGTTTGTCAAGTCGGATAGCTCCCCCGGGGTTATTTGCCAGAATTCGCGACTGTGCGACTGTGACCCCGAAAACACGTGCTACGGAACTCGCCCGGCGCCCAAACTTGAGCCGCGTGTACGCACGGCCTTGGAGGAAATATCCGCGGCCGGGGTAGGGAGTAGAAGTATTCCTGGAAAAAAGTGAAACTGGTACATGGTAGTACGCTACCGGTACTGATATTTCTGTCGATGACCCATGGTGCCAAGACATCCTGACGTTGAGATATTGAGTGATTTAGTGAGACACACAGCATGACAAACACCGCGTACCTACCCCTATATTTTTCTGCTACGAACCCACATCAGGGTGTCGTTAGTTGATGGCGTTGTCGTATTCCCACGAGTATTTGATCTGGTTACGAATCAATTCTCGGCATCGTCTACGCCCCTCCGGTGACAAAAAAAACAAACATTGCGATGAATAGCAGTATTGCTCTACCAGTGTACACACATCGTAGCTGGTGCTGTCTCTGCGTGTCGCTCGAACTTCGTCACTGCTGAATGCGGCGGTTTTCGTATTCCCTTTGCCTGTTGCCTGTTGTATTTCTCCTCGGCTCACAGATTTAGCGCAGAGTGGATACCTGGATGACTCCGCGTTTCTCCGTTTTTTGGAATATTTGCAGTACTTCAAGCGCCCGGAGTACGCGAGGTTCATCACGTGAGACTGCCGACAATCGCAGCACTACTCTTGTAGTTGCCGTGCGTGTTGCCGTGCGTGCCGTGTTATTTTTATCATCCCAAGAGTAGCCTTCTTGTCTCATTTTGTGTGTAAGTGTTTGCTCGACCACTACTGCTTATGCCTAATGCTAGAGCCATCGAAAGGGTCGTCTGTGGGCGATAAAACGGTAAAACTGCCTTGTTGCGGTGACAACGACGTGACCACGCGCGCGAGAGACGAGCTCTATGCTAATCATCGATAGAGCTGCACGGAAATAGCTCTAGATCTCTCGACTGGCGTCCGCTAAATTGGGCTTGTAGTAATACTGACAGAGATAAACTCTTATTATGAAAAGGGTACTGCATTAGCCTGCCGATGCACACCCAAATCAAATAACCTTTATCTTTTTGAGAGTAGAAGTCACGTTGAGTTGTATTATTCATGATTGCAGGGAGTACATGCTTCCCCGATTGGTAATTTGACGCGTGGCAAAGACTAGGCCCTGTCACGGCGATTGCTTGGTTGTTCGAGACTGTTTGGGGCTACGAGCACTCCGTCCGGCTTGCCAATATTCAGTACCGGCTCTGGGCGTTTTGCCGTGTTGTGTGGATACTGGCAACAAGGCACGAGAACGTGTGCCTCTTGTGGCCGTATCGTTTCTAAGGGGTATATACATCACCCAGCGTCTCTTTTCCTTCGTATGTTTCCAGTCCATCCATGAATTATCCGTGATGACGCACCCGCAACATGATGTGCCGCCAAAAGCATACGCAAGCGTCCATAGGGAATTGCAATCAGAGCGTCATACCAATATGCAGCATTGGCCCTCTCGTAAAAAAGAGGAAAGATGTGTAAGTTAGGTCGACAGTCTTTGTTCTGGAGGAGCGAAAAGGGGGTACTGCTGTGGATGTATTACCGTTTCCAATGTTTTCTTAAAGTCTGCTTTCTTAACGCGAGGGCGAAACTGTATCTCATCATGTTGGAACGTGGTTCCTGTCGATGAAGACACCACACCTTTAGTCGTTGTGTCTGTGATATCGAAGACCATCACTCACGTGGGGGGATGGAACCCTTCTGTCCTAACTCCAAGATCGGAGCGGGTACTTGGGCTTTGATCTGTTTACCGTGCGATTGGTACGTTGACTATTTAATACCTTGAGCTACTGTTGCGATCTCTCAGGTACCCCCACTCTTTGGCTATGCTGGACCTTCTAGTCAACAACCCGCCTTTCCGAAAGGTGAGTGGGGTCGTGTCGACGATCGCATGTCGAGGCTCAGCACACGCAGGATATTGTCGTCGTCTGTGTGTTTTATTACAGTATTGTACCAGTGCATCGTTCTGCCGGGTGTGCACCGACTATACCAATGTGCGGTGACTTCGAACGATGCCATCCAACGCTAACGAAGGAACACTGTCGACTGTAGGTCTCACGAAGGCTCTTTCCCTTTTCTCAAGCCCCATAAACCCTATCCTTGGCATTTTATCGCGCACGTTTTGCCCTCCTGCCTTGATGCCTGCGCAGGAGATTGCCCACGTCAGCTTCCGAGATTTCGTCCACCAACAGCAATTCTTGCATTGGCAGTTCGGCAAAAGGCCTCCCCAAGCGAGTTCGCATGAAGAGCAGCAGCAACAACAACAAGAACAGCAACAGCAGCAGCAGAAATGACGGCGGCGGCACAGTTTGATCTGTGCAGTTTGCCTTGAACCAGTGTACACAAACTTGACATATCGAAGGATTTCCCGGTCAAGCAGCGTACCGTATGCCTTTTCTTGAGTTTCCCGGTGCGGTACTACTTGTAGCTGTACTCATAGGTGTCGATTTCTTTCTGGTAATATGTGCTGCCCGCGGCACATGTGTATACGGAATTGAGGGTTGGCGATGTCTTGATGTTTGCACGCGTAGTACCAGCAGCAGCATGTATCTTCAGTATCACATTTGGTTGTCGATTTTGCTTGGGATAGTCTTGCTTGAACTCGGCCCCCATCTGCATTTGGTGTACCGCTATGTTCCGGCACCATTTAGTGCTGGGTTCCAGGTTGAACGTAGCGGGCCAGTCAGCGTTTGTGATGTATTTCTAGAGTGGGCACTGTGAAGAAGGCATACTGTAGTTGTGGGTGTTGTGTTGTCCGTCAAGGGCCGTTGTAAAGAGCTGCTGCCAGTTCTTCGAGTCGTATGAAAATATAAGTACGAAGTATATCTTCAGTCGGTGATTTCTATCCTGAAAGCTTATTGAAGCACCATTCTTACATTCTACCCAACTCTTTCCCCGCGATAGTCTCACCGAGTGCATGCTCGTAGGGACTTTTTCCTGCATAAAAAAAATGATTAGCGGAAAGCGCGAGAGCGTGAGTTAGCTGCATTTGATGAAAATCGATCAGCAGTGGGAATGCTGAACCCTATGCGCGACACAAAACAAAGGCACGTACCGGGGGGGAGAAGGGAGGACACCTGTGACCACGGCTTGTCCAGAAGATCGCTGAGGGTAAAACCTCTTACGAGTTAGGCTGGAAAGTAAGAGTGATGATTAAAAACTGGAAAAACTATTAATAGTGCACAACAGCAACGGATCATATTTTCGTACACTGCAGTGCGGTAAGCGCTTTCAGTTACGACAGGCGACAGCAGTGCGACACACAGCGGCACAGCTGTGTCCATGAGAACAGCAAACCAGAGGCAACAAATTTAATACGCCGTACATACTCGTAATTACACACGGGAGGATAAAAAGCCATAAATTGAAAAAAAAAGACAAAAATAAATGGAGGGGAGTCTCGAACCGGCTTGCGTTCTTCTTTGGGTCGAATGTTAGACGCACGGGCAAAAATGCTCCTTTCGGCGAGCGCCTGAAACCACTCATTCTATACTACTGTACATGTACCACAATGCAACTCCACAACTCGATCCAATCCACACGCGAACAACACACGCTTCAACTCTGTACACTACCTGGTACCAGGTACACTGCACTACCCACAGCTACCGTCCACAGCCTTGCTGCAACGCTGGAAGAGCTCCCAGCTGTTCACAGGGGGCACCTACCTACCTGCCAGCCCCGAGCCCTGTATACGTTTAGCAGCGCTTTCTAAAAATACGTGCGTCCACTCGGGCTACGTTGGACCTTCAAAGGCATGCCTCAAGGATCGGCGAGCAAGCCGCGAGGTGCTAGTGGCTCTCGCTCTAGCTATGGCGCTGGATCTGGCTCAGGCGCTGGTACGGGTGGTGGGTCTGCCGCTAGGTCTGGCTTATCGACGGGTACTCCAGATGGGTCCAAATCAGGGTTGGGATCATCAGAGTCCTCCGCTGGACGAGATCGGTCGGAAGCGCAGAAGGCGATGGATACGCAAATCATAGGTCCTTTTCTTGATCACGGCGGATGCGAACTGCGACTCGTCAACGTAACAGCTACAGCCAATATGGGGTGCCCGATCGACTTGAAGACGGTGGTCATGAGGGCACGCAACGCCGAGTACAACCCGAAGCGATTCTCTGCCTGCGTAAGTGGCGATTGTAGTTTGTACTCTATCTCCCCTCGTACGTTTGCTGTCCTCTATTATGCACTGGCATGGTATTGTAGTATGATAACGCCGCATATGATACGTACGAGTGTTGGTACGTAGTCCTGTTGTAGTGTGCCGTAGACCCTGCTGCGGGAACAAACGGCGAGGACAACGTCACTGACTTCGCAGGCTGCAGTTAGTTTCTAGTTTCATGCCTCAGTACGTGTTGCCTACTGGTACGTACGGATTGCTTCACTGCTCGTAGGAAGTGCGCGCTATAGCTAGCGTTGCGACATTGCGGCAACGAAATACAACATACCGGTAATAGTACTGGTGTGACACGACGCACGAACGAACGTTTGCTGTAGATTTGAACCAATGTTCAAGCAAGGACACCGCAAACCGCAAGTACCGGTATGAATATTCCAAAGGTCGTTATGTCTTACAGTAGTAGGCTTGGGCACTGGCACAGGAGTAGGCACTGGCAGTACTAATCTACTGGCAGGCACGTAGCTTATTTACTGATTGAGCCCGCCCGTACTATTAATAGATGGTGTCAGTCGATTTCATACTAGGTACTCGTACCGTTTTACTTGTACGCACTATTACTTCTCGCCTACGTACGAGTAGTTGTTTCGTGTCGCCAGCCAACTGATCGACTGCTGTAGTTGACGAGTCGGCTGACGCTTTTTGGCTTCATTATACGTACGTAATAAACATATTCCACGAAGAACGCCAACCGCCGTCGGCCCTCGGCACTACCATCGGCACCGTCACCGTCGGCGGCGATGGGTTTTGAGTTTTGATCTCCATGAGTTGCAGTAGACCTCTCAAATCTCTCTGTCCATCTCTGGGCGAGTGTTTTTACTTTTTACGGGGAATGTGCCCCCCGTGGCAAAGAAGCCTTCCATAAACAAAGAAACCAAACTAGCCCGATGGTTGGCACTGCTAGAGTTGCGCCCCGTCTGACTGAGAACCGGGTACCCGGTGGCGGGTACCCGGAACAACCGTCCCGGTCCAACTCACGGAACCGCGGGTAGTTATACCCCGGATACCCGGGTACCCGTCAAATGTGCTGTACGGAGGCCCCAAGACTGGGGTATACGTTGGTTTACACTCCCGCGGCTGTGCCTCTAGACTCTCGCATCTCGCCCCTGCAGACGACAGACCGAGAATAGAGAATACCCCAGTTAATACCTGCCTTGCCTACCACGCCGCCGCTCCAAAGCTACAAGTTTAGCAAATATTGTATGGTAACCCGGGTACCCGGGTATCCGTGTCCGCCTTACCACGCCGCCGCTCAAACGCAAGAAGGGGGGCAAATAGCGTGTGGTAGCCCGGGTACTCGGGTACACGGGTACCCAGATATCCGTGTCCACCTCATCCGCTGCCGCTCAAACGATAAAAGGGGAGCGAATAGTGTATGGTAACCCGGGTACCCGGGTACCCGTGTCTGCCGGGATCCGGGTACCCGGTTCCGGTTCCGCCTCAACCGCCCCCCACCCGGTCGGGTACCCGGTTCCAAATTTTTAGGCCGGGGTGCAACTCTAGGCACCGCTGCAAACCAGCCAACTCACATCTACTCGTAGCTCGCGACTCTTAGTTATCTTAGTTATCTATCTCACAGCTCTACAAATTTTAGTATGGAAACCCATGAAAAGGCTTTTCCGGAGGAGAGGAGATGGAGAGGAGGGGACTCCGCGTACACGACGGATGAAGCCCAAGGGTAGGAGCGATAGAGTATCATTCGATCTCAGAGTGTTTTACGGACGCCTGCAGGAACGAGCAAATATCCTCACATATCGCCAAACGTTCCATGCGTTTGGCATTGGTTCTTTCCACACTCTCTGCTGTGTCAATGGCCACAACGGGGCTCAATACTACTGCTGTATTTGTACCGGGGGTGGTGGCGGTACTTTCGAGCCCCGAGCCGGTCGACCCGGTGGTTTACTGAGTGTTGTACGTTTACGAATGTTGCTGTTAATAGCGTTGATTTCGCGAGTTTAAATCCCACCGTGCGTGTTGAGATTGTGTTTGTTTGCAAAATGAATGAACTTACTGCTGATAACGCGTACTGGTATGTCGTGGGTAGGTGCAATCAATCAGACGCAAGTCGACGAGGGAGGAAAGGGCTGAGGTATTGCGATAAAAATGCAAGGCACGAACCGTAGTGAGGGGGGGGAGGAAGGCCTATCATACTATGTCACCCCGGATCTGAGCTACGACTTGGAGGGAGAGAAAAGACGGACGAAGATGATAAATGGGATGATATATAGATATCTATACAATCCTTCGCGATGCCTGAGAGCGAAGCAATCGCTTCCGATTCCGTCTTGAATTTAGTTTGGGACTCCAGACGCCTTCGCTTTCTTGGCTTCGTGCTTGCTTTTTCGATCGCTTTCCTCGAGGGTCGCGCTCGCCGGGCTCCGATAGGTGTTCTCCCGTGCGCGCATCTCGGAGTCTCGCGCCACCGACGAGCTCGGCGACCCCGACTCGAAGGACCTTTGGCGGGGCGAGGAAACACGGAGGTTCTATTTTCTTGGGTTCTGGAAATTTGTTTCGCTGCTGTCGCTCCGCGAAGAGCTTATTGTGACAGACTCGATCTTAGCTTTTTTTCTCCCCGAGGTTCGATATCTCGGTCTTGCTGATGCTACCGCTTTCTCCCGACTCCCTTGCTTTGCGGGCCGCCATCGGCCTGATCGACCCCCTCGGTCTTGCCTTACTCGGTGGCTGCCTTCTCTTACCCCTCTCTCTTCGCGGGACGACTACACGCGCCTTCTCGGGGTATCGCGCCGTTCTTGGTACCAGATGGTTGCATATCCCGGTGATTGCTATGTTGGTGTTTTATATTTCGGCACGTCTTCTGTGTTCGCCGGTGGAATGGAATGAAGGTTGTTGGGGAGTATGAATTCGGCCGAGTGTTGTGAGTTCGATAATAAAAACCAACCAATCACATCGGAGGGTATCATGCAGTGGTCGCACATGCTCGGACTATCTACTGCTGCTGTAAGGTCTGATCTCTGGAGTCGCATTGGAATACGAGTACTAACAACTACATACAGAAGCAGTACAGTAGTTCAGAGGTGTTCTACTTCGAATATGTACCTACAAAGCTTTGTTTTCGCCGGTCGAATTGAATGAAAGTTGTTGGAAGGTCGGCCTAGTGTTGTGAGTTCGGTAAGAAAAACCGACCAATCGCATCGGAGGATATCATACGTGGTTATACATTCTCGGACTGTCTACTGCTGCAAGGTCTGGTCTCTGGAGGCTTTTTGAGATACGAGTCCTACTACAGCAGCATCAGTCCTGTACAGCTGTTCAGAGGCGGTCTACTTCAAATATGTACAAAGCAAAATCAAATATCCATAACAAGCGCGCCCACTGAGCGTGTCTGACATATGAATATCACGGAGCTTCCAGAGTTAAGTTCCAATCACTCAATCAATCGGTCGTACTCACAACAGACGTTTTTCATTTCGAAAACAAAAGATATCCAGATGCGAGGTATTTACTAAATAAATGGGAGATACGGACCCGCTTTGAAGATACGATCCTTCGTACCAGGTGTAAGATATGATGTTCGGCTGTAACATTTTCTGGTGAAGAACGTGTCAAGTTGTTCCGGCGAGCACTACTGGAGGTAATCGAGGGTTAGAGGTTGGAGACTGCTTGCTCCGACTGCAAGTACTCACAGTATGTCGGGCTTTTGTGCTGCTGTGGATACTGCTGCGTGTACTACCCGTATATCCAACCTGAATAGTTCGGGATTCACACTGAGAATACTGCCCATGTCAGCAGTACTTTGCGGTTGTTCTGCATTGCCGACCGATGTCAGGTGTCAGGTATCAGGTGTTCGATACTGCTCATGCTCGTAGTACCTCGACTACTGCTTGTTCTCAGGATTGAGAGCGATAATGCGCGTACAGTACGCATCCTGTTCTCGCAGTAATTTGGGGGTATACAGGAAGTTGCTGTCTGCTGCGATGCCGCACGTACCGCTGCTGATGTTGTGCTGCTGCTGATGTTGCCGCTGGGTCTGCACAGCCTGCACAGCAGCAGCTGCAGCAACCGACCGCAGCAGCATCGATGCCTGCTACCACTCCCGCTGCTGCTGTTGCTGCTATTTTTACTGTTGTGCCGCTGCTGCTATCGCTTCCATGTGCGGGAGAGGCCATCTCTTCTGCACAAGCGCCGTTGGAAGTAGGTGCAGCTCGCCGTAGATAGGTGTGATATCGGCGTGGGTATTAGACACTTGGCAACTGGGCAGATAAAGGGCAGTCGTACTATCGAGAACAAAATCAAAGTAATCTCAGTTCTGAGAAATATGAGAAACCTCTCAGAACTGAGCTGGTTTCTGCCCTCTCCAGCGGCATCTGAGTTCCAAAGTATCGATGATTTCCTGGCCCAGAATGATAGACGGTTCCGATTTTTTTACTTCAGAGTAGATGTCGGGAAAAGACAGCAATGATAACGTCGCGAAAAAATGTTTGTCTGTATTGCGAGTGAGACAAATCCAAAAACTGAGAACTGACGCTTGGCATTGCTTTTTTCCTGCACCACTTGGCAGTGACCTGATCTTGTCCGTAACAACATCGAATGGTGCATTTATGTCAATTTGCTTAAAAGTAATCACACGACTTGGCACTGAGGTATATTGCCCTATCCGGAGCATGGGTGCCGGTAGGTACATGCGGAGCCCTTGTATACCAGGTATATATATTTGTTTTTTCAAGGGCTGTGGCCAAAATTAGGTATTCCTGATCCATATGGGCCAAACCTGATCCGTTTGGGTCAAATCAGGTAATACTAAAACCAAGTGAAAACGCGCGCCACGAGCGGTGGTTTGCCCATGAAAACCCATTAAACAAAAACATACGCCTAAAACATCAAGCGTGCAACATGACCCCCAAAATCTGAAAGGCTGTTGCTTTGTTTAGGGTATGGGTACCACGGGCTCCACTTGGACCTGCAGAGAGTCACTAGGCTTCGTTTGTTTCGCCACGGCGGGAGCGCCATGAGTATTAACTCTGGCGCCCCCACCCCCCTTGGCAGCTTTGAAGCTTCTAGACCGTCCTGGTGGAACCAGCCTGTTCGGCGCGAAATTATGTTCCGGTACGAAACCTGAGACCACCTCGACGCGGGGTGGTGCAGACGAAATGCCGTGTGGCCATGATGCTGTATAGACTGTTGTGACCATGGAAAACAACAGAGTACACATCACACGAACTAACCATTGAAGCACAGCGCACACCCCAAGGAAGAAAAAGCGAAACCAGCGTGCGCATGTATGCATGTATAAATACGTGCTTCGAAGCACTTACGTACGGCGTACGAGTACATCATTTTGTACGTTTAAACACGAGAGTTTCGACCGAGCGAGCGCAGACGCATGCGGAGAAAAAATACAGTGCACGTATGGCCTCTCTGATTGGTTCAAAGTAGGCCAAAGCCAGTTAAAAGCTACGTAGACAGGGCAGAGAAAGTCAGGTATAGCTTGGCCTTTTCGAGCCAAAATCAGTTACGATGTCAGCCCGGCCTATAGCAGGGCGCCTGGGGTGTGTTTTGTACCTTTTTTAGTATGTACCTGATTTCGGTCGAAAGATGGCCAGGTATATCTGATCTTGGCCAATACCCTTTTTTTAATTGTGATGGGAAATGAAACGGAAACGCTCACTACCGTCCAAACGTTGCCGCCAGCGACGCCTCCAGCGGGCCCCCTCACCAGCCGGGGCGTTGGCGCTACCCGCTTCGCTTGACCAGTCTACAGATGCAATCTGCTACTGTAGTATCTTGATTCTGACCGAGTCAGTACGAGACGATCGCATGTACTACCACAGTAATAGTACTGCTGTCTGTAATAACTAAACTGCTGCTGATAGCGGTACGACCGAAGCTACGCGAGCGGGGCCGGTAGTATACCCTCTCACCCACCCCACCCCACCCCACCCCACCTACCAATCTACAACCTGCCTACGCTCACGATGTACAGCAGTACGTATGATCCCACCCTCCCACGCACTGGTACTTACTCAAGAAGTCTTATGTGCTTTAGTGTGCAAACACATCGCATGAGTTTTATTACTCTTATACTAAAATGCCATACAATTACAACAAAAACATACTATAACCCATACATCTAGAAGAAGCAAAAAAAAACTCAAAGGTTGAGCTTGAACAACGGATTTGGGCGGACGTACAGAGTCGAGCGTTCTACCGCCGAGCCAAAGGCCCGAGTGGGGGTTACAGTGTACCACCCCCGAAAAAAAACACCTTCCATACAAACGGGAACCTCAAAACAGGGGACAGGAAGAAAAACGACCGGGAGCAAAACATTTGTGTTCGAATTACCTCCTTTTCCGGGGATTCCCCGCCATCCCGGGGAGCGAGCGACCCGTCCCCGGAAGGGCGCCTTCCTACGCCCCCCGCTAGCGGAGTTCGATGGCGACCTAATTGTTTCGCGGGGGATACCGAGGGCTGCCGTATGGGACGGGCGGTGGCACGGTCGCGCTCGCGGCCGCGGAGGGTATGGAGGCGTTCGGGAGAGCCGGTGTTCTGCCGGGCGTGGTATACTGAAACAGAGGAACTGGTGGGGTCATTTGGACATCACCGTCACCACCACGTACTGTATTAATCGGTAACGATTGAAGCTGCTTGTACCCAGCCCTTTCTCTCATATACGTACGATTATACTGCCAGTATACCCTGTATACGTACGTAGGCAGTATGTACGGCAGTACCTCAGAGTACGCATATACCCTAATTATTGAGTAAATACCCAGCACCCGTCAAGGCTCTATGCCGAAATTACAAGTTGCTGGGTACGCCCAGTGCTCCAAAGCATGGCATGCCCCAGATTATTGGGGATGCCCCCGGAACTCTCAAAAGTGAACCATGCCCGAAGTATGAACTGACACTCTCCTTGGTACTCTCCGTACTTTGACGACGTTTGGAGTGTTATAGTAGTGTTCCGTTGTTGTGGACAGCTGGAGCAGTACTCTTTTGCCCATACGAAGTGTATGGGGACGTGGCAAAGTAGTGTCCACACTTTGCTTTCAGAAACCTCGGAACAACCGTGAAACAGAGGACTAAAGACATCACGTGCACCGATAGAACTGTAGGAAGGTCAAATTGTTTGGCACACCAATTTTGGTGTTGTACAGCGATGTAGCTTGCACAGTATATATATTTCAAAGCGTTCACAAAACAAAAATACGTGTTAGCAAGGGTTGAAACGTTGTTTTCCCACAATATTAGTAACCCCCAAGCAAGACCGAAATTCTAGCTGTATATACCTCGCTTCCACCGCATTGCTGTTGTATCGGATTCATCCGGACACGGAGCTCCGTGGCGCTTTCAGCCTGTTGACGCTTCAACTTCCCATCGTACGAACATGCGCGGAGCCGCAGGCGGGCGTCAGCCCGCCGCGGCGAGCTCTGCTTGTTTTTGTGATTATCAACAGGTATTCTAGGTATTCTATAATACCTGTTGATAATCACGTGATATGAAGGTTAGACAATGTGTTGAGCTGACGTTCAGCGACTCAAACATTGTGTCACGGAAAATCTTGCCCCTTCCTGAACGTACAGTGTTGCTTGTCGCGTGTCCTCGTTTTATGTATGATACAGACAGTATGAACCTCAATGCTCGAGCGCATCCCAATTCCCCATGACGGACCTTGATTTCGTTGATCGTCGATGCTTCCTACCCTCCGTACCAGATAATCCGGCTGATAAACAAGGAAGAGCCCAAGGCGACGGCTCTGGTATTCAAGACGGGCAAAGTCGTCGTCACAGGTGCCCGGAGCAACGCTTCTGTGGACTACGCGTGCAAGACGTTCGCTCGCATCCTGGGAAAGCTTGATGACCAAAGGAAAAACGGGCCGTTGCACAAGATCAATTTCAAGTGAGCGGCGTCAGTGGTCTTTTAGTACTATTAATACGATTCTTTCACAGGTGTAATGATCCTGGAAATGACTGAACGTACTGTTATACTGACTATTGAAGGTATCGCGCGTGGGGGGGTGCATTTACCCTACACTGCATTTTTTTTATTTGTTGTTTTTCAGGCAGTCGGTAGGCAGTGCAGTGGGGTACCCGTGTTGAGAGCGTCCGAGTTAACCCTTTTAGGACCCCATTCCCGTTTTGGGGACAAACTACTTACAGTTAGAGTATTTTGTCCCCACATATGGGAGTGCGGTGCTAAAAGGGTTAAGAGAATACGGATTTAAGAGCGGAATTATCGGCTTGCCACGACATGTGACGCCTATACTAAACCCTCTATGAGTATGGTACCTATTCTAAAACCAGGATGGTACGCAGTCTGATATACGAGCGGCACCGAGATAAGAAGGGTAAAACTAGCCTGTTCCAAGGGGTTCTTAAGTCGGGCACCCCACTGCATTGAGGGCTTGCACAGCAATACCGATGTGGGAAAAGGAGCACCGGGTGCTGTCTCTAGCCTCGTGAGTCTCTTCCGAGTAAAGTCTAGAAATCAGCAGCAACCGCCGTCCGCATACATGCCGCAAACCAAAACAGGATCATCTATTGTGGATGTATGGCAGCCTATACTCCGAAAAGCCAGGCGTGACATCGCGGCCTTGACAGTGCCGCGACAGCGGTGTGTATCTATTTGTTATCTTCAGGCCGCACGAACACTAATTATCCGTGACACCACGTTGTTGCCCTGGTTTCGCACCGACCACTGACACGACGGCGTAGTACTTGTAGTTGAGGCAAGATATTATTGTGTTCTAACAGCCTTCTACCGCTCGCTGCCGTTACTGCCGGGACAGTTAAACAACCTCTGGATACTACTAAGTATAATTTTGACTACGCGTACGTACAGCGGGCACATAAAACAGAGGACACCTGTGGCTATGCGTTTGTCGAGCTATCATACTCGTTGTCAGGCTCGTAATCTTGAAGTACACGAGAGAGAACAAGTACATGGCGTACACACCAAAGAGACAAAAAAAGCGAAATGTTGAATGTGCGAATGTAATTTGACAGATACTAATGTTGAAAAGCATATGTGCGCCGCGCACTGTCGCATTGACGGGTGCTTGTACGAGTTCAGCAACACTGTACATCAACGTGGGTCTTATGTTGGACTTGCCCACGTTGTGTCCATAACCATCTGTTGGTATTCGCTGCTTGAGCTTTGCCACGACTTTCAACTCTCACAATGGGACCTTGTGTTGCTTTCCTCCCTTCTTCCTTTCCTCCCGTCTTCCTCCCTTCCGTGTCCGCCACGGATGAAGCCTCGAGACAGACCGCAAAGTCCAAAATATGGTGGCCACGACGGACCTAGGCTTTCCGATTCGCCTGGAAGGTCTTGTTGCCTCTGCACACGGTTGCTTCTGCAACTACGAACCGGAGTTGTTTCCCGGGCTGATTTACCGCCTGGCAGAACCAAAGATCTGCTTCCTCGTCTTTGTATCGGGGAAGGTAAGCGCAAGCCTTGGATGGTGGCGTATTACTGTAAGTTGTTCGTGTCATAGGAGAGTGGCAAGACACGGCAGGTGTGACAGTGTTTTTGAAGTGTTGCGACGTTTGGTCAGACCCTGGCGAGTTGTGGAACCTGTATGGAGTAGCCCTCTCTCGTTTTGCAGATTGTACAGTAACGTCGCGATTCGAGTGGATAGAGTTGGTCTGTGAAACACGTGGTGACAATGCGCGGCATTCATTCGAAGTTGAGTGCGTATAACTCAAAACCCCAACCGGCATTGTTGGGCGCTCCCGACCCCGCCTCTCTTTTCCCCCTTTTTCCTGTTCTACTATGAATAACAGGTGGTGTTGACAGGTGCCAAGAGCGTCCAACAACTCGAGGATGCTTTCAGAAAAATGTATCCAGTGCTCTGCTCTTTCAAGAAGGCCTCTGTGCTTTTGCAAACTTCGGCCACGGTACAGCCGTCTGACGAACGCGCGCGCAAGAGGGCCAAGACATAGCATCAGTACTACTTATACGAGTTGTGCGGAACAACCACACGGTAAGCCCCGATACGCGGTTGACGTGTAGACATGCTGGGACATGCTGGAGGGTGTGCATCGTAGGCCTTCCACTACTGCGGTACAACAGCTGAACCCTAATGTGGAACCTATTCGATGAATAGTGGAGAGTGAGCACCAACTACTCTAGTCATAGATATAAAGGTGTCCGCGGCAGGATGGTTTCCTTCAGTTCAGTACGACAATCTTTGGAAAATGATGATACTAAAACATATGGCGTCCTCGCGAGGAAAGCGAGTCACCCACCCCCCACCCCACCTCCCCCGGAACTTGGCAGAAGCCCGGCGCCAGCTATATATAGACCACGAGGTAATGAAGAGGGAACATAGTGATATTTTTGCTCTATAGTCGGTGGACGTTTCCAAGTATCTACGTCGGTTTACATGCTACGGTTCGAGTAGAAATACATGTATTCATCCTCAGACGCCACGTACAGCACAGGCACTAGTGTCGTACAGTATGGTCTGGCTTCGCTCGTCGATGAAGATGCCTGCTTTCACTCGATGCCCTGGGTTGTATTCGATTCTCCCTGCTGTAGAAGGGTATGCTGTGCATCTGCGGTCAGATCACCTAACCACCCGACCATGCATGAGCGCGACCCCCCTCCCTCGCCCGGCCACCAAAGTTTTTACTTGTCTGGGCTGCCGCGGCATCGTCCCGACCTAAATTGATGCGTTTTCCCTCTCGCAGAATTTTCCACGTCCTATTCATCTTCAGCCTTTCAACCGTCCGTCCGCGTTGCTGGCGGTGTTGCTCGGCCGTGTTCGGTGTTGACGTATTCACGCTGCAGGTGTCGTCCAAAGCCCGATTCTCGTCAGCCTTGGGGATGTCACGCTTGCTCCATCATTTTCAACACGGGAGTCTCATGCAGCAGCCTAACTGCTTGCGCCGATCTTGGGTGTGACTTTGTAGGGTGGCGAATAGACCCGAGGCAAATTAGTAACCGCCTTGGTGTCGATGCTTCGCACTTCACATTCTCGCGTGGCTTTTTTGGACGGTAGTGTCGGGGGTAGAGACGGTAGAGGGCCACTTGCTCTAAGCGACTCTTTCTTTCACCTGGGTGGGTGATCTCAGTCGCTAGGGCTTTACCCCCTCAATATCGTGTATGCAAGCGGCAGTAACGATGTTTGGTTTCAGTCTGTAGTATTTATAGTATTGAAACAGCGGTGTGTCACCGACCTGGCTGCCTCCCGCTGGTTGCTCCTCCCGTGCTTGTGCGTATAGCCGCACGTGCTGGTTTACTACAAGCATTTGCTGATTTTGTAACCGTTTGCACCACCCCTCATAACGTAGCGTGTCATCGTGTCGTTCCTCGTGTAGACATATTTTAGGTTGTACTCGTACTGCTGTTGTCGTGCTTCCCTAGGTGCGTTTGCTCCTCTCGTGATTGGATCAGAATACCAGGCGTTAGAGCAGTGGAGAGGGAGGTTTCCGATATGTCAACGACCGACGAGCCAAGTACATCAGATTTACCATGCACCCGCGCTGACTTGCTCATTTTGTTTTTTCGCAGTAGTTTTGAGTACGAGTACTGCTACAGTCAATCGTCGGCACCAATTGTCCCTGGGAAGAATGTATCACTACAGTTGTAGCTGATGCTTCTGCCGTTGCTGCCGTTGTTGTCGTTGGTCGTCAATCAAGTGAAAATCTTGAGAGTAAAACGAATAGGTTCTGCATCGCGACTATTAGTAGAAAAAACATGGAACAAAATCCTTCGTTACAAGGCCATACGCGTGCGGTTTTGGAGTTGAAATGCGCCGCCGAGCCTTTTTTTCGCATGTTTCAACTTTCAACACCCAGCAACGACCCACTTGCCTCAGGCGTGACTCACGCTTTTCGAAAGAATCGGGGGGGGGTGTTAGCTTCGACGTTACAGCCGCGAGCAGGGGTAGCTGACACGGAAACAAGCCGTTTGCGCCAAGCCCCACCTTCTCGACTTCTGTGTAGACCAAACACCATGATTTGACTGCAGTTGTTGTTGTTGTTGTTGTTGTTGTTGTTGTTGTTGTTGTTCTCTCAAATGAAGGAGTTCGTGGTCTCACAAAGGTGCTGGAGCCCTAGGGAGACCCGAAATACCTCAAAGCAATACAATTCGACTGGGAGGCACGACGCTTCCCACCAAAAAAAATTACGGTACGAAGGCGCACACATGAAAAGAAAATCAATGTGCAAACTGAACTAACATGGCCGCGGGAATCCACTCACCCTACAGCATAGAGTTCCACCCGTTCCCGCAAGTATCCAACTCGTCGCTAGGACGAACAGCGGTTGTTGTCTGGACTGCTGCCTGCACCGTACGAAACGCAATGTGGTCGTGAACGCAGAGAGGAACACGCCCGCTGTCTGGGGTACTGTCAGAGTGACGACTCGCGGACATCCAGCGAAAAAGAGCAATCGAACGAAAAACCACCATACAAACATCAACGATCACCGGGTGGGAGAAGGGACGACACCTGTGACCACGGCTCGTCCAGGAGTTCGCTGAGGGTTAAACCTTTTATCAGTCAAACTGGAAATTGTGAGTGACGATCAAAATGGGGACAGCGAGTAGTGGGCTTTAAGGGGGAACAGCTCCTGGAGACGGACCGGATCCTCGTGACGGAGTGGGCTTGGGGCGGACGCTGTACTGTAATGACGACGTATGTATGTGCTTTTTGTTTCCTATATATATATATATATATATATATATATATTTTGGTAGAATCAAGTTTTAGGTGAGGCACGAGTGTCATCCTCTCATATTTTCGCTGTTGGTTTCTGGTACAAGAAAATTGTGCAACTGTCGACGTTCGCACACTTTGGGGTGTTTTTCCTGTTTCAAGCGGTGCGCCGCACTGGCTGCGCAGATACTCTGTTTTTATAGTTGCATTGCCTGAATCTTTGTAACTAGTATCCGGATAGACAAGGCAATACGTAGTGGCGTGAGGGGGGGGGGGGTTAGGATCTATAGGCGATGCACTTTGGGCGTCTGTGGATTTTGCCAGTTTGGTGTCTTCGATGATCGCGTTTGAAACTACCGTCCGTCATGTCTTGCGTCGCGAGGGGGCTTCATTGTGTAATGCGAATGAAAGGCCCTGGTAGATGTTAGATGTGCCTGACCACGTACAGGACGTACAGGACGGGCAGGAGTGCCGTGCCCCCTGGTCTTCATAGTCGATATGATGATGGCAATGATGGGAATTATCGAATGGGTAACTTCGGGCATCTTAGGGGATTGTTTGTCGCTCGCTTTCGAGCATTGGCAAAATAGGGAATGATGTGTCAATAATTCAGGATAATTCGGCTACTTGTCTATTGATTTGCATGTATTTTAGTCAGTATATGCCATCATGGTAACGTCTTTCGACGCGCGCGTAGAAGCACGTACGTATTAGGTTGCGGGATTTTCTAGTAGCGTACTCTACTATTAATAATACTCTAGTAGCCATGCTATCAATGGTATTAATAGTATTACAAGTATTAAGAGGGTTGTGGTTTGACATGGAAAACCAGGGGGGAGAGAGCGCACACGCAGCATTCCCTCCACTATTTTTCCCTCGCTTTAATCGTCGTCGTGACTACGACCCTGGCTGATGTTGTTGATGTTGAATATATCATCAGAACATTAGCCGCCGACTCCAAGTCAACTATTGACGTTAACTCAAGGTTTTCTCGAAGGTCGCTCGCAATAAACCATCTGACAAGCAGCAAGAGGGTGGGGCACACTGACATTCGTCCCACGTCGCAGAAAAACGAAACAATCTTGCAGATGGATGCGTCGCGCTGGGGGGTTGGATTTGAGCCACTCGGCGACTGCCTGCACCCTGCTTCACCCCATCAAAGAATAGTCGCCTATAAAAACAAGTGCACTCGGAAAGATACGTAGACGCTACTCGCCACCCGCGATATGAGATCGAAGGAGGCTCTCTCTCTCCCGCTGAGCGCCCCCGCCCTCTCCTCACGCCTTACCCTTGCCCGCATGATTCGCCCGTTTCAAAATAAATAGACAAACCCCGACCCCAAATCGCTTTAATGCTAGGTGGGCAGGGGGCTGTAAAGCTGGCGTACCCTCACTATGAAACTAGTCCCTGTATTCTTGCAATGGCTTATACCTCGCCTACAACAATAAAAATCAGTAAATTGAAGCCAGTGATTCCCATCCGCGACAACCAAAAGAGAGAGAGGTGTTCGTTCGAATCTACTAGCAACGACGGTTCCACCTGATTGGACAATACCAGGTACCTGGTATGAAACATCCAGGATTATTGCAGTTTGAACTACCAATATCTTCTCTCCCTGATACTTCTCCCGTTATGTTGTCTATAGTAGTACGACTGTACAGTGATATCCAAAACATGGAATCCGATGCCACCCGACCGCGGGGTGGTCAGTCCATCCAGAATACAGACTTGCGAATTCACTATTTATAGTAGTAAATGTGGGCTACCATCTGGTGTGGGATGGCTTCGAAACGATCGACTCACGACGAGCCCGGGACTGAAGTACAAGAGCCGCCACGAGAAAGCAGTACACAATTAAATATTGTCAGCCATCCATGATAGAAGCTATTCTGCGAGGAATATCGTAGCTGAGCTCGCGAAGAATAGCGGCCGATCGGAGTCCGGGTGGGCCGAGGGAAGTGCTGCCACAAGGAAAGCCCCGTCGAGGCCCGTCGAGGCAACGCCCGCACAAACTCCAGGAATACAGCCAATTTGGGTGGTGGAGACTTTACACTGGGATAGCTGGGACGGGGAGATGGTGTTTCGGCTGAAGTTGGTCGACTGAGCGACCATCAGAACCGTCGACTTATGTTCTCTCTTTATCTTACAACAAAAAACCGTCGACTTATGTTCTGTCTTTATCTTACAACGAAAAACCGTCGACTTATGTTCTGTCTTTATCTTACAACAAATAGGCTTGAGGCTTGAGGCTGTTTGAGGCTGTTTGAGGCTGTTTGAGGCTGTTTGAGGCTGTTTGAGGGTGTTTGAGGGAAGGGAGCGGTACTACCAAGAAGGGACTTTAATGTCATAATGTCATACAGCGACCCGCTTTTGGGGTTGGCCGGAAAGCACTCTTACCACTATGTGAATGCTTTGAGTATAATTAAGCACGACTTGTGTTTCGTTTTTCTTGGGGGCTGCTTGCACAACAACGCACCTATATTAAAGCGTACGCGTCGATCAACGCCACCCGTGCCCGGTCCCCCATCTCGCGTGCCCCATTGTTCTTGTTCGCTGATGCTGCTGAAGGCGACGAGGATACCGACATCGACACCTCGAAGCCGCTCAAAAGCTCCGCACGGCAGAACTTTTCCCGCTTTGAGCATCACCTTAGCGAATGCCTAAGGCCACACGAGCGCGTGCGGGGGAACGCTGGGTCGGACCTATAGGTCGCTAATGTCAGCAGTGGTTGTCAACTTGTATGCTGCTTAGAGTATACCAGTTGGCAAGCATTGCTGACCTCGGCGATCCGTACGCCAGAGCGGGCGCCCCTCCGCGTAAATCCGCTCTTGCGACTGTTGCCGTTCGTTGCGGTGCTTTTGGACGAGGGAGAAGATCTTCAGTACGGAGAGCCGAGTGGCTTCATGGTTGCGATGCCGTCATCTTCGGTGGTTTTTGAAGCGTCAAGTGAGACACCCGAGATGGGAGATCGAATACGGGGTAGGGTTGGACACCGCGTCAATTTTGCAGTTTTTACACTGTTGTGCGAGCCGTCCCCAAGCGACAAACGAGCATTGTTGTTTTTTATGGACTGCATATTGTAGCATGCATAGCCCAGTAAGGGTGTTGATCGGCCAACACAGAGATATATGAAACGTGGCATGGCAAACCCCTCTCGGTAGTACTGCTCCCGTTTCCTCAGGACTGACGACTGAAAGGTAAAGAGGGAAATCAAGTCGCGGGAGAAAATGTCGAAGTGGTTTCACCCTGGCCCTGCACATAACCACCCGAAAGTACGGGTATGACTCCCCACAAATGGAGGGGGGGGGGGGGGTCCGTCGCACCGTCGTAGACGACGAGAGCATATCAGATCAAGTTGGTCGGGGGGAGGGGAGGGGAAATAGCTGCAAGACACTGTGGCTCTCATGGATGACTTCGACGTTGCGCGGGGGTTCGACCTAGACGCGTCCTTCGGGAGCGAGCATAAAACACCGGTCGCCGGCAAGGCCGACGACAGTATATCGAACACCATGGTATGGGATGTATTCGTCTGAAGGAAGGGCGGTATGCATCTCCTGGACCTTGTTCGGGATGGCCGAAAGCGACGCAAGCGTCGCATCATCTCCTGGTGCCGATCAGACGAATGGTGGTGACCCCCCCGCTATTCTGTTGGGGAGGGCAGCACACGAACCTGGTGAGCACTGACCGCTGAGATCACCCCCCCACGATATTATGGGACCGAACCCTGGGCCAAAGCCAGCGCTCATGTCGTAACCCATCAGACAGGCTCAGGCTTACTCCCAAGGACGCGGAGGCATTTCTGATTGCAGCCTTCGATGGGGCAGTATCTAGTGGTCACTCGACGTGTACATCCTGGACTGCGGAAGGTGCAGCGACCATGGTGGCTGGAGCATTGGTTGGAAAACACACACGGGAGTAAATGCTCAGAGGTTGGGTGAGATCGTAAAAACATGGAGCCTTCCCCGCAATCGGCAGAAAATGTAGAGCGGTGAGAATGCTCAACGGAATGGCACTGGGCCGTGGAAATTGAATTCTTCGGTCGAAACCCGACCGGCACTTACGACACCCCGAAGCGCCGCAAAGGCGGAAAGCTGTAGGCACCAAGGGAGTGCTCACCTACAAAAATGCAAGGACGGTATGATAGTACTAGTGAAGACAAAGGTCAACCTAGTGTAAGGCTAAGGGGTTTGGTCAGATACAGGACGAGGATTATATCTATTAATATACGTTCTCTCCGACCCCCCCGGCAGCGCCGGGAAAACCCCGAAGGCTGTTGCGAAGGAGCGCAGATTAAAGACTTTTTCAATAGGACGACGCGCAAACGTTAGCTCGCCCGCAATTCGACAACGAGGTAGTAGAGTGCAGTACAGCACAGTATTTTAGAGTACAGTACTGCAGATACATATGCCCGCGGTTGTTGCGGTGACATATAAGATAGCACGGTTCACCTCAATCAGTCTATTTAGCAAGGCGGACGGCAGTGGACCGGACTTTCGGGATGGACGGCTGTAGAATGTGGTATGGAGCAATATAGGACATACCCATGAACTTTCTGCATGGTCACGTGCGGCAACATGTAACTGTGAATTGTCGTTCATGTAGATACCATCGTTCTTGCAGGTTTGGATGAGACATGACATGCAAAATTGCCCACGCGGCAGTTGTTGAGAAACCCCCCATGATCGACCTCGCATAATTGATTTGGTTTGTGGGTTGTGCGATCAAACGCGACTGGGAATTGGGGACATCGGAGATCACGCAAAAGTCATTTGCTGGGACTTTATTGAGACGTTTAGGAATGTACTAATTGTCCGACATCTCCGCAAACCACGGTATGCAACTACTGGGTCATGGACGGACAACGAGTCCAGAAGAAGTCAGCCCCACAGGGAGATTATGTTCGATGTCTTCGTTTGAGCCACTCGGTGATTCCCTATCTATATATACACTGCTGCACCCCACCAGAAAACCGTTTCGTCTACATCAACGTAACACACGCCATTCGCCATCGACGAGGTGAAACAGTGGGGGGCTCTCGCGTCGAGCACCCCTCCTCATGGCGGTGCCATGGCGGTGCCATGGGAGGTCCATTGACACTTTCTGTCTGCTATGCGGGAGTTTGAAAGCATGCCATGCAATCTTTCATACCAGGGATGGCATTGCAAGCACTCATAGTTAAAACTAGACTGGGAGTCGGTGCCATGAAAAGGAATGGCAAGGCCATGAAAACCCATGGAAGTTCGTGAAAGCCCATGGAACATTCCTTTGGCAATGGCTGGCACTGGCATGGCACCGGCACGGCCGTGCCCTGGGGTGGCAGTGCCATGATAGGTTATAAATCACGAAGTCCATAGCAATTTCACGAAACGGAACCAATGGGGACTATAGCAGTAGCGCAGTATCGCACAGAGCTGACATCAAAGCCAATAAAGGGACGAATACGCAAACATGTTGTTGCCCATCTTCCGACCCTAACCCATCTCGATTTGAGACCACCGAACAGGGGGGGCGGCATCGGGGGGACACGGTGATCAACACACATACACGACCGGTCCGACTCCCCCCACTTGGCACAGGGCCCCCTTCCAGTGCTCCGCTGACCTTCACTTTCCGTCATCCTACAGTAGTCCGTACCAGGGTACTCCTTTCCAACCTCTAGTTTTTCACTTTGATTCATGGGTGATTGCATTGTTGTTACCTCTTCGATCTCTGCTCCACGATATCCTTGCTTCGTGAAAAATAAAGACTTTGCTTCCTGCTGTGGTCGTTCTTTTCTGCGCTCGAGACGATTCAGGTATCCAAGGTAACTGGTATACTGGCACGTAGGTATTCAGCAGTAGATCTGCCGTCCACCTTCGACGCACTGCCATCGTGCTTAGGGTGCTTAGGGTGCACAGGGTGCACAGGGTGTAAAGGGTGCACAGGGTGTAAAGGGGGCTAATAAGATTGCTAAGGCTAAGCGCGCCAAGCAGATTTGGCGGGTCGGGGTTACCCTAACGAACACGCACACACACGCAACCCGGCCGAACCAACCGGCGGAAAATTCTGGACCATATTATATTGAAGTGTGCAGAATAGGAGTCCACACCGATACCAACACTACTACTGTCGTGTCCAGTATGATGGCATGACATTGCATTGTCTACCTTGTTAATTTATTTATTTCTTCAAATAATCGCTTTTACTTTCCAGCCTAACTCGTAGGAGGTTTTACTCCCAGCGATCTTCTGAACAAACCGTGGTCACAGGTGTCGTCCCTTCTCCTCCCCGGTACGTGCCTTTATTTTTGGGTATTAGCTAAAAATAGGTATACCTACGCCTTTTGGGCCATTGGTAGGTACACTACGCATTTTACCCCGGAAATAGCTTCCTGGCGCCGCCTGATATTTGGCCTGCGCTCCATCGTACCTACGAATGGCTCAAAAGGCCAAGGTTCACCTACTACTATCAGCTATTCAACTTCCGTGTCACCTACTTTTGGCTTCAATTGTACCTATTAATGGCTCGAACGATAACTTTTCGCTACTGAAATAGAGACCAAAGACCGCGGAAACAGCACGAACGCAGGTGACGCCGGAGACAACACAAGTCAGCCATTCTTCTGAACTTCATGCCAATCCACGTATCCGAACTTCTTTTAGTTATTCGTCAAGCTCAGCTTGTCTCGTGTTCTTATGGTGCCCTACTGCTGTAGTTCTTGACACTGCTAGTGGCGGTCCGCGAGTGTGGTATAATACTAGAAGAATTTACGTAGTTAGTGCGTGAACCCGCAATCATCATCACGTGTTCATATAATGTGTATCTCGTTCCTGTCGTATCCACTATGTATGATGACATGCCATTGCATCGTATACTGCTGCTGTGCTTACTGCATACAGCAGTCCGTGGCAACGTGGTATCTCCGATGTGGCGTGGGTTTGTGACCACATAGCTTCTATCTCTCCATTATTGATGATAGGATTGAAGAATCGGCACGCACACTGGTTGTGCTGGATGTCCACGGGTAGAAATAACGAACAAACACACATTCACTCACCCACGTTTGCTATGGAATGTTGGTTCGGACCTCGCCAACGGTTCTGTAACTTATCGTGTACATGTATGCATATACCGGAAAATTCTCCTACTGTTTCCGCAGTCTTTTGTCTATATTTCAGTAGCGAAAAAGTGATCGTTCGAGCCATTTGTAGGTACAATTAAAGCCAAAAGTAGGTGACACGGAAGTTGAATAGCTGATAGTAGTAGGTGTACCTTGGGTTTTTGAGCCATTCGTAGGTACGATGGAGCGCAGGCCAAATATCAGGCGGCGCCAGGAAGCTGGCAAAATGCGCAGTGTACCTATACTAATGGCCCAAAAGGCGCAGGTATACCTATTTTTCAGGACTTTTCGCGGTTCAGGTCAAACCTCACGGGTCGGGTCGGGTCGGGTCAGCTGACTCGACCCGACCCGCGATTTTTTGAGGCGTGTTGACCTGACCCGACCCGACCCGCGAGATTTCAAAACCTCTTGACCCGACCCGACCTGACCCGTGAGATTTCAAAACCCTTTGAGCCGACCCAACCCGACCCGCGACGTTTTTAACACTTCCTGACCCGACCCGACCCGACCCGCCACCTTCCGATTGACCCGTGAGACGCGGGTTTCATGCGGGTCGGGTCAACTGGACCCATGACATATCTCACGGGTCAACGACGAAAGCTCACGGGTCCAAATATATAAACGTTGGTACGTTGGTCGGTTGGATGGTCCTTGGTCCCTTGTCTTTTTCCGACAATGTCGTAGGTTTGTGTTCGGTTTTTTCATTTTTTTAATTGTTTTGGAGCATTGTGTGGTGCGGGGTGTGCGCTTAAAAAAATTCCACGATGATCAGAAAGATGATGACGTGGAGAAAGGCACACCCCCGCACTCTGCCGGGCGGATACCTCCCGGCCCCTGGGTCGACCCTATAGCTCTGACCCGATGGCCCTTGCTGGCGCCCCGGCGAGCGACCTAGCTGTGCAGCCTCCAGCAGCAAGCACTAAAGTGGTGGATGTGACAGCGGGGGCCACGATCCGCGAGGATCCGGGGCCTGCTGCTGCTACTGCTGCTGCTGCTGCTGCCTTTTTTCATGTCTTGTCTTTTTGCTTCTTTGGTTACATATCGCAGGTATTCCGTGTGTACGCACTTGTTTTATTGTTTATCGCGTGGGTTCATACAGTGTTATCATGTCTTGTCTTCATTGTTGCACCCTGCATGAGTGTGGCCGTTTTTTTTCGTGGGAATGGAAGGAGGTGAACATGAACACAACATATACTACTGTACGGCTTCATCCGACCCGGGATTTGCGTGTGACTATTCTACACGCTATGATATGCTCTCGGAGGTCTACGCATCGGCACGAGAGAAGCCTTTGGGCGGGGAACGGCAAGTATTTTTTGTTGTACAATGTCGGACCCGGGGGCCAGACCCGCGGGTCACAAAGGCGGCCTTTCGGCAGGTATACATAGATGCACACGTTAGCAAAAATACTGATCCGTGGGCCAGACCCGCGGGTCGGACGTGCGGGTCAGCCGGAAAAAAGTCGCCGGCCATGATGACCTGACCCGTGGATGACCCGTATCTCACGGGTCATGGCCCGACCCGAGCCGTGACATTTTGAACACCTCCTGACCCGACCCGACCTGAACCGCGAGATTTCAAAACCTCTTGACCCGACCCGACCCGACCCGTGAGATTTCAAAACTCTTTGACCCGACCCGACCCGACCCGTGAGATTTTAAAAAAAAATGACCCGACCCGACCCGACCCGCGAGATTTTGAAAAAAATCGACCCGACCCGACCCGACCCGACCCGTGACATTTTGAAACCCCCCTGACCCGCGAAAAGCCCTGCTATTTTTTGCCAATGCCCTTTATTTTTTGTCGCGCATAGGGTTCAGCGTTTCCGCTGCTGGTCAATTTTCATCGAATGTGGCTAACTCATCCTCTCGCGCTTGCCCCTAATCATTTTTTCATACAAGAGGTCCCGTACGAGCACGGACTCGGCGAGACTTGAACCCACGAAACTGATCTTGATAGGCACGCGGGCGACCTACTAAGCCACCGGGGGCGCCTACACATAACAATGTTACCGTATTTCTGTAACGTATACGTAGTCGCCCCCGGTGGCTTGGTAGGTGGTCCGCGTGCTTATCAAGATCAATTTCGTGGATTCAAGTCTCACCGAGTGCATGCTCGCAGGGCCTTTGTCTTGCATAAAAAAAAGTGATTAGCGGAAAGCGCGAGAGCGTGAGTTAGATACATTCGATGAAAATCGACGAGCAGTGGGAATGCTGAACCCTATGCGCGACAAAAAATAAAGGCACGTACCGGGGGGGAGAAGGGCAGACACCTGTGACCACGGCTTGTCCAGAAGGTCGTTGAGGGTAAAACCTCCTACGAGCTACGACTATTATAGAAGAGTAAGAAGAGTAAAAAGTGATGGTAATAAAAAGAAGAAAAAAAGTTTTGTGACCGCAGAACTTGTATCTTCTTTGTACGTAGGACTGAAGACAAGAATCGGCACGGACACTGGTTGTGCTGGATGCCGACGGGTAGAAAGAAGAACCCACACCCTCACTCAACAGTCAATAAACACGGATTCGGGATCTGATCCGTACAGACAGGTCTACCACACATATACTGCAGACTACATTATACTGACGAAGAGCTACTACTACTACTACTACTACTACTCCTACTCCTACTACTACTATTACGGGGGGCCATAGTTAACAGGACCAAATATTCGTAGTAAAAATGGATAAACATATAGGTTTTTATGTGTACCATAGGTCCTGTTAACTATGGTCCCCCGCAATACTACTACTACTACTACTACTACTACTACTACTACTACTACTACTACTACTACTACTGCTACTACTACTACTACTACTTCTACTACTACTACTACTACTACTACTACTACTACTACTACTACTACTACTACTACTACTACTACTACTACTACTACTACTACTACTACTACTACTACTACTACTACTACTACTACTACTACTACTACTACTACTACTACTACTACTACTACTACTACTACTACTACTACTACTACTACTACTACTACTACTACTACTACTACTACTACTACTACTACTACTACTACTACTACTACTGCTGCTGCTGCTGCTGCTGCTGCTGCTGCTGTACTTTTAGCTGTCATGTCGTATGTTGTTGCTGGTAAAAATGGATAAACATATAGGTTTTTATGTGTACCATAGGTCCTGTTAACTATGGTCCCCCGTAATACTACTACTACTACTACTACTACTACTACTACTACTACTACTACTACTACTACTACTACTACTGCTACTACTACTTCTACTACTTCTACTACTACTACTACTACTACTACTACTACTACTACTACTACTACTACTACTACTACTACTACTACTACTACTACTACTACTACTACTACTACTACTACTACTACTACTACTACTACTACTACTACTACTACTACTACTACTACTACTACTACTACTACTACTACTACTACTACTACTACTACTACTACTACTACTACTACTACTACTACTACTACTACTACTACTACTACTACTACTACTACTACTACTACTACTACTACTGCTGCTGCTGCTGCTGCTGCTGCTGCTGTACTTTTAGCTGTCATGTCGTATGTTGTTGCTGGTATTGTCGTCAACGGACATCTATCTATATTATGCATCTATCCACCGATCCTGGCGACACGTGCGGCACTATACTAATGTATCAGGTACGTACCTACCTGGTATTTTTTACTGGACTGCTTGCTGCTTTGCTGTACACCAGTACGACGGCGCGTACGGTATAGGCTGGGGTGGTTTCATTTCTGCCACGATCGTGGACAGGAGAGCATGAGAGGCGCCCGCTACTTGTAATAATATAATAGTGGATGGAGGCGGTGGATATGTTACCATTGGGCAACAGGCCACAATGCCAGTATATATATGGGATTTAGCATAGCATCGCACCGTTTTCTATTAATATGCCCAAGGCGCCAGCTGTCCACTCTGTCTGATGGGCGTTGACCTTTATAGCTTGACACCCATCGTCACTATTGCCCCTACTCTGTGCTACTAAATACGCCTCCGACGGTACCACGAATCACCGCGACCTTCGTCGTCAGGGATTGGGGCGGATCGAGCATATACACGTATTTTCTACAAGCAAGCATGGTCGGCTAGCCAGAATGAGGCCTCGTAGGGTCGCTCGCCTTGTTACCAGAAGGCGGGCAGCGAAGTTCCAACATGTCGTCAGTATGATGAGGATCCACGTGTGTGATCTTGAGGGTTGCCTCTTCTGTACTGGGCCCGAAACAGGCGCCAGCGGGCTCCTGCCCGACGGATGTCGCGATATCTTTGAGGGGGGGGAAACGGAAAACCCTCGAATTGGCCAATGGAGACTTGTGATTCATGGCGCCTTCTGATTGGCTCGATCCTTTTGTGGAGCCAAGATACTATTATCATCACCCGAATTATTAAGGCCATCCAATGTTTACGGAGACCGAATCTCCGTCGCAATGACCAGAAGAAAGAAGGGAATGCAGAAGACAGAGGCACGAAGGCACGCGTTTTCGTGTCTAAACAGCAGGACGCAGGACAGGAGAAACTTGGGGAGCTGGCATAACTACTGCTAGGTTGCTGTGGTTCCATACGGTAGCCATAGCATCCATAGTTGGAGGTAGCGGGTGAGGATTCAATAGCGAGAAGCGAAAAGGGGTGCCCCATCACCCATCAGTGCAGCGAGTAGCATGCCTCGGACGCGTGCGGGGCGGGAAGGGGAAGGGTGGAGGAGCCGGCTGTGTGGGGCACGTTGGAGCAGATTCGTGGATGCCTTACAAAGCAACCAGAACTTCGAGTACCTGTATTGGCTGCAGGTGAGGTTTCTCACCCCGCGCGTGCTTTTGGGAGCTCTTGTCGCTTTTCGTGTTCGGGACAAATTTTGGGGCTGGCGGTCTCATGCACTTCACGCACTATCAGCGTACTGCTGTTTTGTACCACGGTAGTTTTTTTTATTAAATTAATACTCGTACCGATCTACCGATTCGCTCCACGGACGACCTACGCTACGCTCGCCTAGGCACTCTGTAGGACTTAAGAACTGGGAAGGAAAAGTGCATCAAATTACGTACCTGGTACCAGGGTACAAGATTGCGAAGCGGACAGAGCTCCATGATTGAACCATGATTGAATATAGTTTTTTTTATGATTGTAGTTGCAAGCGCCGCCACCGTGCTTCAGGAGAAAACAGCTCGGACGCCACGTACGCTTCGCGTCGCGGGCGGTTCCGCCCGCTACGCTCGCTCACATGCCGTACCGGTAGGTACGTACAACCACGGGTGTCATAGGGTACTCGTTTTCTTACTTCGATATACTGCTGTATGTACGAAAGAGAAAGCACAGCACGGCACAGCAGTAAACACAGCAGCAGCACCGCAAAACAATGAAAATGAAACCGAAATTTCGTCAAGAATAAAATAAATCCTCGTCCCCTCTCACGTACTATTTTTCTGTCTGTTTGGAACGCCTTGCACCGGTCGGAAAAAAAAAACGAACGGCGGGATTTATCTGAAAATTCTGGAATTTTCTGCCAAGTAGCGCCATTCACAAGACAAGTTTCGTAGGGACTTTGTTGGGACAAACGTCGATGATTGGCCCCACGATCGCGCCGCCGTTGTCGGACGAGACGAGAGATGGTGCGGGCGACAAAGAGAGAGACCCCTCTTGCAGCTCGTATTCAGACAATCGACGCAGCAGAGGGCGACCCCAACACCATGTTGGTGTGGCGGTGTCTCCCCCGGTGTCTCCCCCCTATAGTATGTGCCTTGTTGTGTGTCTCGGAGTCTGCGCTCTGTCTGCGTGAGATGGTAGGAAGTCGGGACCTGCGCTGCCTGCTAGCCTGCTGTCCCTTTACGTGCCCTCATCCGCCCAGACGCCGCCGGCGCAAGTTTTGAGTGGGTGCGCGTAGCTAGACAACAGCAACACGTCCACTAGACTACACTACCACCAGCAGCAGGTTCGTCTCCGACAATCCGAGCTCTGGTCCTTGCCTGCAGCAGCGGACAAACCCCGTGCTTGCAGTGGCTAGGACGCGTTCCCCGTCAATTTTCAAACAGCAGCACTATAGCAGAAATACTACCACCCTTTCCGGAAATGTATGAGAGTTTTGGTACTCGGATTAATCCCAAACAGTCGTTGTATTCCCGGACATAGTGATAGCACCAGCATCACTCTGTCCGGAAATGTAAGATTTTTTCTGTTCTGATATTAAAATCCAAATAGTCCTGACGTTATCGGACAAAGTGATATCGCTCACGCGGAAATCTCAAAACCAATTCTAAAACTAAGGTAAACGAACCCTCCCCGGAGAAAACATCCCGATCATTTAATGCCTTAAAAAGTGTTCTCCATGTATAGGATCGGAGCCAAATCGAACGGCCAATCGAACAGCAGAGCTTCTCTGTCAGCCTCGTACACCGCCCGCCCCTCTCGCGACCACCTCGTCATCGATTCAGTCCGGGCAAAGCTTCCTCACCCTCTGTCACAGTGGGCCCCGTCGCCCACCTCGCGGTAAGCCCGGTACTCACCGTGGCACTTGTTCGCCAGCTCGACAATGTTGGTGCTCAGACTGCGTAGCTGTCTCTGTGAACTTCAGCTTGGTCGCGAAAATAAGCACCGGTTGAAGGTTATCTTGCAATCCCGAACGACCCTTATAGACTCCTACATACTCTATCCAATTCCACAAATGGAGACCAGACAGAGTCCATTCATGCTCCCCTCGTGTCTCGAGGTACACGCAACGCCTAGGCACGAAAGGGGCGACCGCGCTCCTTGCAACCCCCCCCTCTACCCGCCAGCACCCGCTGACACCCGCGACGGTGCCGGGCTCTCCCGCGGTGCCATGCTCTGAGCACACGCACGCACACGAAGCGAAAGAAGAAGGGAGGAAAAAGGACTGAAAGTGACAACAAAAATGGGAATCAATAAAGAACCGCTGGAAATGTCCGGCAAGTAATCGAAGGAGGCGTTGTCCAAGTGGAAGCTCTGAGAGGCTAGGGATGTACCAACCGAGCACGCTCAGGGAGTGAGATATCTGTGAGTAGTTCTATTATTAGACGGCGGACGGTGAACACCATCCATGTATCCGGTACCCGGTACCGCGTACCAGGTACTACTGCTGTTATAATACAGCGTACAGTAGTACAAGTCCAGAATGCCGAAGGCAGGAATGACCCATCTTTTAGAGCACGTCGTACAGGTTGTGGCCAGGTGCCCGTCTCGTACTGCTGCATGTGCGGCGTGTAAACTATTATTAGTATCAATACATACCAATGCCTGGCAGTGGGGGTGTGTAAATGGTTATTCACGCGGCGACGGTGGCTTGTCCACTCGGCCCCACCAGAAGTGTAGTACAGGTGGAGAGTACAAGCGGTAAGAAAGCTGTCGCTAGAAACTCGCTAAGCAGGATATTATCATTTATCAGGGTTTGCTTACGGTTTTCCGTCCGTGCACGGTGCCTTTTTTTGAATCGAATATCCTACGGTCCGCTCCAGTGTGGTTTCAAGAAATCGGAAACCTTACGGTGCGCCTCAGTGCGGTTTTGAGGTATTGTAGATCCTACGGTGCGGTTCGCTGCGGCTATTTAAAAACAAAATCCGACGGTGCGGTGCGGTTCCACGTCGAACGGTTTTTTCTGCGGTGCGGATCCAATCCCGTAGGGAAAACCGTACAACACCGCCTTTTCTCTATGGTGTACCGTATGAATAAACCGTGCGTAAGCGCGGTTTCGTACGGTACGTATGTTCTCAAGATTTTTCTCGGGGCACTATTTAATAACCCTACGTAATTCACTACTGTTTCTCTACTCTTTCGCTACGGTGCACCGTATGAATAAAATTTACAAAACCGCGGTTTCGTACGCTTTCTGACACTATAGCATCAACCTCTCAGAAACCAAACCATCACGAACCATACGAAACACGTGACCCTATAGTACCGTTCCGTGGCCGATGGAACCGCGGGTTTTTTACGGTTTCAAGTTGACCGCACCGTTGAATAGCCCATCTAACTGTTTTTGGTACCGTATCTTGATGCACACGATGCGGTGCGGTTCCGATGTTAATCCTACGGTGCGGTTCGGTGCGGTTTCCAGAGTCGTAAATCCCACGGTGCTGTTGCGGTTTGGTTTCCAGATATCGTGAACCCTACGGTGCGGTTCGGTTCTATTTTATGTTCCACGGGGCGGTTCGGAGCGGTGATATCGTAAAACCTACGATGCGGCGCGGTGCGGTTTTCAAGAGGAAAAAAAGTCCTACGATGCGGTGCGGTGCGGTTAAGCGCACCGAACCGCACCGAACCGATAGGAAAAACCGCACCGTAACGAACCATGATCTATTTCTAACTGTCAATTTGCTGTATGTGTTGGGTGTGTTGATGAGAAACGAAAAACAAATTCAACAAATGTATTAAACGTACGTACGGGGTTCGAAAGGAAGAAGTTGCAACAGCTACGAGTACGAGTACAGTACACAAGTACGCCGATCATACCCCTCCGCGCCAACCTTGGATGACCTGCCCGCCACCGATCACATCCCATCATAGCCGTCACACCCCTAGCCGTCACACCCCTAGCCGTCCTGTGCTTCGCCGTACAGCTGTACCTTTCTCGACCCGCAACACCTCCAAGACCTCCTCTGCATATACTGGTACACAGCAGTACACGGTCAGCATTCCTCTTGAGGTTTCTGTTGAGTACCCGACAAGCGTAAAATCAGTTCGGAGGTTGAGAGCTTGATAACGACACTATCTACGAATGAGTACTGCAGGACTTAAAGTAGTGCCAGCCGTATATATGTGTCATACCTGGTACAATGCTTCAATTTTTCGTCAGAGTACTGGCGCCAGTCCTCGGGACTCAGCCAATGACTTGCCAGGAACAGACACTTTGGATGACTCAGTCCCCAGGGTAGTTGGGGGTTCGAATGGCTGAGCCCCGGCTATGGTCCCAAAGGTACCCGAGCTCGAATAAAAGGAGTCTCGCCGCTCCCGATGGTACCCGTCGGCTCAAATGATTGAGTCCCGCCACTCCCAAGGGTACCTGGAGGCTGAAATGACTGCGATCCGCCACCCCCAAGGGTACCTGGAGGCTGAAATGGCTGAGTCCTCGTCAGTCCCAAGGGTACCTGTTGGCTGAAATGACGGAGTCCCGGTGGCTGAATTGACGGAGTCCCGCTATTACGGGGGACCCTAGTTAACAGGACCTATGGTGTACATAAAAACCTATATATTTACCCATTTTTACTAACAATATTTGGTCCTGTTAACTATGGCCCCCCGTAATAGTCCCAATGGCACGATGAGTTGAAATGACTGGTATCCCCAGGACTGCTTCTCTGGCGACCTCTGCAAAGTCACTGATGTTATGTTTTTACTGCTTGTTTGTACGCATTCCTACAGCAGCAGTACGAACGTACTCGCAGTGCCCTTAATAGTGCTTGTTTTACGCTATCACTCGACTTTGGCCTTACATCTTCTTACCGAGTACCAGGTACTGCTCTGCCTGGTACTGCTCCAAATTTCCAGCATCGAAACCCAACACTTCCTGTATCATACCGATACGTGCGTGCCCGATGTGAAGGTGCCCAACAACCAAAAACAGGCAGACGTGTCTGTATGTACTATGCACGGTCCTATTTCGTTACCGTCGTAGACCAATTCTTACGCGGTGGGGCACGTGGATCGAGGAACACGGTTTCCGATCGGAGATAAAATCGACTTTCGTATACGCATGTACTGTTAAATATTAGCCTTTTGGGATGCCAACTTTTGCGAAGGGATGCGCGGATCGAACAGTTCGATCGAAAAGGATTTTGGAGGCCAACTTTACACCTTTCACCACCCCACTAAACACGTTATTACACCACACAAACAACACCACACAACAACAACACACACCAGCCTACGACCACTACAGCCCCGATGCCGGCTTGACAGCTACTGACTACTTCTGCTGCTACTCACAGCGTGTCAGGTGGCACATACAGGGTTTTGCCCGCCCGCCAGCAGCGCACAGAGCCATCCGGTGGCAGCATTACGTGCTATCGTTGATGTTTTTGGCAACACGGGTTCTTCCTTGCTTCCTTTGGTGACTCTAGACGAAGTCCAACACCACAACTGCTTCCTTTGATGAGGAGTCAGCGACACCCAGACAGTGCTTGAGCACAGCAGCTCGAGGGTGCAGACGTCATTGATTCACGTCCATAGCCACATCGCTTGGCGTGTGCACCCTCCCCCTTGCGAGAATGTCAGCATTGAGATTCACCCGAGGAGGTGTGCTATCTTGGATATTGCTATGCTTATGCCCATGCCATGTTTATTATATGCTCATGCTAGGCTTGTGACATGCTACTGCTTTGCTCATGCTATGCTCATGCTATGCACATGCTATGCTCATGCTATGCCATCTTAAATAGTAAGTGTTCTACGGCGGTAGCATGATGCATGATAGCATGTGCAACCTCTTGCCGCGAAGTTCCGGTACTACTATACTATACTACTGTACAGTACACTGCGTACACGATTCACTGTTTATATGTCTCACCCTACTGCAGCCCAGCATGTTATATATCGAATACTCGAGCTTATTACGAAGTTAGGGTATTACAATATTTTACACGTTGCATGTGCACTAAATTACACTACGAACTAAATGTTGTTGTTGGTCTTCGCATACCGAATTCCAGTGTGATGTTGTCAAAATAGTGTCATAATCTAGCCCCGCGGTCAGAAAAAAGCATCCAAAGCACAAGGGGTTTATGCCTACACATATGTAGGCATATTACAGTAGGAAAACAAAGCAAACGAAACGTACATAACCCGGTCGGGGTGCCAGGATGAAGGCCTGACAACATGGCAGCATAACAGCCGGTTCCACGAGGTGTATATGTGCCGCAAAAACACAAAAAGAGGCGCATACTGTACCTGTTGGCCAGACATTGGGCAGACACAAACAATGACGCGCGACGAACACCATGTACGTGACATATCGCTGCAGTATGAGCCCGCGATATCGCCAAACAGGCTACATACCAGTAAGCTACTGCCGAAAACATTAGTGTATATCGTCTGCATTCCTACTGCCTACTGCTGCCTACTGCTGTCTACTGGATGGCGTTGTTGTCGGTCCTGTGTCGGCATCCAATGTCAACATTGTCGGACACTGCTATTAACAGTGTGAATATTACAGCTACACTATCGGAGTTGCTGGATGTGTCTACTACCTACTCAGCAGCTAAGGCGATGAATTGGTCACCTCAGTCTGGGTGTGCTGCCCGAATGGCTCCCGTCACCATGACGCTAATCCACTGAAACCACTCACACCACTGAAAAAAAACTACAATCTAAAGCACGGGGGGCAACCGCTGACACCCCCCCTCGCGCCCTCCTTACATATTACCAGATATAGATAGTTTGGATTGGCGTCAGTTGGCAACGACACTGTATAATAAAACATGCCACTCACAGCTTGAGCTAGACAACCAGGATATCGTTTTATGTTTTTTTTGGCGGTCGGTCACAGCTGGTGGTCGAGTTAGACCATTTGAGCGGGCCGGAAAACCTTTACTCCGCGCAAGGGGAATGTTCGCATCACGTACCAGGTATAGTTTATGGTAAGGCGCCCAAGAGGCAGTTACATAGTACTCCCATTGATATCTCTGGAAGTGGCCACGCCGGAAATCAAATTAACTAATTGAAACTGTCATCCAGATGCACAAGTCCACCTCACAAGCGGTTCTTATTAGGATACAGCGCACCCTTCATGCAAGACCCCTCACTGCGCTTCGCGGTTGGTGCAAGCAATGTCTGCCTGGTCGGTGAAAACTCGATGTGCCCCGTCCCGGCATTGTAGGGATGCGAGGGTCCATGGCCATACGACTACGGCCATGCATGAGATCGAGTACACCCCCCCCCTCCCCTTGACTAGGTAGAGCACACCTTGTGGAGCAAGGAGCACGCCACTCTACCTATTGAAAACCCTCTCGGTGGTAAGGTGACCACGGTATCACATGTCTTATCGTATTATTGTCCCACAAGTTGCGTGCAGAAACTGCCGCAAATCTCGACCAACCATATTGACGTGCCCAAGGCAACAGCAGCAACTGCCCAAAATGGCAAGTACCCAAAGTACCTGCTATTTTTTTTTTGTCCGCGAGCCACCGTTACGACTGATGTATGATAAAGTTTGACTAGTATTACTCTGCATAGGGCATACGATCAATCTTTCAGCAGCAGTTAGCAGTGTGGTATCCCCTGGTGTGCGAGGTGCATCAGATCCATCTTGCGAAGGGTTAGAGACGCCACCCTCAAGACGCCCCACACTAACTCGGAGTGGGGATCGGCTTCGACCTAGAGTTACGTATGTTCTCAATGTAAAGTATGCAAATGCTAGGGTTAGGCAAACCGTATACTGTAATCAAGTGATATAATAGCATAATCCCTGGTACGAATATCACGGAGACTAGTCACCCTAAAGACGATTCTCTCCGAAAGCACCACTGTAATAGAAACGAAACTGGCGGCTTCGGATCATTCCGTAAACGCCTCGCTTGACATAAGTAGCGCCTATTTACGCTCCTTCCCCGCAGTTGGAGAAAATCACCTTCGAAATTCGTCCGAGGGTTTAAGTAAGGGTTATAGGCACGCCCATTCTTCCATCCATGTCTTGGATTCATCCGTTTTGTGTGGGTTAATTGGAGTAACCACTGCACATTATGTATAATGTAAAAAAACCTCACGGCCGTCTTTTTAGTGACTGCGTCGACGGTATTTCTGCTGTTGTTGTCCACCCATGAAATATTTTAACGTTATGATAGTATAAAAAGCGAGGTCTCTTTGCAACTCGGGAAAATTGGTTCCATCCGGCCCACACACCATTGCTGCTGGTGGTGACTGTTGCTGTCGATACGAGGAATCTATTCAGCTAGTTTGACAGATTATGTCACTTGCGCGTGTTGTGCTTGTCGGTTTGCATGTTTAAGCCCCCCCTGATGTCGGTTCTCTCTATCCCTTGTCTACGGCAGATTGGTTTGGGGACGTGCTTCGACTGGACGTTGCGGTTGGTCGGACCAGTGCTCCTGCTGCTCGCGACGGCTTTGATTTCATCCGTGATCGGCATGTACTTTAGGTTCTTGCTGCCCGCCACGGCTGATTTCGGCTCCATACTGGTAAGATGAATGGTAATGTTAATGGTAAAAATATGTCATACATGGCACAATTTCAAGTTCTATTATCAGTACTTGGTACGTTACAAGGACGAAGTACATAGATACGTAGATACTGTGTTTGTCCTGGTAGTGTAGATGCTGTATATCCTCCTATTAATCGTGTGCCACCTTAGGCTGTGGGGGAAGTGTTCGAGTGCTACTGTTTAACTATAGGGCTAGACACGTCCCTCATGCGGTGTATCTGATTGACGCCTAAATGCTGGCACCGCTGTGGGCGATGCTGCGGAATACTGCCGGTGTTTACGTCCGAACATACTTGAGATTAGGCTGCACTTTGTTGTGCGTGCATTTTGTTTTTCAATGCATCCTTGACATCCTTACAAAGCCCGAACTTTACTCCCCTTTGGAATCGATCATTCTCCCGCCTTACAAGGGCAAACTACTACTAATACTAATAACACTATCAATAACTATAATCATTGCTAAGTTGGAATTATAGTACTCGTAGGAATTACCACTACTTGAGTATACAAAGTATTCGGTCTGCAACTTGGGCTATTACGGTGGTATCGACGAATGCCATGCCTTGCCTTGCCTTGCCTTGCCTTGCCTTGCCTTGCCTTGCACTCGTACCTGCTACGACAACAATCGCGATATCTCTACAGCAGTACGTGAGTGTCCAAAATATATATAGCCCTCCCACTTACTTTGCAGCAAGCAGGCCACTTACCGTAAAATAGCACTTCCTTGGTCGGGCTGTCGTGTACGTTCAAACGTGAAAATTGCCCTCTTTTTTATGGCACTACTTGCCGCACTTCACACTACACTACCAACAGTTGCGAGGGCAGTAGTCACACTGCCGTGATTGCACTGCCACTAGAGCTTGTTGTAAAACTAGGACTGCCCTTCGTCGAAATTGTCTTCGTCCTATTGCGCACGCAAGCACTTACCATGGTACATGGTATGCATTTTGCATTGGCCAGAGTAACCGCGGGGCTTTGGGGAGGGGTGCTTCCTGCTCCCCCGTCGCGGGCGTACTGTAGCTCAGCTCTATGCTCTACGAGTAGCTGTGCTTTCATTGCTATGGTCTCTGCGAGTAGCTGGGGTCTGATTGCTATCCTCTCAACACGAGCGAGTAGCTATGCTCTCAATACGACCAGACGATCTCTGTCCTACGTGACCAACACCCCATCTCCCTTTCCCATCTCTCTTGCTTGCGACGCGTGTTTCGCTATTTTCAGTACATAATTCACGCGGCGTGGGCGTTGTTTCTAGCCTTCAACGTGTTCTTCAACTATTACCACTGCGCGTTCACTCACCCCGGCAAGCCAAACGCCTTCCTGCCAGCGAATGCCATCAGCGATAGCGAGGACGACCTTACCTGTGACGACGAGGATGTTGCAGGAACCAGGTGAATTATCTCCAACACATGTCTCAAGCACATGTTGAGCATGTTGACACATGCCTCCGGGCCATGTTGAACATGTTACCGCGCTGCAGTTGTCACTACTGTCCTCCTGGTGTGCTATATTACGGATGTGCCGATGCAGTAGTGCCTCCGTGTACCTGTGTTGCTGTGTGGCGTATTGATCACTTTTCAGGTACCACTACAAAATACAAGACTTGCATCAGACTCAGTCGACTGTTTATAATGTTTGGCGAATACTATTAATAGAGGTCTGAAGCAGTAAGTACTACAGTTGTAGAGCCCTGAGGAGCTATCCTGCACAGTGCTGTAGTGCGTGACAGGAAGCCGCCCGGTTGTAGCAGGCTCTGTGCCATGCACTTTACTACCGTTGTTGGAGCTCTTGAATACTTGATCTGCAACACGCCGCGTGACCTGCTGTGTGGTTTGAAGACCTCGTATCTGGTACTGGGATATGCGACATGACCATATTGTTAATAGGGTATATTCAGCAGCATATTGGTTTTGTTTCAAACTGAGGAATTTGTCCGGAATGTAGCGAAGCGCCATCGGTGCTCTGCTGCCCCCTTCATCGAACGGAATATTCCGAAACTCGGAACTTTCTATGAGGTGTTTTTAAGACGGAAATGACAGATTTAAAAGCCAAACAAAACGCCGGAACCATAACGCATAACTTCGATGAACACAAATCCGGAAACAGTGGAGACACACGTTCAGTGAATAAAAAACACGTTCGTTTGACTCAGCCCTGAAATCTTACACGCGACTCATAATGTATCTCAAGGTCTGTCTCTTTCTGTAACATCCATCATCGCCCATCCCATGATGCATACCTGGTAGATTTTTCTCATGTGATGTCGTGTCCATCTGTGCCACACATGTCTGGGCATGCGATGCCATGTGCTGTTGGGAAGTAGCACCACCCGTGCTCTGGTAGTTGTCGCACGCCGTTGTTCTGGCCAATGGTTGACTAGTCGATATCCCACCGCATGATACAAGAATCTACTCGACTCGAACGGTGCTATCTGAATGGCAGACCTCTCATTTCGGACGGGGCGGCGGTGTTGAGGGTAAACGTGGGAGGCAATGGAGGCAATGGCAATGCTGAAGCCGCCGGGGACGGAGCGCGCGCAAGCAGCAACAGGGGGCTTATTTCTACGGCGGGGGGCAGGAGCGGGGGGGCTGGAACTCGCGTGCGGTGTGGCTACTGCAAGAAGTGCAAGGAACCCAAGCCTGCGAGGGCGCACCACTGCCACGTGTGCGATCAGTGCATCGTCAATGTGAGAGTGTGAGAGATACCCCATTCGCACGACACGTAGTGGTAACAACAGCGGCATCAACAGTGCCAACAGCAGTGTTGACACAGTAATCACACTATATATGTGTATCATACAACGGAGCAGTCGCTGCTGCAGGCTTTGCATAGCGCCTGTGGCGGTGTCAAGGTGCTCAATACACTAAAATATACAGAGGCATCATCAGGGCCCTTCTGTTCCTTCTGTTGACTAATTGCCGTGCGATGACGTGGCGACTCGCTACGATAGTATCAAAATTATCTGGTTCGGAACGATTCCGGCTGGACTAGTGTTGCTGGCGCAGCGTTAACACGTAGTGTAGTTGTACAATGTAGAATACCTTCGTTGCAAGTCGCGCTGCTCCGAACGCTGCCGTGGGCTTCGTTTGCAATTACAGCAGTGCTAATGTAGTTGGCTGTAGGTGGTGTGCTCTACCATGCGTTTTGACACTTGGCAGACGTGGTCATCATGCAGAAAGGCCCGATGGTGCGAACTACCTGGTGAGGCATATCGTAAGAACACGAGAACGTAGGCCCTGCCACTTGCGTACTGCGGCGATCCTTGCTGTCTTACCACCTATTTACCCTTCCGTCCACCCACTACACGCGCTGCCCATGGTTCTTGCCCGCGAATTTTGTGCAAACAGATGGACCACCACTGCCCATGGATGAACAACTGTGTGGGTTACCTCAACTACCGGTACTTCGTGCTGTTTCTTCTTTACATGTTTGTTGGCTGCGTCTACGCTGTCCTCGTCTCCGCACCCCACTTTCTTGCCATGGCCAACAACACCGGGGTGAGACAATACCAGTATTCACTACAGTAGTACGTGTACTCAGGTCATTACATTCCTCAGTGTACATACAAACTGTTGATACACAATATAGTAATAGTGCTGCGATGAATTTCGTGGTCTGTTTCTTTTTTCTTTTTTGTTGGGGGTATGAGCACGCACGTGTTACACTGCCAATAAACACTAAATTACGATACGACCAATCACCCACCCCGGGTCAAATGCACCCCTATTCAAAAGGCGCGATTAAAACAGTTCAAGCGCAATGCTGCGGGGGGTCGCCGGTTCATCGTATGGTTGCGCGCGGATTTGTGGCGCGGCACGAATACTTGCTTTCTACTTGGTACCTGTTATGTCGTTTTGTATGGGGCTATGGAGAGGAGGCTACTCGTACCGTGCTCGAGCGCGACGAACCTAGTCTTTGCTTTGTTTTTGTTTTTTGTATCCCCCGGGTGCTTTTTGTGCGGGCGAAACACTAAACCCTCAGTTAGGTGACTTGATGTCGGCGGCTATCGCTATGCTTGTTTCAAAATCCATGTTGCCATGTACCTGGTATGAAGAAGATTCACGAGTGAGGAAAGTTTCTATAGATATTTATACACCTTGGGTACGAAGTATGGCAGTGGCTGTTGTGCCTTGTTTCCCTCTATTTTTGGTGCATATTTACACTTCGGTTGGGTGAGTTTGATTGGTGTTTCACGCCTGAGGCTTCTCACGCTTGTATTTGGATGGCTGTTTCTCCCCCAAAGATGAAGAACCGTCATGTCATCGTTCATTTTCTCCCATCATGCTGATATAATAGCGCATGCCGTCATTTTGCTAACGACGACAACGTATTCGAACGGCCCTTCACCACGCCCTGTGCCTATCGCTTATCCTTCCAGGAAGTACCCTGGCTATACCTATTGTAGTATCGTACAGCAGTGTGCTTGTGTTATTTTGGGTGCTGAAACGCCGGCATTGCTGTTTTCACGAGCTCACCACGTCGGGGCCGGTGTAAACGCATCCCCGATTCGAAACGCAATATGACCAATCTGAAACCCTGAAAGTGACAGTAACTTCTTCCGCCGGGGGTACGCACCCTGGGTACAAACTAGCGATCGCATTCCCCGGGAATATGGTGATTCGAAGATGGTTGCTGTTTTTGCTGCACAGTAGCACCGTTGTTGTCCTGCTATTGTAGTACTGTTGATATTGTGCATCATTTCATGGAGTGGTGAACTCATCAAGCATTACACTCAACCGTTGTCGCACCCATTGCTGCTGTCTGCGGTTTACATCAGCTCTGACCCTATAATAGTTTATTCATAGTTCCCGCCGCCAACGGATCGTTTCACGCGCCGTTTCATGCCCCGTTTCACGTACCGATGCGCTTTAATGGTTTCTTTACTGACCAGCGACACCGAAAGCCGACGGCGTCGGAGACGAAGGCCCAGTCTGCGGTCATGTTGACTTTTGTGCTGGCATTGTCCGTGGGCATCGCTATCTCAGTGCTCCTGGGCTGGCACATCTACCTTATCTTAACGGCGCAAACGACTATTGAGTTCTACCAAAACCAGACCAATCGATCGAGGGCTCGACAATGGGGAGAGGTGAGCGAATACTCGAAGGCCAAAAAATCATATTATTGGTTGTGCCATTATCGATACAATTGCCCGCAAAAGGCAATACCAGGTATACTCTGCCTGCATCACAGAGAGGTACATACGCACGAGGCGCTGACCGTACTGTGCATCAGTGGTACGGAGGGGAACGACGTTCTGAACAGAACGTTCATATTGCTGCGTGGCGACCCATTATCTTCAGCATCAATGTGGAGTAATTGTGTTCCTCAGCCAAAGTCGACGCCGTTATTTCGAGTCAAACCCTGAAAATTTACAATGACCTCTTGCCAACATTTGACGGCACGTTATGTTAGGGTTACCTGACATTTTGTTTTCGACTGATTGTCATTTATAATGTTCTGGAAGCTTTGGGCCTCCTTCAGCCCAATATTTTCGGCGAAGGAATTAAATAATAGATATATACGAGGGTATACCGCTCCTTCAAGTTGGGACAAAGAAAAAAAAAGCACATGTGCAAATTTTTAGGGTCTATCTCATAAAAGCGGCGTGGGCATTAGGAGTTTTGTGCGGGAAAATGTATAAATTGCGTCGTTGCCTTTGAATACCTCCAGTAATTTCAGTGTAGGGTCCATGTTGGGGGTAGTTGACACCAGGTATTGATTTTACGTCAATTCATGAAATGTTTGCACCAAACAATTACAGGCATGCCTTCGAGTACCTGGAACAAGCTCGTGCAGAACAAAATATAAAGAAATACAAAACGGTACGATGTTCCATCGGAAACTATTCTTCTATGTTTAGGAATCCTGCGGTTGTAGTTGACCTCGACACGTTTTGACTGCTAGAGCCAGCCCTAGGTTCTAAACGCAATACTGTCTGTGACACCGCCTTCCGGCGTTGATGGGGGTCAGTATAATACCAAAGAAACGGCGTTCGAGTAGATATTGCAAGCGGCATTCGTGGGCGAAAACAAAAGAGGCGTTCAGCTTGAACCCGCTCGTATAGCAGTCCTAGGCGTCAGTTATAGGTACTGCAGTCTGTGTTGGTGCTCCAACTGTTGGGTTGGTGACCTTGTTGGTCCGCGAGTCGGCAAGGTTGGATGAGATGGATGAGATCGATGAGAACCGACGAGTTGCGTGAATGCTGAATCCTCTGCACGACCAAAACCCGAAGGCATGTACCGAGTAGACACGTGAATCATGACTTGTTCAGAAAACCGCGAGTGCAAAAAGTTCTTGCGAGTATTTCAATACGTGGCTATAACTAACCCAAAGAGTGTGAAAGGGCATCGTTTATTTGTTTTGACAGCTGTAGGTCTATTGCATTTCGAAGCTCTGGTGTTCCGCTAGTTACGCTCCGTTGCTCTACGCCTCTATCTGCTATTGACTGCCTGTCGTTCGCAGATCATCCCAGCTTTTCGTCTTCCCCCCCCCCCGTTCTGTCTGCGGTTTGGGTTGTGTGTTTGTGTGCTTGGCTTTGCGTGAAAGGTGTGGAGTAACCCCTTCGATGTGGGATACAAGGGAAACTGGCAGCAGGTCTTCGGCCAAAAATCGTTCCTCTTGGGTCTGATGCCCAGCAGGTGTCCTCCCCCACCCCCTGTGGTGGACTTTTTCCCTCCCGAGCAGCAGGACCGAAGGCAACGCTTCTCGGATGTGAGTCCATGCGGCATGTTTTCCTTGCGAGATGCTCTCCAATCGCTGGCACTGCGTGTATTGAGCCGGCACATTATTACAGTGGCAGTGGTAGTATTACTAGTATTACGGGGGGGCATACCATTACATAGTAATCAGAACCCACGGCGGGCCCCAAAACATCTATCTCCCTACTGTATCCTTACCAACCATATTTGGTTGTGATAACTCTGATGGACTCTCGTAATAGTGATAGTGATAGTTTTATGCGGCGGCTGCTAGTTGCGGTGCTGTGGCCTTTGGGTACTCCCTTCTGTCCTCTTCTGTGCGGTTTCGTTAAACTCTGTATATTACAAGGCTGCAGCTGTTTTGCTAGAGCTGTTACTGTAACTACTGTAACTATTCATACCGTTAGAGCTGCTAGCATTAGGTTTGGTCGCATATATGTTTATTTGTGTGCATGCGTGTGTGTATCGCCACGCCCCTGTGCTGCGGCCAAGCTTGCCCTTCGCCGCTGGGATATTCCCTGCCGCTAATTTCTGTGTTACGATGATGTACAATATTAATAGTACCAATTTCGGCCCTATTAAAGGATACTCCGGTCTACTGCATTTGTATTTACACATTGGGTACACTGTAGCTGTACACATTCGACAATACAAGTGTGGCAAGCCTCAGACTTATTATACCACTGGAAACCGCGAAGTCAAAAAGTTTTCTTTAAATAGTGCTTGAAGAAAACAGCCGAAAATATCCCCGTACCGCCGCTGCGGGGAAAAAGGGCAAACATGCTTGATTTTTCATTTTTTTCTTCTAATGGCTGCAGGCGGCGCATTATTTTTTTCTCGATGCAAATTGTCAACACTGCTGAAAATCAGCTCGTGCAACGAAAGACTCTCGATGTCGACACATACTCAGCCGACGGCCAACCCGCTTGGTGTTGGGCGAGGCCAACGAGTATATAGGACGGCCTCGAAGACACCAGGTGGATGTATGGTCTATAGGTGGCGAGAACTTGCCGGCGGCGTCCTACGGTTTCCTCCCAAAGCTGAGAAAAAAACTATTTTTCCCGTTTGAGACGGGTCAAGAAATTTTGTCATCTGTTTCGTGCACACCAGCGGTCATTTGTTTTTTAATCATACGCCTCGCCAGCGCCCAACACATATCATCGGCCATTGTGTGAAGTCGGTGCCTCTAGGGTGAGTGGGAGCTCCTAACGAGCGCACTCCGTTCAGAATTCATGACGCAGTCGTTGGTTGTGTCGATCGATGTCTGTCGAGAACTCGGAATCTCGCCGCTTCAAACCAAACATCCGTCTGAGTTTTTCTGAAGCCGATCTTGGCCCAACATCGGCTCCAGAATCATTTTTTTCTGGGTTTTCCATTTTTTGTTACTTTCCGTTTCAATAACCGTGCTCATAGCAAAAGCTGTACCTGAAAAAATCTGACGGGTGTCTGGAATTCAATTTTTTTATGGGAACTTCGCGTTTCCATTGGCAGAGGTCTAATAGACCGCCGGTCGCCCCGGTGGTTCAAGTGGTTAACCTCGAATTCTACTTGTTTGAGTCCTGGGTTCGAGCCCCAGGAGGGTCGGACTTTGACTTTATTTGCAAAAATAAAAAAAAGGGATTCAATTGTTGAGAGCGCCTTGCAGCGTGGGTAGGCACGATTCGATGCGAGTCGACGAGGGAAGAAAAGGCTGAAATCTTCTCGCGATAAAAAATGAAGGCACGTACCGTAGCGGGAAGGGGGGAGAAGAGCCTGCTATGTGACCCCGGATCTGAGTTACGAGTTGGAAGGAGAGAGACAAGAAGATGTGCGAAGATAATGAATGGGATGAAAAAAAAAAAAAAAAAAAAAAAAAAAAAAAAAAAAAAAAATAGAGCAAAATTTCAATAGTTTTTTTTGTACGAGGTATAGCCGTTGTGTCTCTCGCCCTTTCTAACGCTTTTTTTCACCCTACGTACCTTAGGTATGATACTGTCTATGATACACTGTCTATGCTGCTATTTCTTCCGTTAAGTACGTCGACAATACTGTGATACAAACATACCTGCTGTGTGCGCTCCAACCTCAACTGGCCCGTCCCAACTGCAGTACTAGAACACAATAAAACAACCATAGAAGTAGCATACTCAGGCAGAGCACAAAGACCGCACTTAGTTACGGTACTGGCCTTGCATCTCAACTCGTCCGTATCCTCGTCGCCCTTTAGGCCAATTCACTCGTTAAGTTTTCTTGCCCGCCGCCTCGTCTATACCGCTGTCATCGCGTTCGTGCCATCGTCGTGTTCCCCGTCATAACCGTGCTCATCATCATCATCATCATCATCATCATCGTGCTCACAGGAGGGGGAGTGGACGGTGGATGAGCCTTTAAGCAGTGATCACATCGTATAACGCGGCATCACGGAAAACAAGAGTCACGGATCAAGCCCCTGGCAGACCTTAGGAGTAAAAAGTACATGCCACATGCTACATGCCGTATCGAGAATGACGGCACCATATTGCATCATAGCATATTGTAGCAGAGCGACCGGAACTGGGAACAACCAGGCTATGGTGCCGTGCACTCGATACACTGTAGACAACGGTGGTTGGCAGTGTTCTGTGCAGTGCATGAAAGTAATAATAGCAGCAGGCTAGGCTATTGGTAGGGTAGGCAAAGCTAGACCATTGATAAGGGAGGCTCGGGCAGGGTAATACCCAGGCTGGGATCTGTCAGCTATTGGTTGCACGATGTGACAACAGGATGGGCATGTGCGTGAGGCATCATTTAGAATGCGCACGAAATTATGTTGTATGCTGCATACGGCCATCGCTGCGATGTGTGTTGTTCCGATCGCATGTATTGAATGTAATGTATCATGTTGAGTGTTGTGGTGTCCGATTTGCTACTTGTCGTGCTACTATTAATACCGATACAGTATGATGGGTATCCAGGTACAACTGTTACTCTACGTTGAAGTATCGCACTACAATAATATGACGGACATCCAGGTGCACCCTACGCGTGGATGGCGAATGGGAAAAGCCCTGCGCTTCACAGCCGCATGATGGTGTTACATACAATGCAATAGATAGGGCAACAGGCATTTTGTGGACGAATGACGTTCAAGAGGTTCCGTAGCGATTCAACACATGCAGCAGAGTATCAACATGTACACCATACTCACATGACGATTACGTAGTGCAGCGCAAGCTTCGCGGAATACATCCGTGCATGAAATATTTATAATAGGCACTGGTATAGCAGTTCAAAAGTGTTCTTTGCGGTCATTCAAGGTCATTTTGTTTTTTGCAGCGCGACGGAATCCTATTAATCCATGGGAGGTGCGTACCCTATATACGCGTACGGTAACTTTTATTGTCATGTTCGAAGGAGCTAACTGCGAACTGTATTAGACTATAGCAGGAGTGCGTACTTTCTAGGTACTTTCTCGATACCCACATTACGACGATAACGACCCACGAAGGACGACATTCACTGTACCCCTGGTTGACGTCATCGTTGAGGTCGTGCCTGCGTTCGTTTCTTTGGTTTAGGTTGTTGAACGGCGCGTCGAGTTCTGCGCAGCTTCATTTGTACTATTAATAGCTGTCTTGTCTACAGAGTTATACCTGGTGATGTTTACGGGGTGCATGCACGTAAAAACGACCGTCGGCGAAAGTTCTCGTATGCCTTTTGCCATCTTGGGGCTTTTCTGCGGCGTCTTATTTAGTATGATGATGGTGTACACGGCACGTCGAAGCCATCGCAAGCTGCGTGGTTCGACTGTAACATCATGTTTGGTTGTATATTTCGAATCTAAGAATACCCATGAGACTCGCGAGGACTCAATCATTTCAGCCCCTCGTACCCTTGAGGCTCACTCACGAGGATTCTTCTGTCGTTTCAGTACTTTGACGTACTCTTCGACTCGGTAAATCAAAATGACCGGTATTCGCGAGTCAACGATGGAGTCCCGATGACTGGGCAATGGTACTCAGTCGACCTTTTTGTTTGCGGTATGTAATTCTCGTGTCGCAGCTGCGAATTTTCACTCCTATACCCAAAATGCACCTCACCTCTACTGTTGGTGAATCGGAGAAAAAAAGAAGCGGTGGCAAAACAACTCGTACAGCTGACCCCCGAACCCGGAAACCAATGGAAAGTGTGACACGCCCCTCACACCGAGTTCCACGTCCCCCTTGGCCGACTTTGCGTAGAGCTCCAACTCTGCCATCAGAGCAGGAGACTTGGCAAAAACCGAAAAAAGTCCGAGAGTCAACTGATCTTTTTTGCTGTCAGTATCGGCTCCCTCTAGATCTACCGAAAGAATTTCCCGATACGACGCCTCGCGTTCCGACACAGACGCCGAGCGTTCCGACCTAGTAGGGTACAGCACCGCTAGAAAAGCACTCGCAAACTCTTGCCCCACCGCCCGCTCCACTGGTGGAGCCCCACTAGCCCATCCCCCCACCACAAACGACGAGCACCCCGAACGTGCCATCGCCAACGGCAAGCGCTGGTGCCTCGCCATCCACTTGTTCCAGATACGCAAGGCTTCATAGAAAAAACCCTCGTCCTCGCTGAAATTCCTCATGAAATACTCGAACTGGAGAAAAAAAAAAAAAATTGAATATGCACCAGCAGGGAACAGCAGCAGCAGCAGCAGCAGCAGCAGCAGCGAACAACAGCACCGGCAGGGCGAGAGACAAGAGTGATGAGACAAGAGTGATGATCCTCAGTGCGTCATAGCTTCGATGGGCACGCACAAAAATACCAGGTAGACAATTCGAAAGCAGACATGCGACACAGATAAAAATAAGCAGGCAACATTTTTTCAATTTTTCGCAGCGCAACAAAAAAATACAAGAAGCTACAAAAAAAAACTCACCTCGTGCGTCTCGAGTGTTGATCTGGCGAACTGGATCAGCGTCTTGAAATGGGTGTCCTTGTTTTTCCGGAGCTCCTCCAAGCGCGTAATGAACTCTAAAGCAAAGTCAGCCACCTCCACCAGACGCATTGCAGGAGGGAGCCGCCCCCGCGTCCCTTCCCGTTCCACGAAATATCCGCCCTCACCTCGAAGCCAGTTGTACGCCCACTTCAGAACGAGGTCACCTACCAGGTAGCTCTTTAGCAAAGCGTGCCTGCACTCGAAAAACCGGGTGGTTCAGCATGAAGGCACCTTGCAGCCAGTACTTTTGAAACGGAGTACCGAGCATATTTTCCGGCGCCCACGTGCCAAATACCCACTGGAGCTCGTCCCAGCGCTCATCCAGAAGCGCGGCACCCTCCCAAATCACCATCCATCGCGTCTCGGCAGGCCTGATGGACTTGGTTTTCCATTGTTCTCCTGGGAAGCGCTCGGCTACCAGATTCTGGAACTGCTTGAAAGTCGCGTTGCATGTATTTTATCTGCTGATATTGTACCAGACAGAGCCAAGCAGCGCCACCAAATGGTCAGACTCCCACTCATGCCAACTCCCCTTGCCGAGAGGGCCCATGAAGAAGGGGTTCGTCAACCCCGCAGTCACGGCGAGGTGCAAGATGTGCAACACACAGCCGATCCGATGGGCGAAGATGGGGGTATCCTCTCTAGCAGCAGAAGCTCCAGCAGCAGAAGCTCCAGCAGCAGCAGCAGCAGCAGCAGCAGAGAGGTCAGCACCTCCGCCTTCGAGCGTGTCCGACACGGGATGCATTGGTCTGCTGTCAGCCATCGTGCCGGAGGGCCTACCAGACGATGTGGCCCACTCACTTAAGCTGGCCGCTGTGTACGCTTCTGCGCGTGGTGTGGTGCAGCAGCACCTCGAGCAGCAACACGCAGCAGCAGCAGCATTAGCAGCAGCAGCACAAACTTTTTTTCACACTCAGCACCTGGCCACGCTCCTACTTTTTTGCGGCACAGCAGCAGCAGCGGCACAGCTTTTTCTTTACGAATAGATTTTTGTTGATGACGTGGGTCCTTTCCCCCCATCGCTGATTGGTTGATTTTCTAAAGATTTTTTTCCCCAGAGAACGACATGGGACATTTTTTTTCCAAATTCTACGTCTAAAAAAATTATAGTCCCACAGATGTAGCATGGTGTTTTTGTATCGCTGCTGCTTTTTTTCGCTCCTACCCCAAATGCACATACATGCTTTTTGTTTCGGGTCGACGTCTTCGCAAACGTTTTGTTTCTGCTTTATTGCCGATTTTCTAAGCCCGATTAATCCCTGAAATTTCCATACCTCCGTCCAACCTTGTATTAACTGGTAACTCCTAGGGAACAGCAGGGCAACGCTTGCCCTGCTCTACAATTAGTTTGTTTCACATTCGAAGGAGCTAATAATAGGGAGGTTGATGCATGCCGTTGCATGGATATGGATATGTTTGTATTTTTCAGTTATTATAATTGTACGTCGGGGTTTGTTGTACTCCATCGGGTAGGCTGTGAATTTACAGGCGGCCACCGGTTTTCGAACCAGTCAGTGCTGGTTTTAACATTTCGTTAGGCATGTTTGTGAGTCTCCCGTCGTTGTAAGTGCGAGAGCACGAGTTTGCAAAATTCGATGGAAATCGACCGATAGTGGGAAACTCAATGCCGATTCCTACGTACGCGCAAAAACAAATTAAGGCCGGGACCCCGGGGAATAATGGACAACATATTTGTGACCGTGGCTATACTGCTATAGTCTGCGACTGTCCAGAGTACCGCTAAGGGTAAAACCTACCGATTCTACGAATTGGTCTGGAAAGCAACAAGCGATGATCACATTCAAGCAAGCACAGGTCGGAGCACACGGAATTGATGCATTATACGAGCTGCCTCTACGTTATAACGATGCGTGGCTTGGTGGCCCATGTTTCTCGGAGATTTCTCCGTCTGCATTGTTACTGCAAATCTCGAACCACTTCGTAAAGAAAATTGACCCCTTGCCTGACCCCGAACCGCCTCAAAGATCGCGATAGATCGCGTAATTTCTCGTGGAAGGAATGGAAGTCTTGGATGTTGAATGGAGAGGTGCGCGCCGAGTGCGCGCTTCTCTTGGTCTCTAGGCCCGAGCCCTCGCCAGCCGACGGTAGTCTGGCCTCGGAGAGACGCACCGCCCGTCGACCACGCGTTGGGCACGGAACAACGTCACTATACAGCTGTGTCACCCTCCAAGTCATCGATCGTCCTGCTGCTGCTTGCTGTCGTGGAAAACATCTTCAATTTAGAGACAGTGAATCTGAAGCTCGATATCGAACGCATAGGAAACAGTCTGGTAGCCATTTTCTTTCGAACTAATCCGCCCACTTGAAAAAACCCCACCGATGTTCCGATGCTTCCTGCTGTACTATTCATAGTGGTGCGACCGCTGCCATGCCAGTGGGCCCTGTATACATATATACCCACACCGCCGACGTTCCACTGCTTACTCAATGCTTTGGGCTATGCTTGCCGATCACGGGCTCATGCTGCAACGCTATAAACTACCAGGTATGTAGCAAAAACAAAACCCACTTCTCCACCCAAACCACCCACACCCCCAGCACAGTTTATTTCGAGCAAATCCGCCCGCTAACCCTCCGACGTTCCGCTGCTTACTGCGGTACTATTAATAGTGCTACGACAGCTGCCCCACCAGCGGGGCTAGCATACGCTAATACCCACACCACCAACTTTCCGATGCTTACTCATGCTTTGGGTTGCGTTGCTGACGACCCGCCCATGCTGCAACGCTATGAAAAATTAACCTACTTATCCACACAAACCACCCACACCCCCAGCAGTGCAGCAATAAAGCAGTGCTGTTACGGTTCGGTTGACCGTCTCAGGAGTTATGATGACATAGAGGCGTTTTCATATTGTAGCTCCGTTCCGGACGGAAGGTTTCATCCCCCTTCCGTCTCACTCAGTTCCCGCGACCATCACCACGGTCACGGAACAAGCAATCACTTACCATCTAGCCATCTCCAGTTGGAGCCTCTTCACAGAAGAACCACAAGCTCGCCCTACTCTCCTGGAGACCTAGGAGCGCACCTCTCGACTCGGTCGGACTTAAGCTCTGCTCTGTCACTGAGGTCGGTCATTCATGTCTCGTCTTTATGTGCCCCTTTTGGGTTATGCGTCTCTGAGTGGTAACCTGGGGTCCCCAGCTGCCACTCCTACCAACTATTGCAGAACCCTACATGTGTTGCCTTGTGACAATGACTTAAGACCTCAGCCCAGGTAGCCAGCTTTCCGTTTCATGGTGTCCAATCCGAGAATCGAACTCGGGTTTCCGTTTCATGGTGTTCAGTCCCTGTACATGCTGCGCGCTTACTGCACGGGTTTGCATTTCCCGTGCCGGAACGAGCGGCGGCCTTCGCGCCTCCGACCTGTTCCTTTCGATTTTATTTTTTATCTTGAGTAACTTTTTTGGTAGCTGCGGGTGGCAGCGTTTTATTGTTTTTTTTTTGTGTGTTGCACCTCGCCTTTCCTTTGCCTCTACGGGGGGTACACGCGCTGATAGCGCTCTTCCTGCAAGCAACTCTGACCCACCGCTGACCACATGCAACCATGGACCACGTGGAAACTCAACCCCACTGGTACCTACTACGGGGTATAGGCTGTATCACGGATACAGCAGCAGCAGTACTGCGCGTCCCGCGCGTACGATAACACCCAGGACTCTGAACGGGTGCTCATTATTTAGGGGGTCTGTACTCAATTAATTATTTTATTTCGGTGGGGAATGCCTGAGTACCTGGTATAATTCATGATGCATGACACAACCAGGAAGCGACTTGCTCCCTGGCGCGTGTCCACATCGTTGATTCTCACTCTGGTACCCTGAGTTTGCGTGCTTGGCTCGACGTGTATTGAACAAATGGCGCAGGTGGGAGCCGGCAGCGCACTTGTCAGACCCCCATCACCTTTTCCACACAGCAGCCAAAATAAAGAATGAATGAAAAATAAGCGTAAGCCTGACGATGATGCGGGGTTTGAGAGCGCGAGTGTCCAAGTGCGCTCGCTGAGACTCTCAGGCTCGTGTTCCACAAGCCAGCTGCTGTCACGTACGTCGTTACTGCCGTCGCTTGCCGTCACGTGCTTGTGTGCTGCCCTTACCACGTGCGTGTATGTTGCCGCTGCCGTCGCCGCCTCGCCACGTTTCGTTGCTGCTGTTATCTGTGAAATAAAAATGCCTCACGGCTAACGCAACATACTAATTTAACGCACGTCCTTTTCCATCCCCCTTTCTTAGTTATTGTTCTGGCAAGTTAGAGGTCGATAAGCATCCCTGCAAACCTTGCAAGCCACGTTTTTCATTTTAATAGACTACAGCAGTAGGCAAAATTACGTACGTACGAGTATACACTGTGGTATTGCATGTCGACCTCTCTATCTCTCTCTTCAGTAGGTTCACGGTACCGGCCTACCGCTGTTGTACGGCGATGTTACTGCTGTACTGCGTTTTGGCCACCACAACCGCGGCTGTACTGCGATTTTGCGGCTGTACTGCGATTTTGCTTTTTCGTTTGCCGCCGTTGTTATTTTTTTTTACTCTGATCATTATTTTTTTTTGTTCACTTTTGCTATTCATTTTAATTGTCTTAACAAAACCGTGTGCGCTGCTGTACTGCGATTTTGCTGCTGTACTGCGATTTTGCTACCGCCCGACTGACTACTGCTGTGCCGTGATTTCGCGCCACTGCCTTGGTACGGTTATGCGTGGTTTTCTCGCTGATCCTATGCTAATTTCCTGTACTGCTGTACTGCGGCGTGTCTGTTAACGTTATGTTCTTTCGTCTTCTGCACGTTTTGCCGCTGTTGTTATTTTTTTTACTCTGATCATTATTTATTTTTGTTCACTTTTGCTATTCATTTTAATGTCTTAACAAAACCGTGTGCGCTGCTGTACTGCGATTTTGCTGCTGTACTGCGATTTTGCTACCGCCCGACTGACTACTGCTGTGCCGTGATTTCGCGCCACTGCCTTACCTTAGTACGGTTATGCGTGGTTTTCTCGCTGATCCTATGCTAATTTCCTGTTCTGCTGTACTGCGGCGTGTCTGTGAACGGTATTTTCTTTCGTCTTCTGCACGTTTTGCCGCTGTTGTTATTTTTTTTTACTCTGATCATTATTTATTTTTGTTCACTTTTGCTATTCATTTTAATGTCTTAACAAAACCGTGTGCGCTGCTGTACTGCGATTTTGCTGCTGTACTGCGATTTTGCTACCGCCCGACTGACTACTGCTGTGCCGTGATTTCGCGCCACTGCCTTACCTTAGTACGGTTATGCGTGGTTTTCTCGCTGATCCTATGCTAATTTCCTGTTCTGCTGTACTGCGGCGTGTCTGTGAACGGTATTTTCTTTCGTCTTCTGCACGTTTTGCCGCTGTTGTTATTTTTTTTTACTCTGATCATTACCAGGTATTTATTTTTGTTCACTTTTGCTATTCATTTTAATGTCTTAACAAAACCGTGTGCGCTGCTGTACTGCGATTTTGCTGCTGTACTGCGATTTTGCTACCGCCCGACTGACTACTGCTGTGCCGTGATTTCGCGCCACTGCCTTAGTACGGTTATGCGTGGTTTTCTCGCTGATCCTATGCTAATTTCCTGTACTGCTGTACTGCGGTGTGTCTGTTAATGGTATGTTCTTTCGTCTTCTGCACGTTTTGCCGCTGTTGTTAATTTTTTTACTCTGATCATTATTTATTTTTGTTCACTTTTGCTATTCATTTTAATGTCTTAACAACACCGTGTGCGCTGCTGTACTGCGATTTTGCTGCTGTACTGCGATTTTGCTACCGCCCGACTGACTACTGCTGTGCCGTGATTTCGCGCCACTGCCTTAGTACGGTTATGCGTGGTTTTCTCGCTGATCCTATGCTAATTCCCTGTACTGCTGTACTGCGGTGTGTCTGTTAACGGTATGTTCTTTCGTCTTCTGCACGTTTTGCCGCTGTTGTTAGTTTTTTACTCTGATCATTATTATTTTTTGTTCACTTTTATTATTTTTTCACTTTTGATTTTTCGCCACTGTACTACTGTGCCGTGATTTCACGCCACGGTAGTACGGTTATGCGGAGATTTCTCGCTGATCCTATGCTAATTTCCTCACTCTTGTCGTAATAAATGGGTCTGCACTTGAACGACCTCCAAGTCTATTGAGTCTGCGCCTGTCCTGGTTACATTACTGTACTACTGTGCCGTGATTTTACGCCACTGTCGTAATAACCGGATGGTCTGCGGTCGAAGGACGACCACGTCTTTTGAGTCTGCGTCTTTCCCGGATGCATTACGTTACTGCTGTGCCGTTATGGTCTTGAACCGAGCCTTCACAAGGTCTGCCCCTATCCTACCTACTACCTAGCATGCGTTCTGTTTTATTGGAGATGGGTCTGTGCCTTGTGGGGACGTGGTTACGGTCTCTGATCCGAGCCTCCATAGGGTCTGTGCCTCCCCTACCTGTATTTGTCAAATATAGTATAGAAGAGATAGATATGTGCCTCGTGGGAGCGGTGTTGTCTCTTCACCCGTCGTGGAAGACAGAGACGAAGTTCCACGAGGTCTGTGCCTGTCCTACCTACACGGTCTGTTAGTATGCTGACTACAATTTTACTTCGTTTATTTTGTGGGCGTACAGCTGCTGAGCGTATCCAGTGTATGCACTTGCCACCTGGAATACAATTCGTTGTCGATCCGCTTATTCATTACAGGTGTGAGTCGCACTCAACATCTTACTCTGCTTCAGTTGGTTATACTGATTTTCACGCTTGTATCGGTGCTGACATCTGCGCTTATCTCATTATGCTGCTCTGCTGCTGGTTGTACTGATTTTCCCGCTTTTATTGGAGTTGATATTTGTACTATTTTCTATGCTCCGTCATCGCAACATGTTCCAGCAACGAAGGGCGAGCGGGAGACAGAAACGGCCGGATGCATTACGATTTTCCTATCTCACCTTGTTGGCGCATGCATAACATATATATGGGTTTGTCTGAGCCTGAGAGGACCATTGTTGCCGTCTCCATCCGGCAGAGAGATAACAACGAGGTCTCTCTGGAATACTAATATGTTCGGCTGATCTGTACCGCCGATTTCAACACGCTGTGCGGGCAGCAGGAGATTAACACACTCTCGTATACCGCGTACATGTATATATGTGCTTACCGGCAGCTATTCTGCTGACGTCCCGTGTTCCACTGCTGCTGTACTCGTCCTATATCTTATCTTGACATTCGCTTATCATTTGCCTGTCTGCGTATCGGCTGCCCTCGCCGTACGCCGCTCGTCAAACCCGCGACGCTTTGCTCCGCGTCGCTGGGAACGCAGCACATCTTGTTGTATGTTTTGTGTTCGTTGTGTTCGCTTCATTTCTCGGATAGAGAGTGGATGCCCAGATTGGTTGGGTCTGCGCCTATTGGGACCGTTGTTGCTGCCTCCCATGCTGAAGGGAGACGGCAACCAGGCCCCTCTAGGCCTGTGCCTTAGCCACGAGGCTTATACCTGTTTTCTTTTCTTTTGGTTTCTTTTTATCCGCCTTCTTTTGTTTGTCCGCTCGTTGTTTGTTTATTTAGACGGGGTGAATGAACAGAATGGTCGGGTCTGTACCTATTGGGACCTTTGTTGCTGTCGCCCATGCTGAAGGGAGACAGCAACCAGGCCCCTCTAGGTCCGAGCCTTGCCACGGGGCTTGCTGCCTGTTTTTATTTAGTCATTTGTCGTTCGTCCGTTTTGTGGCTGTCATGTTTGATCTTGTTGTTTATTCTGTTCGCTAAAGTGGATAGTTCGGTCGTTTGTTTGCTGGTGTGTTTGTTGCAAACCCGCATGCCCGTGCACCCGACTGCGCTGGCTATGACCTTTACTGACACCCGTACTCTGTCGCATGTGTCCAGCAGTTTACCTGCGTCCCGTGTTCGCTGTGTATGTTCGTGTTCATCGTAGTTACTTTGTTCCTTACCGCTTTGTTGTTTTCTCTTTAAATGTTGGCCGTGAAAAGGACACATCAAGGAGGATCTTGCACTGACATGTATGTGTCTTTTTGCCTTTGCTTGACTGTGAGGGCTCTCCAGTTCTCTTCCTCCCCTTCGCCTCGTTTTTCGCTTCCATTCTCGTTGACGGGGGGAGGGCGACGCGTTCGTCGGAAGCCTGCGACGGCGTGACATCTCCCATGTCCCGGTGTCTTGCTCGTCCACAGCTTGCTGCACCGCTCCCTTGCTCCGACGCGGTGCGTTCCCTCGCTCCGGTGTCTTGCCTGTCCGCCGCTCGCTGCGCCGCTCCCTCGCTCCGACGCCGTGCGTTAGCCCGTTCCTGTGTCTTGTTCGCCCGCCGCCCGCGGTGTCGTTCCCCCGCTACGACGCCGTGCATTTCCTCGCTCCGGCGTCTTGCTCGTCCGTCGTTTGCTCGCTCGGAAGCCGTGTCCGTGCTCTGCTCTATCGCCCCGATGCCTTGATCGTACTGCCCAACGACCAGATCTTGAAGGAGTCGACCAGCCGCTATATGGAGCTGTTGAAAGAGGTGCTTTCAGCAGGGGGGCAGGTTCCGCTGTCGTCGGGTAGGAGGACGCCGGTCATCCACCGGGCGGTCGAGGTACTCACCAATCCGGCATCCCTCGCGAGAAGGCAACGGAACGACGCTCATCTGGGTCAGGAGTCGACCAGCCGCTATATGGAGCTGTTGAAAGAGGTGCTTTCAGCAGGGGGGCAGGTTCCGCTGTCGTCGGGTAGGAGGACGCCGGTCATCCATCGGGCGGTCGAGGTACTCACCAATCCGGCATCCCTCGCGAGAAGGCAACGGAACGACGCTCATCCGGGTCAGGTTAGCAAGCGTCTGCGGGAAGATAGCAATGCGAACGCCGCGGAAGTAGATGAGACTGGGTATAGTCTAGACGAGAACGATGTAATCAGGTTTGCCGACGGAAAAGGTAGGAACCTGCCAGCCATACCCGAATCCATGGTTGCCGATGTACTCGCGTTGGTACACACTCTGCATGGTCACTCTGGAGTAGGAGCCACGTTAGCGCTAGTCTTAAGAGCACTTTCACTGGCCTTCAGTCATTCGCGACACGCGACAATACGTGTTGTCATGCGGGTGCAGGAGACGTAAACGACCCAACAGCAGACGCGTCGCAATGTTTCCCGGACGCGCACTAGAACCGTGGGATGAACTACAGATGGATATCCCGAAAATAGACACGCCTCCCCTTTCAGGTAACAAGTACGTTCTGCTGGTAGTAGATCGAGCCTCCAAGTTCCCTTTCGGTATCCCTCTAGAAACTAAGCAAGCAATAGGCGTAGCACGAGCGCTTACCAAGCTGTGCCTAACGTTCGGTGTACCCAAGACAGTACGTTGCGACGGCGGCAGAGAGTTCAGAGCAGAAGTAGTGACACACTTATGCCGTTGGATGAATGCGGACATAAAGTTCGGCCCAGCCGACCACCCGCGAGGACAGGGTTCTGTAGAGAGACTAGGAGGTTGGTTGCAGGAGCTATGCAGAGCTATGTAGATCGTGGCCCGAGAGGTGGGACGAGTACGTATCACCGGCAATATGGATCAAACGCACTCTACCAGACGTGTCACTGCCTTCTAACATGACACCTTTCGAGTTGTTGTTCGGTCGCAAGCCTCGCACGTCTTTAGACTCTTTGGTACCCCTGTCAGAAGAGACAGATCAGAGCGGCGGCCTGGACAACTTCGTGGAGCGCCGCAGACAGAACCTCCGAGAAGTCCGCCTGGCGCTCGAGAAGCGCGACAGCCAAAGAGTAACGGCGCGGGCCCGAGCCAACGCTGCCATCTCGAGACCATCAGCCGGAGTTATCGCTGAGAAGGGTAGCCTCGTGCTGGTGCGCGAGTCCGATAGCAGCAAACACCGCGACAGCAGAGGGAAGAAGCTGCAGCACGACCACTACACAGGCCCTTGGAGGGTCACGGAAGTATTACAGACAGGCCTAAGCGTACAAGTAACGATGCGAGGCAGAAAACAACGTACCCGAAATGTATCCACCGCAGATGTGAAGCCGCACCACCTCTGACCTCTGACACTAAGACACTCGATAGCAGACGAGTTTGCACAGTATGCGTGGGGCGCGGATTTCAAACTGCCAGTTGAAGGAGTCAATTCGCCAGTGTTAGACTCGCTCGTGACCTGCCGCAGATCGACCACTGCCTCCGGCACCACTAGATGGGAGTACAAGGGGAGATCGAGAGAGGGAGTAGAGACAGGATGGCGAACTGGGAATGACGTGTTACAGAGTTTTACACCCTTGCAGTTGGACGGTTTCATCGCACTCTGGCACTTGTACAACCCCGACCCTACTAAAGACACGACCCCAGTCTCAGTCACCCCTCGTACACCCGCCCTTCGTCGTCGCGAAGCCTTGACGCTGTTTCCGATAGGGTTTACCATCTGGAAGGACTTTGGCGGTGGGTTGCGACTGCAGGGGCAAGTGTACGATTACAGAGACCGCTACTGGCGAGTGCGCTACACCGATAACAACTGGGAAGAACTGACCCGTCGCGAGATGGAACGGCTGCAGGACTGAAACGATCCACGCTCTGCATGGACGAAGATCTGCTCCTTCATCCGGCAATTCCGGCGAGGATCCTCCCCTGCGAAGACCTTCCCCTGCGAAGATCTTCCCCTGCACACATCTCTCTAATTCATCTAGTGTTTCTGCTTGCTTTTGGTGTGTCGTGTTTCAACCGAAGAGGCCGTGTTGGTTCTTTTCCGTTTTGTTCTCGTGGTTTTCGATTTTATTTATCCAGTGTTTCAACCGAAGAGGCCGTGTTGGTTCTTTTCCGTTTTGTTCTCGTGGTTTTCGATTTTATTTATCCAGTGTTTCAACCGAAGAGGCCGTGTTGGTTCTTTTCCGTTTTGTTCTCGTGGTTTTCGATTTTATTTATCCAGTGTTTCAACCGAAGAGGCCGTGTTGGTTCTTTTCCGTTTTGTTCTCGTGGTTTTCGATTTTATTTATCCAGTGTTTCAACCGAAGAGGCCGTGTTGGTTCTTTTCCGTTTTGTTCTCGTGGTTTTCGATTTTATTTATCCAGTGTTTCAACCGAAGAGGCCGTGTTGGTTCTTTTCCGTTTTGTTCTCGTGGTTTTCGATTTTATTTATCCAGTGTTTCAACCGAAGAGGCCGTGTTGGTTCTTTTCCGTTTTGTTCTCGTGGTTTTCGATTTTATTTATCCAGTGTTTCAACCGAAGAGGCCGTGTTGGTTCTTTTCCGTTTTGTTCTCGTGGTTTTCGATTTTATTTATCCAGTGTTTCAACCGAAGAGGCCGTGTTGGTTCTTTTCCGTTTTGTTCTCGTGGTTTTCGATTTTATTTATCCAGTGTTTCAACCGAAGAGGCCGTGTTGGTTCTTTTCCGTTTTGTTCTCGTGGTTTTCGATTTTATTTATCCAGTGTTTCAACCGAAGAGGCCGTGTTGGTTCTTTTCCGTTTTGTTCTCGTGGTTTTCGATTTTATTTATCCCGTGTTTCAACCGAAGAGGCCGTGTTGGTTCTTTTCCGTTTTGTTCTCGTGGTTTTCGATTTTATTTATCCAGTGTTTCAACCGAAGAGGCCGTGTTGGTTCTTTTCCGTTTTGTTCTTGTGGTTTTCGATTTTATTCATCCAGTGTTTCAACCGAAGAGGCCGTGTTGGTTCTTTTCCGTTTTGTTCTCGTGGTTTTCGATTTTATTTATCCAGTGTTTCAACCGAAGAGGCCGTGTTGGTTCTTTTCCGTTTTGTTCTCGTGGTTTTCGATTTAGTCTTGCCGTGTAGGCTAGCCTACAGTTTTAACCGAGGAGGCGGAGTTGCCTTCTCTGTTGTGTTCGATTTTCGTTGAATTGTTGAGGACGCAATAGAAGCGATTTATATGCTTAGGCGTTAGGGGACACTGCGCTTATTTCATCGCTGAATGAGCGTGGGGGGACTTTAGCCATGGAATAGTGGTCGGGCAACCAAACACGCAGTGAAAAAGCAAGGGTAGGGGTTTTTCTCGGGGATTTCCCTTTGATGGCCTTTGCGATTTCGGTTTGGTTGTTTATCCCTGAGGCCGTTATTTGTGTTAAAGGGCTTTGCGGCTCTTTAAACTTGGTTATAGTCACAAGATTGCGATAGCATAATGCTCATTCCGTCATTCGCATTATGCTAGGGGGCATGTTACGGTTCGGTTGACCGTCTCAGGAGTTATGATGACATAGAGGCGTTTTCATATTGTAGCTCCGTTCCGGACGGAAGGTTTCATCCCCCTTCCGTCTCACTCAGTTCCCGCGACCATCACCACGGTCACGGAACAAGCAATCACTTACCATCTAGCCATCTCCAGTTGGAGCCTCTTCACAGAAGAACCACAAGCTCGCCCTACTCTCCTGGAGACCTAGGAGCGCACCTCTCGACTCGGTCGGACTTAAGCTCTGCTCTGTCACTGAGGTCGGTCATTCATGTCTCGTCTTTATGTGCCCCTTTTGGGTTATGCGTCTCTGAGTGGTAACCTGGGGTCCCCAGCTGCCACTCCTACCAACTATTGCAGAACCCTACATGTGTTGCCTTGTGACAATGACTTAAGACCTCAGCCCAGGTAGCCAGCTTTCCGTTTCAGTGCAACAGGACAGCAGTACTACAGTACAGCAGTACTACAGCAGCACACTATTTAATAAAACCCGCCCACTAATTCACCAACGTTCCGATGGTCCCAGCTGTACTACAGCCCCGACAGCTAGGGACCCTTGTGTCCGGGGATAAGGGAAAACGGCCCCGCGTAATATAGATGCAGCGCGTTTCTGATCGGATTCGTTTCGCCCTATCTGCCTCTCTGCAACGGTGTTGGGGTTTGTGTAGCAAACGTACCATAGCCTATTTGGTTGGGCTGTGTTGGGTTGTGTTGCGTACGTTAGGGGGCCTGGTGCCCGGGGGGGGCAAAGAGAAAACATGCCCGCGTAGATTAGATGCAGTGCTTTTCTACGCTTGTAACGGTGGTCATGTACGTTGAACCTTTCTATACCGTGCCACAGCATCGTTCGACCGGCTCACGATGTTTCTATCCCTGTGAGGCTGCTTTCTGGAATATACGTCGAGTATTTACTACGCAGAAGTATTAATAGTGGCGACCGTCGATCGTTCGCTCGCGACCGTCGTGTCCTTGTTCGACGAGTCTACCCTTCGCGCTGCTGTATCATGTACAAACTACCCGGTTTAATCAATACAACAACACTGCACAACACTGCACAATACAACAACACAACACTGCACGACACTGCACAAGGCCGCGACAATACTACTAAAATGGTACCATCTGGGGAACAGCAGGGCAACGATTGCCGTGCTCTATAGTAATGATATTCTCACACTATAAAATGCTTACTTACTTCCCAGGAATCCTGCCTGTGGTATCAAAACCGGCTGTGACAAGAATACACCTCTATGGGAGAAAACAAACAAGTACCAGGTACGAAATAGTGTGCACGGCAGTATCATACCAGTCCGTAAGCGAAACGGCTCGTATTAACGTGGTGTGGTATCAGGGATACCATCCAACACCATGAACATATATATATCAATCCATGGTACGAATTATACTTGTACAGCAGTAGTAGTCGAAAAAAAATAAGACAAACGAAAAAAAGAAAAACACGAGGAGGGAACAGAAAGAGGGAAGAAAGGAGAGAAGCGAGGAAAACGAATCAAAGGTGCGCTCAGGGCGCAGGCAGAGTCCCGAGGACAAGGTTGCTGTCTGCTAGTACACTCAGTCCTACGATATTTTGCGCTGATAGACCAACATAAGGACGCCACAAGAAGACCACAGACCGAAGGCAAGAATACAAGAAGAGGGTAAAGGCAAAGAACTCCCATGGTAACAAACAAAAACGAGCAATCCTACGTCCAATTGTTGGGCCGAGGACGACACAACCGACATAAAGAGGACAAGAGACAGACGGGGACCAAGGTGAGGCTAAAATCATGTAAAAAAATAACAACAATCGGAAAAAAAGGAAAGTAGCAAAGGGTCACACAAATAGAAAGGTGACGCAGCCGACGCAAAATGGCAGGGTACGAGGAAGGGGGGGCATCATCGATTTGGAAGGGAACAGGGCACCACAACAAACAAAAACAAATACCTGGTAGAAAACAAATAATGGAAAAACACAGGGATTGCAAAACACAGCATTTTTTACACACTATTAATAGAACTCCCATTTGACTTCTATCTTTGAGGAAATTTCCATCGGCGTCCGCAGAAGCTTCTATCCGCTCCTATACTCCACCCGGATCTGATCCCATCTGGGTGTGATCTCATTTGGCCCCCTGCTCTCATCCACAAGGTGCAGGCATGCCGCCGGAGGCCGTGAGCGCGAAGCGCGAACCGCAAAAGGTCAGAGGTCGTCGAACGGTTGAACCGTCGGATGAGAGGGAGTGGAAGTTATTGCGGGCGTAGATGGAAGTTTCCGTAAAAAGAAGAGCCAAATGGAGATACTAGAAACTTATTGGAAAGAGATGGAAGTGGGAGGAAGTAGTCGAAAGAGAGTGATGTTTGCTTCTGCGGACGTAGATGAAATATTCCGTAAAAGCAGATGTATGTCGCGTGAAAGTACTGGAAGCTCATTTGAAGGAATGGAAGTAGGTGAATGTCATGCTTGCGCAAAGAAGTGGAAGGAAGCTTTACGGACGGAGATGGAAGTTACCGCAGGGATACATGGAAGTTTCTCTTTCATGGACTTCCACTATACTTACGTCTATTCAACTTCCATTTGACTTCCAAAACCTCCATGCTGACTTCAAAATCCATTTCGGAAGTCGAATAGAATTCGAGTGGGATCTTCCACCCATGTACCAAGTACCGAGGTGGACCCCGGTGGCTGCGGACAGACAAACAGCTTTGCAAATAACAAACAAGAGACTCCGTTTCACAAACTGAGCAACTCCAGAACGTATTGAACGTAGTAACGTAATGTTACGACTTTAAGTTACCTGGCAAGTGTTGCGGTATTCGAGTAATACGTAGGTACCTGGTATCATTTTTTTAGTGGTCTTGTTGGGTTTTCGTGGGTCTTTCGTGTTTTTCAAGTTTCTCGCCTTTAGGTATTCTTGTGGATTTTCCGTGTATATTCGACTTTTTCGTGATAGTGGTGTACCTGGTAGTGTTTTTTCGTGGTTGCGTTGTGTTTGTTAGGTGTATGTGGAATTGCTTTTCGTTGGATTACGTGTTTTTTTTTGTGGATTTGGGTTGTTTTCCCCGTGGGTTTTCGGGGGTTTGGTGGTGTTGGTGATTTCCCTGTGCTGCCGCTGCTGCTGCGGCCGTGCTGCTGCTACTGTTCTTCATCTTCTGTAGGGTCGTAGAGAAGATACCCCCTTCCTTCGCAGCCTCCTTTTCCTCTCCGCGCTTCGTAGCCTCTCGTGTTAAAACAAGATTCTTAGGAAAACCGTGCGAGGCCGAAAACCCGCGCATCGTCTATTATTATAAACGAATCGTTCTTATTGTCTACAGGTGGGTGTCAAGCACAACAGCCTGAGGCAGGATCCCGCTCTGTGAAGCGCTAACGTACTAATGCAACTGTTCTGTCCGACACCGCCAGACTATAGCGCTGTCTTCGATCACCCTTATTGTTCCCCCAAATGCTGCCTAAACCCATTTCCTTGCACAACGATGAAGACGACGCACAGCAGATCAACACCACACAGGTTTTTTTCGCTGTTCACAGAACGGCCACGTTATTTCGCAGTGCTTTCAACACCAACACAACAAAATGTGAGCACGATATATACCACTGTATACCTACAAGAACCCCCCCCCCCCTCCCCCCATCACGCACATAACCCAGACCAAGATCATCCACGTATCAATAATCACGCCCTCACGCCCCCCATCCATGTCAATGTGCGTATTTTACATGCCGCCCAGTGACACGTAACTTAAACTTTCCTAAATACATGGAAAGGCTGCAGTGTACAGTGTACATCAGCAGTGGATCAGACTCACGTGTACGTGGTGGTCCTGCTATACGCCTGATGGCGATGGTCATACAAACACCCACGGTATGTATTACATCACAGACTACCTGAAGCCACTAAAACTACAGTACATCAAACTTGACACACAAACAGGTAGGCGCCGTCTAGCGTCTAGCACGAGCCACCCATCCATCTGGTGTCCACGCCATTCCCACGTAACGCACCCGGTGTTTTTTTTATGCTTGTCTTGTGCTCGTACGTGTGTACCTGGTACGCCGCAAAGCATCATCACCACAATGTCGCCGGCCAATACTACCAGGTATTTGCCTTGGCCAGGAATGCGCGAAGCGATTCGAGCATGAAAAGAGGAACCGGTGACGTATAATACTATCCTACCGAACGCTACCCTACCCTACCCTATATTCGACCCTACCATAGCCCCTGCAGCCGGAACGAACGCGTCGATGGACCCGCAAGGGATCGGTGAACGGTGCGAGAAACAACAACTGAAACGTTCGCTGTCATCACCATCACCATCATCACCGATCGCGAACGTTCGATTCGAATCTCGGCACGAACGTGCACAGACTAGAGGCTGACCCGGTCAGCGTAGACTGGTCGGCGACGATCACCACAAAAGCAGAAGAAAACATAAACAAGATAATAAGGCACAGCACTATTGAATTCTCCTGCTCTAGTGTAGAGGAGATTCTGAAGGAGATCAGACACCGGCCGCAACAAATTTACGAGTAGGCTCTACTGTACTCAACACCGCAACACGCAAAAACACACGGATATCACACATACGTACGACCGGGCCTTTCGCCAACAGCATCGTAGGGCTATACAAGCATACTTCAGCGAAGGGTCTTGAGCTCTGCTTTGGCGATGGTGGTGCTCATGTCCGTTAGCTCTTTGGCGAAGACGTTGATGATGTGGTGCTTGATCTTGTTGTCGACTTTCACCAAGCCGTCGTAGACGAACCCATTCTTGTAGCACTCCTTCAGAATGGGACCACAAGTAAACAAGAGAGGAACGCATCGGTCCGTAGGCGCGTGGCAGATGTCATTACTGAAGATGTGGGGGGCGGCGCACCCGGATATATCCACATACAGTTTCTCAGGTCGTCACAGGATCAAGCATACAGCCAATCCTCCCAGTACCTCGCCAGTACCACCACCTCACATCACAATAAACGAGTACCTCAGAGTACGCCGGCCCCACAATACCGGATAGTCTCAGTTTAAATCGAAATCGCGTGAAAAAAGTACTGGGTATGCCCTCAATATCGTTCCTCACAGTACACACGCAAATATTGCAAGTTATACTCGTATCTCAATACCTCGCAGTACGATACCCTCAACAGACTGTGTATAGCTACGTACGGCGGTCTCAAACCACTTGAATATTTGGTAATATATCAGTGCGCAACACTTGGCACATGGTTTTTACTGGAAACCCATATTCGCGTGCGTTCACGCAATATGCCACATGATCTCTACTCTGTGTCTAAGACGTCACCACGCCAGGTCGAACCTCTTCTCCACCTGGTTGTTTGTTTATGCTGCACACGCGGGCATGTTTCAAATGCCGCCACAAGCTGATACTCGAGGGTGCTGCAAGTGCTCCAAGTATATATCTCGACAGAAGCAGAGCACCTCAGAGTACGCCAGGCGCGAAATATTGGACTATTGGATTGTCGCTATTGGATACCAGGTAGTCTGTACAGTACAGTTGCTGGAAACAAACTGGGCAATGTCCCATCACCTCACAATACACTACAACCATACAAGGTACATCGCAAGTATATATCTCGACAGAAGCAGAGCACCTCAGAGTACGCCAGGCGCAAAATATTGGACTATTGGATTGTCGCTATTGGATACCAGGTACCAGGTAGTCTGTACAGTACAGTTGCTGGAAACAAACTGGGCAATGTCCCCTCACCTCACAATACACTACAACCATACAAGGTACATCGCAGACTCAGCACTTGGCAGTATAGTCTAGTAGCCCAAAATACGGGGAACCCAATATCTCACCGCTCGTTGCGCCAAGAGTACTGCCCCAGTACCTCACAGTACGACATGCCCACAGCAATATACTGAATCTATACCGTGAAGGCATTCGCGGTTTATATGTAACGCAGATTGATATATATATATTAAATGGAACAGTCGCAAGCCAGCACCAAACGCAACCGATGTAACTGGTGCAGGTTACCTGTGCCCTGTTCCAGCAAGTGTTACAAAAAACAACACATTGGCTGTGCAGTTTTACACACATCACTCCACAAAAGTCGCGCGGGGAGCACAGCTGTGGCCGGGCAAAACGCCGCTGAATACACTCCTCACGAAAAGAGCGCCCTCCTGCCCTCCTTCTATTACTGCCCGGTCACAGCTCAGATACCTCGCTCACGACCTATAGGAAAAACCTTCGGACCGCTCAGAGCAGAAAAAAACTCCAACTCAAAAAGACGAAATCGCAGTGCACGGTACCGCTTCTTACCTCTTCAACAAATTTCGCGTAAACACGACACATGACCTCGCAAAGGGAGAACACCACTTCCAAGTAATCCAGCGCGAAAGGCACCTCCGGCGTCAGCAGATGCTCGTACACCACCTCGTTGTTGAACTTGAGTAGGCGTGCCACAACCTGATTGGTGCATGAAAAACACGAAGTAACACGCGGCAGTATGCCAGTATCACATACCATAAATATGTGTGGTACTGAATAAGTTACAAGGAAGTGCATCACTCAACGCGCACGAGCTCGTCTTGCCGCCTCTCCTGCAGCACAGAGAGCCTGGTGATCGACAGACAGGCTGGTGATCGAGGTCGTCACGCTGTGACGCTGGGTTGGCAGGTATCCTAGCGTGGGCCACAACGCAGGCTATAGTTTGTCATGATCAGCGCATGCGCGTTTGGACGCGGTAATACAACACCGAACAGCAAACGGGGAGGGAGCCGAGCATAGGGCGGAGTGGTACTGCTGTACAGGGTTTCTTGGGCTGCGGTAGACAGCAAAAGGAAGGAAGGAAGGTTGCCTCCAATCGCTTTGGCCCGGGCAGCGTTTGGCATCCTTGTGTACCACGGATGGCATCCGTACTTGTGCAGTCAAGAGCGCAATCACCATGATGCCCTTCACATACATACATGAAGTATGAAATGCATGCGTGGAACGCAACCCGATCGATCGCCGCGATATTAGCTGTTGGCCGTCCATGCGGCGGCGGTTGGAAGTTTGAACCGTGGCCGCAGGAACTCCGATTGAATTACTGCAGGACTTCATGTACACTGCGGAGCTCAGATTTATGGCTTGGTATTACGTATTACCAAATAGTTTACTGTATGGATACGTACCACACTGCAGTACGCTTTCGTCATGTGCACAAATATGTACTATAAAACACCGAAACTGCGCACTATATGTATCTTGCTAATACCACCGAAAAGGGCAGTTGTTTCGTTTCTTCATAAAGGATACCGTTGAACATCGCTCAGCAGTCGCAGTTATGGATATGGAGGATGGATCGCGTTTCTTCAACACGAAACAGTCAGACCACAGTACGAGAGCGTTGTTAGGGTTTGATACGCTCAACCAAACTCGACCGGCCAAACGACCAAGATAACACTTGAGAATTCGCAGAAAACATATCTTCGCCATCATGGCCCAAGCCGGCGTCACACCGTTTACAAAGCTCTCTTCCGCATTGTTACCCTCGGACGCATGCGTCGTACAGTACCCGCTATTAGTTGATACAGCAGCACTGTAGTACTACAATCAAAGACCTTGGGCAGACTTACTTGCTCTTGCTGCTTGTTGCCCTCGCCCCCCATCTCCCTGGTCACGTCTCTCGACGGCCCGTCGATGTTTTTGGCTAGCATTGCCTTCACCGAGTGATGCGCCACACCAGCCAAGGCGAAGTGATACTCCCACTCCTCCATGAGCTGCAGAATGCCCCGTATCAGCTGCGCCCCTCCTTTACACTATGCCGCCCCAAGTCCAGGAAGTCATGCGTCCCGCGGTAGTGAAGTAGCGAGCAGAGCCGAACGCGCCGTTCGAGTCACCATAACGAACGCAGCGAATGTTATGCGCTTTCGCAGCAGCAGCAGCGTGTTCGTGGAAACTGCTCATAGGGAGTGCAACAGCTACACGTCTGGCGTTACATCGGCCGAGCAAGACATGGGTACAGTAATTCGACTACAGTAGTCTAGGGGCGTTCATGCACGACACAACTGGCCAGAGTAATTCAGATGGTGCATACCGGTACATACGAGCGCATACTTCGACATATATTTATTTTTGCCGACCATACACGACGTCCGCGAATGCCCGTGTACCCGCACCACGTTTGGGAAAAAAAATTGAGATAAAATTACAGTAGTGCAGTATAAGACAGTGTAAATCAGTGCAGTGCAGAGTAATGTAGATTATGCATCGACTGTGGCGGGACAAGATAATCCTATACCACTATCACTACTGTCGACAAAACGACTATTATTCATATTGAAATAATTACAGTAGTGTAATCTGGAGACCACCACGCCTCCGAAGGCGACTCACGATGCTGCATGCCGCTACAACAACACCAACAATAACAATGAAAAGTCACCGTACGTTACATTGTACGTTCTACCTTCTACAAGTTGTGCGACCTTGTGAGGGCAAGGCTAACCCCTCCAAGAGCAAGCCTGCAATCAAATGCTGAAAAGCCCAATGGGGATATACCACGAAGACAATACAAACAGAAGTGCACAAGTGCCTGTTCCTCTGTATTCGAACCTGCAAAAGTTTAGCCAGCCCCACCCCGAGGTAGAAGAGTCGCAGGATTCGCTGCGAGGACAACTCGGCAGCATAGATGGCCAGATCCCCCTGGAGAACGATCCGCATGGCATACACAACGTCAAGCAACAACGGCGCAATCCTTTGAAGCAGTTGTTCGATGTTGCACGAACATCGCACCTTAAAGGGCAAGTTCTCTCTATAAAAATAAGAAAATTAACCTGTTTTAGTTTTTACTACCGTTACCATGTTAGCGGTGGTGTGTAGGCCAATGGAAAAGGAGGAAAGAGGTCTTGTATAGTTTCACACGTTCTGGAAAACCCAAAATTGTAGCAAATTGCCAGGGCGTAAGGATTAAGTGGCCATCGAGAGAAAAAGGTCACCTCGATAGGACAGCGAGGCAACCTGGCCATGCTTGTGGCTCCAGTCAGTTTCGGAGGCGGTCGTTCCGTCGGGATAAAGGATATTGACTTCCGCGAAGTATCCAAAATAATGGAGCCCGGTTATAGACAATGAGGCCGGGTGCGTGGTTGCCCCAAAACGGGTGACTTCTGCAATCACCACACACAAGGGTAAATGACCGCTTTCCGTGGACAATCGTCTTACACTACCACTACAGCAGTATTAATAGTAGGCTACGCGAACCCCACGAAATGGTGAGTTGTGTGCCTTGGAATTATGTGTTGTGTGCTTGGAGATGTCCGCATTTTTTACCAAGTTGCAAATAAGCTGGAAGACAGGATCTAGCGCCAGCCTACGAGGCAAGCTGTGAGGGTATCTAGACTACGGAAGCCACAGCTGCCGCCAAATCGGTATCTGCTAGGGTCATAGGTAGTGTCCGAGGTGCAGTACAATGTTCAACGAAACTTGCGCCGAGGGCCAACATTTACCGTGGTTACGTCGATGGCGTAAGCTATGCCCGCATGCTCAGCCTTGAAGTCACAGCACGGATGGGGCTTCAGCGTGCGTAGTTGGTTGGGACGCTAGCGAAGGCCGACAAAGGCTGCCAGTGACGCTGCCCGTCTAGGAAGAAAGCTAGCCGATGAGTAGAGGACGTCTGTTCCACTCCACAGGAAGGCTATCACAACACGATTTTCTAGCTCTGAATTGGGATGTGTAGCACCGTGTTGGTGGCTATTTTCGGGAGATTTCTAGCAAAACGTAGCGCATTTCCTACGGGTAAAGGCGCTACTAGTATACGTGCGTGTTGTCTCGACAACAAACCGTTTTTTCCACCTAACGACATCCGTACACCCAGTGTCTGTCCTGATTCATCCTACGCAGAGAGATACAAAGTATGGGGTCACAGACTATAAAATAGACAAAACCAAAATAATCGAAGTTGGAGCAAGGTAAGCCAAAAAATAATAGATGTTGGAGCAAGGTAAGCCAATTAATGCCAGCATGAGTACCAGAACACAATACCCAAGCCAACCAAGAAACAAACACCATTACAACGAAAACAATAGGAATTGGATGTGCGACGGAAAACCAACGACACAAGATCTTCAACAAGGTTGCATACAGTTTATCTGACATAAAAAATTCCATACTGCTGTGTGTATACTCGCAGAAGTTGCAACACCAAAGGATCACTTTACAACGGTAAGCCAAGATGTACCCTCGTATCAGACCTCGCACTCGTATATCAGGCATACCACAAGCAGCCGTAGTACTGGTACTGCTACATTAGACTGTGCGAGTAACGTCAATACTAGTACCGCGACATACACCATATTTAGAATGCGAGGTACAAGGCACTTTTACCTTGGCTACGACCAGGCTCGCTACTCCGACTCGCTGCTGTATGTTACACGAAAAATAGTGTACTCATGAATCCTGCTGCTGCAATGCACCCGTTGCACAAGGGTAAGATGCAGAGGCAAAACTGCCTCGAACGTAATATTTTTAACCGACCCGAATACATCGACATGAATCAGATCAACCTCGGCGACATTTTAGTGTGACCAATCAATCTCGGCAATACACCACAGCGGGGAGCCATCTTTAGCACAAACAGCGGGACTTGATCAAACCGGGATCCATCAGAACACCACAAGGCAGAGGAACAGTCGCCGATCATGACGTGTGCATCCAGTGTCGCGGATGGCACCCGCTCGCCGGGCCCCCTGTTGTGTTTTACTGCCCTCGTGTGCTTGCTGCTGTCCGATCTTTTCTGCAAGTCGAGACGGCAATTCATTTCGGTAACCTCAACCCTAACAGCAAGGCAATATTGTAACCAATGCATCCAGCACACCGCTTCATTGGAGGCACAGCAACACCGGCAGCAACAACAGCGAGGCGAAGTACGTACGCAGCAAGCACCACGCGCTGAGGCAAGAGAGTGAGGAATTGAGCGAAGGACAGCCACCGCTCATGCCGTGTGCCCTCAGTCTCGCCGATGGAATCGTTCGCTCGGTTCCGTGCTTGCATTTTGTTTCACTGGTAAGCTTGCTTCTGTACGATTCCTTCTGCATGTATGTCGACACAGCACATCTGCAACCTATTGTTGCCTCGATCCCAATTTCGTTGAGGGCTCAGTAGTACAGAGAGTAGCACAGAAGCAGCAACGACAGCGAGGTGTATGTTCAAGGCAAGCGCAACGCGCCGCAGCAAGAGCGGGAGGGAACGAGCGAAGGACAGCCGTTGTTGATATCGTGCGCACGCAGTCTCGTGGATGGGACCCGTTCGCTGGGCTCTCTTCTGCATGTATCATATGTCGAGACCGTGGTTATTCCAATCCGCTGCTTGTTTCGCCCCATATTCCGAAGGGGGCATAATAGCACAGATACCAACAACAGCGAGGCGTACATACAAGACAAGCACCACGCGCCGCAGCAAGAGAGGGAGAGGCGATTAGCGACTGCGAAGCACCAGCAGACGACGAGGCGTGCACCGGCCTGGCATCCGTGCCTCTCTATCGGGAGAAATTCGTCATTTATCAGACATCGACCGATTTCACCTGTCTGTGTTGAAATGCCATTTCGTTTTCGCGCAATTCGATTAAGGGATTGCTTTATTTTTCCTAATTCTTGTTTTTTAGTTCTTCCACTCCATTTTGTCTTCAGTCTCGTGCACGGTAAGAATTGGGATATGGCGGGAACGGTTTGTTCACAACAACAACAACAACAACAAGAGCAAGAAGAACCGCTCACAATCCACCGACGCACACAAGTTAACGTCAGTCGCAAATACTGTGCTGCGCGAGTTCTTAATGACATCCATACTATAATAAAACATACGTGTTGGACCCGGTAGCGCTATTGAGATAGTCTGAGACGAGGAAGAGGCAACTCGCGCGTATATTGCTGCGTATGCCGGACAAAATATCCGACAACCTCATCTCCACCACCTCCATGGTGCATCGGGTCACCTACATTGTATAGGCACGAAGCCGCCCCCGCCCGCGCGATAGATAGCAGACACGACGAACTATTACGGTGTGGGTGCATGAATGCCTGCTGGAGCTTCCAGGGACAGCGGGAAATCGTCCTGCTTCGAGGACGGGTACATCGATCCGGTTGGTGGCGCAGCACTACCGAAGAGTGAATGCCAACGAATTCAAGGCCCAGGGAGGGGTTCGATTGCCGCCCGCTGAAGCACGAAGAATGTCGACGCCCGTCTGGAGCTTGGTGGCGACGGTACGGAAGGGTTTAGCTGGCCTCTCCAGCACTTGGGAACAACAATGAAGGGAGCTGCCCAATCCGGAACTCGCCCGCCGCGTCAGGGAGCTTAGCAACGTGCATGGGGGATCGGAGGATTCCGCGCTGGAGGGGAAAGTGTCAATATTACGTGGAGCTGTTGCCGGCACAAGACGCAAAAACTATCAACTCTCATAAGGTGCAGCACAGGCTGGGGCAGGAGCTAAATCGGCTCGGTTATCAGTGATGCGTTGCTTCTCTGAACCAGCCCCCCAGGTCGGGACGCCCGCTGGGTGCTGTCAGCCCGCTCGTGGGGGCCTAGATCAGAGATCTCGCCCAGGTTCGACAACGGAGCCTATCTGGACGAGGACTTGTCAGCTGTTTCGATGGCAAGGCCCGTAGACTCGCCCCGAGTCAAACCTGCCTCAGAGTTTGTATGCACATAATAGGACGGCGCGTTCTGAGGATGGAGGGGCCCCTAGCGGTGAGGTGCCCCTACTGCGCGCGACGAATGTCAACACGCGTCGTGGACGTTTATGCCATCAAACAGATGCACCGGTACACTAGCACCAGTCGCTGGTCCGCGCGCTCTCCCGCACCTTGAAGCAACTGTCCGCCCGCCATGAGGCTGAAAGCGGGGTGCCACTCAACGCATACAGGGATTTTCGCGTGCGGACATCGTCGTTGTGACGGACGACTTCCGGGACGTTACGTCGCCAGAAAACCGCAACAAAGCGATACTCGTCGACGTCGAAATCGCCCTAAATGCAGACGGCCCGGCTAAATTCACCGGCAAATCGTTGGTCTGATTGTTCGAGGCTGGCTTCCGGCCGTCCGGATATTATTTTAAACGTCACCAAAACACGATGCGGAGCTACGCGATCGTCGCTGCCGACGTCGATCCCCCCAAAGGTTCAGGGTTAGGGTCAGCCTGGGCCGACGTGTAAGATTGAAGACGAACCACCGACGACTTGCAGAAAGCTTTTTGCCGGACCGTCCATTTAGGGCGAGCCCTCGACTTCACGAACGTAGACCCACAAGCGGGGGTTCGCATGTCGGCTGGCAGCGCTGATTGAGATGGGACACTTGCCTGCCCCTACATCCGAGGCGCAAAAGTGCAACGATTACGCTCGTCCGGGACAGGTGGCCTTCGATGAGCTCATCCGGGACAGGTGGCCTTTGATGAGCGCAGCCATAAACTCATCACCCTGGCGGTGGCAACCTTTGGATGTCTCGGAAATGAAGGCAGCGCGAATTCATGGACCAGCTGGCGGCGAGCGTCGCCGGAAAAACGGAAGGGAGTTCCTTGTCAAGAAAAGGCGTCTGTAACCAGTGTATTTTCAAATTGGTTTAGTGATCACCCAGGTCGCCATTTCGCGCCGAGTGCACCGTTAAAAATGGATCTACAGGACCGACAAGGCGCTAGGGGGGGAAAGAAGGGTGCTAGAGGACTACTGCCCATGATCTGGAAGTGTCCTATAGATGCGAAGAAGGACAAACGACGATTTGGACAGAACAGAGCATAACACGGGGGTGGTAAGAATAATACCTATGGGACGGTAGCGCCGTCTTCAAATGAATGAACGCAGGAGACTAAAGAGGAGGGACCGGCGTGTTGTTTGGTCAGGTTTTGTAAGACGCGCCTCCGAAGAGAGGCGTGATCATTCCTTCTATGTTGGGCATATACATAAGTATGCGTTGTGATTGTCGGAAAGCGAATGAAAAAAACAACAACTATTGTCTCGAGGACGGTTCCCGAGATACTGCAAACAAACACAGACATTTCATTAATCACACGGCAAACTTATCACGTCTGTGTTTTAGGTCATTTTTATAAAACGTAACGCAACAAAAATACTTCTGCTGTATTGGAGTGCGTGGTCTCTTTTGGGTCCAAGTACCGTCAGCCGCCGAAAAGACAACTAGAGTACGGTCCTCGTCGATATCTATCAGAAGTGCGAGCACGCAGCAGTACGAGTAGCATGATAGGCTCATGCTGTAGTAGCATGATAGGCTCATGCTGTAGGAGCATGATAGGCTCATGCTGTATCACACCTGTTGACATCGTCCTCGTATTCACTGCCAGTATTGCATAGCTTCGAGCCTTCACTGATCACCCCACACCCACAAGCCAACGCTGCTCCGTGTAGCCGGCGGTATAATAATCAACCATTAAAATCGTCACGTGATTTAGACATTTCCCCCTCCAAAGCCTCAAAGCGGTCAACACGTCAACACCTTCACACTTTACACCGACAACACGACAATACATGATTTGCAACAAACACCGTGCCATTACGAGGACATTACTTCGTACCTACTACCAGGTACACGGTTTTAATTTATGGAGGCATTCGGACGTGGGGCGACGCAAGGTAAACTCCGATGGCGTTTGGTGAAGCAAATAAAGCCAAAGGCCCACCAGTCGTTCAGAGTCATATTATTTGCAGCGTATGTAACCCAAAAACCGCAAGGCGTACCAGGTACTAACTAATGGAAACGACCAGCGAAAACATTTCGGTAAAATGTACGTATCTTGTTGTAGTCTTGGAATACAAGCATAAATGGGTAGGCGGGATCAAACGAAACGGGGGGGCACGATTCTTTATACCTGTTGCCAACCCTTGACGCCGCACATGCCCAGTCGAGAAACAACCAATGGCGACCGGATACACCGAACTAATTCAGGCCTCGGCTCAAGCCTGACGAAGAAAAAAGGGGTATTGTAACCTAGACCCATAACCCCCACCTGGCGTGTAAGCTGGACGCAGTTCAACCAGAATCCCCCCTCCTCGTGGGTTTTTTTCAAGTAGCCGAAAAACCGCTTTCGCTTGCCGACCAACGCCTCGACCTGCACACAGCGAGATATAAACCAAAGAAGGGACATGTAAGCGAGCAGAGGGAAGTGAGCTATGGCACGCATTCTGTGACACAAGCGCGGTAAAGCGCTCAACCCTTTCAGTACCGCACTGCTATTTAATAATACTACTGTTCGTCTTCTTCACCTTCTTCACATTAACCCCTTTTTCTACTCGTCGGCATCCAGCACCCCCAGTGTCCGTGCTAATTTTTCACCCTGCTAGACAAGAGATACAACCTCTGTGCCACGACACAGCGATATTGATACTACATCACGGTGCAGAATTCGCAAGCCGACTAGACAACCCCATGCCACGCCACCGTCCTGGGTACGACAAGCACAAAGTTACAACGTACATACGCCAGCAACCTAAACACATTGAGAGAGAGAAAAGTGAAACAAAACAAAACAACACAAAACGAAAAGAAAAAAAACAAATAAACACCAACAAAAAGTGGAAGGAAAATAAAGCATTACGAAGCTCGGAAGAGGAAATTATTATCTGAGCACGAGCCGAAGTGGACTAGCGTTTGTGTCTCAACTTTGAAAAACAACTTGCTCCGACATTTGATCAGAGGGTTAGGGTCTAAAGCTGATTGGGTTCTCGCTCGAAATTGCTTCAAATAAAAAAACAACTTCTCGGTTGATATGATTTATATTACCGATAGATGATTTTTTTGCGGAGTTTTTTTAACCCGCCTCTCAACTTTCTTTCTCGACGGAGCTTGCAGACGGCAGAGAAGGGCATCTACGGTAGTATCTAAACGTGCAGCCACAGACGAAGCAGTAGCTGCAGAGCCGGCTATACAATCATATCAATTACGTTCGCCACTAAGGGTAACCAACAGCGATGCGAATGGGTAACCTCATCAACCCAACGGGAGAGGGACAAGAAGACCTCCACATTTGACATGGTGTCGGATGAGGGGGGTCAGATGAAATGTCTCTCACGCATCTGTTGAAGAAAGGGAAACAAGCCAAACAGCTCGATGTACAAACAGGTGTAGGCGCAGACACCCCCCCCCGCGCGCGCTCAAAACTATGGTCGCATGACCACTCTTTCGGTGAAGGACACCATCATGAATGGCCCCTTTACCGGAACCAGAAGCAAGTCGGCTTGAACCGTGTGAAAATCCTCGGCGGCCCCCTTACGTGGTGCGCGGGAAAGTCAAGCACGCTTCCGACCGTCGCCAAGTTGGTCCGCAAGTATCTCGCAGAGCAGGCATCGTCCGCCGCATCAGAACGTCTGTTCCCAGTAGAAGCAAACAGGATCATAAGTAAGCGCAATCGCTTGCGTGGAGAGACGGCAGCAGTTTTTTTTCTGCACGAGACTCTGAAGAACAAGTTGTCTGTGGTAACAGGGTGGCTGGTGCTCGGGGTCTGTGCTAATAATAGCGCGGTAGCGGGTACTCGTGGGTTGACGTCCTCCACCATCGAACAGCATTAAAGTCTACTATTAATATTAGCAATCAATGCACACTAGTATTTGCCGTGTAGTGGCATATACAGCAGTGTACAGGAGAGGCGAACACGAGAAGATAGATGCTACGTTGTAGTACACCAGGTAGACCCATTTAGTGGTTTAGCAGTACCATACCAGGTACCATATATCAGGTGTAACAGGCACAAGAGACGCAAACGACCAGCCACAGATTTTGTGTGCTCTGGTGGGGGCGCGGCATGGCGAGGAGAGGCCATGCGGACGGCTCAGAGAGCAAATAAAAACAATCAACCTCCCGAGCAACAAATGAAACAACAGTGATCGAGATCTCGACCGATATTGATCTAGTCACAGTTGAACTGAGAAGAGCGATTGATTTCTTAGTTGAGACGCAACACTAAAATGGACACGCAAGAAGGAAGGGAAGAAAGGAAATATCCCGGGAAAACAAACCAAATGCACGGTGTGAGTGGCGAATTAAATGACAAAACCAAGCAAATCAACATCCGAAACGACCAGAATACAAGGCAGTCCACAAACAGGATACGCAGAAACGTATATTAAGGTCCCACAAGAAGAAATATGAGCCCAAAAGGGTGGTTTTGTCCGGAAGGGGTTAAACGTTGAAACCAGGGATGGCTGTTACGACGTAAACGTAATTATGCGTAATCAAGTTGGGCTGGCTGTATATAACAGCAAAATTTGCCGTAACTACACCTGTCCCCAGGGACCCTATACAGAAACACTCCTTCAGGAATATTGAACCCCAATAAATACACCACACAGCACCACCAAAGCGGTAAGTCTGAAACTGCACGGGACAAATTGCGCTAGCTATCTATCAATCAATCAATCAGATCGCTGTAGTAACGCGAACACGAACTACACTAATCACGCCGCACACAAGATTGCGGGCACAGCTCGCACACCCGCGGTCCAGCGTTGGTTACCAACTTCGAAAACAGGACGGTCGGAAAATTCAAAATACCGTCGCGAGAAAGTTATTACGGTATTTTTTCCGGTATTTTTCGGTAATCCAAGAAAAAAGAATTTCGGTATTTCTCGGTATTCCAGAATATGGAATTCCGGTAAAAGTACCCGAATACACTCTGTTCTTTTTGGTTTCCCGGACAATCGTCAGCTGCATGTACCTTTCGCTGGACCTAGCACCGAGTAGTGCATGTAACATGATGCATACTGCATGCCCTAGGGCGTGAATTAGGTGGTGAAATGTTGCGGTGACGCACCTTTTTTTCTCAAGCTTCACTATTACGGGGGACCATAGTAAACAGGACCTATGGTACACACCAAAAGCTATATATTTGTCAATTTTTACTAACAATATTTGGTCCTATCCCCCGTAATAGTGTCGCCAGGAGCCGTAGGCGTGGAGCGGTTTACCGCACACGAGTTTTGTGTGCCGAACCAGGCGAAAACAAAAAGTGCGTCTTTTTTAGTCCGTATTCGAAAAAAGGTCCGTTTCGTCGCAGTCGAAAAACCAAATTAGGTATGTTTCCCCGCAGACGAAATTTTCTCGGCGGGGGGGAGGTCGCCGAAATGCGTCTGATTGCTACCTGGTCACTTCGCTTATTGATCGCCATTTTGTTTTTGTTTCTTCGCAAATTTTGCATACCCTGGTAACATTCTAATAAAGCCCGGCCGGCACCATGTCTAATAGAGGATGACACGAGCGGGCAAGACGCACATTTCCATCATATTGGTGAATACATGTTGAGACACAATCGGACTCTGGCGGGGTTCCGGCGGGGCTCGAGTGGTCCCCTGCACCACGAATGTGCGTTTTTTCTTGGCTCCTGCACTACGAATGTGCGTTTTTTCTTGGCCGCAGGCCACAATATTTTTTTGGGTCTGTTTCGCCGCAGAAAAAAAATCAGGCGTGCTTTTCGCCGAAACGTGTCTGTGATCGCTACCTGGTTACCATTAACCACTGCTTATTGATCGCCAATTTCTCCTTTCTTGAAAAATATATTGCAAATAGTTCAACCAAGAAAACCGGCCCCACGTCTATAAGGGGACAAGGACATTCACGCATATATGTACATGTTGAAAAACAAAGTCGGATTCTGGCGGTCGCCCGGAGGGGGTTCCGGCGGGCCTCCAGGGACTTTCCGGCGGCCCCTGCGGGCGAACGCACCTCCGCTACGGCTCGTGGAGCGGGTGCCGCACCACGCCCTGCTGTACAACAAGTTGACAAATACCGAAACAATACCGAATTACGGTATTCGTTTTTCACTTTAGGTCAAACGTCCTAGGAGTCGTGAGTTGTGGTCCTTTGTGGTTCGCTTTTAGGCTGTAAGTGTTGTTATATGCCGTATGGGGGCCTTTTGAAACAGGGAGGACAAAATGTATGTCCGGTATTTCGGTGTCGGTATTTACCGATACCGTACCCGTTTTTTTACGAGTTTCGGTATCGCATCGTACCGATGCCGGAATTCCAGTCACGCGACGGTTGACCTTCGATTTCGACATGTAATTGACCCACGTTCGACCTGCTTCGTACCGGGCAAGGCCAAGGAGTGCACATGGTGGCCTCGGGTTTAGGAATGGAATCCACGATGTAGGGGGCGAGAGGTTGGCCGCGGCGTCCTACGCTCTTCGCCGAAACGTTCCAATAGTTGTATGTTTTGCCGTCCGAGAGAGACAAAAGTTTTTGTAGTCTGTTTTCTACACACTTGCGGCCATTTTTTTTTTCAATCAGACGCCTGGCTGGCCCACGTCACATACAACCGACCGAGGCGTGAGCACTTTGGCGTGACACTCGGTAGGGTGGGTCGGAGCCTTTAACCAGCGCGCGTCGCTCAGATTTCATGATGCAGTCGTCGGGGTTGTTGATGGATGTTAAACCTGAAAATTGGTCTGCTTTTTTTGCAATCGGAATCGGAGAGGGATCGAAGTTCTTGTATTCTGTTTCCTACACACCAGTGGCGACATGAGTTTTTATCAGACGACTGGCAGGCCCACGCCACATATCGCCGACCGAGGTGCGAGGACTGTGAACTCGTTCCGTTCAGGTTTCATGATGGAGTCGTGGGTTTTGTCGATCGTCGTCTGCCGAGGGTCACCATAAAAGTTACCTCCAGAGTCTACCAAAGCTGTGCCATGACGCACAAAATTTGCCCACCAAAGTAAAGCACCGACTAGTGTCATGACATCTACTTCTCCCTGCTCCCTGCTTTTGTACAGCGAACACGACGCAAACAACGCTGCACCTATTAATAGTTGGACCCGGTACCTCGTATTGACAGCAGTACACGATGACTATAAAAATATCAATATAAAATAATGTCTTGAGTGTTCGAATGATGCCACTTGAGTACCGGTGCAAAGCAAGTGCATACAAGGTATACCGGGGATATACTTTTATCATCCCCGGGGGATAACTGCAAAAACCACCTGGTACTATTAGAGTGTCTGCGCAAAAGGAAAAATACTACCTGGTACGAATTTCGCCCATCTATTCCCTCGTTACTGACGACAAATCAAAAAGCCTTATCAAATTTGCATAAAATGACGAACTTACGCATTTTTGGAAAACATATTATACTACTGTAAAGCCATATTCGTGTTATATGAGATCCGACCGCTAGAGTAGTCTGTTCGCCGAAAACTCTCCGGACCCTTTGGATCGGCCAACCTTGCCCCGAGAGTGGCCTCGGACCATGCCTGCTGCCGGCGGGTTTCTGCGAGAAGAATTATTGCCGTTGATGCTGCATGCCTCTGCTACCTGCTGCTGCAGCAGGTAGGTGCTGCTGCAGCTGCTGCTGCACGTCACGGACTACTACTGCTACTACTGAATGTAGTGTGCTGCTCCTTCTGCAGCAGTAGATAGGTGCTGCTGCAGCTGCTGCTGCACGTCACGGGGCTACTGCTGCTACTACTGCATAGTGCGCTCCTGCTGCTGCTGCTGTAAGTAAGTGTGCTGTTCGTTGCTGTGCTGTTGCTGCAAGCGCTGCGACAAGCAAGAACTGCGGTGGGCGGGCCCTGCTGAAAACAAGAAGAGCGCTGCTCCAAGCGATGAGCGCTGCTGCACAAGCAAGCTCTGCTGCAAACAAGAGAGCCGCCTCAAGCATGCGCTGCCGCAAGCGCTGTTGCAGGCGCTACTGCTGCTTGCCGCCACGCTCCTGATCTTCGCCGCTACGATCCCTTCTAGGGCAGAGAGGACATCGAAGAAGAAGGAGGGCGATCTTCTCGTTGTGGCTGTGTTGCTAGCACACCGAGTATCGAGGAGCGCAAGAAAGATCACAGCCTACATTCGCAAATGAAAGTTTCACACGCGCACCATATGATATGCTCGCGTTCCGTGTGCTGCTGCTGCTGCTGCTGTTGGTGCATGCTGCTGCTTACTGCTTCTGCAGCTGGCTGCTGCTGCTACTGGTGCACTTAGATACTACAAGGCGCTTCGCTCCGCGGGCGGCCCACGCCGTCCGCTACGCTCGCCCAGGAAGGCAAAGCACATCAAATTAATCGAAGCGGACAGAGGTCCAAGATTGAACATAGTTTTTTTAGTTGAAAACTAGCGACTTGATAATGTCAAGAGTCCCGCCGTCATGCTTCAGGAAAAAACAGCTCGGACGCCACATACGATTCGTGTCGCGGGCGGTTCCGCCAGCTACGCTCGCTCACACGTGCCGTGCGTACGTGCATACGTTTCTCTATTTCATAGAATGGGTATGTCGCGCCTGTCGTATCCAGTACGATGACATGTCATCGCATTGTCCGCTGCCTACTGCATACGTCGCAACGTAGTATCTCTGTGGCGTAGTTTTATGACCACATAATTTGTACCAGGTATCTCTCTAGGATTGAAGAATCGGCACGGGCACTGGTTGTGCTGAATGTCGACGGGTAGAAATAACGGTTTAAAGTGACGAATACACATATACATATCCCAGGTAGGGCAATCATTTTCTTCTTTTGATATGCTTGCTGTATGTACGAAAGAGAAAGCACAGCACGGCACAGCAGCACCGCAAAAACAACGGAAATGCAAAATAACATATTGGAAAAAAAACAAATCTCCGTCTCGTGATGTACAAATTTTCTGCCTGATTGGAACACCTTGCACAAGTAAAAAAGACAAAAAAAATCGAACAACAGAGCTTCCTTCTCAGCCTCGTACGCCGCCCGCCCCTCTCGCGACCACCTCGTCATCGATTCGGTCCGGGTAAAGCTTTCCTCACCCTTTGCCACAGTGAGCCTTGTCGCCCGCCTCGCGTTAAGCCCGGTGCTCACCGTGGCACTCGTTCGCCACCTCGACTATGTTGGTGCTCAGACTGCGTAGCTCTCTCTGTGAACATCACCTTGGTCGCGAAAATAATCACCTCTTGAATAGTATTCTGCAATCCCGAACGACCTTTATCGACTCGTGCATATTCTATCCAAAATCACAAATGGAGGCCAGACAGAGCCCATTCATGTTCCCTTGTGTCTGGAGGCACACGCAACGCCTAGCCACGAAAACGGCGACCGCGTTCCTTGCAACCCCCCCTCTACCCGCCAGCATCCGTTGACACCCGCGACGGCGCCGGGCTCGCCCGCGGTGCCGTGCTCCGAGTACACGCACGCACACGGAACGAAATAAGAAAACAAATAAGAAAAAAGGAAGAAAAACGAAAGTGCCAAGAGAAATGGAGAAAACGAAGAACCGCCGGAAAGGTCCGGTAAGTAATAAGGGAGGCGATTTCCAAGTGGGAGCTCTGAGAGGCCAGGGATGTACCAACCGAGCACGCTCAGAGAGTGAGATATATGTAAGTAGTTCTATACTACTGCTGCTTGCACGACCTCTGTTCGGGTCGTTTGGTCCTGCAAGAGTGTTGCCGCTGCTGCAAGTGTTTTTTTCAAATAAGAATCCAATATTGTGCTATTTTTCGTGTCTCCGATTTATGCGCATGCCAGAAGGCCTTCGAATATGACTATCTTTCCGACGGAATTCCTTGTTAGACAAAAATATTATGTGCAGACACTCTATTAATATATGTAATCACGCGTAAGTTTTTCGAAATTCGGCTTCTCCGTAATCACGCGTAAATATTCGGTCGACATCAACGTAACCGCTCACCACTCAGACAATTGCCGGCGTAATTTCGACAATAACAAAACACGCAGCTTCGCAGCTTGCCAAGATGAGTTTCAACCATTCAATCTGCTGTACTCACAGCTGATGTATTTGTACAGATTATAATATTTTCCTCCGGAGTGGTTAGTAACGACCACAGGTAGACGAAAAAAGACAATATGAGGTGTTATGTGGTATTACTTTTCCAAGTACAGTAGGCATGGAAATGAACCCAGCTGCACAAAGTAAGATACGATTCTCAAGTCTGATGGTTTTGGTTTTCAGAGGGTGACCCAAAAAGTATGCCACTATTAATAGTACTATATACTTACATGCTACTTTGACGTGCCAGGTATATATGTACCAGGTAAAATATTGTACGTACAGGAGCGAGGAGACTACTTGTTCTTGTGTCCCAAAGCGGAAATCAGGATTGATACTAATGAAAATATACAACGTAGTCGAAGCAAGTATATCATACTCGTCGGTACAGGGAGGGTATCCGAAAAAACTAAGCCTCGTAGGTATTCATCATACCTCTTGCTGTTGATTTTTGCCGATAGTGCTAGTTTGTTGTTGCTCTGTGTTTGCTTGCTCCCGATCGTCGCCAACATTGCTGCTGTTTTTGACGCATATTTATTCCCGTATTTTCATGCTGCACAGAGCAGATTGCTGTTGTACTGCTGCTGCTGCTGTAGCTGTAGTTGGGTTGGATATTGGGGCGATGGCGAACGGTGCTGCTCTGTGCTGTCTGTGCTTTTATTGGGTCATAACTACTTGAGAATATAGTAGGAACATAACCATTGGGCTCATACGGACATACCAGGTATTCAGTTCCTACAGCTTTTGCAGAGGGAAAAACAACTTGGAATTAATGACAACAAAACGATCGATGATTGTTCGTATGAACCGAAAACACAACACAACAGCGATGGAGGGTCTGCAGCAGAAGCTTCGAAGTTGTCTGTGCAGCTTTCTTGGAAGCGGACGACCACAGCCCACCAGCGGCAGACAGCCACACCCCAGCAACAGCAGGGTGGGCAGCTATGACACGAAGGCAAAGGCGTATGCGACCGGGGCTTTCCCGTGAGTGACAAACTGCGAGCAAGGACAAGAAGACCACATAAATAAGCCTGGTGGGGGCTGTCTTAAGCTGTCAGTTCACAGATTGCTGAAGATGCCCGTCCTGCATGTTCTGTCGTATGTTGCCAGCTACTCGGGTTAGTCAACGTTGCCTACGTCGCCTTCTGCCATCTGTCGCTGAAACGTACCCAGCTTGGGCTAGTCGTTGTGCGTACGTCGCCTTCCGTCACCTTCTGGCGCCAAAAGCTAGTTTAGTCGCACCTAAAAGCTATAGCCCAGTCGTACCGACCGCCTGATACAAAAATATACTTTTGCCAATGAAAACATAGTAGCAGGTACAATTTTATAAAAGCCACAGGTCGCAATCTCTTACAGCGTTACAGCAGTACAACTGGTACATACTGAAGTATATCATATACTACGTAAGAAACCACCCCGGGGGGTAGCTAAATCGCGTTTCGCTTTTTCACGGGGTGGTTTCCTGTGGTGGGGTGGTATTATATCTATTGATAGAACGTACCCCGGTGACAATTGACATATTTTATTCGAGCTTAACAATATACATCACCGGGGGGTGATTCCTCAGGCGTGACTACGGCGGGGGGTGATAGCAATGGGCAATATTCGGCACACGTCGCACACCCACCCCGGCCGCACGGGGGGTGATATCAAGGGGGGGGTTGGCGCTGCTGCGTTCAGGGGGCCTGGCGCTGCTGCTGCCGGAGTGCTTAGTGCTGCTCCTGACGGGGGGCCTAGCGCTGCTGATGCTGGGGCTTGAGGCGCGATGAGCTGTGCCGGGACCGCAGACACTGTGGCTGGCGCAGGACTTACTGCTGTGGCTGGCGTGGCATGCGCTGCCGTGGCTAGCTCGATTTAGCACTGCAGCCGGAGTTCCATGCGCAGGTGCAGCAGGGGCGGTTTGCGGACGGACGAAGAACGAATCGATCTTGGTCCTGCTCATGGCTAGAGACGCGCAAGAAGACCGTGTCGGGGCAGCTGGCTTCTCAGGGGCCAAAGCTGCGTTTGGCCCACGGGGATGGGCGCCCGTCCGGAAGGGGTCTGCGCCTGTTCGGTGTTGTCGTCGTTCTCCATGATACGCGCTGCCGGAAAATATCGGTACTACAATTAGCCCTTTTGTGTGTGGGCCCCCCGTAGGCCCCCTTCTCCAAGACGAGTCTTGAAAAAAATCGAACTCAATTCATTTCCCAGAGAAAGCCTTGTCTCAATCGCTATATTGCAGCTTAGCCTGTCTTTTATTAGTTTTAGGATGTGCCAGGCGCAGCTAAGGGCCCGTCTTAACGAGAAACTTTTTTCATGATAATCGAATAGGAAAAAATGACTCCGATTTGATTTCAATAGAATTCGTGAAGAGTATCCCTTTGCGTGCTATCGAGGAGTACCATATTTGAAAAAAAAAAACGAATAACGCGCAGGGGTCAACGAACACCCGAGGGCAACCAACGAGGCAAGCGACGGCCCGCATCCTCCCCGGGGTGCCGCGGTCAGCAGCCGATTGTTTCTGCCGGCACCGCGAAGAGGCAGCAGCGACGGGGATACAGCGATCGGACTTCTGAGCAAAGTCGTCATGTGTTCGGTGGTCATGTCTGGTTTGCGGGGCAAAGAGGGATGCAAAACTGGGTTTGCGATGGCCTTGTAAATTTTGAGGCGCCGCGGATGGTCTACTCTATGCTAGGGACCGTCGGACCTCGCGCTGCGGCTGCTCCAGTGGTCCTGTCTCTCGGGGATGGTGGATCTCACCTGTGAGGCAGTCGACGACACGGCTCAAGTTTGCGTGGCTTGCTTCGGTTTCGGGAACATGCCACGTCGAGTTGGACAACTCCCCACAGTGAATAACACGAAGAGCAAAATAAGTCCCAAAGCCTTCTCGTCGAATTCTTTTTTTTTTCGGTTTATCGAATCAAAAGTCTAAATGCCTGCTTGGTGATTCACTTTTCGACCAATCAGATGCAAATCCAACCACACGAAACAAATATTGGCGGAGGACTCGTACCATAAAAAAACGTTTTTCGTTGAGATGGGCTCTAAGGCCATCTTAGGTGATCCGGACGACAACGTCGAGCCGTGGAAACCCACCGGGCACAGCAGTTGAGTCCTTAACTCACATTTTCTTCTTACGAACCTTCTTTAGGAGCGCTGAAAAGTTTTTCTTGTCTCTTAGCAACACCTCCTGTCTCCTGTCCCCCGGTTTATTTCGCGGATTACATTCCTTCCTTGCCTTTCAACGGTTTGTGAAGATCACGATCGACCCCGCCACACCCACACGCCCACTTCCCGCTCCAACCAAAGCTTACCGCCACACACCGCACACACCGCACACACCACTGCACTACCACTAATCCCGACATACTGGTATCTACTCACCACCGCACCGTTTGCATTTCAAAGCAGAATTTGCGCATTATACTATAGGGGGTGGTATGCTGGTTTGGTTTGAGTCTGTTGGCATGGCGGGAGCTCTCACAGTTTTTCAAGGTACTACAAATCAGTAGTACTGTTCGTATTGATGACTTCGTTTGTTCTCAAGTTGTTTGTGCTACGTGTAATTTGCTTCAGTCTTGTCTCCCTTTTTTTCTTCAAAGGATGGGCTCTTACTATAATACTATAATACTATAATACTTCAATTGCCGACACGATTACAAACAAATCTTGGGCAGGCGTTGTAGAACTGCAGTCCCGTTTTGGGGACAAACCACTCAAACTCTCAGCATTAATATTTCATCCCCAAAATGGGAGTGCAGTCCTACAGTAAAAGGATAACACGAATGCGAGACGTGCTGGGAACGAATCCAACACGTGCTTAGCGCTGAGGCACATGTCAGACGTGGAAAAGAATACCAGGTATATCACAGTTGTGGCCCTTAATATATCGGCCCAAAACGAGGAGAGAGAGGCATCCCAATGTATCCCTGACGATTACAAACGTAGCCTCGGTGGAAAGCCTATCGTCAACCGCGTATTTTAATCGAACAACTTTTTTCGATTCACGCAGTAGTTGTTCAGATGCAACATACAACGCACCAAAGTAGATGCTACATTTAGGACCTATTTACTACGGGTCTGCGGAAAAGACTTTTAACGACTTCAAACCGAATTCAGACTTGAACAGACGAATATTCGACGTGCTAAGACGAACCCAAAAACGTGCTAACCCTAACCCTGAGGCGTGTGTCTTTGGGTGTTGAGTGTTGAAGATAGCAACAGCGCAACAGCGACCAAAGCAACGATAACAATTTGTGTCAACCGTGTATTGATAGCCGTGGTATGCAGTATGAGCAACGACCAATGAGGAAGCAGCAACCATAAGCGTCCAGCTGTATGGGTAGGATCGTGTTGGGGGTTGGGATCCGTGCCGTACGACTTCTTGCATTCAACCATTATAACTTGAACACACGTACGTACAAATCACGCAGTTCCCGTCGCTGCAATCGTCAATTTAAGTAATATCGTCAATTTTTAATTTTTCCCATTGAAGCCCCGAGGGGGTTACAACAGCTACTGCAAGATGCACTCGTCTTCCCCAAAAAAATCGCGCCTGTGGTAGGCTAATTAATATTAATAGTTCGCTCCGCTCGATTTCTATGAGACTGATTCAAGCCTCGCTTCGCTCCCCGTCCATAAAGGGGTCTATATGTAGGCCCCTCGGGGACGATATGTTGTTATGCTGTTTGGAAGCGTATCGGTTCAGGGGGATATTTGACGTGGGGTGATAAAATTGCCTTCTGATTTTAGTGTTGCTTTTTTTTATCACCCGTTGGGGAGTTTTTTTGTGGCGGGGTGGTATCTAAGACGAGGGGGACCTTACGCCACATACGTCATTTACAGGATGGTACAAATGTTATATTATACCTGGTACCTTTTTTTTAGTACTAACTGTAGGGTACGTGTGAAGCCTTTTGCACTTCTCACGTGGTCAAGGTCAAAAGTGCTACAGGTATCAATTAAATTCGTGAAAAAGGGAGCTCCAGATGGCACAGGGCCCTGACGAATGCCCACCGATTGTTCACGTGCGAACGTAGGGAGAGGGCGGGACGGAAGGGTCGAGGCGCTATAGAACCACTTGCTCGTAGATCTAAATCCCTGAGCGTGCTCGGTTGGTGCATCCCTGGTCTCTCAGAGCTCCAACTTCGCAACCGCCTCCTTTCATTACTTGCCAGACCTTACCAGCGGTTCTTTGTTCTCTCCATTTATTTCTCTTGGCACTCTCGGTCCTTTCTTCCTTTTTTCTTCTTTCCTTCCGCGTGCGTGCGTGTACTCCGAGCACGGCACCGCAGGAGCGCCCAGCGCCGTCGCGGGTGTCCGCGGGTGCTGGCGGGTAGAGGGGGGGTAGCAAGGAACGCGGTCGCCGCTTTCGTGCCTAGGCGTCGCTTGTGCCTCGAGACACGAGGTATGCATGAACGGACTCTGTCTGGCCTCCATTTGTGAGTTTGGATAGAGTATGTACGAGATATAAGAATCGTTCGAAATTGCAAGATTATATTCAAGCGGTGCTTATTTTTGCAACCACGCTGAAGTTGAAAGAGGGAGCTCCCAGTCTGAGTACCAATACTGTCGAGCTGGCGAACGACGGCCACGGTGAGCACCGGGCTCCACGCGAGGCGGGCGACGGGGCTGACTGTGGCAGAGAGTGAGGAAAGCTTTACCCGGACCGAATCGGTGGCGAGGTGGTCGCGAGAGGGGCGGGCGGCGTACGAGGCTGAGAGACAAGGTCTACTTTTTTTTTTCTTTATTTGACCGGTGCAAGGTGTTCCAATCAGGCAGTTTTTTTTTACAGGAGGGACGGGGGTTTTATTTTCTTCCCGAATTTTTCGGTTTCATTTCACATTGTTTTTGCGGTGCTGCTGTGCCGTGTTGTGCTTTCTCTTTTTCGTATATACACATGTACAGCATATCAAAAGAAGAAATTAAGTACCCTACCTGGGGTATGTAAGTACGTGCGGCAACCGCCCGCGATGCGAAGCGTATGTGGCGTCCGAGATGGTTTCTCCTGAAGCATGGCAGCGGGACTCTTGGCATTATCAAGTCGCCAGTTTGCAACTACGATCATCATAAAAACCTATATTCAATCATGGACCTCTGTCCGCTTCGCATGGTAATTTGATGTATTTTTCCTTCTGAGCGAGCGTAGCGGGCGGCGTAGGCCGCCCGCGGAGCGAAGCGCCTTGTAATACCGTACCAGGTACTTTGGTACATATATACCAGGTACCAACAACCACTCGTACCCGCTACGAGCACGAGTACGTACGGAACAACAATACAACTTCACACGCCTATACTCGTACTCTACATCAGTACGAACAGCACTATCAACACAAAGTACAATAATACCTGGTATTACAACTGCAGTACCAGTCAGTACCAGCAGCCAGTGTGCAGGTGTCCCGGTATCGTTTACCAGGTACCGTTTACGACATACTCGCACGGCATTCTATTAAGTATTTCCCATCTCAAGAACAGTGCGCAAAACGAGGGTATAAGCTTACATGACATATAGGTAGGTACGAGTATACCCAAGGGTGTACTCGTATTGCTGTGAACCGCCATGGATCAGGTGAGTGCTGCCTGTCTGTGTCTGGAACACACCGAAACAAACCAGGTTGGTACCTGATATGCACCAGTCCTCTGTTGTAAAAGACTCCACCTTTTCAAAACTTCTACTGAAGAATACGTTCTGGCATCCCGGAGGTTACATGCACAGCTGTTTCGCGGGCTCGAAGGGCTTCATGAGCTATTAGTAGGCCTGATCACAAAGTACAGCTGTACCGCCGGCAATGGCCCGCCCGCCCGGATTCGTTCGCACCTTTACCATCCTTTCCAGTTTCTCCTTTGCTTCCTCGGCCGCTGCTTGTTCCTTGGCTGTAAGGAGCTTTATTGAGGGAGCCGCCGGCCCATGAAATTCAGACACATCTGTGGGCCGAGCCCTGCCCCCTCCAGCATCTCTTGCGGATATCGACACTGATGCCGTAGCTACAACAGATCGTGCCCCATCATCCTCGTTCACACCTGATGAGGTCTGCGCAAGGGACATGCCTGGTACCTCACAGCGGTGCGTAGTAATGCCAACGCTTGAGACGTTCAGTGTAGGCTGCGATCACAAGTTTATGGTGCGGATCGACCTCCCGAGTTATGACTCACTAGGCCTGTAGAGGGTCATTGATGGCATACACAATAACACCACAGGGTATCCGGCTGCAAGCGCTTGCCGATGCTAGTTCGACACTACGATGTCGTGCTCCCAGTAGATTGCGGTAATGCTGCTGCACTCTGTACTGCTGCTGCTGCACTGCTGCACTGCTCGTGGTCTGTTCTCTGTACCAGGTACCAGGTATCAAACTGCACAGCCTTGGTTGTGGAAAGTTAAAGTTGTGTCGCAACTTTCAAAATCAATTCCGCGGGTGTTCCGATTTTGTTTTTTGTTTTTTTCGAAATTGCGGAAATAATTTCAACACTATTTTACGGAGGACCATAATAAATAGGACCAAATGTTGTTCGTAATAACAACGAAATATGTAGGTGTTCGTGTGTACCGTAGGCCCTACTTAATATGGTCGCCCGTAATATCAATATCTGGACTGTTTATAATAATCTACAACAGACAATCGTACCAGATTAGGAGAAAACGAAATGGACGACTTCGGAGAAAAAGTCGACAGAACACGAAAACTAAACATACCAGGGCAGAGGGTGCGAGGAGAATCGGGCCACGGGAATAATCATCAGGAAAATTATCTGAAATCTGGATGCATCCCTATCCTTTGGAAAACAATGGGAGAACAGGGAGAAATGGGAGAACAGGGAGAACACATTTATTTTATGGGCGCTATCTTTAAGATGACGTGATCAACTACTCCAGACTCAACTACTTGTATACACGCGTAGTGCACTTACGGTCTTACGGTGCTGCACGCTGCCGCCGTCGTTGGGCCTCCACCCCGACTGAACCACGCCCCCCTCCTGTGATCTTGAAACACCAGGCCTCGCTGGCCGCAAAAAATACTTTTGAGGGGACTGCTATTGTGGGGTGCTTTTCGTCGCACAGGGAGTAGTTTTGCGTCCCAGACGTTCGAGAACCGTCGTTCGAGAACCGGAGTGTCATCCAGTGCTACGAGCGTCAAGTTACCAAACGGGTCTCGGCTTCGACGCCTACAGCAGTACCAGTGTACATCACCGACAGCCTGTGGCGAGAGCATATCAGCAGGTCCGCGACTACTGCAGGTGATGTGATATAACCCTTCCATTGATGAGATTGCGGCTCGTGTACTTCATGCAACTGCTGTCAATCTCAGACGGTCTCTTGAGACATTCATTCGTGGTACAGCTGTCAGCGCTGGTGTTTGCTGTTGTTCTGTGCAACAGAGTAGCAGTGTCTGCTCTGTCCTGTGCTGCTGCATGACCTCGTTGTTGTTTTCCCAGTTGCGTCGGGTTGCGGCGTTCTGTTTTTGCACTGGTGCCCCGTGTCTGATGCTTGATGTTGTTGTCATATGCAGCAGCAACAGGTAAAAAATGCTGCCAGGCTGACTTCTGACGCTGCTGCTGCTGCTGCTGCTGCTGCTGCTGTGGATGTGGTTTCGTCAGTATTTGCTGCTGCTAATATTAATACCACAAGGTACATGCATCTATGATACCTGGTGCTGGTAGCAAGTGAACCAGGCGAAAAGCACACCCCTTGGACGAAATTCCAACCCGATTTTTCCGACGACAGGGAGGATGCAACGCCGAGCGATCTGATACGCACTCTGGTATAATAATAGGCGTCCGTGGAAATAGATACCAGGTACACATTTCTCTCTATCGAACTCGTACTGCTGTTGCTGTTACGATGACGGGCGGTAGCTTATCGTATACTGGTATGGCAGCAGCAGTGCACCAGATACAACACGCCCCATCGTGTATACCACACCCTTACAGCAGTATTCCACCCGGGTGACTATTAAAATCCTTCACGACCACACGAGAGAATCACCCGGGGTACGGTGTATACCACACACCCTGAGCTATCCCCACAGCAGTGTCACCAGATGAGCCAGTTCCCGTGAGTAGTCCGTGTGTTGTGCAAGCAATCGCATTCCAGACCAGTTTTCCTCTTTCCTTGTGTTTGCATACTCGTATGGCATCCTTGAACAATCTGGCTCTCAGACTTCGCACCGGACGAACGTCGCGATGTCGAGCACACGGTGAAAACAGTCGCCGCGCGGCACATTATTCGTTTCGGACGTCTTGTCTACCTATTAATAAGTGTATACCAGGTATAGTACTGTAGTTGTCGCTATCAATGCGAACCCGCGCAGCAGGATATTTGTATCTGTCGGGAACATGTGTGCCTTACTCCGTTGGTGGATGGTAGACGGTGGGAGATGGGAGTAGTTGGTGTTGTCTCATCGTGATTGAAAACGTTCAAGTACCCAACCACTGTTACATCCCCCCTACCAGGTAGTTACATACCTGGTAGTACCCCCACTGCTGCCTCTGGAAAAGGCCACACCGGAAAATAAATCAGCATGCAGGTGCGTATTGGAGCTGTAATTCGCACGCAAGTACGCCCCGCAAGCGGTTCTTCGTAAGACGCAGCTCACCCTTCATGCGACTCGCCTAGCACCTCACGGCACCTCACGGCGCTTCGCGCTTGATGCAAGCAATATCTGCCTGGTCGGTGAAAACCCGGCGTGCTCCGTCCCGGCATTTGCAGGGATGCGCGGGTCTATGGTCAAACGACTAGACGGCTACGGCATGCATGGTATCGAGTACACTCCAAACCTTAGCACACCCCTACACTTTACCACCTGGGGGTGAATAACTTGAACCCCCAAACGACCACCCACTTAATCACCAGTGGTACGGGGTACAAGGTTCCCCTCCGGAACGTGCCTAGGGGAGTGGCGCAAGAAATAGTACTCGTCGTTTGAATTACCTGCACACCTCTCGGTTTAGAACTACATACCAGGTAATTAACTGCATCCACCCGAAGAACACACACACACATTTTCGACCACAGACTATATGTACCGCTGTTTGTGGGAATAGTGTGGGATCGTTACTATTAATGCTACAACAATAATATCGAGGGTATACCAGGTATGGGTAGTAAGTGGATATTGATCCTGAACAGTGACTCGCGGCGATCAATTCAATGCTTGTGAGGCTTAAACGTAAGTACAAAAAGTTGCGCGAGGTCGTGGTTGCGACATTGTCATGATAATTTGTGACCGGCTGAGTAAAATCTAGCACAACATACAAAATTTATTCCCGCAAAATAAATGTTTCTTGGCGCTCAGGGTAAAAATAAGGAGAACGTCGAGATACTGAGAGTACTCGCAGTAAATACTCCTCGCGGTACATATTCCCGAAATACTGCCAGTGCTTCAACTATTTTCGAGTTGTCCCCAGCGAAGAAAGTAATTTGCTCCAACTCCAACTCGTCGAACCATCTATCTGTGAGTGATTTGTGCCGAACACTGGGCCTGAGAATTGTCGACACGGTGCACAGACGATCGAAGTATACTTCGTACTCCAAGTATTACTGAACATATTGAGAGTATTTCGGTACTGCGAGTTCTCGCAGTACGAACACAACGGACGAAAGTATACCCGGTACTTGCAGTGCCCGCATCAGTACAGAGAACCTCGAGATACCCGAAGCACTCATACTGCGAGAAAGCACGAAGTACCTACAGTAGTTTTGTCTCGAACATATTTAGTCCCAAGTATTGGGAGCAAGTAGCTGTGAAAGGTTGAGGTATGTACGCACGCCACACATGAGCGCGCCCAAACTCCGCGGTCTTCCTTGCGTAAAAACACACAACTAGTAGTACGTATAAATATAGTGCCTGGTAGGTCAGAAAAAAGCAAGGTGGGGGTGTACCGGTACAAAATAAAAGGAAAGGTGAAAATTAAAAAATAATCGTGGATGGTGAGGGTGGAACCCCGGTAGCGCAGATAGAATCAAGTGCAGGTTATCACACTTATCACCAACTATACATGTACCAGTATGTTTTTTTCGTCAAGTAAAACACATTGCAGGATCTTTTAGAGTAGCTTGTACTGCTGTAAAATGCCACTCTATAAGAGCCGCAGAGGATACGCGTACTGCGACAAAGGAACGTGTACTGCTGTGCTCTTTCAGCTGGCTCTAGGGCCTATCGGTCAGGAGTACGCAGGACACACAACAGTCAGTAACTACTGCTCCTGTAAGTATTTTTGTATGAATGCTGCAGTACACGATGCTACGACCGACTGGTTGTACTGGACTCGACGAAGGTACGAGTAGTACACAATCCAGGATCCAGGGATCGGTATGGAGCAAAAAATGCCGGTCACACACAGCAGCAGGTAGGTATGTATGTGCATAGGCCAAATGCCGATGACAACAACAAACATTGCTGTAGTACTGAGAGTGCATGCGTACAGTATGCTGCCTACTTCTACTGTTGGCGCACTGTGCCGAGCACAGCTGGAGCAGTGGCATTGTTGGATCACACACAGCAGCACGCAGCGGCAGAAGAAGCAGCAGGGAGAGAGGTGATGATGATGCAGGTTAACTGGTACGCCAGCCTGGGTTTGTACGTAAAAAAAGTACCAGGTATGAAACAAAATATGGTACTTGGAAAGGCAGATGGTGAAATACGGACGGCAGGCTCCGACAAACACAACGAGCCACAGCAATACTGCGCATATGGGTGTGTCGCACACGCACGGCGAGTGGGCGGCAGCGTTGGAACGATAAGATCTGCGATTGTCTGTTGTGTACCTGGTGTGAAGAAAACAGACGACAATTTACCGATACGCACGGACGAAATAATGCCTCTCGTATCGAAACCAGGGAAATCGTCTTATCCACTCCCGCCGAAAAAAAAAAAAATGAGCGCCTGCCACGCGCTCCAGAGTGCACGGATCGCGCCGAGACCTCGGCCAATGTGTCCGGCCGGGCTTCATGTGCCCGAGCATTAGGTTTTTTGCCGAAAAGTGTTTGGTACGAAGAGAAAAGTTGGCAAAAATACGAAAATTTGACAAACATCACGTAAACATATACCACACCGCTCAGGATACCACCCCGAGGTGATTGAAATCCGAAACTCAAACTATTACCACCGGGGGTGTGTTGTAATACACTGCTGTGATACCAGGTGTACGTTGGTGAGGTACGATAGACTACTATTGTATGCTACTGCTCCGTACGAGTACGATATATATGCATGTGCAAAGTGAGTCACCGCTCTAGATTGTATTCCGTGCAGTCAGTGCAAGCAGCAAGCAGTATATCGGTATTTTCAGGCCGCCGTACAGACTTGGTGCTTCAGCGTGATACAGGATAGTGTTGCGGTGTCGTGATATACATCGTGCTGTTCTTACCCTGTCCAGCAACTTTCAACCACTGTTTTTCCAGTTGTATGATACCTGGTACTGTTTATGGCGTGTGGTTTTCTCACAAGGTGTGGAGGGTGCTGGCGGCTACTGGTGCAATCTATGACGTTTGTGTCGTATGTCGCCTGCCGTCTGCCGTCTACTGATACGGTACAGAAATCAGGTTTGGCTGTTGGTACTGACAGTGCGATTCGGGATTATTTGGAGTACAGTATCGAGTACCTTTCGTATTCCGAGTGCTGAGAGTATTGCGGTACTGGCGGCCTAGACACTGCGAGTAGTGGGAGTATGAGCAGCAGTGAAGGCCAAAATACGGCGAGTATTGAAGATGAGCAGTGTGTTTTGTTCACATTGAACCGTTATTTCTAGGACATTCCTCGGGATGCCTTTTCTACTCCGAGACGATATCTCGCGTGACTCAGAGACCTCGGGACTGAACGATACTATTCGTATGGGATGTAGCCACCGCGGGACGTGTTTGTTCGCGGGAATGGGATTTACACTTTTCCGTGCCGCGGGAGCAGGATAATATAATTCGTGCGGGATGCGTTCGTGCGTGCACGGGATTTCTCATTCACCACGGGACTGCGGGGTTTCTGACTGTCTTCGACTGCTGTGTGGGGCATCCGACGCCTTCACGAACCTCATAAGAAACGCAGCCCTATTTCGTCTTTCGTGGCTTGTCTTTGTTCATGAGGTTTTGTGTAGAATGGTCAGTTGCGGCGTGTTTTTTCCCTCTTTCTGTGCGGGACGTGTTTGTGCGGGCACGAGATAATATACTTCGGGCGGGACGCGTTTGTGCGGGAACGGGATTTACATCCCGCACAGAACCGCGGAATAAATTCTGCGGCAAAAACCCCGAGAAACGCCTTTGTTATTCCTACCCGTCCACATCCAGCACACCCAGTGTCCGTGCCGATTTTTCGTCCTAAATACAATTGCTGTTGTAACAAAACCACAACACAGAGATTCTACTCCTGTACGTAGTAAAATGCAGCAAGGAGTTTAGACAATGGGTATGACGGTCACAGCATACACACGTCAGCAATCCAGATACATTGAAAACTTGAGGACCCCGAGAAAAAAACACTACCCGCAGTGTAAACGTCCGAAATATTGGCAATACTGAAGAGTATCCAGAGTATTGAGCCATGATTACTGTGATACACTCCCAGTACTCTTGAGTACTCTAGTCCCCCCCCCCGGGAGAAATTGCTCCAACTCCCACTCGTGGGACCACCTGTGAATAGGGGGATGGAATGATCGAAACGGTGCACAGATGGTAGAATGCGCATATTGAGAGTATTTTGATACTGTGAGTTACTCGCAGTACGAGCAGTACCAACGGACGAATACTGCCAGTACTTGCAGTACCCACAGTGCACAACCCTGCAATACGCGAAGAACAGGGAGTATCCACAGTATCGAACCCGAAAGACTGCAAGTCTGGAAGTATACGCGGTACTGAGCGTAAAAATACTGCGAGTACTCGCAGTATCTGCAGTACATCAACCCGAATACGTTGAATATCGAAGTACCTACGAATATTTTCTCTCGAAAAGCTTACATTACTCTCAGGTACGGTACTGGGAACATCTGTGAAACATTGCTGTCACTTAACCTGGTATGCGTATGCGTACATATGTACGTAGCTACTATATACCTGCTACAACGGGAAGGCATTATTATTAATAGTAATGATCATTGCAAGGTATCGTGTGTACTTCATACGTCGGTGGCGCGTGTTCTCCATTAGTTATTACAGTGTCCGTCAAGGACATATATAGGGTATAGTTCGGTGACTCCCCTGGGTATTTAGTGCCAGGGTCAACAGGACCATTTCTCTATAAAAATACGACGGGATGGTCGGTAGGATATACCGGTACCCGGGTTATTTTCGGTTGTCGTACCGAACCCCCGGAATTATCGGGTACCGGTATTGGGGTCGCACCGAACGTGCCGAAATGTCGGATACCGGTGTTGAGTTCGTACCGGACCTTACGGGAGTATTCGGTAGGGTATTGAGGTCGTACCGTACAAACACCGGTACCCCCGGTATTATGGTCGAGGGTATACCGGTACCCGGGGTATGTTTGTGTGGGCGTAACGCACTTCCAGAGGTGCCGGGTAGCGGTATTCAGGTCCTATCATACTTACCGAAATGTCAGGCACCGGAATTGAGTTCGCACGGAGTTTAACGAAGTACAGTGTAACCGTATCGAGTTAGTACCACACCATACCGGAGTTTTTGGTAGGGTACTGAGGCATCACCAAACGATTGCCGGCACCCCCGGTATTTTGGTGAAAGGTATACCGGTACCCGCGGTATATCTGAGTGGGCGTACCGTACTCACCGAAATGCCTGGTACCGGTATCGAGTTCGTACCGAACCTTACCGAAGTGTCGGGTACCGGTATCGGGGCCGTACCGAACCTTACCGAAGTGTGGGGGGTTGGTATCAAGGCCGTACCGAACCTTACCGACTTGCCGGATACTGTACCGGTATCGAGGCCGTACCGAAGATATTTGATACGTTCAAAATGCACACACACGCCGCACTTGCACACGCGGTTGTTAGGAGCAACAGCAAATAGACGGCGGCGGCAACGGCAGATTAGACAGCAGGGCCGCCGCCGCTATCCCAAGAATATAGGATGTGACAGGTATATCATTGAACCTCTCCGTGTCTATTTTGAGATATACCCGTGGTTGATTTTCCGATGTATCACATGATGTATCGCTGATATCTCGGAATACTGTGCAGTCCAAGGTCAGAGTATTGGTTCCGATATCTTTGCGGGGAATTGCTGACATGAGATTGCACCCCCGGTGGAGAGATCGCGACCATTGATTGCCGCCAAAACCGTCAATTTCTTCAACCCAACCATTTATGTAGACAACGGGTTGTTATTCGATACTTCTGTGTATAATATGCTTGGTGGGGAGGTCTTGTCCCTTGCGAGGGGAGAAGGCAGGTACGGGGGCAAGAGGCAAGGGCAGGAGCAGCAGCGAGCTGTAGGTTTTTGGGAGAGCAGTTGCAGAGGGGGAGCGAGACAACAGTGAGCATTTACTTGGTACGACCGATAGCAGTATGGAGCAGCAACACCGCACAGCCTGTTGTGCGTTGAAACACATGCTCGGCAGTTTGAAACCGGCCATTTCTATGGGCAGCACATTTTTGCTCTATGCTTCTTGGGAGTGCCGGGGGCCGGGGGCGGGGCGGGTTGTTGGTTCTCGCTTCTTTGTCTATATAACTTCGTTTACGTGCTTGTGGATATTTTCAATTTCCTATCTTGGATGGTGTGCCGTCATGTGGCGGCTACACTGCCTTCGCTGCACATTTGCAAATTAAACAATCATATTGAGAATATGTGATGCGTGATAAAGACATGCGGCTTTTTTTGGGCAAAATGCCAGGTAGTCGGTACGGGAAGCCCGGCCGGATACGTTGGTCGAGGTCCGGGCGCGATCCGTACGCTCTGGAGCGCGTGGCACGCCCTCAAACTTTTTTTCAGCGGGAGTGAATGATACGATTTCCCTGGTTTCAGTACGAGAGGCCTCATTTTGTACGTACAGACCCCATCTCGGTCAAGATGAACATATCATACAGATCACACAGATTCCACTCAGGTAGATCACACACATCCTGCAGATCCCATGTATGCACAGATCACACTATTCAAGTTCCCACTCAGGCGTATACGTGTCAAATATCTACCTCATACAGACCCCATCCCGGCTAAACATGATGTAAACAAGTGTGAAGTATCCAGATTTATAGATCCTGCAGATCACGCAGAAATTCTGCATATTCCCACTCAGGTACACACGTGTGAATTATCTACCTCATCATACAGATCCCACCCGGTAAAGATGTACTGATCACTCACATCACGACCCCACTCAGGTATACACCTGTCAAATATTACAGGTCGTGCAGATAATTCAGATCCTGCAGGTCATGCAAACACACCGAAAATGTGCGGATCATGCAGATCATACAGACCCCATCCCTGTCAAGATGAACAGATCATACAGATAACACAAATTCCCACTTAGGCGTATACGTGTGAATATCTACCTCATGCAGACCCCATCCCGGTAAACATGCTGTAAACAAGTGTGGAGTATCCAGATTTTACTAATCCTTCAGGTCATACAGAAATCCAGCAGATCATACAGGTTCTGTAGACTATACATATCCTGCAGATCATACAGACCCGCCGATAAAAATGTGCGGATCATGCAGATCGTACATACCCCATCCCGGCGTACAGATCATACAGATTCCACTCAGGTAGATCATACAGATCCTGCAGATTATATAGATTCTGCAGATCATGCGCACTCACCGATAAACTACATGTGTAGATCATGCAGATCTTACAAACGCTATTTCGCTAAAGGTGTACAGATCAGGCAGATAGGACAGATTCCATCCCGGTCAAAATGTACAGACTGCACAGATCACGCAGATTCCACTCAGGCACATATCTATGAAAATCGTAACCAAACAGATCCCATTCCGGCTAAACATGTGCATGTCACTGGGATCAACCAGACCTCACCTGGCACACAAGTGCAAATGGAACATATATATCTCCCCGGGCAAACTATTTGGAGTGTGTAGATAATAGATCCTTCAGACCATGCAGATCCTCCACATCATGCGCATGGCATTCAGAACATACAGATCCCACCCGGCACGCAAGTGCAATCATGAAGATCAAGCGCATATCACCTAGCCCAATAAAGGGTGATACATCTATATTTTACAAATCCTGCAGATCGTACAGATCCTTCAGATCATGCAGACCCGCCCACGCAAAGCTGTTCATCAGTTAATCACGGTACATGTATGTTCGATTAACGTGTGCAGTTCATGCAGATCGTGCAGACCCCACCCGGTAGAGGTGCTCAAATCATCAAGGATCACACATATATCGATGATACAGATCCCACCCAGGCGATAAATATCTGGATGATACACATCCCATCAATTTTCTGCTGAGTGCTACGCTCTCCTTTGAGCAGTACAGTAATCCATGCCTCCTACCTGGTATATGCCAAGACATGCGAGAGCATCAATGACGAGACCACTACTCTTCGCTTTTAGCAATACAGTAACCCATTACTCATTTACTCCGAGATCAATTTTGCTCCAAGAAGAGGTGCAAGGGTTCTACCTGCGTCTTCGTTTTCAACTTGCGACACCCCGGATATCACGCCTATGGGCTATGACAGTAACATCCCTTTTTTTACTGTCATATCCCATAGTTTGACGCCACCCACATCCCGAAGGGGAATCTTGTATCGTTGTGCCAAGTGTTGGTTCCTTGGATTGGGTAACGATTTTACTGCTGTGGCTAGCTGGTTTTATCTGAGACCGAGATTTGTTCACCGCGCAACAACACCCCCCCTCTCTCTGATGGTGTGCGCGATCGTGTGATCGTACAAATTGTTGGCACTGTTGCACACAGCAGCGCGATTCGGGCAACAGCCATCAACACCAGCAGCGCAGAGAGCGTGCTAACCCCCAGCTAACTACTAGTACAGTACATCAACAGCAGGCAGCACCATGCACGTGTGGTACACCCGCGTTGTACCTTGCTCTATATCGGAGCCTGTCCGAGATATCAGATAACGCCTTCGCTCTGCTGCTGCTTGCTGTGTGTGACAAATACGCCAGGAGACAGTTTTTTAACCCCTTGACAACCAGCAACTTCGCCATAACATGCGTTGTCACCAAACTACTGGGTTTTACTGTGGAATACTCGGCCCTACAACCTTGACAGCGCACGTTTTTCGTTGCTTGACTTGACTCTTGACATTTTTGGTTTATGACGGCACAACTAGATTTTTACTGCTGTTGCTGTGCCCTTCTTTTGCGTGCTATCGATAGACAACTGCAAAGCAGCAGCAGCAGCAGCAGTAAAGCAGTAAAGCAGTAGTGCGATGCTCGCAGCAGCGGAGAGGCCAGAAATCAGCAACTATATACCTACGAGTACTTGTTGCTCGTTGCTGTTGCCATATTGGCTGCTACACACCAGGCACACTTTGCTACTTGCTCGGCTTGCTGCAGTCTGCAGGCTTTTTTGCAATTTTCGCCGCTCCCAAGTGGATCCGATCCCCACGTCCCGTGAACGCTTACATATGACTTATACATCGTTCGCACAATCATCGTACGAAACACTGACGTCTGTTTGCCCTACTGCTGCTGCTGTATACTACCGGGCTTCTCCTACAGAGAGCAGTAGAGCGTTATTGTTACAGTGAGCCGAAAGGGTAGCACTATATGCCCGTAGTTGCGTGCAGTCTTATCCTGCAATGCCGATATATCATGATACTTCGTATGATACGAGTACGCACATGATACATATATGCGTCGTACGTGGGCTGCGGCAAGAGGTTGCGCAACTTTTTATTTATTTTTAAAGAGCGTAAAAAAGACTCGTTGTAAGCTTATATGCAGCTATGTTGTAGCGAAGGCATTTGATCCTGGTCAATGATATTTCCGGCATCGTGTTTCCATGCTCACGTTGGGTCCCATTTGTTTTTTTGCAAACCCAATTTCGACCCCTCACTGAAATAAAGTCAATTTCGATCCATCACGGTGAAAAGCCAAGTCATTTCCGGCCCGCACACCAAACCGAAGTCAATTAAACCACCCACACGAAAAACACGTCAATTTCGTTCACCCACACAAATAGAGTGCATCGATCTCCACACTAAGATCCAAGTTATTTCCGGCCGAACACAAAAAACAAGTCAATTTCGACCAACTACACAAAAACAAGTCCTTTTGGTTCACCCACACGAAAACGAAGTCATTTTCGGCCGGCACACGAAAACCAAGCCAATTTCGACCACTGCCACAAGAACCAATTCAATTTTGATCCTCACAGAAATCAAGTCATTTTCGGTCTGGACCCGCAAAACAAGTCGATTTTAACCACCGACACAATAGGCAGGTTAATCGATCCCCATATTTAAACCACGTCATTTCCGGCCGAACACATAGTTCACATAAGAAGTCTATTGCGACCATCCACATAAAATAAAACCCATTCGATCCCGGATAGAAAAAACAGGTGAATCGATCCCCGCACTAAAACCACGTCATTTTCGACCGAACACAATAATCAAGTCAAATTTGACCATCCACACAAACACCAAGTCCATTTCGATCCCCTACACAAGAACCAAGTGATTTTCGGTCCGCGCGCGAAACTCAAGTCCATTTCGACCACCCTCACAAAAACCACGTCAATTTCGATCCCCAACACAAAAACCACGCCAATTTTGATCCCCAACACAAAAAACCAAGTCATTTTCGGCCCACACACTAAAAACGAAGCCCGTTCCGACCACCCACACAAAAATCGAGTCTATCGATTTCAACATGAAACCAAGTCAATTTTGACCCCCGGTACTGAAATCAAGTCATTTCGACCCCCCACATGAAAATCAAATAATGTCCTAGGTGTGGTTGAGGGTTCCAATCCCTCCTTGGTTGCATCCTTTTCTGCAAATATTTTCCCACTAAGACCTATGCCAATGGGAAAGCGAAGTATCAATAAAATGTTTGAATTTCAAAGATACCCTCCAGAATATTTTAGAACACGCTTCCTATGGGCACGTTGAGAGAAAAAAGTTCCAAACTTTTGGAAAAGCCCGAAAAAAGCAAATCTGGGGCCGATATTGGGCCAACATCGGCTTCAGAAAAACTCCGGCCGATCTTTGGTTCGAAGCGGCGAGATTCCGAGTCCTTGGCAGACATCGATCGACAAAACCAACGACTGCGTCATGAATTATGAACAGAAAGCGCCCGTGAGGGGCCCCGACCCACCCTAGAGTCACCGTCTTCAGACCATGGCCGGTGTAATGTGGCGGGAGCTGACCAGGCGTACGATAAAAAAACAATTGGCCGCTCGTGTGCACAAAACAAAAGACAAAACTTCTCCATCCGTCTCGAAAGGCAAAATATAGACTTTTTTTCAGGCTTGGAAGGATACCGTAGGACGCCGCTTGCGAGCTCTCGCCCCCTAGACCATGGACCCACCTGATATCTCGAGGCCGTCATCTATATTCGTTGGCCTTGCCGGACACCAAGCGGGTTGGCCGTGGACTGAGTTTATGTTGAGATCGAGCGTCGATCGTCGCACGAGCTGGTTTCTATCAGCGCGTTGACAATTTGCAACCAGAAAAAACAAATTGCGCCGCCTGCAGCCGTTGGGAAACTAAAGAAGAACAAATCAAACATTTTTTCTCTTTTTTCCTGCGGCGGCGGTACGAGGAAAGTTTTGGCTGTTCTTTGAAAGCAATATGTTTGAAAGAAAACTTTTGAACTCCGCGTTTCCATTGGCATAGGTCTAACTGTTGTGTCTCTCTTTTCGTCACGCGTCTGCGGTATGTGCCGTGTTTGACGCGTGTTGTGTGCAATGTGTCAGGGGTGAGGTGTCTTTACGATATTCTGTTTTTTTCGGGAGTCCTCGGTTTCGTGCGGGAGAGGTCTTCTTAACCTTGAGCGCCACAACCAAAAGATATACATAGCCATACTGACGCAACATACCCATGGATAGTAATGCTTGGCTAAATAAATCCATAAACACGACTCGATCAATAGTAACGGTCCCACTCTATTTCCAAGTATGTTTGGCCTTCGAAAATGGGGGTGTCCGGACATGCAGTTCTACTACACATGCTGTCATGCTGTATGGTTTTCATTTCGCCGTTGTGCCACTCCCATAGGCACATACCACATATCTCCCTGAGGGAACCTTGTACAATATCTATGTGATATACCGTACGAGCCGAGGGGTGTTTACGAGTTCACTGGACACCTGAAAACCCTGTTGGTAATCTGTGTTCAGTATATTCATACTGCTGTACCTGGTGTGTATTTCTGATTATTTTATGCCAAGTATTAGCCGAGTTTGCAGGAGGCATTTTGCAGGAAAATTCTACAGGTGGTGCGAAAGTGCGAAGTCGCATATATTGCTGGAGTCCATTCCGGATCGTGCGATCGTACTCTGTTGGCTAAAGGGGAGCTTACTACTGTAGTCCTCTCAGGCCTGCAGTCCCTTTGGATCAGTTCCGGGGACGAACCACTTAAACTCCAAGTAGTTTGTCCCCAAAACAGGACTACGGCCCTCAAAGGGTTTACACTTATTCGAGAACCGGATCGTACGCTGTCGGCTAAAGGCCAAAGGGCACGTATTCGAGAACATGGTTGATTTTTACCGTGTACGAGACAAATAATTAACCCTATACTCTACCAGGTATAACCCTAAGGCAACCGATGAAACACTGATCAGCAGTTGCCCCTTTGCCCCTTTATCTCGTACACAGTCTGTGCCAACCATTTTATCAAAGGTGTTGTAAGCTTTACTGGAGGTCTACTGGTCGGCTAGACCGTCGATCTACATTCGGCTGGACCGCGGAGCTGTGTGTATCACCCTTAGTGTTGGATATCGAAACCAGAAAGGTTTCGGTACGATAAGGCCGAAATAACTTCGATAACGAAAACCATAATTATCGTTACCGTATCGAAACATCCAAAAAGTTTGTAACGATAACGTCAACGATAATCGAGGCAAAAGCCGGCACACGAAGCCCGCACAACACGCCCGCCCATTTCACTTTTTGTTGTTTTCGCGTGATCCACACGAGACCCTGGATGCTTAGCGTTTCAAGCCTCACAACGTCTCTACCACGAGTTACGTAGATCCTGCCGCTCTGCGGCGTACACGTGATATGATACCATTCACCTGGTTTCATGTGTGCTTATGCCTAAAGTTTTCATCACGCACACACTACATACGAGCTGGGCCAGCCAAGGTGCTGCCAAAGCGGTAGATTGGCCACGCCCCGCTCAATACTACCTGGCTCCTGGTATGTAATACTATTGGGATGCGCTTTTTTTCACGGTGTTGATCATGTACCAAGCCACAAATGGAAAGCAAGCCCTGTTTTTTTGTTCGAGAGATGTATGGCCGATAAAAAAACACAAAAAAAGCGACCGTGACTCGTCGGAAGAAGAAAAAAGGCTCGTTTTCGGTTCGTCTGCATATTTAAGTGCAAATACTAGGTGAATTTTTTTCAGATCGAACCTCGCAAAGTTGATCGCAGAAAAACCAACGTTTGTCGTATATGCTTGTTTTACGTATGTATGGAAATTGTGTCTAGGCATTATCTCTCGATGGGTGGCGAACTGGGCAATGAAACTTATGTCGGCCTTTTCGTAGGGTCTTCGGCTAAGTCTTCACCAATTTTCGCCCTGATCGGGATAGCCGATTTCAATACGAATTTCGTGCTGAACAGTTGGTAATTTCGAATTTTCGCCGATATCTCGTCGAGATCGAGTCGAATAATATACACATCAATTTGTATATACTCTTGTTTGGCACATGCAGTGTTTCGTGAGAGTTAGTGCCTCCAAATTTCATGTCGTAATTCGCAGTGGCTCACGAGATACGCGGCCTTCGGATGGCTTACCTATTTTTCCACAGGTCCAGCTCGTAAACATATACCAGGTACCTGGTAGGTTATTGAAGTCGGGTACGAGAAATTGAAAGTTTTTTTTACAGTAGATCCGTGTTTTGAGTTGTTTAAGATGTAGCTCGCAGTGAGGTCTACCATTCGGTGCGTTGTTTCTTGTTCGCGCCTCTCTCTCCTCCCGTCTCTGCCAGGGGTAGCCACGGGCGTGCTCGCTTCGTGTGCCGGGGGGGGCTGCTGTTGTAATATTTTTCCCAAAAAGGGTTGTTCCGATGTCAACTACTGTCTATTTAATAATCGTTCTGTACATATATATAGATACATTATCAGTCTAAGTGAAAATAAATAAGAGATCGGGTAGATCAACACTATTAACAACGTTCTTTCCATACCCTCCACAACAAATAGGTCGGGGGTTAAAAAATACGACATTGTCACAGCTCTTGGGTATACGTTTTTTTTCCGGGTGCTATTTGTTAGCAGTAGTAAGAAGTTCGCCAACTACATGCAGTGTGCCCTATCAAGCATTGACATTCCTGTGTCTCTTACCAGTTTTTGTCTTTGCATTACAATCACAGGGCCTTGCTTATTCCAATCACACCATCCATATACAGAAGGGAATTCGTCGTGAACGATTTCAGAAATAACCAATCAGACCAGGGATATAATTAGCTGTTGCGCTGTTGCGCTGGCGCAACATTTTGATCGAAATTACATTTTTCCGCAACAGCCGCGGAGGGCCTGGTTGCAGGCAGTGCCACACCCATTGTTAGGTGCTCAACGGTTTGGGCCGTAGGCTCAAGAAATGTTTTTTTAGGCCCTCTTTCTCCATAGTAGAACAGAAGAAGCTTAGGTTCGGATCCCGATACACGTCTTTTCGAGGTTCGGGAGGCGTTTAAACGCACTTTGTTACCTGGTTTTTGGGGATATATTCGCGCATATATCGCAATGTTTTGCTGCGCGCAACAGACACCGGACCACTTATTATACCCCTGAATCAAACCTGAGTACTTGACGAAACTAGACCAAAATTAAGCGTAACCCCCCCTGTGAATCTCATGACTGCAATCACTTATACCCGCCCTTTCCTCATTCCCCTGTGATTTTCGCCACCCCGCTCCCCCCACTGCACCTACCACCCTGATACCTGCTGCTGCAAGATCTTTTATTACTGCAACGCCCTGAACGTTGTGCGGTGCAGCTGCCCAATACTGCTCAAGGTCGTACCTATAGGAGGGTGTTCCCACACACCGCCCTGCCTCCTCTGTAGCCGTATTCCCTCTCCACCCCACACCATGTACCTAGTTACACACGTATATGTATGATGACACCGATATCCACCCATCGCAATACTGTTATATTTCTTTGGTATCCAAAGTACAAACAATCAATAAGAAACAGGAAAGCTGGCCCAGGATGGCTTTATTCAATGAGAATGGGTGCGTTATACTCATTTCAGTATGTAGTAACGAATCCCGAATTTGAATGTTTCTTATTAATCTCAGCCTGCCATTGTCATTGCTCGTTTTCTTAGTAGCGGCATCCTGAACTGCTGCATTCCTACTACTATATGTATGTGAATATCAGGTATAGCTCAGGTGTTTGTCACATTATACGTATATCCAACAAAATATACATACGAGCATATGCCGGTAAACACTACAACACCAGGAGTATACGAGTAGTTTTTACCAGAATCAACGTACAATATAGGCAGGAGACACAATAAGAAACAAGAAACTTGGCCGAGGCTTAATTTCTTACTCGCGAAGGGGCGCGCGTTATCCAATAATTCGAGTATAAAGACTCCCGAATTTCCTCTTTTATTCCTTGCCCGACAAGGGGGGCGCGTTATCCACTATTGTAGTGCCAGTAAAAAGACTCCCGAATTTCCTGTTTTCCTGCCAATCTCAGCCTTCCTTTCTTGGTGCTCGTTTCCTTATTGCGTACATACACCTGGTACTGAATACTTCAACCAATTCATTTGATGGTGTTATACGCATGACCTGATATTATACTCGTATACCAGGGTATAGTGCTGTTTATTGCCGTGCCCCCTATCGCCCTGGGAGGCATTCGGCCTTTTATCGTCTTTTATCGTATCGTTATCGTTTATCGAATTATCGAAATAACGAACTTTTTCCGGTTCGTTTTTTTTTTTTCATCGAACGAGATATCGAAAGTTTCGGTACGATATCCAACACTGATTCTCACCCTACACCCCCGCACCCCCACATTTTGTATTTGCATATATATGTATGTGAAACTCGTAGAAACTCGGAAACACATATTTTTCCTGGAATCAAAGACGTACTATATGTATATGTATAATAATCACATTTTTTTTAGGCATGCCGCTCTCCGGCGGCCGAGGGTTCTATCTCGCACTTTTAGCTGCGGGGGCAAGCAAGGGGGCCGTGGGTACATTACGACGCATGTCTGGATCTCGGCCGAGCACCGTGGCGGTGCTCGGGGCATTCCACGTGGCTAAGTTGGCTCTACAAAACAAGGGGTTGCTTCCGCCTCGCCGAGCCGAGTAGGTGAAATGGAAAACCCCACATATGTTTATGTATAATATGCATATTTTGTTTTTTAGGCATGCTGCTCTCCGGCGGCCGAGGGTCCTTTCTCGCACTTTCGGCTGCGGGGCAAGCAAGGGGGCCGTGGGTACATTACGACGCATACCTGGATCCCGGCCGAGCACCGTGTCGGTGCTCGGTGCATTGAACGTCGCTGAGTTGGCTCTAAAAAACAAGGCATTGCTTTCCGCCTCGCCGAGCCGAGTAGGTGACATGGAAAACCCCGCATTTTCTATTGTTTTTTCGTAAATAGCCCGCCACCCTCGAACACTCCCTCTGTTGTGCATGGGCTTTCAACCTCAGCAGAAGAAGTAGCAGCAGCAGCAGCAGCAGCAGCAGCAGCCACACAGCAGCAACAGTAGTACACACCTGTCGGCTGTCGCATTTGTTGCACCAAGCCCTTTGACGGGTGGTGCACACCCTAAACCAAGCACCTTCATGACCACAACGGGGTCCGTCTACCTGGGAGAAATTTTGGTAGCAGGTATTGCTGTCACACCTAGCTACAGTAGATGTCCAGTCGCACGCTCTCAGCAGCAGGTGATCGCAACGGGCAAGAGTCACAGAGCCAGGTCCATATTTTTTCTTTGCTCCGTCTGTCTCTGTCGTCTTTGTGTCGGTTGTGTGGTCCTTGACCCACCAATTGGACATAGGACTGCTCGTTTTTGTTTGTTGTTAGCTCTTTGTCTCTACCCTCTTCTTGTCTTCTTGGCTTCCGTCTGGTCTTCTTGTGGCGTCCTTTTGTTGGTCCATCAGCTGGGCATATCGTACGACTGATCGTACCAGCAAACAGCAGTCTTGTCCTCAGGACTCGGCCTGCGCCTTGAGCGCATGTTTGCTTCGTTTTTCTCTTTGATATTTCTTTTTTCCTTTTTTCCTTTTTTTCTTCCTTCGTTTCTCTCTTCGTTATTTTTTCTTGTTTTTTCGAGTCTACATAGAATGCCATGGATATGTCCCTGGTGTTATTTTGTTGCTATTAATAGTGATACGGTATGGTATACCACAGCTCGGTAGTACCGTGTCCCTTACGGACTATTAATAGTAGAGTATTGCCGTGGGCACTATTTCGTACTTGTTTGTTGTCTTCCATCGAGAGGATTTTTTGCTACAGCTTGTTTTTTGTGACCACAGGCAGGATTTTAGAGAGGTCAGCTAATGTGAGAACATCATCAAGAGGCATACGTAAAACTCAACAGAGGGAATTTTTCGACTCTTTGCGCCGAATTCAATATCGCGACCTTCGAAAATGCAAATCCCTCGATATAAAACTCAATATCGGGGGTTTTGCGACAAGAACGTCAGATAAAGCATGGGTGAAATAGAAATAGCCAGCAAGTCCGTGGACACGTAAAACACCGCACGGGCTGGAGGACGTGGCTGCTGCTTCTACAGCTGCTTCTCTAGGTAGCTCGGCAGGCTACAGTGCCCGCGTACACCATGAACTTGGCTCTTGGCATAGACGAGGGTGCAGCGCGGATGCGTCTCGTCCTCGTGCTGAGACGTGTCCGACAAAAACTGAGGGTCCGGTTGGTGCTATCCGCTTGTTCCCGGATACGGTGGGGCGTGCCGTGTTGGGGACATGGGTTTTGGCGCAACTCCGGCAGAAAGACGCCCAGCCGGAGTACTAGATGCTGTGCTGGTGCCGCTGAACCGGGGCATTCCGTGCATCCGCCTCTCCCCCACCAAGGGAACACCCGTCTGCCGTACTGCCGTACTCATTCAACCAAGTCGTGGAGGCCACTGCTGCTGTTGTTGTCCTTGCTGGCAGTGTAATGATCGGATGGCCGAGTAGAGGGACAGGCTGTTTGCAATTTTGTCTGCCAAATTCGACTCTACCAACAAAAAAAAGAACACAAATATATGCTTGGGTTTTTTTTACCCCAGGGCGATATTTGTGTGTTGCCCACCGCGCATCACGAAAATATTGCCTATACCCGACGTCCGTATGAAACCCGATAGGCACATAGTTTGGCTCTAAAGGCCAATTATCGCGATATTCTTGAGTGTTATGTTGTTGTTGTTGTTGTTGTTGCTGCTGTTGTTGATGTGCTCATATTAACTCGTCGCCACAAAACAATACATTATGTGGTCGCAGGACAGGCTCCAATAACTCTGGAGGAAGAATACCTAGGTAGAAATAAAAAACAAGCAAATAATACAACTGAACCACATCTACATCCCAGACAAAGATAAAAAATGAGGTCCGCGCACGTACGTATCAGGTGTATGCGGCACGCTGTACAAGTCACCACAGAAACCGAGAAGACCGCATACTACATAGGAAAAAACAGAAAGATGAAAAAAACAACTCGACGTCGAAAAATCGAAAACGAAGTCGAAAAAACAATAATCAAAAAGGGAAGAGAGAGAAAAACTTTTCAAGCAAGAAAGCAAGAAATATGTGTAAGAGGCGAAGAGTAATATATGAGATTGATACCTATATGCACACACACCAGCACGAACGAACACATTTATAGTTGCACTTTGCCCCCTCTTGGCACCCTGATCCCACTTGGCATCCTGATCCCACTCGAATCTGAGCCTTCCAACCTGACCCTGGGTATACTTGCCGCCCGCAGAACTCGCCAAGCAACCTAATCCAACGCCGGCCAAAATCTAGGGACCGGCCAGAGCGAGCCAAGGACCGGCCACAGACAGCAAACAATGTTGTCGAGAAAGTGGTACATTAGACTAATCATCTTCTTCCCATGACCCAAAACGACTGTATTTCGATTCTTCATGCACTAAAACGCCCTATTTATGTGATGGGCATACACTGCAAATAGAAGCAAACGCCGCTTTGTTCCAACCAAAACTAGCCGAATGTGGAAAACGCTGTCCCGAAACAAAACCTTGCCAGACGTTACAGTAGAGGACGCATACCTATCTCCTGACCACTGGTCGTACGAGCAACATCAGGTGGAACGGTTGGGACTGACAGAATATGAAAAACACATGCCTGGTAGGGTTTCCACTATGTTTGGAGGCAATTTTTTTATAGGGGATCACCTGCCTCAGAAAGGAGGCGGGGACGAGCCTCACGTCGAATGGCAAAGAAAGCAGCACGTGAGTCACGTAAGAGACATAAGTCGATTGGCAAAGAAAGAAGCACCTGAGGCGCGTAAGAGATAGAAGGAGGCACTTGTGGCGGTAGCGACCTACAATGTGCGCACCCTGGCTGTAACGGGGAATAATGGGTATGGACGTGACGAGCGTGTACTGGCGAAGGGCCAGCAACTCGGCTGTGACTTCACGACGCTCCGTGCGGCAGGGTATCGCATTTTTTTGCTCAGGTAAAGAAAAAACAGCTGCCAGGCAATGGCTGTACGGAGTACGTCTAGCTGTCAAGGAATCGTTGTGCAGTAAGTCTGTGTACACACACCAGTTTATTGACGAACGGCTTATGTCTATGCGCTTTGAGCTGGCTGGTAAATGCGAGGCAGTTACGTTTGTCGTCTCCAACTGATTGGAGCACGGACGCCAAACTGAAACGTATTTTCTGGGAGAAGCTGGGGGACTTGATGGAACAGAGTACGACGAAAGAGTGCCTGTTTGTACTGATGGGTGCCAGCACGCGAACTGGGAAGAGGATAGAAGGATGCGATAGTGATGAAAGTAGAGTGCTTGGAGCATGTGGACGTGATGGTCGAAACGATAATGGCAAACAAGTTCTGTCGTTCGCCACCAATAGTAAGTTAGCTCTCACTAACACGTTTTTCAGCGCGCGCAAGGTTGGAATATCGCATACGCACAACGGCACCAGCCCGAATGACCGTAGGCGGATCGACTACATCCTAACCCGTCATGCCCATCGGCCTCGAGTACATGATGTTAAAGTCGTCCCACTGCCTCCGCCTCCAGCTAAGGCCGACTCAGACCACAACATCCTGTATATCAAAGTCCGACTCAGTGGTCACTTTGCACCCAACAGACAAACACGAAAACCCGTAAAACACCGAGTGTTCGACAGGCAGCATATGTCCGACGAAAATTATCGTCAGCGAGTAGTCGCGAGGATCGTTTCCACTCTCAACCAGCTTATCCAGCTCTGTACTACTGTACGTCTGGCATGGTTGAGTTTTTCACCACGGCTACCATTGATGCGGTCGAAAAAGAGGTACCACCCCCTCCACGTCGCCACTGCAGACATGGATGGTGTGAGTCTGCCGGAACCTTGGCCGCATTCATATAAAGATGGGCAGCGAGGGAGGATGCACGGACAATTCTTGTGTACCCACCCCCGGGATAGAGCGTGGGGAAGACACTCAGGTTTGCGAGTGCGAACTTGCAGGAGGTGATTGCCGCAGGACTGCATGCGTACTTCGCAGAGTATCTCGCCGAAACCGAACGACTTCTAGCGAACAATGACCAGATTAAATTTGATAGGCACCTGAAAATACGGTGGGATTGATATTAGTATAGCGAAGAGCGAGCACTTTAATAGGGAGAGGATGGCAAGCTGTTGCGGGATAAGGTGCGAATTCGTGAACGATGGGCGGGTTCTACCACAAACGTTTGAACACGAAATCGCCGAAACTTGATCCCACGATCATCGATCTCTTGCCACCACGACCGCTTGAAGTGTCACTCGGCGATGAACCATCTATGGGCGAGATAACGGAAGCACTCAAGGGGATGTCGAATTGGAAAGCTGTTGGGCCAGATGGCCTCGTGGCCGAACTCCTATACATCGACCACCCCGTGTTCGCCCAGTGCTCTCACAACATCCTTGTCAATGTTTAGGTAACAGGAAACTCCGCCAGCAATGGAAATATGCGATCATCAAGGTCTTTCACAAAAAGAAGGACCGAAGTGATTGCAACAACTACAGAGGGATCTCGCTTGTTGCCCACGCAGGCAAAGTGTTGTTGAAAATCGTCGCTTGCGGCCTTAGCAACTACTGCGAGACCGAGGGATTACTCCCGGAGGAAAGTGCGGCTTCCGCTATATGTTGTTCGTCGTGCGCCGGTTTCAAGAACTTGGGCGACAGAGGGAAACCCCCCTGTACGTGTGCTTTATCGATCTGCAGAAAGCGCACGAGTCTGTAGACCGAGAGCTGCAGTTGAAGGTACTCACAAACTCTGGCGTACCAATCAAGCTGCTTACAATTATCCGCAATTTCCACGACGGCATGCGGGCTCGCGTGCGTACAGATGACGGTGAGCACTCGGAATGGTTTGAAGTCACGCAGGGGCTGCTATAAGGCTGCGTCCTATCACCGGAACTGTTCAACGTGTACACGTCGTGCTGGTACGCTTCAGCAAAGACGAAGCCATCGCCAGGGGCTTGGTTCAACTCAATGATGTTGGAGTAGTCGGGACAGAGGAACAGGAACCGTTGGTATGCGCCCGAAGGGGTGTATGGAGCATATCGTACGCCGATCACGCAGGAATTGCTTCGAAGTCGGCTGTAGGGCTCGCGAAAATGATGAGTCATCGTGACTGTCTTCGAAGCAGCAGGCCTCACGGTATCGGACAATAAGACCAAGACAATGGTTCTACGATTACCAGACTAGATAATCCTCGCCCCACCGCCCGTCATATCGAAGCAGCAGGCCAAAGGCATAAACAGACTGCCCAGTTCTTATACCTAGGCGGCATTATCCACGAAAACGCTGACCTCTCGCTCGAAATCGACCGACGGGTCCGTTTCATGCGAGCATGCCTCAAACGGTTCGGCCCGGAGATGTATGATGGGGCGACCGCCCCGCTTAGCCTGAAAGTCCGGCCGAGGTGATTGAGACTCTGCTGCTGTACGGGTGTGTGACGTGGCCCCTCACAGTGGAACAATTTGCCAAGCCTCGAACGGCTCACCACCAAGTCCGTTTGCGAGTCGTTGGCTTCCAGCACCGACTTTGTGCTGACCACGCCACCCTCTCGTACGCCCCACGACGACACGTTGCGAGAGCATCGAAACGACCGTCCGTAAACGGCGGCTCTTTTTCGCGGGGGCCGTGGCACGACAAAGCAAGGAGCGATTACCCAGTCGGGTAATGTTCGGGACAATGGCTGGCGAGGAGAACCCGAGGCCTGGCGGACAGCTTAAGACCTGGCGTAGATGCATTGTCGAAGACCTTAGGGAGTTCCGAGCCACCGAAGGGTCAACGGAACACGTCTCCTTGGTTTTTGGAGTTGAGACTGCTCTGTGGTCCACTGCAGCAAAAATGGCGGGGAAGTGGTACTGGGGGGTCCTTGAAGCAGCCGAACGGTTCATTGTGAGGTGGCACGAGGATGAGGCACAGCTGAGTAGATAGCGCCGGGGATCTGCCGTGGGTGGTGCCCAAGGGAAAGGGGGGAGGGGGGGCAACAGGAGGAGTAGAAGGGAAACCGCGGTGGACGAATGTAGGAAGGAGATGGTAGACAGAGTAGCAAGGCACCAGGCCGACTAGTGAGTAAAACATGTCTGTGCTACTCGTGCCGCCAACGGGTGCGACTGGTTCGAACGTGGTTTTCTTCTATCTCTTTGTTTCTTTTTGCTCTTGATCCTCCGTGTTTTTACGTTCTATTACTTTATCTTTCTTTCTTGTCCTTACGAAACGAGTCGTATGGCGTAGGTGAATGACGAGCCTGCTTTGGTTGTTTCGTATTGTCTGACGCATCTTCTCCGGGTGTGGGACATAGTTGACGAACGCAGGACGGTAGACAGGGTAGCAAGGGTAAAAAGTACCAAACCACTTAGTAGTGAAAACCTGGCTATGCCCATCGTGCCACATACTGCTCCGGCTTCCTGGATGGTGCTTTCTGCTTCGGTTTTTCTGTCATTTCCGTTGGTTTTTAGTCTTATTCTGTTTGAAAGTAGTATGTGGTGGTGCTGTTTATTTTGCTCGTTTCTTCAAGTGTCTGCCACATCTCCCTCAGGGAAGCACGACATACTTGTTTTTTCTTGTCCTTTTCCTTTTTCTCTTTGATTTGTTTCTATGCTTTCTGCTTTTTTGTTGTTGTTGTTTGTGTGGTTCCTTTTGTTATCTCCCTTTCGTCTACTGTGAATGTCGTGCCTGTCGTATCCAGTATGACGACATGGCATTGCGTTATCTACTCTGCTTGTTGCATAACAATGTATCTCTGTGGCGTAGGTTTGTGACCACATGACGTGTAACTCTCTACGATTGAAAAATCGGCACGGACACTGGTTGTGCTGGATCGACGGGTGAACAAAACGGTCCAATGTGGAGAACACGCACATACCCAATCAATTGTGGAAACTGCATAGTATTTGGAAACCCCATGTGTTTTGGACACCGGCGACATCCACACACCGATTGTATGTGCCCCTGAATATAGTTATTAATTTGTTCGGGTTTTATCCAAACAAACACGCCTCCCGCGAACAAAATTCCTGTGGCAGAGACCGCACGATATTCAGTACAGCACCAGCCGCTGCCGCTGACTACTGGCGTACATATGCCATGCTCCTGACTGACGCGTACATCGACCCTCACGCAGGCCCCAGATGTCGGGGAGATAACAGTTTATACCTCGTTGTTCCTGTTGGGTCTGCCTACCGCAGTGCCCTGTGTCGAGCGGTGCTAGGGCTCTCCCTTGGAAACTCGTCGAAAGAAACGACTGAAGGTTTTTCTGGGGCTGTTGGCTCAGGTTCACGTTCAGACTCCCCTGCGAAGCCTCGACTCAAAAGGCCTTACACGGCATTTGGATTGCACGAACAGGCGTAGACAGTCGTATACCAGATGAGGATCCGTCGGCACTGCGCTGTGCGGCTGGCGTAGTCGCTCGGGTCGCTGATGTTCTGGGTTTTGGGCTCTGGCGTTCTCGCTTGCAGACATAATGAGTACGGAAGACCGCAGCATACCCAAGAACAAAACCGCTGTTTTTTTCAAGGACAAGACATGTGATACCCTGCTGACACGTTATGCAATAGCCGAACCACTTCCGCGCGGCTACCGCGGCCCACTAGATGCGGCTTGCAACGAAACTAGTCCCACAAGCTAGCGCAAGCCCGCCCGATTCTGTAGATGCCTGGCTGGTGAAAAGCGGTTGTGTACTGGTCTCGCAATCGGCGATGTATGCCGCCGACACAGACAAGAACTTGAGCAGACGGACGAAAGGACGGAGGTACACATACTCTTAATGATGTAACTATGGAAGTCGGCACGCAAAATTGCAAGGGATATTTTTTTATCAAAAGGCAAAATATGGCCTCATTACCAGTAGAAAAGTACCGAGGCAAGACGACCTCATATCACCAGAAAACCGTGCTCGTTCAAAGGGGGAACACCAGAAAGCAACCCCGCCCCATTCAAAACACACAAGAGCACAATGACCGCGTGGCCAAATCGAGGCGACTTACAATGAAACATGAGCCACGAGCCAGAGAAAGCTCATGCGCTTGTGTAGACGCCGGGCGGGTCGAACTCGGCGCGGTACAGGTCTCACTGCCTGTGGTGTAGCCGCCGACACACAGACCAAAAAGTGTAGATATGGGCGAACAGACAGACGGACAGACGGCTTTGCTGTACGCACCCCGCAATGAGAGGGTTTTTGGCTAATAGGAAACAAAGGACTCCATTAAAATTGTCTAGCATTTTCGCACTTGGACCTGCTTCATTTACAGCCCTGCACTATTAATAGTAGAAATATGAGTTTAGCAAGGTTGCCTCATACTTGGAGCAGGAACCCCTTCGAAATCAAAACACACCACCCAAACCACACCCACGCGTTGCCCCCCGCTCGCCCGCTTCTGTAGACACCGAGCTCGTGGTAATCGGCCACCTACAGCTCCCGCAGTAAATGAAAATGCTCTAAAATACAGACATACAGTACACAACAGACATGCCTTTTGAACGATGAAAACCTGTATGCACACTTGCGAGAAAAAAGCTTCTTCGCCTTTTGGAAAAAAACCGGCTCCCTCATGAAGAGACTTCTTTGCCCTACGGGCAAAAACAGCCTCATTACTAAGAAAGAGGGCAATGAAGCAAGGCGGCCTCATACTTGCGGCAGGCCTTGTGCGTTCGATGTAGCAGAAAGAGAGAAAATAACGAAACCCCGCCGCACTCAAGACACACCACCAAACCACAGCATCCCGGCGACCGCGACCACCTCGAGACGTCGTACGACGAGGCGAGCTACCCGCCTGAGCCCAAGCTCGCCCGCTTCTGTAGATCCCGGCTTTGTAGAAATCGGCCTCGTACAGCTCTCGTAGTGAATAGCAATGCTAAAAAAACAAAGACAGACACACAGCAGACAGACCAATTAAGTAGTAGAAACCTGTACGCACCCCCGGTACTAGAGAGGTGTACGAGTCAAGGCGGCCTCGTACTTGCAGCTTCCCCCCCCCCCCCCAACGAAATCCCGCCACGCACTAAAACCACAGCAGCCCGACGACGGCATGCCACTAAACAAGTCCCACGCGTTATCCCAATCTTGTCTAATTCTGTCAACACCGAGTTTGTGCAAATCACCACGTACAGATGTCGCAATTATAAATGCGAAAACAAACAAGAATATGGCAGACAGAGACAGACATATTCATTGAGTAATGGCACCTTGTATCCCCACGCTACTAGTAGAGAGGTAAATGAGGCAAGGCGGCAGCATACTTGCAGCAGGAAGTGTGCGTCTGAAGAAACAAACAAAAAAAAACGCACGAAATCCCGCTGGACTCAAAACAAACTACCTAAACCACAGAAGCTCTGTGGTCGCGACAACCTCTAGACGGAGTGCCACGAAATAATTCCCACAGGTAAGTTTAAGCTCACTTCCTTCTGTAGGCACCGAGTCTGTGGAAATCGGCCACGCAGAGCTCTCGCAAGTAAAGATGATGCGAAACACGCAGGCAGACATGTATATCTATTAAACTGTTTTTTCACATCGGCGTTTTTGTTTTTCCTGACGGGGGATCTTTTCTCCCTCTCTCGGTCGCGGGGCGCGAAGGGGCCCCGCGTGTTTACCGCGGTGAAAGTGTGGGTCTCGGCCACGATCCTTGGCCGGTTCTCTGGGCCCTAGAAGTCGCGAAATCTGCCATGCAATCGCCTGGAGGAAATCCACCGAGCTAGAGCCACGCAGGAAGATGGAAACCCACAAAAACAAAATCAACAGCAGCAAGTTTTCGCATGTTTGGTGTTGTGTACGTGTGGCAGCTGGCACCTCACCTGGTCGCCTGCCCACCTCGCATCTCGAGTGTGGTCGCCTGGCCATCTCGCACCCCGGCCCTCCCCGCATGCGACAAATGTCACGCTTCGAGCTCCATTCTTCGTGCGACGGGGCTTTTGTGTGCATTGTGTTCGAGGACGGCACATGAAAATATCTCACAAACAGCGGCGTCATTGGTTCCGCTTCGGGAAATCGGTGGTGGGGTCATTTATGACAGGTTCCCTGTTGATCTGGGAGTTTTCATTTGGTTCACAGCTACCGCCTCGAGCCACATCGCATACCGCCTCGGCATCCCAACAGCAGCAGCAGCAGCTCATCCAGGCAGTATTAGCTCATCCCCCGAACACTCCCTTGTATTTCACAGGCATCTGCCCAGAATACAGTCTAATAGCAGCGGCACGACAACAGCCTAACAGCAGCGGTACACCAGCAGCGAGCCCGACATTGGCCCATATGCACAGGAGGAACGCCTAAATTTTATTTCCCCCCTTTCGATTTGCGACACCCTCGGGGTTTCAGGTCAACTACACCCTGGAGGGAGTAAATAATAGAAACTGTTCAACTGTACGCACCCCGCTTCAAAGGTTGTTTTGCTCTTGGGCAAACCGGCCTCGGGCTTGCTTGCTTACGAAATGAATTTCTTTGCCCAAAGAACGAAAACGACCTCATTGTGACGAGGCAGTTTTGCCTTATTATAACTCTTTGAAGGAAGGGTCGTGCAAAATCCTATCCAGATCAGCTTGTCACTCAGGTGCATATGATCTCGAACAATGATTGTACACTGCTCTGCAGCCTGCGCAGTCAGTTGATTACCAATGAAACCCGTTGTCTCAACAATAGCCTGCCTGTGACGCGATGTCCGTTGTACACGTGCTTACTCCTCTTGCAGGCGGGCATGCACACGTAACCGTTATCTCATTGACGCTTTTACGCTTTTCTCCTTGGTTGTCTCATTGTGCCGCTCCTCTCGTTCTGTCCTTCTGTTGTTTTGTTCTGTTCCTCTGGTTCTCTGCTGTTGTTCCGTGCAGGTCGTTCCGTGAACAGTGGCCTTGGCAGAGCGGTGTCGGCAGAATAACAAAGACGCACCGCGAAGCGAGAAAGGATACGACCCACCCGTGTGTCCCCGGAGCCCGGCATAGAAGTGTGGAGCTTTCGAGAAAACAGCAAAGTTGATTGTTTTTTTACGTAGGCCAGATTTTGGGCGAGTTGGCTTCAATCGGAAAGGTTGCGTGCGGAGGGGCAAATTGCGTGTTGCAATGGGTATAGTCATTCATACACCTCCAGAGAATGTTGCTGTGTGCATCGCATTGGGCGTCTTGCTCTTGTCTGTCGTGTTGCTGCCAATAGTTGAGGCATGTTTGCAGCGGATAAGGGCCGACAGGGCATGGCATTCGATTGAGAAGCAGCAATCTGTTGATGTAACCAAATACAACATGATTTCGGAAGCTATGGGTGACCGCGGGAGATGGGACGCAGCACGTGTTATCACATTGATGTTGGCGGCCTTCCACGTGTCCACTTGGGGATTGGAGCTCTCCTTAGACCTTGCGCTCAACACGGACGGTCCCGTAGATCTTCTCAATCGCCCACCCCCAGTGGTGTTACGTGCTGAGGTTGTCGACCCCGCACACAATTTAACAGACTGGATAGTCCTGCCTTACGAACAGCCTTGTGAAGGAGGCACCCTGAACAACTTCAACGGGAAGTTGGACGATGGAAACGCAACGGCGTCATATCGAGTCGGCGGCAGCATTATACATGGGAAAACAATTTTCGCGTCGTGGTCGAAGCAATCCGCGCGGATTGAGTCCGGCCTTTTTTACGACAGATTTGATGGGCGTGCCTCAGTGGAAGGACTGAATTGTTCGGAACCTTCGAGGAAAGGTGCCCTGTATGTAGGGAATTTGTTTGATGCAACACGGAAATGGGGGTACGTAACGGAGTGTGAGGGAGGCCCTAGATTGGTCGAGGGTAACTCGACCGTTCCCACGAGCCCACCGACCATCCTATTGAACAGTTCTGAGGGTATTGTGCACATGATTGTGGAAGAGGAGAGCAGTTATCCGAGCTTCTTATACTCGGTATGGGCACCGGGCGAGATCACTCCCGAAATGACTTATTTAGACCATGTTTTTTACGTTTCAAGTACGACGCGTCTCGTGGAAGCAATCGTTTCGGGTGTTGCGAACGGGATATTGACCGGAGGTGGTTGCATTGATTTGCTTTCGAAATTCAGCATCAGCAATACAAGCTACGATCTGGGAGGGGCTGAGCGTGCGTTTCCTTTCGGCGAACACCCGGGCTCGTCCTCTGTAGATACACTGGACCAGGTAGAACCTATTGTAGCGGGTATCCTTGTGAGTGATATTGGCTCAGCGTCTGGAGCTCTCTTGATCTTGGTCACCGGCGCTGCATTCATTGGATGCTTGTTTTCCCGTTCGAGTAGAACCTTCGATGTGTACAATCGAGACAAATTGATCCGGGCGGTCTCATTGCCTAGTGGGGAAGACGCAGATGGCAAGCCCGTAGCTCTCAAAATCCATGTACGCCGAAGTGCGGATGACACGTTTAGCATCGTAATCTCGGACGATGGCGTATACAGAGGGTGCGTCGGCCTTCGCAAGAGACTGATATCGAAATTGAAACGTCGTTCGGCAAATGTGGGACCGCATTCGGGTGATGGCACCGTGTCGCTGCCCGGCTCGTTTCCGGCGCCTTCTCGGGAACTAACGTGGGATGGCATTCGCCCTAACCCTTTGGAGGGTGACCCCCCCACGCTTCGTGATGTAGAAATTCGTACTCCGGCACAGCACTGTGCTCCGGCTCATCGAGTACCGGTGGTCGTGGAGCTGATTGCTTCCCCAGTTCCTGGCTCTGGTTTACCTGGGCATGGACCGCGTGGCTTGGCTTTACGGAGCCTGAGCCGGAAAGACTCTGGGTCCTCAAACGAAGGCCCTGGTCTGCCGGAGTTCGAACCGCTGGAACATGCGACCCGCAAGGATACGCGGGCCCCTCATGCTGACGTAGAAGCGCAAAGAAGGGCGGCGACCGAGTAGAAGGGATATTAAAGTTCTGTCTTTCGCCAGCTTATCTATAGTACGATAGCTTTTCTTTTATAACACCCGGCGCGGAAATATTCGTCTTTTGAGGGTGTTAGGTGAGCGCAGTGCACGCCCACCTCTTCGCTGCGCAAGATTGGCATGTTGGCTCCCCTGCGATTTGGTCCAGTTCGTATTTTGATGGTTTATTTCACCCGGGCTGCCGTATGTTAGATGAGGTTGGCGCTGCGATTTAGATGCACGCTATCACCTGTTGATTGCCGCGCAGCCCATGTGTCTCTTTTATTTTTATACTGTCTGGTCCGTATTAAGACGCTATTGTATGTATATGGTGTGCCAACAGTTCGTTGCAGCAAGTCGGACTTATCTGCTTCGAAGTGATTTGTGCTCTTTGACCGATTGTTCCTGGATTACGGTGTTCGTTTACTCGTGCGCAGTAGGCAACCACACGACAAAGGTCCTTCACGTAGCTGGAAGCTTCGTACACGTACGTAGCGTCTTTCGGTTGTTGTCGATATATGTAGCACCGTCCGCATAGGGCATAGAGCGAAGTACAGTAGGTCCCATGCATTTTTCACCATCTTCTAGACGAGTAGTAAGTAGTTTCGCACGGTGAGTACCATTTTATCTATACGATATTCTGTTTTCGTTCCACCGTTTTCGTGGGTATCTATATTTCCCGCGGCCAGTACGAGTAGTAATTTTCGCTGCATTTCGCACACTAGTTTAGAATTGCAGAGTAGGTCCATTTGGGAAGGAGCGAGTATTGAACGTGAATGTGTGTGTTTAGAGAAGTGCAACGCTAACAATATCAATTCCTACTGTAGCAGCCTAACCCTGTCGATGCTTGGAAGGTAGCGCCACGGTCATGGGATCATTGGCCGCGGCAAGACGCCTCAGATCGTTTGACATCAGTACTATGCGCTCAATTCAAGACGCGTTGTTAACATACCCACATATCAACCGTCCATCAAAATGCCATACTCAAATTCACGAGCTCGGTACAGCAGTAGTGGCCGCGGCCCTGATTTAGCAGCTTTCAATTTTGAGCCCCTGGTCGTTGCTGATTCGTTGGGTGATGCGTTTGAGTGAGCAAGGTGACGACACACGAAGTGGTCCGTATGGACATGAAAGCACAATTTTGGTAACAAAACAAAACGGGTAGTGCCGGCGGTTAAGCAGCAACACCGCCGTGAATAACGTTTGTTCAGTGAAATTGCGTCTTCGGTCTTCAGCGACGTTTGGAACTCCCAACCTGGAGTTATACGCCTATAAGCGATTGTCCTGCCTGCAGCAGCAGACGTTCAACAACGTGCTGTACGCAATTTCGTTTTTGGCACTGACAAACTCAAGGCGAAGGTAAAGGACGGCCGTGACTGTCGTCAGTTTGTGTTTTCGTCAATTTCCCTTCGTATGGCTGTGGAAGGCAAAGTTGTAATAGGGTCTCCCGTCGTCGACCCTTGTCTTATTATTGTTGTCGACAAGCACCATTAATTCGGCCATACCTGGTACCAACCAATACGAAACGTGTCTGGAGCTAATACCGGAATCCTCGTTTGGCCACACAATTTGTTCATAAATATCGAGATATCGTGCCGAAATGTTCAAGCTTTAGGCCAATTTGAGCCCTCCTGCATCGCGCCCCACGATCCCGCCAACATTTCCGGCCTTCCAGGTGTATTTATTTTGTTGTTCTCTCCCACCCACGAATACACTGCATTGCTCATTGTGTATCTTGCTAAACACATTGCCAGTAGATTGTTTTGAGTCGTGAGAGAGATATTTATTGCCTCGGCTAGATAACTATCGCTGCCTACAACCTGATGTGTATCCCGCTCACTCTTTTGTGGTCACTCTCTCCCTACATCCACCTTGCTCAGCTTAATGCGGGTACGGGGCACCGGCAGGTGGCGCAAGTACAGGCAGGACACGCCAGATACCAGCTCACAACACGTCGCCTATTTTACAGGTAGTGGAAGGCGATAAATTCGTGTCGACGTGAACATCCGGCACAGACGTCGAAACAAGGTCAAGTTGTAGAAAAACCTTGATCTTTAAAGGGGGAATCGCAACTCCCTGGGGTGGCTTCCCGTAGGAGAACGTATGTGCGGCCGAGCCGCAGGTCGTCGGATATCTTCAAGACACTGCTGTCCTTAAATAGACCTATCGAGTCATGGCTACCATCCTGTAAGGCGACATCGAAACACTGCCTGTCTCTGCCGGCACTACATGATACACAATTGTCACAAATAGGCCAGTATGATACAAATAAAGAAATACTCAACGTCCCCCACCAGGCTACCACCCGGGCCGTGTTCATGCGAGGAGCGGGCAACTGATTTATGACAGCCTCTATGCACGCGAAATGGCTGTCAACACTCGCCACTCGCGTATACACCTAGTCTAAGCTATCGGTGTCCGTATCCACTGTTTAGTCCTGTACCGACGAAATATATGCGTGGAGAAGTGCAATTACACTTTCCCTCGGTTCCGTCGATGACCAACGGAGTCCACCCACCTATCTACGTCCCGAAGGCGCCTCCAAAGCCGTGGAGCCGCCCGATCGGCGGTTCTCCTCCCGCTAGTTCTAGGAGCTCTCGCGCCGACCCCGAATGGCGGGCGGCCGCCCTTCGCGCGTCAACCAAATGGCATACCAACGCCACCGCCGTTGCCGGTGTTATCAGTGCCACTCCGCCCGCTGCCCCGCTTTGGCCGCTCCTCGTACGGTTACGTCTTGCTGGCATGGTGGGGACATGCGCAGTCTTTCCCGAATCACTATCCACGCAGTCCCTGACACGTAAAACAATCTTCAAGCCCCTCTCCGAAAAAGTCAACCGGGTGCACTTCTCGGCCCCTGCCGAGATGGCCGCCGTCACCGAGGACACTTTTGCACTCATGAGACCCCTCTCCCGGGATGGGAGCCGAACGGTTGCCGCGTGGGGTACACCAACGGGCGTGCCTTCCATTGTTGGCGGCCCGGTTTGTGTGACGGGCGCCGCCGATGCAAAAGGGCGCTGCTGATAATCTTTCATTTCTTCGTCGATGATCGACAACTTCTGCGGCTTGGTTCGGGTCGGTAGGTTTTGGCTCAGTATTTTCAGCAATGAACCCCAAGGATATGGACACCCTCCTGGAGACCGCTTGCCAGGGTATTGACACGGTCAAATAAGTCTCTCGATGCGATGCAGTCCCCCATGACGCCAGCATAGCATCAACCACGATTTCCAGGTGATCCGGCTGGAGCATATTCGTAGCGAGTCGAGAGGTTCCCCTCTTGTCCAAGTACGCCACGGCGCGGAACACTGTGAAAGTGTTGCATGGAGGATCGTCTCGTCCAATGTCGTTGCCAAGTCCACCTGCAAGTCGTATCTCGACATGGTTTAGGCTGTGCACCGCCGGTTGTTCGCAAGTAGTGTTCCAAGCTTTGCGGACGCTTAGATTTCGCCGTGAAGAGTTGTATTCCTTCTCGTCTGCACGCCGCACTGGCGTGGACGGTTGTTCATGACGGTCGTCGTGACCTTGGAGATTGACGATCGAGTGCTGCAGCTGCTGATACATGTCGATGGCTGTCTCCTTGCCCTTATCTACGGTGGCGACTTCTCCTGCGTCGCGATAAGTGGTCGAAAGTCCCGCGGAGTCCGTATCTCCGCGGTCAGTGTAGCAGGTTCGCGATCAGGGCTCGCGCATGTGTGCGACCGGCGACGCGAGGGTCATTCGCTCACTTTGTGCTGGAAGCGACTGCCTGTCACATGTGGTCATCTCCTCTTTGCCGCGTCCTGTCGTTGCCGTTCTCCACACGACCAGTCGACCCCAGGCTTCGCCCGACCGGTGCCCTCCCGCTGTTTCGTTGCCGATTCCATGGGTGCATGTCCGAGGGATACAGAATGAGAGGAGCGGGGTGGGGTGGGGGAGGGGTGTACTCGATGTCATGCATGGCCGTAGTCGTATGACCATTCATCCTCGCATCCCCCTACAATGCCGGGACGGAGCACGTCCGGTTTTCACCGACCAGGCAGACGTTGGTTGATCCAAGCGCAAAGCGCCGTGAGGTGTTCGGCGAGTCGCATGAACGACGAACTGCTTCCTACTGAGAACAACTTGTAAGGCGGACTTGTACATGGATAACAGCTTCAACGAGTTAAACTATTTTCCGATGTGACTACTAGCAGAAACAACAATGGGGTACCTTACCATAAACACTACATGCTGCGATCCTTCTCTTTGCGACTAGAACATTTTCTTCACCCCACACGAATGATCTATAGCTCGATCGCCAGTTGTGACAGATCGCCAAAAACTAAACCGGTACCCTGGTTGTCTAGCTCACGTAGTGAGTGGCATGTTTCACAGTGTCGTTGCCAACCTACGTCAAGGGGCGGGGGTGTGTGTACTCGGTAGGAGATATGTATTCGATCTTATGCATGGCCGTAGTCGTATGACCATAGACCCTCGCATCCCTACAATGTCGGGACGGAACATGTCGGGTTTTCACCGACCAGACAGACATTGCTTGGACCAAGCGCGAAGTGCCGTGAGGTGGAGGGCGAGTCGCATGAAGGGCGAGCTGCATCGTACCAAGAACCGCTTGTAAGGTGGACTTGCACATGGATAACAGCTTCAATGAGTGAATTTGACTTCCGGTATAGCCACTTCTAGAGACAGCAATGGGGGCACTTCGTATGCAACTGCCTCTTCGGTGCCTTATCATAAACACTAGAGGCCCTTTGACAATATGGGAGGGCGGATCTTCAGTTTGGTAAGCTTTTGCGATGGTTGATTATCTGTTTATTTCTCCGAAAACACTACGTGATAGGATCAGTTTCTTTGTACGGAGTAAAGGTTCTTTACCTCGCACAAAGGATCTAACTCGATGACCAGCTGTGGGCGACCGCCAAAACAAAACAAACGGTACCCTAATTGTCTAGCGCTCACGTAGTGAGCGGCATGTTTTACAGTGCCATTGCCAACCGGTGCCAACCCAACCTTTATATAATGGAGGGCAAGCGGGGGCGGGGGGGACGAAACATGTATTTCTTCGGGGGGGGGGGGGGGGGGGCGTTGGCACAGGTAGCTAGCCCCCCACTACCCCCCACGCGCCCATGGCGCCGATGCTGGCGTGTTCTCTGCCGAGAAACCTATGCTCCAAGAAAGCGAAGAAGCCACCAAATGAACTTGAAGGGGTGGAGCGGCGTGGCATCATTGCGCCTGTAAGCGTACAACCAATTATTGAGAGGCTTACATCTGCGTCGTTTACTGCCTTGTCCTCAGCTAACAAACCAGATGAGACGACTGAGCCCATGAGTTTTGACGCGGGCTGCGTTTGTTCCGGGCAAGGAAATTGCCCCTTGTTCGGGAAACAAGGGAAGCCATAGTGACGAGTATTCCAGCATGCCTTCAGTTCTCAAGTCACAAGGAGACAAGGCTCCCTACATCTGAGACTGTTTGACCTACTGTCTGAAATTCGGACGGAGCACATCTTGGGCAGGCGCGTGAGGACCACACGTTGGGTGCGTATTCTTACCGTTGTTGATCGAAACGGTCAGTAACGATGCACAGCGATGAGCAACAGGCGATATGACCATATCATAGGTACCACAGGCCGTTTAACGTCGACATTCGAACTCCCTTAGTTGTGACGACCAAAGACCAGGTGGATACAACCTTACGGTTTAGCGATTTCGCAAGCACAGGAAGGCTTCCCCTTTTTTGGTAATTTATCCGTAACTCCTAATGTTACGGAGATGAGGACGCGACAGCTTACTCCCCACCCATACTTATATCACCCCCGTGTGTGACTGGCTCGAACAGTCAGCACTAAACAAGCACTAAATCCAGGTGCCCCGACGCTGTAATACGCCCCCTGCCCGATGCATTAGGGCGTCAGTGCCAATCGGGGATCTGTGAACGGAGTGCGTTTCCTCCCTCTAACCGATCCACCGGCCCTGACCCCCGACCGATGCTGACATGACCATTTATCCCCTAACTTCGGCGTACTGGGGGTTATCTCTCGCTAAGCACTTCCCAGTTCTAGCCAGGGTACCCCACTCGCCAACGCGACGTCTGGAAGTAATAAATTCGTCCACCACTGTTTAAATCAAGGTATCGGACCCCGAAAATGACCGTCTGGTCTTTGTGCGGACGGGAAATTTCTGAAGCGCCCTGGTTGGCGGCTCGTGGGTGCCGTCGCCTTTCGATGGCGGGGCGGCTGGCGGGGACGGCATGTTTTGCCCATTGTACGTTCACCACGGTGCTTGGAAGGAGTCTAGTTGAAGCCGTGTGAAGCTGCGTCGCACCTCTTCCTTCGGCAGCCATTCCAACTCCGTTCCACGGTGGTATCGATTGCCCTCTTAACTCGCTTCCTGAGTTTCTGATGGCCTGCGAGTCCATAAGAGCTTACACCAGCACTACTAATGTCGTTATCGCTCCCAGCCACATGTTCGCACCCCAAGCCAAGTGCGCGAACTCGTCTTCGAAGGCATGGTGGAGACGCTGCGACTGTACGTAGAATTTTGTGATGGTGGCCGCCGACACCACCCCCCTCCTGATCTGGCGGCCGCTCATCATGAACTGGTAGGTAAGGCTTGACCGCTAGATGACCGTCACCTGCCAAGGCCCCACCCAGTGCCTCTTGCAATAAATTAACGAGAGTGCCTCCCTCGCACCAACTTGGTGTATGCCTCCTTGACCAGAATCAGGTCTTCCACTCGTGCCCGCTCGCCCGAGGAGTTCCGCAGTATTGTTGCGCTGCGCCGAACCCACCGCCTGGCGTTGTGCTTCTATAATTCCAGGAATGTCTCTTGCTTTTCGGCCTCAAAAATCGTTTCATCTCGTGTGTGAGAATCATCGCCGTCTAGCCTCGGTGTGTAGACGTCCAGGTTCGTGCGCGCATCACGGCTGAACAGGACCCAAAAGGGTGTGTCCTCTAAGAGCAAGAGTGGCTTCGGTGTGATTCATTGGATCCAGAAAATTACCTGTGTATATTTGTCCCACCTACCCGGATGATACGTGCAAAGTTCCGCCTCATGGACCCATCCGGGTATTCTCTTCACAACCCCTTCGCCGCCGGGGTGATCGGCAGGCACATGCTCAAGTCGCATACTCGTTCACTGGGATGCCGGATGCGGGTGACTATCTCGGCGGTAAAGTCCCTCCCGGAGTCGTTTCTGATCGACAGCGGCATGCCGCCACCCCAGTAGCTTTATCGCCGCACGCATGGATTCCTTGGACTCTAGCGGGTACAACACCTCAAACCTGCTGGGCTGATCCATCAATACCCGTACCTACGCAATCCCTGCGTTCAAGACCTGCTTTATGTCCAGAACATTCATGTAGACCACCTCCCACGGCCCTAGCAGCCGGACGGGCATCATGTCTATCGTTGGCGTTTCTCTTGCTTCCCCCGTCTGGACACTCACGACAACGCGCACTTCCTGATATTCTGGGCTACAATGGGACACCCGTACTTGACCTTCACCATCAGGAGAGTCCACACCACGCCCGGTGGCCGTAAGTACTGCGCATGACTGCCAGCACCCCGGGGACTAGTGCTCAAACAATGGCCAGCTTCACCATTTTCTTCCTCTTCAGGAACACTTCAAAACGGGCCGTCGTCGAGAAAGTAGTCCCCCCCGGCGTCAGCCTTTCACCCCCCCCCCCCCCTTGCAGTCTATTTAATATAGGTTGGGTTGGCGTCGGTTGGCAACGATGCTGTAAAACATGCCACCCACTACGTGAGCTAGACAACCAGGGTACCATTTTTGTTTTGTTTTGGCGGTCGCCCACAGCTGGTTGTCGAGTTAGATCATTTGCGCGAGGTATATAACCTTCACTCCGCACAAGGGAATCGATTGTATCACGTCGTGTTCAAGGTAAGGCACCCAAGGGGAAAGTTACATAGTGCTCCCATTGCTGTCTCTGAAAATGCCTACACCCAAAACATATATTAACTCATTGAAACTTCTATCAATATGCAAGTCCGCCTCACAAGCGGTTCTTAGTAGGATGCAGCTCACCCTTCATGCGACTAGCCGGACACCTCACGGCGCTTCGCGCTTGGTGCAAGCAATATCTGCCCGGTCGGTGAAAACCCGACATGCTCAGTCCCCTCATTGTAGGGATGCGAGGGTCTATGGTCATACGACTACGGTCATGAATGAGATCAAGTAGATCTCTCCTATTGAGTACACCCCGCCCCCCCCGCCCCCCCCGCCCCCGTTGGGTCCAAGTTACGCGTCCTCCAATTGCAGTTGTATCCTTTGGGGAGCCCTGCAAAACACTTCCGCTGCCCGGTGTACCATGGGGGAAAGCGGTCGCGGGTACTCCTCGCCTGGTGCCAGAGTCGTAGAAGTAGTAGTACTGTAGTAGCAGCAATCAGTGTGCTGTAGGCATGGGTATAACGATTTCAGCAGGAAGCAGCAACGTCGTCTACCCCCTGTAAAATCCACACTCCAGAATGCGCGGTGGTCGTTCGATATCTCAAAATGTGCGGTGTAATTCCAGCAGCAAGCGACCGAACGGTAATTACCCGTCGCCAAATATCCTGATCCAATATCCCAGGTCTACAGGGGTAGAGTATGAAACCTGAGGATGTTTCCATAGTGAGTTTGGGGTCACCGGCCCAAGTATATGTGTGAGTGTCTATACCTACTGCGCAGGTGCGAAGGGGGAGGAGTGTGGTTGTTTGTAGGAGGCCCAACTTGTATGGAGGTAGTGGTGATGGGTGGCCATGTGATCCTTGGGTTGAGCAAAGAAGGAATAGCACCACCAGGGCTGGCCACGTGGTCCCATGTCGAGATGGTGGTGGGTGGCCATGCCAATGTATGAATTTAATCGTTCGCTGGGCTTGAGTAAACATATTTTCGAGTAGCAGTTTGCAGTCGTAGTAGTAGTGGTAGTAGTACTGTAATAGCAGCAGTCAATTTGCTACAAGCATGGGTATCATGATTCCAGCAGGAAGCAGCAGCATCGTCTACCCCCTGTAAGATCCACATTCCAGAATGCGCAGTGGTCGTTCGATATCTCGAAATGTGCGGTGTGATTCCAGCAGCAAGCGTCCGAACGGGCTTCACCCGTCGATAAATATCCGGATCCGATTTCCCATGTCTACCGGGGTCGAGTACGAAACTTGGGGATGTTTTCATTTTGAGATTTTGGTCACCGGCTCAAGATTATGTGTGAGTGTCTACATACCGCGCAGGTACGAAGGGGGAGGAGTGTGGTTGTTTGTAGGAGACCCAACTGGGATGGAGGTAGCTGTGATGGGTGGCCATGTGATCGTTGGGTTGGTCAAAAAAGGAATAACACCACCTGGGCTGGGCACGTGGTCCCATATCAAGATGGTGGTGGGTGGCCATGCCAATGTATGAAGAATGTGATCGTTCGACGGGCTTGAGCAAAATTATCTTTTCGTAGCAGTCTGCAGTCGTAGTGGTAATATGGTCGTAGTACTGTAGTAGCAGCACTCAATTTGCTGTAAGCATGGGTATAACGATTTCAGCAGGAAACAGCAACATTTTCTACCCCCTGTAAGATCCACCTTCCAGAATGCGCGGTTGTCGTTCGATAACTAACAATGTGCGGTGTGATTCAAGCAGAATGGATCGCGAAAATTCCTAATCCAACTTCCCAGGTCCACAGGGGTAGAGTACGAATCCTGAGGATGTTTTCATTGTGAGAGTATGGTCACCGGGCCAAGAAAATGTGTGTGAATGTCTACATACTGCGCAGGTGCGAAGGGGGAGGAGTGTGGTTGTTCGTAGGAGACCCAACTGGGATAGAGGTAGCGGTGATGGGTGGCCTGAGAAAAACGGAATAGCACCACCAGGGCTGGCCAATTGGTCCCGTATCGAGATGGTGGTGGGTGGCCATTGCCATGTATGTATGTGATTGTTCGCTGGGCCGGAGTGAAAATATTTTTCTGTCGCAGTATGCAGTAGTAGCACTGAATGATAGAAGCAGTCAGTGTGCTGTAAGCATGGGTATAACGATTCCAGGAAGAAGGAACAACATGGTGGTCGTTCGATATCTAACAATGTGCGAGGTGATTTCAGCAGCTCATTTAGTAGCAGTCTGCAGTCGTAGTATTACGGGGGACCATAGTTAACAGGACCTATGGTGTAGATAAAAACCTGTACATTTAACCAGTTTTACTAACGAAATTTGGTCCTATTAACTATGGTCCCCCGTAATAGGGGTAGTAGTAGTAGTAGCACTGTAGTAGCACTGTAGTAGCAGCAGCCAGTGTGCTGTAAGCATGATATCAATATTCCAGCAGGAAGCAGCAACATCGTCCACCCACTGTAAGATTCACGTTCCAGAATGCGTGGTGGTCGTTCGATATCTAAAAATGTGCGGTGTGATTTTAGCAGCAAGCGTCCAAACGGTATTTACCCGTCGCCAAATATCCTGATCAAATATCCCAGGTCTACTGGGGTAGGGTGCAAAACCTGGGAATGTTTCCATTGTGAGTTTGGGGTCACCGGCCCAAGAACACATGTGTATGTTTGAGTGTCTACATACTGCGCAGGTACGATGGGGGAGGAGCGTGGTTGTTTGTAGGAGGCCCAACTTGTATGGAGGTAGTGGTGATGAGTGGCCATGTGATTGTTGGGTTGAGCAAAAATGGAATAACACCACAAGGGCTGGCCACGTGGTCCTATGTCGAGATGGTGGTGGGTTGCCATGTCAATGTATGAAAGTGATCGTTCGCTGGGCTTGAGTAAACATACTTTCGAGTAGCAGCTTGCAGTCGTAGTAGGAGTGGTAGTAGTAGTAGTAGCAGTAGCACTGTAGTAGCAGCCAGTGTGCTGTAAGCATGGAAGCAGCAACGTTTTCTACCCCCTGTAAGATCCACATTCCAGATTGCGCGGTGGCCGTTCGATCTCTCAAAATGTGAGGTGTGATTTCAGCAGCAAGCGTCCGAACGGGCTTCACCCGTCGCCAAATATCCTGATCCGATTTCCCATGTCTACCGGGGTCGAGTACGAAACCTGGGGATGTTTTCATTGTCAGTTTGGGGTCACCGGCCCAAGAATATGGAGTAGGTTTAGCAGTCTGGGAGTGAGTGTCTACATAACGCGCAGGCCCGAAGGGGGAGGAGTGTGGGTGTTTGTAGGCGACCCAACTCGGATGGAGGTAGCGGGGATGGGTGGCAATGTGATCGTTGTGAGTTGGTAAAAAAATGGAATAGCACCACCTGGGCTAGGCACGTGGTTCCATATCAAGATGGTGGTGGGTGGCCATGCTAATGTATGAGGTCGATCGTTCGCTGTGCTTGAGCCAATATATTTTTGCGTGGCAGTCTGCAGTCGTAGCAGCAGTCAATTTGCTGTGGCATGGGTATAACGATCCCAGCAGGAAGCAGAAACATTTCGTACCCCCTGTAAGATCCACATTCCAGAATGCGCGGTGTTCGTTCGATATATAACAGTGTGTGGTGTGATTCAAGCAGAAAGGCCCACAACGGCATTTATTTAGCCGTCGCCAAAAATCCTGATCCCACTTTCCAGGTCCACAGGGGTAGAGTACGAACCCTAAGAATGTTTCCATTGTGAGAGCGTGGTCACCGGGCCAAGTATAGATGTGTGTGAGTGTCTATATACTGCGCAGGTGCGAAGGGGGAGGGGTGTGGTTGTTTGTAGGAGGCCCAACTGGTATGGAGGTAGTGGTGATGGGTGGCCATGTGATTGATGGGTTGAGCAAAAAAGTAATAGCACCACCATGGCTGGTCACGTGGTCCCGTATCGAGATGGTGGTGGTGGGTGGCCATGCCCATGTATGTATGTGATCGTTCGCTGGGCCTGAGTGAAAATATTTTCTGTAGCACAGTATGCCGTCGTCGTATAGTAGTAATACTGTATAGTAACAGCAATTAGTGTGCGGTAAGCGTGGGTATACCGATTCCAGCAGGCAGCAGCAACATCGTTTCCCCCCTGCAAGATCCACATTCCAGAATTCGCGGTGGTCGTTCGATATCTAATAATGTGCGGTGTGATTCCAACAGCAAAAGCGGACAAACGGTATTTACCCGTTGCCAAATATCTTGATCCAAACTCCCAAGTCTACAGGGGCAAAGTACGAAACCTGGGGATGTTTTCATTGTGAGTTTGGGGTCACCGGGCCAGGAATATGTATGAGTGTCTGCACACTGCGCGGGTGCGAAGGGAGAGGAGTGTGGTTATTTGTAGGAGGCCCAACTGGGATGGAGGTAGCGGTGCTGGGTGGCCATATGATCGTTGGGTTGAGGCAAAAAAGGAATAGCACCACCAGGGCTGGCCACGTGGTCCCGTATCGAGATGGTGTTGGGTGGCCATGCCCATGTATGTATGTAAGTAATCGTTCGCTGAGCTCGAGACAAAGTCGTACTAGTAGTATTTAGTATACTGTATGATGGAAGTAATCAGTGTGCTGTAAGCATGGGTATAACGATTCCGGCAAGAAAGAGCAACATCGTCTACCTCCTGTAAGATCTACATTTATTTCAGAATGTGGGGTGGTCGTTCGATATCTAAACATGTGCGGTGTGATTCAAGCAGCAAGTGCCCAAACGGTATTTATTTACCCATTGCCAAAAATCTTGATCCAATATCTCAGGTCTACAGGGGTAAAGTACGGAACCTGGGGATGTTTCCATTTTGAGATTGGGGCCACCGGCCCTAGAACAAATGTGTGAGCTTCTGCATACTGCGCAGATACGAAGGGGGAGGAGTGTGCTTGTTTGTAGGAGGCCCAACTTGGATGGAGGTAGCGGTGATGGGTGACCATGTGATCGTTGGGTTGAGCAAAAAATGAATAACAACCCCTGGGCTGGCCGCGTGGTCCCGTATGGAGATGGTGTTGGGTGGCCATGCCCATGTATGTATGTGATCGTTCGCTGGGCTGGAGTCAAAACATGTTTGAGTAGCAGTTTGCAGTCGTAGGAGTAGTAGTGTTTGATAGAAGCAGTCAGTGTGCTGTAAGCATGGGTTTAACGATCCCAGCAATAAAGAGCAACATCGTCTACCCCCTGTGAGATCCACACTTCAGATTGCGCGGTGGTCGTTCGGTATCTAAACATGTGCGGTGTGATTTCAGCAGCAAGCGTCCTAACGGTATATACCGGTCGCCCAAAACTCCTGATCCAATATCCTAGGTCTACAGGTGTAGAGTACGAAACCTGGGGATGTTTCCATTTTGAGATTATGGTCACCGGGTCAAGAATATATATTATGTGTGTGAGTGTCTACGTAACGCGCAGGTACGACGGGGGGGGAGTGTGGTTGTTTGTAAGAGGCCCAACTGGTATGGAGGTAGTGGTGATGGGTGGCCATATGATCGATGGGTTGAGCAAAAGAGTAATAGCACCACCAGAGCTGGCCACGTGGTCCCGTATCGAGATGGTGGTGGGTGGCCGTGCCAAAGTATGAATGTGATCATTCGCTGGGCTTCTGCAAAAATATCTTTTCGTAGCAGTCTGCAGTCTGCAGTCGTAGTAGTAGTAGTAGTAGTAGTGGAAGTAGTAGTAGTAGTAGTATAGCAGCAGCAGTCAATTTGCTGTAGCATGGGTATAACGATCCCAGCAGGAAGCCGCAACATTTTCTACCCCCTGTAAATCCACATTGTAAAATCCACATTCCAGAATGCGCCGTGGTCGTTCGATACCCTGGTGTATAACAATGTGCGGTGTGATTCAAGCAGAAAAGATCACAACGGTATTTAGCCGTCGCCAAAAATCCTGATCCCACTTCCCAGGCCCACAGGGGTAGAGTACGAATCCCAAGGATGTTTCCATAGTAAGAGTATGGTCACCGGGCCAAGTATAATGTGTGTGAGTGTCCACATACTGCGCAGGTGCGAAGGGGGAGGGGTGTGGTTATTTGTAGGAGGCCCAACTGGTATGGAGGTAGTGGTGATGGGTGGCCATGTGATCGATGGGTTGAGCAAAAAAGTAATAGCACCACACCAGGGCTGGTCACGTGGTCCCGTATCGAGATGGTGGTGGGTGGCCATACCCATGTATTTATGTGATCGTTCGCTCGGCCTGAGTGAAAATATTTTCTGTAGCAGTATGCAGTCGTAGTAGGACTACTACTGTAGTATTGTAGCACAGCAGTCAGTGTGCTGTAAGCATGGGTAAACCGATTCCAGCAGGAAGCAGCAACGTCGTCTACCCCCGGGAAGATCCACATTCCAGAATTCGCGGTGGTCGTTCGATATCTAACAATGTGCGGTATGATTTACGCAGACGGGATAGTAGCAGTGGTCAGTGTGCTGTAAGCATCGGTACGATGATTCCAGCAGGCAGCAGCAACATCGTCTTCCCCCTGTAAGATCCACATTCCAGAATGCGTGGTGGTCGTTCGATATCTGAAACTGTGCGGTGTGATTCCAACAACAAGCGGACAAACGGTATTTACCCGTCGCTGAATATCTTGATCCAAACTCCCAAGTCTACAGGGGTAAAGTACGAAACCTGGGAATGTTTCCATCGTGAGTTTGGGGTCATCGGGCTAGGAATATGTGTGAGTGTCTACACACTGCGCAGGTACGAAGGGGGAGGGGTGTGGTTGTTTTTTAGCGATCCAACTGGGATGGAGGTAGCGGTGCTGGGTGGCCATGTGATCGTTGGGTTGATGAAAAAGGAATAGCACCACCAGGGCTGGCCACGTGGTCCCGTATCGAGATGGTGGTGGGTGGCCATGCCCATGTATGTATGTTATCTTGTGCTGGGCTTGGGGGAAAAATATTTTTTAGTAGGAGTATGAAGTCGTAGTAGTAGTAGTAGTACTGTAGTAGCAGCAGTCAGTTCGCTGTAAGCATGGATAGGTACTACAACGATTCCAGCAGGAAGCAGCAACATCGTCTACCCCCTGTAAGATCCACATTCCAGAATGCGCGGTGGTCGTTCGATATCTCAAAATGTGCGGTGTGATTCAAGCAGGAAGGGCCTTAACGGTATTTACCCGTCGACAAAAAAATCCTGATCCAACTTCCCTGGTCCACAGGGGTAGAGTACGAAACCTTAACATGTTTTCATAGTGAGATTATGGTCACCGGATCAAGAATATATATTACGTGTGTGAGTGTCTTCATACTGCGCAGGTACGAAGGGGGAGGAGTGTGGTTGTTTGTAAGAGGTCCAACTGGTATGGAGGTAGTGCTGCGTGGTGGCCATATGATCGTTGGGTTGAGCAAAAAAGGAATAGCACCACCAGGGCTGGGCACGTGGTCGCATATCGAAATGGTGGTGGGTGGCCATGCCAATGTATGTATGTGATCGTTCGCTGGGCTTGAGACAAATATTTTTTAGTAGCAATATGCAGTCGTAGTAGTAGTACTGTAGTAGCAGCACTCAATTCGCTGTAAGCATGGGTACAACGATTTCAGCATGAGGCAGCAACATCGTCCATCCCCTGTAAGATCCACGTTCCAGAATGCGCGGTGGTCGTTCGATATCTCAAAATGTGCGGTGTAGTTCCAGCAGCAAGCGTCCGAACGATATTTTCCCGTCGCCAATAATCCTGATCCAATTTTCCAGGTCTACAGGGATAGAGTACGAAACCTGGGGATGTTTCCATTGTGAGTTTGGGGTCACCGGCCCAAGAACACATGACATAATGTGTACAGGTATGTGTGAGTGTCTACATACTGCGCAGGTACGAAGGGGGAGGAGTGTGGTTGTTAGTCGGAGACCCAACTGGGATGGAGGTAGCGGTGACGGGTGGCTATGTGATCGTTGGGTTCAGAAAAAAGTAATAGCACCACCTGGGCTGGCCACGTGGTCCCGTATCGAGATGGTGATGGGTGGCCATTTCCATGTATGTACGTGATCGTTCGCTGGGCTTGACCAAAGTCATGGAGTAGCAGTATGCAGTCGTATTAGTAGTAGTACTGTAGTAGCAGCAGTCAGTGTGCTGTAAGCAGGGTATAACGATTCCAGCAGGAAGCAGCACCGTTTTCTACCCCCTGTAAGATCCTCATTCCAGAACTGGTCGTCCGATATCTCAAAATGTGCGGTGTGATTCCAGCAGCAAGCGTCCGAACGGGTTTTACCCGTCGCTAAATACCCTGATCCAATTTCCCACGCTTAGAGGGGTAGAGTAAGAAACCTGGGAATGTTACCGGGCCAGGAATATGTGTGAGTGTCTACACACTGCGCAGACACGAAGGGGGAGGAGTGTGGTTGTTTGTCGGAGACCCAACTGGGATAGAGGTAGCTGTGATGGCTGGCCATGTGGTCGTTGTGGGTTGGTCGAAAAAGGAATAGCACCACCAGGGCTGGCCAATGGATCCCGTATCAAGATGGTGGTGGGTGGCTACGTCCATGTATGTATGTGATCGTTGGCTGGGCTTGAGTGAGACTGTTTTTCAGTGGCAGTATGCAGTAGTAGTAGTAGTAGTACTGTAGTAGCAGTAGTCAGTGTGCTTTAAAAATGGGTATAACGAGTCCAGAATGTAGCTGCAACATCTTCTACCCCCTGTAAGATCCACATTTCAGAATGCGCGGTGGTCGTTCGATATATACCAGGTAACAATGTGCGGTGTGATTTTAGCGGCAAGCCTTCCAACGGTATGTACCCGTCCTCAAAAATCATGATCCTATATCCCAGGTCTACAGGGGTAGAGTACGAAACCTGAGAATGTTTCCATTGTGAGATTATGATCACCTGGCCTAGAATATATGCGTGTGCGTGTCTACATACTGCCCAGGTACGAAGGGGGAGGGGTGTGGTTGTTTTTTAGAGACCCAACTGGTATGGAGGTAGTGGTGCTGGGTGGCTATGTGATCGTTGGGTTGAGCAAATAAGGAATAGCACCACCAGGGCTGGCCAATTGGTCCCGTGTCGAGATGGTGGTGGGTGGCCATGCCCAGGTATGTATGTGATCGTCCGCTGGGCTTGAGTTAAAATATTTTTCAGTAGCAGTATGCAGTCGCAGTAATATAGTAGCAGCAGTACTCGAGTAGCAGCAGTCAGTTTGCTGTAAGCATGGGTATAACGATTCCAGCAGGAAGCAGCAACATCATCTACCCCCTGTAAGATCCACACTCCAGAATGCGCGGTCGTCGTTCGATACTTCAAATTTTGTGGTGTGAGTTCAGCAGTTAGCCTTCCAACGGTTTTTACCGGTCGCCAAAAATCCTGATCCAACTTCCCAGGTCCACAGGGGTAGAGCACGAAACCTGGGGATGTTTCCATTGTGAGTTTGGGGTCACCGGGCCAAGTAGAGTTGTGTGTGAGTGTCTACATACTGCCCAGGTACGAAGGAGGAGGAGTGTGGTTGTTTGTAGGAGGCCCAACTGGTATGGAGGTAGTGCTGCGTGGTGGCTATGTGATCGTTGGGTTGAGCTAAAAAGGAATCACCCCACCAGGGCTGGCCACGTGGTCCCGTATCGAGATGGTGGTGGGTGGCTATGTCCATGTATGTATGTGATCGTTCACTGGGCTAGACCAAAATCATTGAGTAGCAGTATGCAGTCGTAGTTGTAGTAGCACTGTAACTGTAGTGGCGGCAGATAGTGTGCTGTAAGCATGGGTAGAACGATTCCAGCAGGAAGAAGCAACATCGTCCACCCCCTGTAAGATCCACACTCCAGAATGCGCAGTGGTCGTTCGATATATCAAAATGTGCGGTGTGATTCCAGCAGCAAGCGTCTGAACGGGCTTCACCCGTCGCTGAATATCCTGATCCAATTTCCCAGGTCTACAGGGGCAGAGTACGAAACCTGGGGATGTTTCCATTGTGAGTTTTGGGTCACCGGGCCAAGTATAGTTGTGTGTGAGTGTCTACATACTGCGCACGTACGAAGGGGGAGGAGTGTGGTTGTTTGTCGGAGAATCAACTGGTATGGAGGTAGCGGTGATGGGTGACAATATGATCGTTGGGTTGAGCACAATAGCAATAGCACCACCAGGGCTGGCCACGTGGTCCCGTATCGAGATGGCGATGGGTGGCCATCCCGATGTCTGGATCTGATCGTTCGCTGGGCTTGAGCAATCATATTTTCGAGTAGCAGCATGCAGTCGCAGTACTGGCAGTAGTACTGCAGTATAATAGTAGAAACAGTCAGTTTGCTGTAAGCATGGGTAGAACGATTCCAGCAGGAAGCAGCATCATCGTCTATCCCACGGTAAGATCTACATTCCTGAATGCGCTGTGGTCGTTTGATATCGAACAATGTGCGGTGTGACTCAAGCAGAAAGGACACCAACGGTATTTACCCGTCGGCAAAAATCCGATCCAACTTCCCAGGTCCACAGGGGTAGATTACAAAACCCGAGGATGTTTCCATTGTGAGATTATGGTCACCAGGCCAAGAATATGTGTGTGTGTAAGTGTTTACACATACTGCGTAGGTACGAAGGAGGAGGAGCGTGGTTGTTTGTAGGAGGCCCAACTGGTATGGAGGTAGTGGTGCTGGGTGGCCATGTGATCGTTGGGTTGAGCGAAAAATGGAATAGCACCACCAGGGTTGGCTACGTGGCCCCGTTTCGAGATGGTGATTCGTGGCCATGCCCATGTATGTATGTGATCGTTCGCTGGGCTTGAGCAAATATATATATATATATATATATATATATATCTATATCTATATTTTAGTAGCAGTATGCAGTCGTAGGAGTAGTAGTACTGTAGTAGCAGCAGTCAGTGTAAGCATGGGTATAACGATTCTAGCGGGAAGGAGCAACACCGTCTACCTCCTGTTAGATCGACATTCCTGAATGCGCGGTGGTCGTTCGATATCTAAAAGTATGCGTTGTAATTCCGGCAGCAAGCGTTCCAAAGCTATTTACCCGTCGACAAATATCCTGATCCAACTTGCCAGGTCTACAGGGGTAGAGTACGAAACCTGGGGATGTTTCTATTGTGAGGTTGGGGTCACCGGGCCAAGGATATGTGTGTGAGTGTCTACATGCAGAGCAGGTACGAAGGGGGAGGAGTGTGGTTGTTTGCAGGAGGCCCAACTGGTATGTAGGTAGTGGTGCTGGGTGGCCATGTGATCGTTGGGTGGAGCTAAAAAGGAATAGCACCACCAGGGCTGGCCCCGTCATCCCGTGTCGGGATTGTGGTGGATGGCCATGTCCATATGGATATGTGATCGTTCGCTGGGCTTGAGCAAGAATATATTTTCTGTAGCAGTATGAAGTCGTAGTAGCAGTAGTAGTAGTAGTAGTAGTAGTAGCAGTAGTATTATAAGTAATAGTAGTATAAGTAGTATAAGTAGTATAAGTAGTAGTAGTAGGAGTAGTAGTGGTAGTAGTCGGAATACTGTAGTACTACCCCGGCTGGGCTGACGGCCTGTGCAGTGGTGGCGCCGTTGGCGTAGGCGGTACCGGCCCCGGCAATGGTGCTTCGATGGGGCCAACTGTGCCGGGGGAGGTATTTTTGCACCTACCTGCGCGTGCGGCCCGATCCTCGCAGATCTCGCTCTAGACCTCGTCATCCGCAGCGTTTCTTGCAGCTGCGCTAAAATCCCGAAAATCTCATCCCTACCTTCGGTCGATCCTTTTCCCCGGCACGGCCGGCCATGGACCTTGTCCGCCAGTAGCACGAATCCGACCAGTTTCTTGGCTGTTTGTCGTCCTCTGCTGACCGTTAGTGGAAATCTGTAGTGTTCTCGTCCCATAGTAAGCCTCCTGTCCTCTGCGAAACTCGGCTTGTCTTCACGATTGATCTTGCCCGCATCAAGCGGATGCAGCCTGTACGTTTTATCGAGGGATTTCTCGTCCATGATCGCGTCCGGGTGATTAAATAATGTGGTCGTCATCATAATCGACTTCCCACCCTCTAATCTCTTGTGTCAGGAAAAATATTACGTTCTTGTCAAATATACTCCCCAGAGAGGTGTGCGGTGAGTCGCGTCCTTTAGGTTCCCGTCTCCACGCTCTAAATATTCCACACCCCCTCATGGCTTGCCGTTTGTCGTGCCAATGGCGAGCGCGCTCCTCATCCCCGACGCTAACCTCACCCTGCTGGTTTCCGGTCCGACTGTCTCTATCGTGTACGTCGCTTTTCCCAACACCGGAAGCAGGCGGGGTTGGTATTTGAGCAACAGAACGCACGCCGTCTAGACAATGAAGACGTTAATTCCACGCTATATTATGATCGCCGCTCAACCCCGCCCTTGTTCGGCTGGCCTTCTATACGAGTTTCCCATCACCCACGCTGGGCAAATAATTATTCAGGAGCTCCTTGCGGCACCCCCGCCTAAGCTACCCTTTCACCAATCGAAATCCTTCGTCTAGCTCTCTCCAGCCGTGGTCGACCGAGCTCTTCACATAACCAGCCCCTGCTCCGCTATAGGGTCATGACGGCCCCGGCATTGCAGTACCACGGTGATCGGGCGCTTTTGTTCTGCAGACGTCGTAGCGGCAACGGTGGCGCCCATCCCTCTCGCCGCTAATGCGCCCGGGCGGAGGTCCTCGGCGGTGGTGGATTTTTCCGTGGCTGCGACACGGATGGCGATATCCCCTGAGGTGAAATACCCCTCGCCGCTAACTTCGCGTTTATCCCTGTTGACCTATCCATTGCATCCGCCCCCAGATCGTTGAGCAGGACGCTGCCAGGCACCGCTCCCAGTCCCCTGAGGTGAAATACCCCTCGCCGCTAACTTCGCGTTTATCCCTGTTGACCTATCCATTGCATCCGCCCCCAGATCGTTGAGCAGGACGCTGCCAGGCACCGCTCCCAGGGGATTGCGGAGTCCTATTAAAGGAGTCATCGAGGAACGAGTCCACATTGTCTACACCTGGCACGCCGCTCAACCGTAGCCTTGATGCGGCATCTGACAGGTGGTTATTTGCCTCCGGTTGCCATCGGGGGTGTATATTGTGCTCTACCAGTCTGAGCGCCCACCGGTGAAGCTTTGAAGCGAAGGCCTGTCTCTTGATCGATCACGTGACCCATGCGTGGTGCTTCCTCCCCAAGGGGCGGGCGGCTTGACGGCGCAGGACTGCTTCCGCGTTTTCCGGTTTACGATCGCTGGTTTTGTGTCTTTTGGTTTGCTCGATTGGGTTTCTGGCTGCCGTGTAAATATGTTTCAACCCGTCGCTTTCGAGAGGGGTATGCCCGTTAACGAAACAAAGGATGCTCACGGCGATTCCAGTGCCGGGTTGAAGCCATCGCCGGTAAATACCACCCCTACTATCAGTCCGTTCGGTAGTTCTTCTATGACCCGCACCAATGCTTTGCGCACGCTATCCTCAAGGGTACATACTAGTGAGAGCGCACACGACCCCGACAATTCACAGGGGGGGCACGCCGCTCGAGGGTTGGCCGTCCGCTGCCACGATTGTCCCATGTGCTGCTTGCGCTAGGCAAAACGCGCGAATGCTATGGAGGAGTGACCCCCCCTCCGCCAGAAGAAGAAAGAGGTATACCAGTAGCCGGGAGGAGGAGAAAATAGATGCACCGATGTGCCAGTGTGGAAAGGCAAAATAGAGTAGAACTCACATAGTAGGAGAATGTGAAATATATAAGGAGGAACGGGATGTGTTAGGAGAGGATATGAGGGAAAAAGACGAATGTGACATGGAGCAGTTTGACACACTAGATAGAAGCGAGAAAGCAATCGCTATCCTAGGAGATAGATGGTGACCACAGGCCGCCTAACAGGAAGGGGTTAAGATTAGCAAAAGGTTTCTAAGTAATATATGGAAACAACGTGCTGAGAGCGCCCAATGGTTGGAGGTGTCCCTATTAGGAGTAGGAACGGTGCTCCGTCTCGGAAGGGATGTGTGGTCAATGGTCAAATGACTAAGGCAAGCAACAAAGGAGTACGCCCCCCCCCCCCCCCCTCCCCGCCGCATATGTGTCGACCAACACATACAGCGAAATGCCGCAACTCGTTCTGATCACTCGACCAAACGCACCCACATATTTCCAGCTCCTATGCCCTTCTCCTCTGCCCCCCCTTAACGCGGTGCGGTGAGTGTTACCTCGCTTTTATTCCTCCCGATCCAGTATGTACTGCTTCCGTTGACTGTCGTTCTCCAGGGAAGAACCCCCTTGGAAGCATCTTCAGACCCGCTCGGCCCCGGTGATCTCCCCGTCCTGCCTAGCTGTACAGGCGCTTATCATCACGAGTGCGATAACTACACCAGGCTCTAGCGCATCATTGGGGCCTCGCGCCGGTGTATTCCTGCCGGGGCACTAGTCGAAGGGCAGAAAAAATTCGTATCGCGACAAGCGTCAGCCAGCCTTGGCGTCGATTCTCGTGTGGGTGCATGGGGGTCCTGTTCATAAAAGAAGCAGAACTTGAGACGACACGGGGCGTGTACATATTACCCTGTTCTCGACATGCAATACCTATAGTTACCCTCTTTCATTTCTGTTACAACCGCGTTCCGTGTTCTTCTTGTTAGGGCGGTCGTTGCTGTTGCCTTTTCAACCTACTAAGGCTCATTTTCAAGGTATGCCTCCCGTGCACACCTATCGAGGATTTACCTTCGACCTTTGAGGTGGAGGAATTCATCCAGAGCAAGTCGAGGCGAAAGACTGTAGGACCCGATGGGCTTCCCGTTAAACTACTCAAACTCGACCTAGATGGAGATCGCAATCGTAACCGCCGTATACTAGAACAGTTCCACGCCATTGTGTGATCGCAATATGGCAAGGCGGGATCGTACTGGAGGAATGGAAAGGCGCCACGGCCACAGTGCTGTACGAGAAGAAGGATCGGACTGAGTGCGGTTACTTTGGAGGCCTATCGCTCGTGGCACACGCTGGTAAGGCTACCCTCAAGGTATTGTAATCGCCAATCTCCTCAGCAATAGCTGCGAACGGGAGGGTATCTTGCCAGAGGAGCATTGCGGCTTGAGACCGCAACGGTCAACAATTGGTATGATCTTCGTGTTTCGACGACTTCACCAATTGGCACGAAAGAAGAGCACCCGTCTTTACACGTATTTCATCGACGTCGCCAAGGCATACGATTCAATGGACCATACTCTCTTGTAGACTCTCTTGTGGGACGTGTTTGCTCGGTTCGGCGTACCACCAAAGATGCTCGCGGTTATTCGATGCTACCACGAAGGAATGCGTGCGTCCATCCGAGCGGACAATGATCAAAGATTTTGGTCCGGTGTGGGGCAGGACCTACGGCTAATATGCGTGCTTGCACCATTGTTGTTTAACATGTTCTTCACTGCCGTACTGCGTATGGTGTTAGAGCAGTTTAGCGCTAATGCAGATGTGGTGAAGAATATGGTGTACACCAAGGTGAAGGACGAAAAGGCGGGGTGAGGGGGGTGCTAGGGGCGGCGGAAAAACGGCGAGGACAACCTCAAGCGATTGTGGTGAAGTCGCAACCGATCTGGGGAATGATGTATGCAGACGACGCGGGCATTGCTTCCGGATCAAGGGTCAGCCTTGCGAAGATGATGGCAGATATTGTTGCAGTTTGCGGTTCGTTCGGATTGACAGTGTCGGAAGCCAAGACGGAGGCCATGTGCCTGATGACGAAAGGCATGGACAGGGTCATTTCCGTTACCGAGGCAGCCAGTCAGGTGTACAAACAAACTGCCAAGTTAGTGGACCTCGCGGCAGCTGTGTGCGAGAACACCGATCTTTTGCGAATATCAAATGGCGCATGCTGCAGGCCAACCTACGGTTCAGACGATATAGTTTGCCACTGTGTGACCAGTCCACCGCACCACTCCGGCTCAACGTACGGGTGCTCAAAGCCGAGGTGGTGGAGACTATCCCACACGGGTGTGTCACGTGGAGCCCCACCGTGGCCCATTTCGCCATACTACCGACAGCTCTCCACCGATTGCTCCTCCGCTGCATTGTATGGAAGAGAACACCTCTCGACGGCTACCATATGCTTTCACAGACAGACACGCTGGCCTAGACTGATTAGGAAAACATCGAGACGACGGTGCGAAAGCGAAGGGCACTTTTCGCGGGTTTCGCAGCTCGTATCACGAGAGATCCCCCAAACGAGGGGCGTATGAGGAACTGGAGGGGGGAAACGGCCACTTTGGAGGGCAAGAGCAGGACCGGGTATGTGGTCTTGAACGGAACCTATCGATGTTTTGCCCATCGACGATAAACAATGGACGCTGGTAGTGAATACACCCGGGGAGTGGTTCAGACGTGTTGAAGAAACGGCAGAGCAGTATTACGGGGGGCCATAGTTAATAGGACCAAATATTGTTAGTAAAAATGGTTAAATATATAGGTTTTTATGTATACAATAGGTCCTATTAACTATGGTCCCCCGTAATAGTACATGAAGCGCTGATTCGTTGGCGAGAAGGGCAATGTAGCAAAACGACGGGCGCTTGAGGCACAAAATGCGCTGCAACATAATCAAGACGCCGTTAGGCCCAATGTCAGGGGAGGGGAGCAGAGGAGCCGCGTTGGCGGAGGCGTAGCAACAGCAGCAGCTAGGCCAATAAAAAAAAAGTGAAGGCACCCGCCGGAAGTTGGCACTGGCCGTCTTTGTAGTTGAGACGCACGGTGACTATTACGGGGGACCATAGTTAATAGGACCAAATATTGTTCGTAAAAATGGTGAAATATATAGGTTTTTATGTATACCATAGGTCCTATTAACTATGGTCCCCCGTAATACTGCCCAACGCTGTGTTACAATCCATATTTTATTTATTCACTTATTGTTTTTGTTGTTGCTTTGCTTTTTTCCCTGCCAAGTCGATGGTACCCGCCCCCACCCCTTCCCCCCTCCGCTCCCCGGCACCCTATTCTTCTGCGTCGGCTGCGTCATCTTATTGTTGTCTTTGTGTGATCCTTCCCTATTTTCCCCTTTCTCCGATTCTGATAGCGTTTTGCCGTGGTGCGCCTGTCTCTGTCCTCTTTGTGTTGGTTGTGTCGTCATTGACCCATCAATTGGACATAGGACTGCTCGTTTTTTGTTCGTTGTCAGCTCTTTGTCTCTACCCTCTTCTTGTCTCCTTGCTTTCCGTCTGGTCTTTTTGTGACGTCCTTAGGTTGGTCCACCAGGTGGACATATCACACTACTGATGGTACCAGCGAACAGGAACCTTGTCCTTGGGACTTGGCCGACCGGCGCCCTGAGCGCATGTTTGCTTCGTTGTTGTGTCCTACCAGGTATATTCTTTCTTTCTTTCTTCTTTCTTTTGTCTCTTCGTGCTTTATATATTTTTCCAATGTACCTATAATAATGCCATGGATATACGTGTACCTGGTGTTGTTTGGTTGCAACTGATACGGGATGGTATACCACAGCTGGATATTACCGTTTCCCTTACAGACTGGTATGATACTGCCGTGTGCACTTTTTCGAACTTGTTCGTGTTCTCCCACCGAGAAGCATTCCTATGTACAACCTGTTTTTTGTGACCTCATCATCGCAGGCAGGATTTCAGGGAATGAGCTAGTGTGAGAATATCATCATCATCGCATCATCATCATGTATTCTGGCTATGGCCTGCCGGTATAGACTTGCACAGGAGTGAGGAAATGAGGTGCTGGTTCACTTCCATTCCCACTTGGACCAGACAAGATTTCCGTCCCCCGTTGCAGTCGGAGCCGCGGGTAGAACCTGTGAAAACACATTTTGACCGCTCGTACGCATAGCTCCTTTACGCGCTAAGGAGATACTCGCGACGTACCCCCTAAAGTCTACTTCCTAAGACGCTCGTGGCCTTGCCACGTCTGCCGTTCCTGCGCATACATCTAGCAGAACTCCGTCCACCACACTCATATTACAGTAACCCCCTACACATTCGTTCAGACCCAGACCTAAGGAAAAAACAAGCAGGGTTTCAGCCTCACGACATCGAAATACATTCAAGGCTACTGCTGCACGAAAAAAAAGGTTGATGCAAATATTGTGATGTGTGCTCTCCAACCTAGCGCACTAACCAGGGCCTCGTGGTCCGTCACCCCTTTTGAAGGTGGTGGCATAGGCGAAAGACGGTAGTCCCGGCCGCTATAACTCTCCCGCTGCGTTAGGTGAATGGGGTTGAAGCGCGAAACATGGCAAGCTGCAACGGGGTAACTTTTAATAGTGCTGCCCCGGATGTCCTTCTTGAGTCAGCGTTCCGACTCGTGTATGCATGTATGTACAAGGCGCTTCGCTCCGCGGGCGGCCTACGCCGCCCGCTACGCTCGCTCAGGAAGGAAAAAAAGTACATCAAATTATGCGAAGCGAACAGAGGTCCACGATTGAGTTTAGTGCTTTCAAGGATCGTAATTACAAACCGGCGACTTGATAATGCCAAGAGTCCCGCCGCCATGCTTCAGGAAAAAACAGCTCCGACGTCAGCTTGGATGCCACATATACGCTTCGAGTCGCGGATGTCGTACGTACGTACATACACCCCAGGTAGGGTACTACTGTCTGTACTTATTTTCTTCTTTCGATATGCTCTATGTGTACTGTATGTACGAAGAAAGCGAAAGCACAGCGCGGCACAGCAGGAAAAACAATGAAAATGAAACCGAAAACTCGGAAAGGAAAAAAAATCCCCGTCCCCTCTCGTGTAATATTTTTCTGCCTGATTGAAACACCTTACACCCGGTCGAAAAAAAAGAAGAAAAAATCGCACAGAAGAGCTTCTCTCTCAGCCTCGTACGCCGCCCGCCCCTCTCGCGACCACCTCGCTACCGATTCGGTCCGGGTAAAGCTTTTATCACTCTCTGCCACAATCAGCCCCGTCGCCCGCCCCGCGTGAAGCCCGGTGCTCACCGTGGCCTTCGTTCGCCAGCTCGATAACGTTGGTGTTCAAACTGCACACCTCCCTCTTTCAACTTCAGCGTGGTCGCAAAAATAAGCACCGCTTGTATATTATCTTGCCCTCCCGCACGACCTTTATAAACTCGTACATACTCTATCAACAATCATAAATCGAAGCCAGACAAAGCCCGTTCATGCATCCCTCGTGTCTCGAGGCACACGCGACGCCTAGGCACGAAAGCGGCGACCGCGCTCCTTGCAACCCCCCCTCTACCCGCCAGCACCCGCTGGCACCCGCGACGGTGCCGGGTCCTCCCGCGATGCCGTGCTCGGAGAACACGCACGCAGACGAAACGAAAGGAGAAAAAAGGTAGAAATAACCGAGAAAACAAAGAACTGCTGCAAAGGTCCGGCTAGTAATGAAAGGAGGCGGTTTGGAAGTGGGAGCTCTGAGAGGCCAGGGATGCACCAACCGAGCACGCTCAGGGGTTGTGATCTAAGTATGTAGTTCTAAGTATGTAGTTCTATGTATGTATGTATGTATGTATGTATGTATGTATGTATGTATGTATGTATGTATGTATGTATGTATGTATGTATGTATGTATGTATGTATGTATGTATGTATGTATGTATGTATGTATGTATGTATGTATGTATGTATGTATGTATGTATGTATGTATGTATGTATGTATGTATGTATGTATGTATGTATGTATGTATGTATGTATGTATGTATGTATGTATGTATGTATGTATGTATGTATGTATGTATGTATGTATGTATGTATGTATGTATGTATGTATGTATGTATGTATGTATGTATGTATGTATGTATGTACGTATGTATGTATGTATGTATGTATGTATGTATGTATAGTTACGAGGAGACGAATACTGTGGAAAATGGTCATTATATGGCCCAATCAAGGAAGTTTTTAAGGCTATCGGGACGCCAATACAGACTCGTGGTTCGGTAGAGGTGGCACCTATTTGTCCTGAGGCTCTGAACGTTAGGACCTCTACGTCTCTCCCGACGATGTTCTTGACAAAAAAATGGACGCTTCGCCTCGACTTAGTGTAGGTGTTGTGCGAAACATACTGTGAACAAAAATGCTATTAAAGATGCAATGGTTGGGTACTTCCTCGGGCGAGGAACCCCGGCAGCCAGGAAACAAATGAAAAAAAACGCCAACTTTATCATAGCACGCGGGAAAATTGCGCCTATCAGTGCGGTTTAACACACGTTAACCAATTCTCCATGTTGCGATTATTGTTTCAGCCATTCGACAAAACATGTTTTAAAGCTGCACGCAAGCAAGGAGAAAAGCCCCGGGAAATCGGTTTCCGGTAGTTTTGCCTCTATGCTACGGTATAATATCGTGAAGTAAAGTACCTAACATAGGAATGAAAGGGAAACTGTAGAACGACTAGAGTGAGTGCGTGCCAAACATTGGTATTCCTGGTTCTCTAGTTTTCCTCGGCCTTATTAGAGGACCGCAAACAAATAAGGGACATAAACCAAAATCGATGAGGACAGCATTTATTTTCAGAAAGTCTGTGACAATGAAGATATTGGGCCTTCAGAAAATATGATGTGGCCCATATTTCGGCATACCAACTAAGAGTGTCTTTCACATACATGCCGTTTTATTGTCTAAAAGCTCATGCACTGAGCTTGCCCGACCCCAACTACTCTTGTTTGTGTCTCTGAAGTAAAATGAATTATGGAGCATCCACATTATTACTCTGAGGTTCAACGTTCACTTAAATACCACCAGGCAATTGAGATGAGCCCTGCATGTATGTACCTCCGCGTTATATGTCTGATGCGGTGAGTTACCTGTTTTCCAGTGGAAGCCTCGTTTGTTTTCAGAGGCCATCGGCCAAGATCTGCGGTCCGCAGTAGTCAGTAGAAGACTAGTAGACTCACATTTCTCTTGGTGGATATCAGTTGTCAGCATTGAACATGGGGAATTGAAGCCGATGATGGATGCGAGTTCCTAAGAGTTTACTTTCAGGTTTTCCGTCCGGACTAATATCTCTAGCCACTGAATACGTCTGAAGCGCACATTGACTTGATTTTATGACGTCAATTCTGAACCTCAGGTGGTTCAGTGGTACCCTGCTAGAGTTGATTCTGTGAGTTCAAATTCCACCGTGGTGGTATTTTCATTATTTGCAAAGTAAAATAGAAGTCAGCTGTTAAGAGCGCGTGGCGTGGGTTGGCACAATTCGACACGTGTCGACGAGAAACAAACGGCTGAAGTATTCTCGCGGTAAGAATGAAGGCACGAATCGTAGTGGGGAAGGGGGAGGGAGAGCCTGATAGGGGACCCCGTATCTGAGCTATGGTTAGGGCAAAGTGATAAAAAGAGCGAAAATCATTAACGACGGTAAGGAAACAACAAAACAAAACATGTTTCTTGAGTTATTTCCTGACCTCGGCTATGGCGAATCATGACCCCGTCTGACGCGATTTATTCCACCGGTCGCGAAAACGAATATTTTCTACCTTTCTTCATTCAACAACCCGGAGATCTGCGAGAATCGCGAGTCTCGACCCCGATTCTCGAATACCTTCCTTTCAATCTTCTTGAAACGAGGAGAATGGAGCTCGGCGACAACCGAACTTTCGAGCCGAAAATACTTTTTCTTGGTGTTAGTCTGTTGACCTACCCTGATGAAATGTTGTTCGTTGCGTGGCCAAACTACAGTAGTAGTATTTAGGTGAGAATCTCAACTCTCCTTATCTTGATCATGCAGATCCCATCACTTTCCAGCCGTTTCTGCATGATCCAGGTCATACAGATCCCATTAAGCAAACAGGATATGTATCCCAAGGTATCTCGTTGTACTCCACGATATCCCACACAAACTCCACAGCATCCCACCAACATTCCCACGCTAAGTTATGGTATTCTGAATGACTTATTACGGTATTCCACGGTATCACACCGCCCTGTGGTATCTCTCGCACAAGTACTCGAATATGGTGCTCTTTCCTTCACCCCTCGGCTTCTCACAGTAACCCAAAACTACAGTAGACTCTTAGGAGACCACGTCACGGCCCCTATCGCCCGAGAACTATTTTTGAAAAAGAACATGCACCCCGTTCAGCACCCTGTGGTAGCGGCGTTGATTGTGCTCAGTACTTCTCGTAGAAACGCCAGTGTTATTCAGTTGCTCCCATCCACCATGCTTGTGTTTCGTCTCGATTACTCACAGATCTCGCACACACTGCAGTTGCTTTACGCGTGATGATATTGCGGCACTCATGACAACCGCGACGATTATGATATAGACATGCCCCTTAAAAGTGTTCGTCGCGAACCGCACCGTGCACAGTACGCGCGTACTGCTTTCAAGCGCCAAATCTCAACAAAGAATGTGATGTTGGACTGATGCATCTAGCCGATGGAACGATGGTGGGGATGGCATAACGTACGTGCAACATCCATAACCCACAACGCTCTCTATGAATAACTATCTCGCGCACATGAGCTTAGTTAGCGTGTTTGATGTGTTTCTCATGCCGTCCGCCGACCCCCCCCACTTTTGATGGCTTTCGATCCATTGTGCAACAATTTCATATACCGAATGGAAATTGGCGATACCTCACTGCTGTGAAGTAGTGCTCGGGAACAAATATATGCTTCCTCACCAACCACGCTCAGACCACCAAGTACACTTCTCGGGTCATTTCCTACGGTACCGTGACAAAAACATCATTATAGTAGTACGTGCTATACGTCGCCAATCATACAACGACTCAACCAACTATAAACACCAAAAAAACACCAACGGCAACAGTCTTTGGTGACATAGCTAGCAATGCATACGTGCAGACGATACAGTCCTTTAAAGTTCTACCGACAGCCCCATGTGACCTCGGCACACATTCGGCGAGTTGTTGGGGTGTTGAAGTCACTCTGCCCCACAGACGGCCCATCCCTCGACTCGTACCAAAACGTCGTTGAGGGGGAGGGGAACTCCTGTTCACCAACCGTGGATGTATACAGCCCTTTCACCAAGAGAGCAGTCTGCACGACTATAGGCACAACCAAGAATACGTTTGCCGCGAGTAGGAGGACCGTCGTGGCAGATGAAGTCTTGCTACCTGCGTCCGTAAGATTAGCTTTCAAAATAAGGGCTACGTACATGCTGGCCAGGATGATCGCGTTCCCCCAGCGGTAGAGAAACATATCGGCTTTCGTTTTGAACGGGGAAAGAGACTCGGAAATGATCGTGAATACTACTGCCAGGAGAAAAATAATGGCGATCTGCTCAACACTATTCGGCAAAACGAAAACGGCCGCGCCGGTTAGCACGATTCGACGGCAGCATTCTACGACTTCATAGTAGTAACAGAGCGGGGTGTAGGCGGCCCAAAGACCACGAAACGACCTCAGGTGCGCAAGTTCTTCCCTGCCAGCTTTCTTCAGATCACGACGATTGCGCGCCAGCCACCAGCCATAGAACACCGGGATACCGACTGGATAGACAAATACCATAGCGCCGGCGTAAGCCTTGTACCCTGCGTGTCTTGCAGTAGAGCATACAATGCTGTAGTCCGCCCGGAGGTAGGACATGCCATCGTCCAGATCATCGCATACAAATGTCTGAAATATCGTGTAAGAGACCGAGGAATACACGAAAAATAGAACGAAGAGCCCTACTGACGCTCGCTTGGTCCTCAAGATGGGCTCGGCGGCTTCGGTGCTCGTGCTTCTCCTCCTCGCGATGAACAGGGTGCCGAACAACACTAGCAGCACGACCACCGGCCCCACCGTGGCAAGCAAAAGGCTGTCGTAAAAATCCGTGGTGAGTATACACGAACTGGAAAGGATACTTCCGATTTCAAGGTTGATAACTGTCACCTTGGCCAGGAAAGCTTCGTACTCATCGGGATACACAGCACCTGCGACCTCGGTGAACTGACGCGATTCGGCAAGCGGAGTGGAAGGGGGTATAGGTGAAAGTCAAACGCTTACGACAACATAGATGCTCTTTCCCGTATACACCACGATTTATTTGAAAGCACACCATGCATGTAGGTCGCGAACGGTTATGGTGCGATCCTTTTTAAAATATCAGAAATGTCATACGAAGTATACATGGTTCGGGTTAGGTTTAGGGTATAATTACAATAATGTTGTTTTGTCTTAGCCGTTAACACGATATCACGAACACAGCTAGCTCAGCAGACAAACCAAGACCAGGTTGATACATGCAAGCCGACCAGACGTTACGCACACCGGCTATCTACCGTGCGGCCTGGAATTGCGAAGTGCCCCAGAGGATTTAAGAGAAAGTGTGTTCCGGGGTTGTTGTAGATGATGGCGGGAGTAACTGCTTGCCACCACGGGGTTGTTCTATGTCAGCATGTGTGTATGTTTCAATGGCACAGCTGCAGGCCGCAGTGTGTGTTCCCGTGATCACCCCCCCAGCGTATGTCGGTAGGGGCGTATCGACAGCGTTAAAAATGTCGATAGGGTCATATCATATGATCGATAAGAAAGTTGTCATCGACAACGTGGTGTTGTTGATAGGGTTATACCGTCGATAGGGTTGTATTATCGATAAGGTTAGGGTGTCCTGCTATCTCGTTGCGGTAACGAGTACCGTTTGGCGCTATAAAGCGGTGTGCTGATGTCAGAGGCCTTACTGTGCACTCGGCTTCCAACCTGAATAATAAATACACACGCACGATACACGAGTGAGTGTAAACATCGCGATGTCGACATATGGAAGACGCTTCATACGGAGTGCGAAGCGGCTAAAGAACACAATGTTAGCGGATACTACCGTAGAGGTTTACTGTGGGTATACTTGCCATTACGGTTCGTGACAGTAGAAAGGCCTGGGAAGCTACTATGGGCTATCAAAATAATCGTCATGTTTGTCTTGTAGTCCATTCCTTCCCAACAGTATATACCCTGAGAAAGCAGGTTATTTAGGGTCAACAATCAACAGGTCAGGTGTTGATCGATCTCTGAAGGTGTAGACGCAGCTGGCGCGGGAGCGCGTGGTGGTGATTCAAGACAGCGGCACGGAACTCTCTATCTTGTAGTATTCTCGAGCTGTCCAGATGACTGGGTCTCATAAGTTAAGGAGCAAAACAACGAGTAACGTCGGATGGCAGGCACAATATCCCGATATGACAATATCCCACTTCTAGAATCCCCATTCAGCATATAACTCCTCAGATCTTATGCACCACGTTCCCGAGCACAATCAACATCCCCCTGCTCATTGTACATGACCAAACTAATATCCCCCCAGCTTCATTCCTGACAAGGCACGACATCGCAGGGTTAATACGTCGATATCAAAATAAGCTCACATCGATCTTCGAAACTTGAATAACAAATCTGCCACTTAAAAATCAAATACTCGAGCAGGAATCAAAATCCTCGAATCAGCACGCCTATATAGTATTCTCAAACCAGCAGTCTTTTCCTGCTGGGAACACTTACAATACTCTCGACATCAAATACCTTGTGAAAACGGCATTATTACCCTCGGATTTAGCTAGGGAAATCGGAATTCTCCGCATAATTTATTGAAATAAATTCGTCCACTCTGGAAATCAAATGTTTAAATCCTCCCTGATTTTCCCCGACTACATCGGCATGCCAATACCCAGTACGTGGTCTAGCTGAACCAGGAAATATGAAGTCCACGTTATACGATTTTAACGGCAGATACTCAATTCACGTCCAGTCTACATCTCGTCACGTACAGGTCAAATCCCGCTCGACAAACGCGTATAAAATAAACACATAAACGGGGTATTGCTAAAAAATCGCATCCAAAAACATTTTTTCCGGACCGAACCCGCCCTCTGACGCAGTTCAGTCACTCCAATCCGGATCAGTTTGCCGTAGACTGAGACTGTTTTGTCATCTTGAACGGCACTATTAATAGCAGCTATCTCAACACAATGTTAAACAATCATTCAGTCAGAAGCACAAACAATTCATAAAACTCAAATAAAGAAATCGTTCACTCAGAACCACGGGTAGCCACATTTCATCCAAACCATCCCCCAAACACTACTGCTTGCTCTTGGTTCCGCAACAACATCAGCCTCGTTCCGGTCTCGTCGTGTCGCCGCAGCTCGGTCCATCCAGCTTATATTTCTGTGGGTGCAATCAGATGTCGCCTGCGCAGCATTGACTCGACACAAACAGGGAAGGGGTTGCGCAATCGAGATATTAGGCCGGCGTTGGGTGTCGCTCTGTTCACGCATTCCTCAGCTTGCAGACCTCTCTTTACCAAAATGTTTCCAGTTCTCAAATCCCACTGCAAAAAACCGGCAACACGTAATATCGCATCGCCTCTTTGCATTCCTCGACCACTAAATATATGTACTGTTGTGCGTACGCGTAGTTTCTCACTCAATCCTCCTATCTGGTGAACACAGATACAACAGTACCATGCTAACTGTTTGTAAGGGTATTCATCTCAACTCATACCCATAACTCTACCATCAAGAGCAGTAGTACCGGGGCAACGCGCACCGGACAAAGGGGTGTTCTACTCTGCAGTCCAGACAGTACTATACTTGAATCTGTGCGTTCCATACTCTGTTGTACCCTCAGTATTATACTATTACTGCTGAACTCATATCAAGTACAATAGTCCGTTCACCATTATCTATCAATACGTAGTCTGTCAGTGAAGTAATAGCGGCACGAGTGGTCCTAACCATCAACCGAACGACTCGAAAACGAGTTGTCCGCTAATTAAGACGTGCGTCTGGGGATTGCCGCAAAAATCAAGGGTTCTACACATACATACATACATTTTTACTGTTAGTTTTCGCTGCTGTCATCACACCATCACGCCAAACCCACTGCACAAATACTACAAAGCTCATCAATCCTATACCTACTGCATATATATTATGTTATGTGATGCCTTTCAAGGGGTGCATACGGGCGAAGTGCCCCAGTACAGTCAATGAGTTCACGGTGTTCACACAAGAACTCATCTATTTGTTTTACAAGAAACTAAAATTGTTCGTCAGCTGTGAATTCAGCCAACCGGTCGATACCCAACTCTGCAACATGCGTGATGGCTGTTCGCGCGTTTTCCATCATATTTTCCCAGCGATTGACTATTGATACTAGCCAGTGACTCCCCAGGATGCTACCAGGGTGGACGAGGCGATAATACTTCAGGCTCGATTTCCTATTGATTTCGGCCAGTACCATCATCTCGTGAACTGAACCAGCAGTTCGCACGTGAGGGCCGGTGTACACAAGACAATTGGAACTTTGTTTGTTACAGTTCACACGTGAGGGCCAGGGCACACAAGGCACTCGAACCTTTGTATGGTATACGCTCATCCCATTATTGATAGGTACTTCCTGTGAATGTTGCAGCAGGTCTTGACGTACAGCTACGTGCTTGGTGAATCTCAATATCGTGTTCTCCTGGCTTCATTTGCACTTGATACATGAAAATACACAGTATGCACACACCTACTTGTATTCTACGAACGCCAGAACCCTTCGATTTGTAATTGCTTGTTGTTGTTCATGCAATACTGCTGTGACTACTGTATGTATTACCAGGTATGATACATCAGCAGTGATGGAGCAGTAGACTACGTAAAAAAAATCACTTGATATTTCACACTTTCCTATTCGATTTCAACCTCACTCCTTTTCGACTCTTTACACGTACTTCGGTCGATGCCCAGCCAGAGCTCTCGACCAGGTTAACGCAAAATAAACAGACGTAATTGTCCTGCAGTACGTGTGCAGGATAAGTTGAGTGAGAGAAGATATACGACTGCGCCTGTGTATCATACCTAGATGTCTCTCCAATCTCCAACATTCTATAATCTCAATATCTCATAGGTGGATATTCTTCGTAACTCTTAAATCAACACAAAGCCATCCAAAAACGGGGATCTTCAGCACCAAGCAATCAACAAAGTCACACCTGTCTGATTCGGGCGAGAAGTCCTTGCTGACGGCGCGTTGATGCTGTGTCCTTCACCCTTTCTGTCTTGGGACAGTGTTTCCTGTTTCGCCTCTGCGCCAATCCCCAACCGATACTCCTCCGCCAGTGCCATCTTCCCTCTCTTCCTCGTGTCCTTTCTCGGGGGTAATGTAACTCTCGTCGCCCACATCGGGCGCCCTGCTTCAACACTTCAGGCAAATAATGTGTATGCCAAACTGATTTCAGCGTCGCTTTCGCGGTCCCTTCCACCTCTCTCCCTGCTCCTTCTGCCGGCCATCTGACTAATTTTCTCTTTCTATTCTTGTTCTCTTTCTACGACTCCAGCGTGAAGCGGACCCACATATTCAAGCACACGCCTAGCGTTACTTGGGCGTTGTGGCGGCGATGATGGCGGTGACGACGGCGGCGGCAGCGGCGATAGTGATGACGGCGGCGGCAGTGACGGTGGCAGCGGCATTCGCGCTTCATCATCGCAACAAGTGCATCGATAATCTGAGTGCTGCCATTGCTGATGGTGCTGCTAGCGCTGTTGCTGCCTCTGCAACTGCTGCTTTCCAGCTCGTGTGCCACCAGCGCCAAAATCTATCAGCTGCAGCTTAGACGTGGCTTTGCTGGGGTCGAGGCGGCATCCCCTGTCTCTCCTCTTCATCCTCGGGTTTTATTTTCTCGTTCTCATTCCGAATCACCTGTCCTTCCATTTTCCTCATGATCTCCACTTACTTGAAGCTTTCACCCGTCGAGGAGGACTCGAAGCCTCTGCCTCATCGTTGGCACTCGCCATGGAAAAAATCGAGTCCTGCCGGGCTCCGCTGCATACGACACTCGCGACTTCCTCCATGAGTCCGACCTCTCGCTGAAGCTTCTGAGTCCCTGTCTTTATTTTGAGCAGATGTATGTATTTCAATATATACTCCACGCTTCCCCTTCGTGCCATCATCCTCGTGACCTCACATGCACTGAAGACGCAGACCCTTCCCCTTCCACTCTGGTATGGCCGTGGCCACGTTCACCTAGCGAAGATAACCGGCTTATACTCGTGTGTTGATCGGTTTCCAAAGTGCAAGCGCAAGTGATGCGGGAACGCGTACGGGTGACTCAAGACAGCAACACGGGACCCTCTCTACTGTATAGTTTCCGAGATGTCAAGATGACTCGGTGGCATAAGGAGCTTGATGACAAGTAAGTGACGTTGGGTGGCTTGCACATTACCCCGATCTCCCAATATCCCACTACCAGTGCCTTTATCACGTGTGGACTCCTCAATATACGATGGATCTTACGCGTGTTGTTCCTGAACATAATCAACAACAGCAGCACTGCAACAAGAGAGAAAAAGGCACACCTGCGTGATGATCTGCCAAACGACGACGACGGTCTTGATGGGAGCAAGCGGAAGCGCCTTGCGAAACCCGTATTGGCAACACAGAAGCATCTTGAGACACGGGGTACTAGCTTCGTCCTCCGATCCTCGGAAAGTATGGTACACGGCCATGACCACCACCAAAACCAGAACGACCAAGCCTGCTGTTGCAAGTCCCACTGCCCAGCGCCTGTTCTCCGTGGAGCACTTATGACAATGATTTAATAACCCCGGTGCATAGCCGTCAGCGCAGACGGCACAGTCTACGAGATGGGACGGGCAAGTCGGGACAAGAGGGGGTTTGTTTTTTCTCCCTGCAGCAGTGCGAGGCTGAAACCGCAGGATATGGGTAGGCATTGGCGTGGTATGAGGGACATGTCTGGCAGAAATAGTGCTTCCGGTCCCGGAGCGGTTCGTACAAAGGTACAGTCAAGGCTGCTTTGTTTTGCAGCTTTTGGTCCGCACACGCGGTCCTTTTCCCGCCACAAGGTAAGCCAGCAACCCCCACCCGATACCCTGCAGTTACTTACAAGGTCCTGTATAGCCCGTGGCGCAGTACTTGAGATGGTCGGTACCCCCAGTACAAGCATCCGATACGTAACATTCCCGGATAACTCGACTTTGGTCGGACACGCGGTAGTAGCCCCCCAAAAGGTCGAACGTTGCAAGCGTAGTCGCCGACGATCGCGAAACACCATCGGGGATTTCCTCGCAAACGGGAACTGTATCGGCTGTCACCTCAGCAATCTCATCGGTAACCTCGCACCCCTCCGAGCATTGGTGGCAGACCACTTCGAAGCGGCAGGTGCCCTCGTCAGAGCTCTGATGAAAGATCGAACAAGACGTCGTGAGGACCAAAGTGTTGAAGCAAGCGGTGTTTGTGGACGCAGTTCACACGTAATGGACATGATAGATAAGACGGTGCTGGAATGAAGTTCGTCTTGTCGTACAAAATGAGCAAACAAAAAAAGAAACATGATTGGTACTGGCCGCTGCTTGTTTCGCTCTCGAATATTCCTGTACGGTGGCTCCTAATATATTGGCCCGAAAACGGGGGGAGAGAGGCTTCCCAATGTATTTATGAAGAGAAAAAATGTAGCATCGACGGAAGCTGTAGCATCGACGGAAGCCGATCATCAGCGGCGTTCTATAAACAGAGAGCATCGCCGATTCACGCATTGGATATGAAGATACCAGGTACAACACAACAAAGCGTGTGCTCTGGGCCTGGTTTGGGCCTGTTTACTACCGGGTATGCCCCTCCGTGTAGTGCTGGGTTTACAGTGGGCTACCGCAACAACAGTTGTTCAGCCCTCGCGCTAGCAGCACCTAACGGCAAATATGTATTGGTTTTCTACTCTCACACAGGTTGTACAATTTTGTATCTGCGAGTTAAAAGGAAAATCTGCATTGCTTCGCCGGTATACCACCCCCCGCCGCTGAGGAGCCGTGTCACGGTACAAGAAGAAGGATTACCTACGCTACGATGTTCAAGATTCCGATCATGGGGAGATCTCGCTAACCCGCCCAAAAACTGACATCGAGAGCATTTTACAACGTCAGCAGCAGCCCGAGGGACAATCGCTCGCTCACAGTTAAGGACCCCCGTTGGTCAGGGATCGTTCGCGTCTCAAGGTACCCCTTCCACAATAGACGGTGCTCACCGCCGGAAACACGGTCAACGTGAACTTACCATAGCGACCAAGATGTAGAGTACCTGTCTTGTATCTGCCATGGTTTGTTGAGGAACTGTGGTGTTTTTATTATACAAGATACCAGGTATTAAACAAGAGGAGCCCAAGTCAGGAATACACTCACGTGATGGGTATCGGCGTACTGGTCAACAGGGCACCTGAACATGTTTTCCTCGAAGGTCACGTTTCCTAGCACAAGGTAAGATCCCTCGTCGTGGATTGCTAAGCCGTCTTCCCCGGCAATGTTTTCTTTGAACAGTGTGCCGCTGACTGCTAATGCGCCGGCGTTGTAGAGCCCTCCCCCCGATTCAACTGTAAACCAATAGGTCATACAGTACAGGACAACGAGGCATTTGAAGTAGGAGGGTACGATTCGAATCGAATCGAATCAAAGGTTGCGTTGTATGACACATATTGTTCTTACCGTGCCTCAGACAAGCTCCCTTCCCCAGGCAACGATCTACTTTAGAGGCGTTCTACGATAGAGATTCAGCTAAGTGTTTCTGAGACTCCTGTGTCCCCCCAAGGTGCAATGCGGACTTCAACGGGGACAAACCTATGAGTAATACTGCTTGAGATGTGTGGGGCGCGCACCTTCAATGCTTACAGATATATATCCCCACGAACTGTGGTACTGTACCTCCTTCAACTGACGCCCGGTAAGAACGCTGTGGTTGCTCAGAAATGTTTTTCCCCCCTACTACGATGACTCTATCGTAGAACGCCTCTTTAGCGTGTCCTCACAGTAGTCGGAGAATACTTACCACGCCTACACTGTACTATTTGCAATCATTCATAATGGAAGCAGGCACGTGGTCTTCACGTGTCACACCTGGTTTGGATGTGGCGGCTGGTGGTCATTAAATTACTTCACCAGCGGATGAAAAAACGTTTGCAGGAACCCCGTATAGCCCAAAGGCATTGCTTTAAGTTAGACTTTCCCCAACATGCTGGTAATGAATTTGTCAACGATCTCTTACCGGCAACGTTGTGAAGGAAGACCGAATCTTTCACGAATCTAACATTCTCAGTCTCGTCAGTGTCGTCGGCGGGCCCCGTGCTCAAGTGCAAAGCCCCGCCGTTCTTTGCATCATTGCTGTCAAATCGACAACGCTCAAACCCCCCGGCTGTGCCTTCTGTGGACGTGATAGCCACAGCTCCACCAGATGCGCCTTTATTTGATTCGAATGTAGCGCCGACGATATTGAAATGTTTCGGGTCCGATAGCGATATAGCCCCTCCGTAAAAACGTACGGCATTTCGAAAGAAGTACGTCATCCCCAGCACTTCGAAGTTTGGGCATAGGACGGAGAATATGCCACCTGATGAGCGAGAGAACACGCGAGAGCTAATGGTTGGTTCTTCAAAAGGTCATTCCCATTGTGAGTGTTCGCATTTCGTAGTATCCGAGGATATATATATATATATATATATATATATATATATATATGCCGACAAACCGCGAGACCACCTGAATTTGCATGTTTTTTTTTTGCTCAACTCGGACGATTGGAACAGCGGTGTGTGTGAGGGGTACCTTCAGCATAGAGGCCCTGTACTCGATGTAACGCGATCAGTGTAAGTGAGCCGTTTCGACTTCGGTGAAGCATCGTGGGTTTCAAGGCAAGAATACACGTCATAAGTAGGACACCTGCGGCTACAGTAGCGAAGGGGCCAACCCCTAACTGAACCCTGCGCACTTGCGAAACAAGACGTACTTTTGCCTGACGACGCACCTGAAGGCCCCGTTCTAATACGCTAAGCTGCATGCCAGAGACTATATAAATAATCTTTCATTATACAGTAGCATGACCACAACATAACTTTTTTCCACAGACGCGATGTGGTGCCAGGTATGTCCGATTAAACGCACCACTTTTGAGTCGTGACTCTGCTAGCCAGCCGGTGCCTGCAAACTGATCGAGTGAAATTACTACACGTGATTTGCTGGTATAGTCGGTCTATACCTCCGTTGAGGGCAGTATTCGCCGAAAGCTCCATCGTCCCCGTGATTGTGGCGTTGGCGCCGAGAATGTTAAGGGCCCCTGCGAATCAACGTGGGAGGCATGGTTAGTGCTATAGCACCATGGCAACATAAATTATTACCACGAACGATGTATGAAGACGATATCGACCGACGAGTTCAGGGATCGTTTTATTCAATGATTGCCAAACGTATAGACCATGCATGCGCATAGGCATGTTGAAGCACAAGATACGGTGAGCACGCGGCATTCCTCGCCCTTACTGTTTTTCAACCACATCCAAGACCAACAGGGAATCACGAAGAGTAACGAACGTATCATGAGGGCGATAAACTGCCCACCGCAGTGGACGCCGGCACGGTATGTTGACGTAGTGGTAATAGTCATGAAGCGCTCCGGAAAACTGTCGATACGTATTTCCAATACTTGCCACCACGTGCAAGGGTAATTATATGGTGGTGAACCTAAAGGACTTTGCCATGATAGCCGCCTTGAAGTGATCGACTGAGTTTGGCCTTTGAGTAACCTTCTCTAGCACATGCATCCGAACCAGTCCTTTATTACCCTTCCTTGACCACGTCGACTTCCAGTAATTAATTGTTCTCGCGTTTGTCGCCGACATTTGGGGCGAGATCAGGGGAATACCACATCATAATCATTTGAATCGTATTTGTACCATAAGCCACTGCCGGTGTTTGGCGCGTCTCGATCGATGTGCCCAGAGCATGGCCATTCGTGCATCAAACACTGCCGAAACCCATACGTGGATCGTCATGTTAACGGCTTACATAAATCCTAAAGGACGTCAACGACGTGCGTGTTAAACACAGACTGGTCACATGCTGTCAACCACCCCTGCAAACACAATCTACAGTGGAGTATTATACTAGTAAATTCAGTCACTACTCCACGATACAAACTTTCTTCAACAATATATATACCAGGTATATATATTGACTTGAATTACGTTAGTGTAGTGTAAATGAACTAAGCTCTACCCCCGACACTCAGAAGTCTGTACAGCAAGTGAACACTTCACGTCACAAAAAATGCCGGCCTTCTTCCTTGGCAAACATTGTTTTTTCGACGTGAGTCTGACTTCATCCACACGTCGACGACCTATGGTCTTCTCCGGCTTCGCGCTGATTCCAGTACAACGCGAACTCCCATTCCATGATCGTTCTGTACCTGGCCTGCCTAGTATTGTACTTTGCGCCGGTACCGTCTGTTGTTGTAAGGCCTTTGGGGATGTCACCGACTCTACATATCACCACAGATTCCGGTGACGGGCAGAAGATACAACACTCACGGGTGATAAAAGGAGGAATGGAACAAGTCGCCGTCGATAACGGGAATGCATCAGGTCATCAAGAAAACGAGGCGTTATATTTCCGGAGACAAAACGCCTCCTGGGGCAGCTCTGGTTGTGTATTATCTCGGGTGGAAAAAGAGTGAGTTAAAACATATCTAGCACTTTCCTCTCTGTCCGTTCGATAACCCCAAGCAGAGTATCCTAACCCTAACCTAGATCACCGGTGTCATCCTATGATGCACCGTGAAATAGAGTGCTATCCAAATTCCGGCGATTACCCAGTAGGTAGACAAGTGACACCAAGAAGCCGAGATACGAACGGAGGATAAATTTCATGAACATCGCCGTCGGCACTCAAGTATGACAAATGCTTGATCCCGAACCTCTGGCGTCACACCACGAGCCCTGTCCTCTACTTGGCGTATCTATGATTCACAACCAATGACAGCCCGAGAATTGCTGTAGGAAGCTAATATCCGTCAAACCGATGGCCGATATCTCGTCCGCATGCCTCCGGTGACAGTACTGTAGTCAACGCTTGAAGCGGGAGCATCAGCGACAACTGCAATTAGTGTGCAAGTGCATACACATCAAACATGGAAAAAGCCACAATGGGCATGCACAGGAGTGAGATATTTATGTACCGAGGGGATACATACATACCTACACACAAACGTGTACTTTAACACACCGGTGACAGCCAAGCCTGCCCACAAATCACGTGCCCCTTAGGTGAAAACTAGTTGGTGCTGCCAAATTTGATCCTCGGGAGAAAAAGCCGTGTTTATCCCCACGCAAGTTTCTCGCGGCATACAAAGCGCATAGTCACAAGCAAGCGCCTGTTTGCTGGGAACACGTTAAGTTCTTTCACGTATAGAGGTTAGCGGCTTGTAATCCTCCATGCATGATTGTTCGCTGAATGAAAATAGTTTGTGTAAGCAAAACCGCGGGTGTTAGAATATACTCCGTATTATACTGGTAGTAGGTGGTACACGCTGCAGTGAACTAAACTCTCGATCTAAAGGTAATCCCTAGGGATGTCATACGCATAATATATATCTGAAGTATTTTGCGGTAGTGAAGATCGTGGCCGAGGGGAAGTTAAGGCTACATTGTAAATCGTACTGCGTGTTTCAGTTGCCGGGGGCCGTAGAGGCCAGTTGACTATGGATAACGATTTGAGGTGACCTGAAGTCAGAACACTATTGTTACGGTACTTTTTTGTTACCACGATTCTCATGTGTGCGTGTTATCATAAACATTTCCATTTCCTCTCACCCCCGTCATGATCCGCTGAGTTGTTGACGAAGTTGGCGTTGCCGTCGATGACGATTGTCGTTTGGTGGGCAACAACACCACCTGTCAGAAGGCGTAAGTGTTCCAAAGCCAGTAAATGAGGTACAGTGGTTCCCATCAGTCCGGGGGTATTGTTGACGAGCCAGATCAAACATACATGGTTGAGTACATTGACGTGCATATTATGTACATGGTTGCGCGCAGTGCCCGGGTAGTCGTTTGGTTCATCTAAAAAGCCGTGAATGACACAAAAACAGCCGTTCGAGTACGGCGATTACAATTTCCAATAGTCTCGAAGAAGGCAACCTTGAGGCGCACGGGGGTCGGGCACACCATTGACTACACTTCCCTGTGTGGTTTACGTTGCACCCCACGAAGCTCTTTTCTAATAAACAGTAGTCACTTCACAAACAATGCAAGCAACTTACAGGAGCGAGCACTCAATAAATGCCCATCTCGCCAATCTACCAAGTAAAACTGAGGAATAACGTAGTTGATGCCATCTTCGATATTGGTCCTGCTATGAGGGGATATTCCTCGACCTTCAGACCTGGGACATTGTCCAAGCTTAAGATTCCAACACAAGGGTGGCTGCATTACATACCTCTTGTACTATTGATTGTGCTCAAGAACTCGACGGAGATGTTCCATCAAACACTATTGCGGGGGACCGTATTAAATAGGACCTACGGTACACACAAAAACCTATATATTGACCTATTTTTACTATCAACATTTCTGGCCCTATTTACTATGGCCCCCCGTAATAGGGACTTTCATATATTGATATGGGATGACATGAACGGGAGATTTAGGAGGATATTCTGCGGGACAGACGGGAGATTTGTTGTGCCGGCGACGTGGTGGATACTCACGTGCATGCTTCGCCATGGGCTGTCACTCGACAGCTCGGATGTAATATACAAGAGGAGTTCCGTGTTATTGTCAAGAGTCAACCACGCGTTCCCGTACTAGCTGCGTCTATACCTTTAGAGATTAATTGACACACTAGTGAGCCGGTGATCTTCTATTGGCAAGCGTAGCCAAGGCTAACCTAGAGAGGTGGGAACCTTCTCTCATGCCTGGTTCATATGGCATGTCTAGTCAGGAAGCAAGCGTGGCAAATGAGAAGAGGCTGAAGATGCAAGAGAAGATCGAGGTCCTGGAAAGGATGATAGAGGGGCAGAGTCTGGGCGCCGAGAGGGACGCGCCGCGAGAAGGCGCGGGGGGGGGGGGCGGTGGGGGGACGAGAGGAGAAGCAGCTGCGAGGGAACACGCAGCGTCGACTGCGCCGACAACTGGGCTTCGCGCCCAATCAGGCATGTAACTACCTTCTTTATACCGCCCTAGTTTAACCCAGTCGATACCCCCGAAGTTCGAATACGTAGAAGCCCACTTTAGTATTTGGCGCAGTACGTTTTCAGCCTACCTGTCACCTTTAGGGTTCCTGCATGTACTCAACACAGCTAACCCCGTTCTGGTAGGTGATATGAGGGTGTCGCCGAAGGAACTAGCAACCATACACTCTCCTCAGGACATCAGGGATGCGCGACTACTTTTCGGATTTTGATGGAATCAGTGACGGGATACGCGATGGCGGAATTTCGAATACAGAAGGCAACGTCCAAAGTGGCGTCTGGAAAGAGTTAGAGAACCACTATATGCCAAAGACGATAGCCGCGACGCACAGGCTAACACAATAATTCGAGACCATTCGAATGACCAAGGACGAGCACCCCCTGCTGTTCCTAGGTAAATAACGCGGCGGATGAGCTGGCTATGCTGGAATGCGGTAAGGAGGTGGCGGAAGTTAACCGCCACATACTCATTAACGTTTCGCCTTTGTACACGTTACAAAGTAAGCCCACATTTTCCCGCCCGTCCATCCCCCGTTCCGAGATCGATGACATCACCCGTGACGCGGATGCCAACGATAGGACAGACAAGAAGATGGTTTCCAAGGCGTTGGACTTGCAGAGAGTGGTAGATCAGCATGCCTTGTACGCCGTAGGTGCGCAGCCTGCCGGTGGTGGAGGTGCCGGTCCAGGAGGGAAAAGGAGGAACAGGAGAGGCGGGAGGTTCAAGGATGAGCAGCAGCAGCAGCAGCCGCAGCAGCCGCAGCAGCAGCAGCAGCAGCAGCAGCAACCCCCGGAGCAGCAGCAGCAGCATCGCCCCTGTCAGCGTGATGGCAACCGGGGAGGAGCTTTGCCGGGGGGAATAACCGGCCCCGAATGGCGTTGTTGGGACGCCGTGGTCTGCAGGTAGGTACCGTTGGGATGACACTGGTCTCGACCCGTTGGGTATGGGTGGGGTGGTCCCGCCCAAAGGTTGGGTACCTCCCGAGCCACCACCAGGGAAACTGCCTCCGATGCCCCCGCCACCCGTAATGACTCCGGCAGGCTGGGGTCTCCCACCGAACAACACGTAACCGAGGCGCAAGAGGGTCCGCTTCCGGTGCGACAAAGCAAGCCACTACGTCGCAGCTTGCCAGGTAGCCCCCGCGCGGATGAGCGTCGCATCCTGAGTGGTGCTGCTTCTCAACTCCTCCAACAAATGTACTGCGGAGGTGGCTGGCTGCAGGAGACGTTCTACGGCAGTGGTGGGTGTACCTCGGCCGGACCTTCCTCGTTATAACAACCCTCTTCGAACACTTCCCCTTTCCCTGCCCCAGTGAACAACGGCAACCCTACGCCCACGTTCGACTCGAACCTGCTCACCGCGCAGTTTGCGCACCAAGGCAAGGATAATTTTAGTGACTATTTAACTTGGGTCAGTAGGAGAGAAGAGGGGGTAACGGATCCGGGGGCGAACTTTCACGCAACTGGTAACCCCTTTGTGGCATGGTTGACTGTACACCCCCCTTCCTCCGGTAATGATAGTTTGGTCGTCGGTGACATGAGATAACTGAAGGTCGAGAGCTTTATGCAGGTTGAGATGGTAATGCACAGCTCTCAGTGTGACGTTCGAGCTAGGCTGTTGGACATAGCATACGTACCCGGTGTTCACTTCGACCTGTTTTCGCTTCACGCAGTAAAGCTGAAATGACCGGTGACACTGGATGCTGCTCACATGCTGGGAGGGCAATTGTCCTTCATACGTAGGGATGCGGGTTCATACGTAGACGCCACGCGGATTGTAGAGACTCCGATTGCTGCCGCTATTTGGCCCTCTAATAGATGCGGAGGATTGCTATTAGCGACCTTCACGTTTCCCTTGCCCACTCCCATGCTGTGATCGTCCGTGAGACGGCACACCAGATGGGCATTAAGGTTTTTGGGGAGTTGGTTTCGTGTGCTGGGTGCTCTGAGGCGAAATGGAGGAGAATGGTTGTGCCGACGACGACCGAGGGCCGCTTAAACAGGCCTCTGGAGCATGTTTTCGTGTATCTGTCGGGACAGCAGTCGACGTCTGCTGGCGGTGCGCAGTTCTTGATGATGATCGTCGACCACTACTCGCGACTGGGATGGTCGTATTGCTTGAAGTGGAAGTCCGACGTCCCGAAGGCCTTTGCTGTTTTTCTGGCCGACATCAACGCCAAGGGTGTGCCGTATGTCGTGGAGTGCCTTTGCTCGGACAACGGCACCGAGTTCACCAAAGCGGAGTTCGTGGAGTTGCTCAACCGTCATGGTATCCGCCGCGAGCACAGGGACGTCAATTCTCATGACGGCGTGGTCGAGCGGCGGATCGCGATGACGCTGGAGCATGCAATGGTGTCTCGCCTGGACGACCCCCGCCTGATCGGCGATGCAAGGATGCCGGTGATGCAGCCCCTCTGGGTTGAGTCCTGCGTCTACGCCAGCGACGTCATCAACACGACGGCGAGAGTAAGGGACAACCCGGAAATGCACTCTCCGTGCCGTGAATTTTACGGGAGAGCACCGTTTTCGCGGGTGCTCCCGTTTTTGAAACCAGGTTTCCACCACGTCAGGAGGACATTGATGACCGAGCCGAAGGAGGAGGGTTGTTCTACACCAACGGCGGCAACCACCACGCAGGTGATGGAAGACAAAATCTGCTGGTGTACGGCCGGAGGTCGTTCTCCCGCGACATCACTTGGGAGCATCCGCGAAAACTGTTTATGGGGTTACTTCCTTCGGAGGAGGAAAGCTCCCCGCCACCGCCGTCGCCGTCGCCACCGCCTCCGGGTACGCCGGAGCTTCTGAGAGGCCCCGACGTATTGCCCGGATTACTGTCCTAACCCCCACTGTTGCCGCCGCCACTGCCGTCATCACCGCTGCTACCGCCGCCGATATCAACGCCGTCGCTGCCCCAGCAGTCATCGCCGCCCCACTCTTCGGAGCGTGTTGCCCGGGAACTGGGTTGGTTTATCCCGGACTTGGAGGGTGGCGATGTGCTGAGGGGGCGGACCGAGCGGGAGACTGCACGACACCAGGAGGGTGGTGGCGGCGTGCAGGGGTGGCGGACCAGGAGGGTGGTGGCGGCGTGCAGGGGTGGCGGACCAGGGAAACTGCACGACATCAGGTGGGTGATGGCGATGCGCAGGGTGCTTTGACAACGGGGGAAGCTGGGCGACACCCGGAAGATGCCGACGTTCTGAAGGGGCGGACAAGGGGGGAGACCGCCCGGAACAGCGAGGCTATGGGGCATGGGCTGCTGTCGCTCATGGTAGCGCGGAATTTCATTGGTCATGTACTTTTCCACCAACCCCCCCCGCGCGAGAATCCCCCCCTTCCCACACACCCGGCAAGCGAGCTTTCGACGCTGAACTCGTATGCTGAAGCGTGTGATATTCGGCCATCTGGAGGCAGGCGATGGACAAGGAATATCATGTACTGGCTGACGCGGGGGCGTTTGGAGTGACGTAGCAACGAGAGGGGCTCAACGTCATCTCGGCGAAGTGGGTGTTCGTCTGGACGTCCAACGAGCATGGTGATGTGGTACGGGTGAAAGCAAAGCTGGTGGCACGGGGTCTCAAGCAGCGTGAGGGCATTGATTTCTTCGAGAGTTTTGCTCCGACGCCTGCAGCGTCTTGTTTTCGCTTGTTGGGTGCTGTTGCGTGCGAGTTGGGTTTAAATTTGTGCCATTTGTAAGCTGAGCAAGCGTTCGTGCAGTCGAGTTTCGATGATGATGCTTTCACGCGACTCCTCGCTGGCTGCGTCGAAATGTCCGGTAAGGTAGTCAGGTTGAACCGCAGTCTCGCGGCTTTTAGCAAGCGTCGATATCATGGTACAACCACCTTCTCACCATCATGAAGTGTCTAGGATTTGAGCAGAGCCCCGGTGATGCGTGTGTCATGAGGTTGGTCGAGTCGGCCTCTGTCTACATAGTATGAGTTGGTCATGTGGATGATATTGTTTGCCGTAGGACTCAAGGCTAGATGCGATCAGTCCTGTGAAGACCTGAAGAGCCTTGTTCCGATCAAACCTTTGAACGATTTGCGTTGGTATTCTGGTTGTTGTCTTTGGAGGGATTGGGATGTCGGTACTTTGACCAGTTCACAGCAGGCGTTCGCTGAAAAAACCGTCGCGAGGTTTGATGTTAGTTCTGGGAGAAACAATCCGCTTTCAACTGGAGTGAAGCTCGAGCACTTCGACGAGAATGAACGGGTGGGTGATTGGCCATTTCGCGAGTTGGTGGGGTGCTTGATGTTGCTTGCGAATCAAACACGGCCGAATAGTGCGAACGCGGTGAGGGCGATAGCGAGGTACACGAATAGGCCAAGGGAACTACACTGGAGGACAGCGGTCGGTATTCTAGAGAATGGTTTTTCTACGAGAGAGTTCGGCATTACGTTTCAGAAGCGTAGCGGGGTTGGAAGCGTTTGCGGATGCGGACTATGCCAACAAAGTCACTGACAGGAGGTCAGTTTCCGGTGGGGATATCATGTGTGCTGGGGCGTGTGTGCTGGTTTTCCAGGACGCAGAATGCGCTACTCTCTCAACCACCGGCTGGATATGTAGCACTAGCAAACACTACGAAGGAGGCAATGTTCATCCGCTATGCTTGGGGTTTCATATTTACGGGATTTGGGCAGCGACACATAACGGTGTTCGAGGATGACGAGGGGGCAAGGCCCCTGGCACAAAATCCAGTGTGCACGTCGAATTCAAAGCACACCGACGCACGACACCACTTTTTTGCGGGAGCTTATTTACAAGGGGGAGTTTGTTATTACTCATGTAGATTCGGAGCAGCAGCGTGCAGACTTCTTAACAACGCCGCTCAACAACACGGTTAGTCGTTACCACCGGGATTTTCTGATGAACGTTGACGCCTTTTCTCCGGGACAGACGGTTTTATATTGTATTTGAAAGTGAGGAATGTGTTGGAACCATAAATCCGAAGATACTGCCGCTTTACCCTGCCTAATTCCGAGGATGATACGTTTTGTTTCTGGTGATGGATTCTGATAGCTTTTGGTGTTTTCTGAGTAGTCTCAACGTAAAATAATTTTTAAGTGGGGAGATGTATGATATCTCGCATTACCGTCGCGATATGTGTATCTATGGCGGGAGTAGGGGAAAAGGGGAGACTCTTGTCCCAGAGGAACGGGGTTCCTTGCGATTTCTAGCATTACATTCCTTGACTTCATTTAATTTTTGATTGGCATGACTACTCCTGTGGTCTGTTTCACGTGGATTGTGTGATAGTTTCGATGATTTGCAATATTTTCTTGTGGAATAGAGTGAGGGGTTTTTGATGAGGCTGGAGAGAGGCTAGAAAGCGCCTGGGGGCGTGTGCGGTTCATCTAATTTAGTTTTCTGACTATGAAGGTTTGAGTTGTACCTCGGAAATTGAGAGAAGGGCTTTTGCTATTGTAGGTGCCAGTTGGCGCGGTCAGGATTGAATGTTTTTAATTTTGTTTTTTTTTAAAATAACCCGTTGATTATATGTCGAACGGGATTTGATCTATGCTGTAAGTAATTATATTCCACGTAAGGGAATGGGATTTCTACATTTACGTTCATGTAGTGTGGAGTTTTATTCTTCCTGATTCAGCTAGGCCCCTTTCTGGGTACTGTATATCCGAGTAATCGAGGATATTCGGGGAACATCTGTGGTTTAGTTCTTGAGAGTGGACGAATATATTTGGACCAATTCCGTGGAAAAATGCCGTTTTGCCTGGCTGAATCCGAAAGGAATGCCGTTTTACCTGGCATTGGATTTTGAGATTTTGATATGTTTGCGACCGAGAGGTTGTGGGTTAAACTTTGAGCGTTTGGATACTGCTTTGAGTATTTGAGTTACATACCAGGGGGGATATTGAAGTATGGTCGTGTATAATGAGCAGGGGGGATATTGATTGTGCTCAAGACCACGACGGAGATATTCCATCTAACATCAGGGAGTTACATATATTGATGTGGGATTTTAAGAACGGGAGATTGAGGCGGATAATCTGCGGGACAGACGGGAGATTTGTTGTGCCGGCGACGTGGTGGATACACACGTGCATGCTTCGCCATGGGCTATCACTCGACAGCTCGGATATAATATACAAGAGGAACTCCGTGTTTTTGTCTGGAGTCAACCTCGCGTTCTCGTGCCAGCTGCGTCTATACCTTCAGAGATCAATCAACACGTACTCGTCACAGCGATAGTAGTATTTCATCCTAATTAACTTGATACAGTCGTAGTAGAAGACAATATGGATGTTGTTTCCCCACGCGGACGAAATGAGAACAGAGATAACTCGGGATAGGAAGAAGCCATCCAGCATAATATATAACCAATCGTCTCCGTCAACTCCGCGTACGGCCTGTTTTGCTCAGGTCATACATCAATGGTGTTTCGCCTTGCACGCTGTCCTTATCTTGTTAACCCTAACGCTTCTCACCTTTTGCAGTCCTGGGTAATGCCCCGAGCCACGGTATTTTCTACTATATTCGGTGCCGTTCAGTACTGGCCTATACGTGATTCAGGTGATGGAAAGAACGCATCCCTGCTGGCCAAGTCAAGTTGAATGCGATTGTGACGATGTGGTGTGATAAAAAAACACTCAAGCCCTAATGGTCGATGTAGCTACGACAAGATGGTACTAGGGGCTTAGGACATCCTACCGCTGACCCCTCGGCTGGATACCATCAATGTATTGAATCGCGTCGGTGTATTTGTATCCACACCCATGAGGCTGCTGTAGCGTAGCTACTACACACATCTCCTCTCGGCCCTCTCTCACCTCCGTCGTAGCCCGTGTTGTGCAGAAACGAGGTGGTCCCTGTGATGCGTAGTTCTGCTGAGACGATACTCAATGCACCTGCAGGTGACCAACGGAAGCTCTCACAAACTTGTACGCATTCCATTCATTATAAAATCATCCCTGGCGAAGAGAGGCAAGTCGTATTACTCCTAATTCTCGTCCGCAGATTTCCAAGGGCATCATCGGTTGGCACAAGTTTTCAAACCGGTATTTAACGACAGCGATGACGAGTAAGGCCCTCCTAATATCCGAATATCAGACCAGACCCCAACCTACAGGAGTTAAGCAAGTGAATTAAGCTCAATGAAGGACATACCAACCAGCACGCGCCTGTACTGCTCCCGTTCGTTGCACGGTGTGGTTAAAGAAAGCAGGAATAATGATAGTGATAAAACGGAGTAATGTACGAGAGGCTGCCAGCAATGTCCTGTGCTCTTTACTCATTGATGAATATATATTTTTCAATGTCGGCAACCCCTGATACGACCGTAGGGTAAAGACGACCCGTCGTAGGGTGGAACGATCTCGTGAAGGCAGTAAACGTATGTCATCCCTATTGGGTTTATTTCATCAAACAAAAATGTCTGTCGTTGTCTCTTTCCAATGCAGACTTTCTAGCTCTTGTTCGGTGGGGGGGATAATAGACAACAACACAGGACCTTCCCAGTTGATCCTCTATTCTAAAAAAAAACTAAACCGTTGTGTGCGAGAGGAGGAGGTGTACTCGATATCATTCATGGCCGCAATCGTATAACCATAGACCCTACAATGCCGGGACGGAGCACGTTGGGTTTCACCGACCAGACAGACATTGCTTGCAACAAGCACGAAGCGCCGTGAGGTACCCAGCGAATCGCTTGAAGGGTGAGCTACATCCTATTCAGATCGGCTTGTGAGGCGGACTTGCACATGGATGCCAGGTTCAATATATATGCGAATTCAATTTCCGGCGTGGCCACTTCTAGAGACAGCAATGGGAGTACTATGTAGCTGCCTCCTGAGTGCCTTACCATAAACAGTACCAGGTACGTGATACGATAATTTCCCTCGTGCCGAGCAAGGTGCACCACCTCGCATCGATTATCTAACTCGACCACCAGCTGTGACCGACGGACTAAAAAAAAGCAAACAATACTCTGGTTGTCTAGCTTAAGAGCGCCATGTTTTACAGTGGCTTTGGCAACCGACGCCAACCCAACCTATAGACTTCAAGATTCCCCTCTCGAGTGGTACGTCACAACTAGACGCAAAACGACAGGAGCAGGTGTCATAAGGCAATACTTCGAAGTGCACCAGGTATGGGAATGTCGAAACCCAGCTATACACAATGGAGGCTACGGTGGATAAGATCCTCAGAGTGTGACGCAGGAGACATGCCACTGCAGGGAGTAATGCTTTACTTATGCGCTAAATCGAATTCGAGTTATGTATATGCCAGGTATACTGTACGTAGCGAAGAGACTGCTGTACGTTGCGTTCCGACGCGGCTTAGAAATGATGTACCATATGTTATGCGATGAATCAATCAGTATACATTGGGGCAACGAAAGACAACTGCTGTATACACCCTATTGATGGGCCACCCTATTAACAGACCAGAGCAGCAATACGGAGCACTAGCAGCAGAGAGAACCATGTCCAGTCTTCCCGTAGGAGTATGTTGGAGAAATCGACGAATAACGTACCGGGTAATTTTTCAGGGACAGATGACAACAAAGACACCTTCTCGTACTCGCCGTCATAGTTGCGCGGCTAAGCGCTTGTTTATTGTTGGAGGAGACCTAAACGACATTCCACTATGAATTGGCGCAGCAGTTTACAGATACATGCAACAGCAAGCAGTACTCGTGCTACGATCGTATGAAGACTTTCTGCTACGCAAATTCAGAAGAAATCTACCCATTAATTGGAGCAAAAAATATGACCCGTCGTCAGCTACTCGTACGTACAACATAGTTAACCACACGCTCAAGCAGTCATTCGAGCGTTATAGCCAACCTGACAGTATCTGATTATTTTCGCGAGGTCAACTTACTATGTGAGTTGACAGTTTTTGGGCGAGGTACAGAGACTATTGCCTGGGCGTCCTTCTCCTGTTAGGAAATAGTTTATTCCACCCTTACGCTGACTATAATCGTCCGCTTGAGCGGCCGACCAGTCCCGGGCATCCCACAACCAGACTTCAACCTCAACAGGGCAGATATTTACGTACCGCATGAGGGCATTGACGAGCTACGATGCGCTGTTCTGTGTTGTGTGTGTGCTCATTGCATCACCAAAGCAAACATTATTCGATATATTCACTTCAATTCCAAATTTGAAAGCTACGTGCTGGTGCATGTAGCGTGTGTAGCGAATCGCTCAACGAACTTAACAGTCATGTCATAGCCATTCCCGAAAACTAATACCTGGTATTAGAAGGTGAAAAGTTACTCCTGCGAAGCGTTCCAGTACCTACAAATCATGGTTGATGGCTATTGAAAATCTAGCAAATGTTTACCGAAGGGCTCAATGCGCGACCGACCGTGCCGGACGAGTCTATAGCCCTGTGGGGGGGTGCACTCGACAGGAGAGATGTATTTGATCTCATGCACGGCCGTAGTCGTATGACCATAAACCCTCGTATCCCTACCATGCCGGGACGGAGCATGTCGGGTTTTCACCGACCAGGCAGACATTGCTTGCACCAAGCGCGAAGCACCGTGAGGTGTCCGGCGAGTCGCATGAAGGGTGAGCTGCATCCTATTATTACGGGAGACCATAGTTAATAGGACCAAATATTGTTAGTAAAAAAGGTTAAATGTATACCATTTTGTTTTTTTCTCATCCCATTCATTATCTTCGCACATCTTCTCCTCTCTCTTCTTCCAACTCCGTAACTCAGATCCGGGGTCACATAGCAGGCTCTTCTCCCCCCTTCCCGCTACCGTACGTGCCTTCATTTTTATCGCGAGAAGATTTCAGCCTTTTCTCCCCTCGTCGACTCGCATCGAATTGTGCCTAGGTCCTATTCGCTATGGTCCCCCGTAATAAAAACCGCTTGTGAGGCGGGCTTGCATATGGATGCCAGCTTCAATGAGTTAATTTAAATCCCGGAGGAGACAATTCCAGAGACAGCAATGGGAGTACGATATAACTGCCTCTTGGGTGCCTTACCTTGAACACTACGTGATACGATCATTCCCACTTGTGCGGAGTAAAGGTTCTTTACCTCGCACAAATGATCTAACTGGACAACAAGCTGTGGGCGATCGGTAAAAAAGAAACGAGAAAAGAAAAAACGGTACCCTCATTGTTTAGCTCACGTAGTGAGCGGCATGTTTTACAGTGTCACTGCCAACCGCCCAACCTATAAATAATAAGGAGGGGGGGGGCATTTTTGGTTGAAGTTTGGAACACTTGGGCATATGAGATCAATTGTATCAGCCGCGGGATAGGGAAGTTGTCGATTTTTTCCCTGTTGGCTATCAGCATCTTCACGTCATGGCAGCGATCAACCGACAGCAAACCGTACCATCGTTCGACAATCTATTTTATTGCAAGCGTATGTTTGTCTAAAGGAACATGACGCCCACCAACAGTCATGCCATTAGCCAAGTTCTATGCAAGTCCGGGTACGCATTTTCTATTGGTTGTGAGACAACTTGTGACTTTTACCATACGTGAGAATGTGTTTAAAGTTCGGCGATATTATAATATGCTTTACAACCCAGCATCAGAACGGGAGAATGGCATACAACATATTTATGTACACAAGACGCAACTCAACCATTTGCCTAAACCACGTAGGCGAACATCGGCGGTCGTCTAGTAATGCTACAACCTTGGACATCCACCAGCTAGTTGCCTGTCAGATATTTTACGGTTCATGTCGCAAACCCGGTTGAGCGAACAACTCCCGTTCGTACCTTCTTGGGCCCCAGACAATGGCTCCAGCGATTTGTTTGTGCGTCCTCCTTTTGCCTTCACTTCGATTTGGTCTTAGTTTCTTTCTTCAGCCTTCGCTTCGGCTCCAGTCTCTTATTTCTTTCGCTTTTCATCGTTTTCGCTTTGACTGTTTTCTTCTTTTGCCTCCGCTTCAAGTTCTGTATTTTTCTCCTTTGGTCTCCCTTTTTTTAGTGATTTTCCTTCATGAACACCACCCCCTCTTCGTAGTGTTAGGGTCTTATCACGAGGTGTGGGGGAATCTGTAACCTCCTTTCTATTGTTCGGAAAAGCCACGTCTTCGACCGCCTTCTCCCGGTCGTCTGGGGTGAGCTTTGTCCTCACCCTTCGACCAGATTGTGGTCTGCATATACGACCTATCAGGGTGGGCGAATGTGATATGAGTAAAGTGCTCATTGTTGTTGTTGTTGTTGTTGTTGTTGTTTTTGTTTTTGTTGCTGCTGTTGATGTTGCTGTTGTTGCTGCCGTCTATACACTAAATCGTCCTTTTTACCCAGCCTCATCAGCGCACCCAGTGTCCGTCCTGATTCCTTATCCTAGAGAGATACTGATTCTGTGGTCACAGACTGTGAGACAGAGGAAGACAAAAAAGTAAAAAAAACATTCGCAAATTGAAGTTACAAGCAAGTGAAATGCCAGCGTACCGAGTACGAGAACACAAGCAAGACCAGAAAAACAAGAACAAAAGACAACAAAACCAGAACCAAAAATCTGAAATGAAACAGAATACAAACAGCGCGAGGACTTCAGAAAGGCTGCCATACGGAAAAAGCATACGTACTCAGGAAAGACAGATATTTGCTGCGCGGACGAAGCAACGCGAACGAGGGGGAGATGCGGCAAAACTATGCAAGAGCTACAGTAGTCGAACCGATACCTAGCCACCCCATCTACCATTTCGTTTCTGCATTCTTCGACAGCTGTATCAGTACGACTGCCCGTCCCTCCCCTCCCGTCCCCTTGTCGCCGCTCTTGGCGTCCTCAGATGCGTGGCGCCGCCGGCTCCTCTGTGCCTCGCTCCTGTGCCATCTTGCCATGAAACAGTCACTCGCTTTGACGACCCCCCGGTACCACTTCCCGCTCTTCTTAGCCGCCCTCGGCTATAACACCGTCTCTACTCCGACCAGTAGAGGGGAGTTTCCGTGGACCCCTCGGTGGCTTGACATATCCTGAGGTCGTCTGCTAGACATTGGGCCCAGTTATTTTCCTCTCGGCCTGGTCCTGGGTTCTCCCCACCAGCCATCGTGCCGGAAGTCACCCGTCGGGTCAGCCGCTCATTGGTCGTCCGCGGTACGGCTCCGGCAAAGAGGAGACATCGTGTGCGGATGGTCGTCTCAACGCTCTCGCATTGTGCCTTTTTGAGGGCCTTGGCGGACGACATGAGGAGGTCAGTGCGTGGTCGGCGCTGGAGGCCAATGATCCGTAGGAGGGATTCGTGGTGTGACGTTCGGTGCTCAGCGAAGGGCTCCTGGCGAAGAGTCGACGTCACGCACCGTACAGCAGAGTCTCCATCATCTCCGCTATTAGCATGCTCACTTTTAGAGAACGGGGCATCCTCCATATCATACAGTTCCCGTTTGGAACGATTGTAGCATGCCCATGCGAGTCGGACCCGTCGTGTGATCTCTGGCATAATGTCAGCGCTTGCGACAACAAGACCGCGCAGGTACAATAACTGCATCGGCTGTCTATGTCTCTATTCCGCTGCTTGGATGACGAGCGGTGAGGTCCGGGGTGTCTGATTCGGTGTCCGCAGCAGCATGGTCTCCATTTTCGTTTCGGATATGGTGAGGCCTGCTGTTTCGAAAACGGTCACAATGACGGCCATCATCTTCGGAAGGCCTTCCGGCGACTTAGACACAATGCCTGCATCGTCCGCGTACAGCATACCCCATACTAGTAACTGCCCTCCGTATGCAAGTGGCTTGAAATATTATTGGCATAGTTTGCAGTTTTGTAGCCTCAGGACTACGAACAATCCATAGAATGGAGCATTCCGACGGATATTCCGTTGGTCGAGAGTAGCGTTTAGGAATGTTCTTCAAGGCGGATAGCCCGCTAGGCGAGAGTAATGTTCTGAAATACAAATAGGACAGTGAAACGAGAAGATATTTTACTAGCAGAAGAACGATTGGTAGCCATAGAAAAGTTCAATAGGAGGAGTACATCAGATAAGAGGAATTTCGGAGAGCTTCGGGCGTGGGGCGGGGCGAGTATATCTTGGTGCCGAATCACTCCCCCTTACCTCCACTTCTCCACCAGGGCATCTCCTCGGCTCTCGCCATCAACACGGAATATCTAAATCAGACGGAGCGAAGCACTGCTTCCAAGCTACCGGATACACCTGCGACCCTTACCCTTATCCTTACCTCGGCTATCTCTTCACATTCATACCACATTAACCTAAACTACTCGAGAGGAGGCTCATGCTGCCTGAAAGGAAAATGTTTTAGATGGTACGCACGCCGTTTGATTTACTGGTACTAATGTTGCAGCTACATTGGACACGCACCACCTATTTGCCCGTGAGCTATTTGACGGTTCGTGCTAATCTAAATTAAACTGTTCGAGAGGAGGCCCAGGCTACCTTCAATTCAACTGTTCAAGAGGGTACGTACGCCATTTTAGCTACTGGTACTGTTGTATCATCCCGCCGTCACTTTGAATTCGTATTCTAGAGTTTGAGATCAATCTCTGCTGCGAGCATCCGGAGTCGCGCACAAAAGGCTAATACCCCCGGGTTGATCCGCCTGCAATCATTGCGGCACCTTGTCGCAGAGTAGTTGCCCTGATAAAATAAACATAGTAAAGACTGATGTCGCCTAACGTCTTTCTACATGTTAGTGATGTTGTCATCCATCCTTTTCAGCACAAACAACCATGAGGCTTTGACCAACGCCGGAGGCGCTCTTATCGCAACCCTGGTTTTTTGTTCCGTCATTACCCCGCACAGTGCTCTTGAATATATCAATGCTTTGGGAAGCATCCATTGACGGCATTGAGCGCGTGTGTCATACCTAGGGTACCATGTATCTTTAACACGTATGCTACGTTATAGTTGATTGAGCACAGTAGAACATGAAAGAACCGCCAATGCGGAAACTTGTTACAGTCAGGAGTTGACCAAGTTCAAGGCGCCTGTCATGCTCCTCATTCCCATCGTTCTGGTACCGAGGAGCCCGACGCGTTTGCGCGGGCGTCTCTCTGTAAACAAACCGGCCCCCTGTGCGTGCGGGGGCGCCTCTGCGATTCAAGCAAGTTAGAGGAAAGTTCGGGCAGGCCAATATTACTTGAATTTTACTTTCTTCTGGTGTACGTAAGTGAGTGAGCGATTGAGTGTGTGGACAGACGTTTGTACGTCGCGCAAGACGAAGGCATCATGACTTTCGAAACAGACGGAGTCGATGGAGGTCCCTAGCTTGCACCTCCACCCTCTTCTGCTCGCATCGAAAGCCGTGTCGAGTTTGTCGAGCTGTGTCGTTGTAGGTGCTCTGACTAAAAGGGAGGGTTCCACCCGAAACTGGGAACTCGAGCATGCACCACGGATGCGTACCCAATAACACAGGAGCAGTACAGAGCAGATGATTTCGCCCTTCGAGAACTCCAGCATGATGACGTATATTCCTCTAAACACAGGCGCAGAGCCTGCCAGCCACATTAAATTGAACCGAGGACTCGAAGGGTTGAGCTCGCATAGCTCAGCAGGTTGTGCTGTTCCTATTTTCGTCGCTTCCAGGCCGAAAGAGCACGACTGTGTCAGCACACGATGTATGTGGGTTTGCCATTGACTCAGAGTCAGGGAAACGGACACTATACAAATACGTGCGTATGTTCACGGCCATACTGACACTGGTTGATATTCACCTACAACAGCCATACTTAGCGACGTTGATATAGGCGCACACATAGATAGATATCTCAAAGCACCTCGTACCAGGTACCAGGTAGCAAACTACTGCTGGAAAATACTGCTGTTGATATAATAGGTATATTGGTGTACAGCAGCAGTGAGGTTCCATTCGTTACTACAGTAGGATATGTACCCGGTATATCTTACCACTTGAAGAAGACAATACTAAAAAATGCATCTCCCCTTTACTAATAGTTGCATTTGTTGTTGTTGTTGATATTTGGTCTCCGCCTCCGCGGGTTGGTGTTTGCTGTTGATGTATGTGTGTTGTTGCCGACTTAGTTCCACTTGGTGTGGTTGTGATTGACTATTCGCTTGGTCTTGTTTTTACTTACATCATTAATTGATATTATTACCGGCACACTTCGGCACTCCCAAACCGCCTACTCACCCACTATACGAGTTTTTCGCGCCGGCGCGCATCGGTTAACAATGAAATGCTGGTGCGTGGTGTTCGTGGTGGTTTGACCGATCAGCCCACTCACCATCCGACGCATTCAGCAACCCGCTCACCCGTTAACCCACACCAACCTCCAGCCAAAATACAAGGTTTCTGCGCCGACACGCATCGATTAACAGTGAATACGATCCAGAAATATAGATACACCACCAACGCAGTAGCTTGATGCAGTTACGAGTTTGACTATACCTCAACACATCTGTCACGATCCGCATTCCCACCGTGCTTGTATCTATATAGTTATTGTGGTGTTACCCACCTCCACGCCAACGGGCTGAGTTGAAATAAAACGTGCTGATACCGATGATGTCGACTCCCTCTCCAGTGTAGTAGTTCATGGCACCTGGGGGCGGGCGAGCATGTAGAGTGATCCCCCTGTTAAAGTTCATGTTCCGTCATCAACTTATCACCGAAGGTTTGTTCATAGTGGTAACGAGACAGAATCCAAAGATGGTGCAAGAAGAACACAACAGGTTCCAGCTAGAGAAAGAATAACGTCAACAACTAAATACACGTGTGTGGCGGCTCTGGCATCAAGGCATCACCATCAAGCGGGCCATCGTCATACAAATAGGTCCGGTTGTCGTGGGACATCAACATCAACTCAGACTTACCAGGAGCATTTGAGAGACTACGCCAAGTTGTATGGTTTTTCGCGCTTCAAGTGGACCATCAAAAGGCGAGAATGTGTAGTCCGTAGTTACAAGCCACAGGCTTCGATACCTCTGGTGGGGACGTCCATAACATGTCACGCATAACACACCAGAAACAGGAATGCAACATTAACAACCTGCCCACAAATCGCACGCGCTAACAACAAAATCCGTACACTTCGCACGCCAAGAGTACACGGACCGAAGGGGAAGTATCGCAAAGTCCTGCTTAAGTTTTCGAACGCTTTGGTCTGGCCCAGCGGAGGGCACCTTGATGTACGTATCATGTTGCTATTTTTTGCCCCAGCTGGAGAGCTATGTATACCAGGTGCCATCAAGAGCGCATAGCACCAGTACTGGTGATGCAAGGCGGCGAGGGGCAAGAAATTAGTGGTGAGTGGTCTTACTCACCTCCGTTCTCGCCGGCTCTGTTGTGGATGAAAGTAAGTGGTGTTGCCCTCGATGCAGATAGGAGCAGTATGACCCTGCACGGCACCTGCGGGTATTACATGACGAGCACCGCGACTCCATATCATAGCTAAGATATCAATAAGACGATGGAAGCACAGTTTACAATACGATCGGGTATAATGAGGATACGAAACCGCAATAAGTATGGGCTAGGAGTATTTAAAGGAAGAAGAGCAAACATGTTTCGAAGCCGATGGTCATTAGGGTAAAATTGGGGTTTTGGGCGTTGCAGTGCTCCGGGAAAATCTATAATGTATGTTTTCAGCAACGGGTGGTGATTTGCGCAGTGTGATTCCGCTTGTAATACAGTAGACTAGCACTAGTTTCTCATATATAGTACACATGTTTTTTTACGATTGGTGTTGTTGTTGTTCTTAGGTTCATTCTTATCGGAGAGCGTTTTTTGCCATAATTTCCAAAGTTTGGAAATAATTGGAGATATGTATCAATATACGGAGGCGTTCTGTCACTATTCGTGAAATTCTCCAGAACCAAAAATATCAAGTTCGTTAACATTCCAATATTTGGAAAAAAAACAGGAAAACATGGAAGATTGAAAAATTGCGCGAAAAACATGTCCAAAATCTGGACAAAAAGCTCTCCGATGAGAATGACCCTTAGACGGCTGACCAAGAGTAGGAAAAGGGGGTCCGTGTTAGGTTATTTTTTACTTTAGGGCTATTGATCCTGTGCCACACCCGCGATGAGATGTAGCACTTTATTTTGTGTTATTGCTGAAGAGATTTTTGCTGCTAGGGGTGGGATTGCCCAATGTGTCTATTCCTACTGTAGAACGTCGCGATGCTCGACGACGGCAGTCAAATGAGCGTCCGATCAAAACGAATTTCGCCCGACACCAAGCGTGCAAAAAGGCTGTTATTGAAAGTATTAACAGGATAGTGACATGAACCGACACGGACGAAAACACAGTAAGGGTTTGTAAACAAACGCGGTGGTTGGAATGACATCGGATGGTATCCTGTTATACGAATACCGATATTCTGTCTTTCCGTCTGCCTGCCTGTCTGGCTGTCTGGCTGTCTGTCTGTCTGTCTGTCTGTCTGTCTGTCTGTCTGTCTGTTTGTCTGCAGTTAGGTAGCGCAATCCAGAGCGCTTCAGACCCGCCTTGCCTATAGGTAGGGAGACTGGGTGCCACAACCATCAGAAGATTGGGTCCCATGCCGCGCGGAGTCGGTGCCGTGGCAAACTCTCGAGGAAGTTCTGACAGCCATCTAGCCAGCCTAGCTGCTGACTAACAACTTGGGAATACAATTCTGGCAGCCGATTAGTTGGAAACATCCATGCCAGAGGCCGCTGACTCTTTCTAGAACAATGACACTGAGTAAACCCGTCCAGATTCCACCGAACCCGGGCAGGACAGAGTCTCAACCCCGGATCATAAATCCCTCCATACATCTACAACTCCGACCAACGGAGGACTGAAACGTCAATCCCCCGGGTGGGCACCGCCCCGCACGGTGTGGAAACCCCACCCTCATTGGCTCATCAATGATCGGCTAATGCTCAGGAGTCAGCGGCACCTGGGAACAATAGGGCATCATCCCCGGATCATAATCTTTCAATGAACCTACAATTTCAACAACCCGGGGACGAAAACGGACACCCCTGGGTTGATACAGCTCCGCAAAGTGTGTAAATCGAGCCCGCACTGGCCGATTTTTGGCTAGGGCTGATGTAGCCAGCGCGACGCAAGAGTTTCCCTTCGGTACACCGGAGGGGTTACGCCGCACTCGGGGATGGAACGGCTCCATTCTTGCCGTGCATCTCCTCTCCAGCGAATAAAGCATGAAAACGGATTCGCTCGGGTCGACCGGAAGGTGTGGAAACTCCACCAGCATCGGCTAAATTACTGATTTGGTTGGGCTCATGGAGCCAGCGCGCGACAACAGTTTCCCTTCGGGACAAAGTCGAAGTCTCGCCGCACCTGGGAATACTAATGTACCATCCCCGTGTAATAAACACTTCCGTAAATCCACATCCATGTATCTCCGACAAATCAGGTACTCAAACGAATACCTCCAGACCGTAGAAACCCCAACCCTGATTGCGGTTATATTGTCGGCTGGGGTTTATGGAGCCCGCGCAGTGAGATTTCCCACCGGGGCAACGGCAAGGTTCCATCGTACCCGTCGACGATACAGCTCCCGCACCGTGATAATAGAACCTTTCATACATTAACAAACCTAACAATCCGGAGACAAAAAAGGAGTTCTCCCCGGTCGATATGCCCCGAAAGGTGGGGCAACCCAACCCCCATTGGCTGATTTATTAGTTGGCTGGGGCGCATAGAGCCTGGGCGCGATGAGAACCAGCCCGGGGCAACTTCGAGGTCTCGCCGCACTCGAGGATGACATGTTACCATCCCCTGATCATAACCTATCCCGTGCATCAAAAACTCCAACAAACTCGGGACAACAACGGACGTCCCAAGGGTCGATATTGCCCCGCACGGTCGGGAAACCCCAATCCCAGTGGCTTATTCACGGCTTGCTGGGTCTCATGAAGTCAGCGCGCGGCAAGAGTAGCCCCACGGGACAACGGGGAGACCTCCGCTAATCCGGGGATGATAAGTTTCCATCCCCGTATCATGAATCGTTCCGTACGTCAACAGCTCCAACAAACCGGGAACGAAAACGGACGTATCTCGAGTCCATACCCCCCTGCACGGGGGGTCTTACATTTACGTTCGGAGTAGTACATGCCAGCACACTGCGAGTACCATTCGTACCAAATACTTGCAAAATCCTGGGCGACGCAGGACTAGCGCCACGGGTGGTGCCGTGGCTGTGCCGTCAGTATACTCGAAATCCGTACTACCACTTAAACCACACTCGGCACGAAACCTCCCAACTTCTATAGCACTGGAAAAGGTTTTGGAAGCAGTGTACCGCGTGGGGTGTCACTGCCACACAGCAAAGAACCATGATGATATATGCAACTACTAATCATGGAACGGGTCGTTTAGCGGTGCAGTCGCCTCTCTAACTTTCAAAGCCTATAGCTCGGCATGCCCCTCCTACCGTTTTCACGTTCTCACCTCCGGACGATAGAGCTGAGTTGGTTGTAGCCAAACCATGTGTGGCCGGTCATACGTAGATTAGAGTTGCCTGTAAACAGGGCACCTGCGGGCAGAAAAACAAGTTATCACCTATTCTGGCTGACACACAAAGCAACCTACGAACAACGCGTGGCGGTACGAATAAGTGGTGTGAGGTATACGATCAATCCCACACATTTTGCAGTGCTTTGCTGCGGGCATGGGAAATAACCGATCAGATAGACAACTACCGTACAACTATCATGTTGTTTTCGGCACGCTCGATAGGAGCGGAAGTCATGATACCTCTATATGCATGACTATGGACAGGACGTGAAGATGCACACGAGCAGATATCAAGCCGTGTTCCTGAATCGGAAGAGGAGGAGGACCCGTGGAGACGAGACGTGGACAATGCATTACACCACATGTCTACTCGGTTACTGGTGCAGCTAGCGACAGCTGACCGCTCGGTCTTTTATCACTACCTGTGGCATTCATTCAGACATACCCGATACCCGATGCACCACCGTGCGATAATATGGACGCGATTTCTGGACTATGGTATCACCGGGGAATATTGTAGAAGGTATCGGACAAGAGTACCAGGTATAAATGAGGGGGGTGGGCACCACTATGTGCCTGCAATTGTTGAAGAAACCACGCTCAACATACTGTAGGCCCGATGACAATGTGGAGAACCCACATGCTTTCACTACGTCTTCAGTATACCTATTACTAGCCAACGCCGCTGTCTCCAGTGCACGTATTCTGATATTCAGGTGATACAAGGGGGCGCTACTATCACGTTCTCTCCCTGAACAATGTAAAGCAGCAGTCTCGTGAACGACCACGCGCTCAGACCATGTATACCATAGTGCTATAACAAGTCCGCTTGAATAGGGTAGGAGAGGAGGGAAGGTTGCTGCTTCGCCACAGTCGAGACGACGAGTTGCGTGGCAGTTTGCGATGATGGGCATAACTAAGCGACATAGATCACAACTGGTCGAGAGGGCCACTATTTTAGACTGTAGTCCAGCAAGTGATCTACTCAGGCCCCGCAAATATAAAGAGCATTCGCCTATTAATAGATCACCTGCCAGCTCAAGGCTGTCGACTAATTACCAAAGCCCCATCAACTGGTTGTGCAGTCTCTGAATAATACTACACAGTATCCGCGGGAAGAACGTTACTCGGTAATTTTGTTGAAAAAAACCCAGCACAAGGCTAGCCTTCATACGCAAGATTATATTCGATGACGAGAACCACCTGCTAAATACATCCGGACTGTCGTATTGAAATATTGAAATCCGCTGATTTTCCTTACCTCCTCTATTTCTGGCTGAGTTATGACCAAAGTAAGTTTTACCGGTGAAGTATATATCTGACCCAATCCAAGCCACGGCACCTACGGACAGGAGACATTGGTAGACGACAATCGAGGCGTTTGGACGGCATAGTGAAGGTTTATTGCCGGTGATATTGGTATTTCAATCATTCTCGGGTCAGCAGAGCTTTACTTCTTCCCACAACTTGAAATGCAATAAAAGAAGGGTGGTAGGAATGACTAAGACACGCGAGCATCGACACGAAAACAAATCCGCGTTGGGCAATGTTTGAGCTGGGTAAAACTGCGGTGAGGATCTTATAGTAACTACCTGGTAACATGTACGCACGGTACTCCTTTCTTTGCCACTGTTCTTTTTGCACCCTGTTGGAGCATACATCCCGTTTAACAATATTCTGTACTTGCAATGGTGGATCAGTATGCAACACTTTGCAGTCGGATTCATTTGCTGGATCCGGTCCTCATATACGTATCGTACTTTGACCGTTGATGCCATGTAGTTTTCCCGACCGAGAATCGTCTTATTACGAATCCAAAACCGTAAAAAACGAGAATCGTAATCGCAGCAAGTCCAGGGACGTTCATCCAAACGAAGAAATAGTTGCGAGAACCCAGAGCCCTGCTTCCAACGTACAGTTCCTTCAGCCGGTGTAGTTGTTTTATTTTCAAGTAGATGCAACGGGTCAACCGATAACCAGCTAATTAGCACACACTGTTGCGTACACGGTGCACATACTGCGCAGCCGGAAAGGGGAACACTGCGTTTTCCGGTCCAAATATCGCCCTATTACCATACAGAGTAGTCGTTGAAGCCTGGCGCATACTAGTAAAGAACAGCCGCGACCTACTGGTTGCGATTGAAATTCGAGGTTCGAGCCTTACGCTCGCTGACAAACGACTACCCCGAGCAAGCACTTCGCATCCAACGCCATGATTTAAAACTACATATCTACATGATTACGGAGCAACATTAGGTTCCCACTTGCATAGCAATGCCTCTGCACACGATGAAGACGCTCTAGACACCATAGAATGTACTGTACTGTAGAGCCAGCCCTCAAACACCCGAACTCTAAAATACAGGATCATAAATATTTCGAAGTACCGTAGGTGGCGACCATTGAAGATGATGCATCGAAGCCCACCCCGAAAGGAGGTTCAGTGTCCTGGCTCTAACCTTGTCTCACGCAGACCGGGAAAAACAAACTGCGGGTTCAAAGCACATGACAAGTCTGTCGTGATCATTGGGGATGGGTTTAGATTGGATGGTAGGACGACTGGATGGCAGGATGACAGGATCACACTGATTATTAGCATACCGGGATATCTAAATGGCGTCTCTCCAATGTACCCCCCCTGCTGGTTAGGAAGGCGAGGCAGAAATAATAATTGAGGTATCCCTCTGGCATGAGACTCCAGTCGGATACGCCGAGGAGATTATGCGGTAAATCCAACATCCTTCTCACAATCTAATACGTGTAAGGCCCTCGACGCGAATACGACAGAGGTGCAATGGAAATAGCCTAGTAGGCACTAGCACGTATTTACCTCCGCTGTCTCCGGCTGAGTTGTGGGTGAAGAAGGTGCTGCCGCTTATGTAGACTTCACTATTGTACGAAACGATGGCACCTGCAGGAGAGATATCGAGTACTGGAGTGAGTGAGTGTAGTGAAAAACTAACATGGCATGGAACATGGAGGTCTGAGGAACATATTTATATGTCTTGTCTGTTCTCCGCACGCCCGACACAAACTTGTCGATACCTTATTCTTAGACGTTTCTAGAGTAGGAGGTTGAGGAAGTGGAAGTTAGGAGTAACGGGTGTCACCACGAGACTGCTACATTAATTGACATATTTTTAAAATTTGGGCTACGTGGAGGAACGGTACAATAGACAACCGAATTATTGAATAGTGATAGAGAACCGGTTCACCTTCGTTATGTTAGACTGGTCGAAAGTACACAATCAATGTGCTTTTTGTCGCCGTAGACTACAGTGATACTTACTTGAATAAAACAGTTGGAATCGGCTGCCGTAAAATCGGCCACGTAGCTTAAGTCTGGGTTCGGTGCCCTAAGGTGCGCCACCCCAGCCCGAAATCGAAAAAGTGCGCCCCCTCTTGCAGCAGTCCCTTCATTCATCACCGATACTTTTACTTTGCCTTGTGCGCCTGTTGCGTTTGGTTTCATAGCGCAGACCTCGATTTGGTGGTGGAGGAGGACGATGTACGAAATCGCATTCGCCCATCCATGCAAAGCGGCCACACTCCGACACACAGAGACTTTCCTTGTGTCCAAGTACGTTTTAGGGGCACTTGGCATTTGGCAAGCAAGCGTCAAATGCTAGCAAATCCCCACACGCGCCCCCCCCCCCATCGTCCACCATAGGCTCCTGTCACGTCTACTATGTCCCTTCACACGCCTTGGGTAATCACTCATTTGTCATTCAGCTGCCAAATGGCTCGTCCATGTATGATAGCAGACGGCTGACTGGCGGTACTTGCAGCTGGCCAAATGCAAGTTGTGGGATATTTGAAAGGGGATCACGGGTTGTATTACCCACACTAAACAGCATCAACAACCAAAATACACCAGGACGCCAAGGCAAAACCTTCAGTAAATAGTATCTACTGAACTAGACATATATATGTGGTGCCAGAGCTCATTGCCATTGACTGACTGCTGCTGAAGCATGGAGGACAGCGAGAGCATACCATATAACAAAACCACTGATATACGATGATTTTTGTGTTGTTCCCTCTGAAAGGACGATACCTGTGACCAAGGCTTGCCGTGAGCGCGTGCCACCGCGCAGACACAGGAATATTCCTCGCAGAAACTCTCGCCGAGAACACTTTCGCTAGCATTTGCTACGGGGCGGTATGATTTGGCCATGCCAATCTATTGTATCCAATCCCACTACTACTGCTTGGACAGCGATGTACTACATTGCATGTAATACGGTGATGTTACTGGCGCTAGTTCCATTTAGATGTTGGTCATGCCAATAAAGGCGGGGGTAGTGCCCCGCTTGCCGCACACCCTTCCTCGTCATCGTAGGCCGTACGTGCTCGCGTCTCAAGTCAATAGCAACATTCTGGCTACATAAATGCCACCTAACCTTCTACCTGAGGCTGAGTCTCACCTCCTCTCTCAACTACTGAGTTGTTGGTGAATGTATTGTTCCCGTCCACGTATATCTTGGAGCTGCGACTGCACATGACACCTACGGATAGAAAGGGCATACTGATGTTGTCAGTCGATCACACGATGTGCTTGATGATGGCTTTGACTTGAGCAGGTTAATCATAAATCACGAAGGGAGATACACTTTGGGCCAATGCCAACGATGTACTGGTGCAAGCCAGGAGTACAGTATACATTTACAGTGTGAACGGTATGTTATAAACATTACATCATATTGCTTTCCAAAGGAGTTTCACATTCGAACGTAATCTACTAGAATAAGTCGCAAGTTACCAACCAAACGGTTTTATTCGACATTCACAACGCGGTCCAGCCATCAGCGAAACACGGACATATTATGGCTATGGGCGATGCCAATACGTTGGCGCTAGTTACGAGTCCAGACTGGCATATCTTGAGACTGATTGCATGATACAAAACGCAGGTTGACAGTTGGTGAAATGTTTCCATAGGCAAATGTGAGGGCAGATGGGAGCGAAAACCTGCTGCCCGTATAAGTTATTACTTACCAACAATGAATATATATCGGAACAGGTCCCAAACGCCGGCAACTTTTTCTGTCTACCACACGCGACTGACAGGTCTATCGGCGCCGTATCAATCGACAATTATTCGGTTTTTCACAATAATATCAATATAAGTACGACGTGCTGTAAAAGCAAAACCATACCTCAACCTTACTACTGTAATGCTCGCAATCAGTTTGATCATGGCCGACTACTGCCTGGAACGATAGTTTTTGTTTTTGTGGTGCTTTTTCTCTATTATCGTCACAAGTAAGTAGTGTTCGCTACTACAGGCGCTTGGTACCTTGTGCCACTCAAGCACCTCTTCTCATTGGGACAGAACCTTGACAAGTAGGGTTCTAACAAACTAAAGGTGTCTCGCTCGAGGTCAGAGCTTAGCGAAAGGAAAAGCGAAGGTACGGGAAAACCCAAAATCCAGGCCTGTTTTGAAAACGAATTGATGTCCCGCGCGCGTTGCCAACACGCCAGAACCGCAAAATAGCAGTAATTAATTGAATAACAGTCGAAGAACGGCAAACCGGACATCGCCGCGTGTGTAGTGTGTGCATCTGGCACTGTATTGTAAAGGCATTGGAGGTCCTACGAAATAGTCGGATCGAACTTTCGATGTGTGCCTGTTATAATTTAAACGGGACCACCCACGAAGGATAAAACAAATCAACGAAACTCGGCACGAACAAAGCGATAGGCATGCCGTGCATCGACTGAGCGGCCGGAACCTTTGTCGATACTATACTTTGGTTGAACATACAGTACAGTAGTTGATCCGCCCAGTGCAAAGTAAGAGGAAACCAGGATAAGAGGAAACCAGCACCCGCCGAAAACAATTCATCCAATCAACCATATACCAGACACACTGTAGAGGGAGAGGCACGCCCACAGCTTTGAAACACCGACAAGTGGGTGCGAGATTGCTCTTTACAGCATACATCAGCGTTGTTTTGTCATTTTTTTATCCTCCTGCAGTTTGGTACAGCAAGTAAATATCAAGCTCACCACACTTCCACTTTAGAATAGGCGTTGTGGGTCAATTTAACCCGTCGCTCCCGTTGCAACAGCAGAGCAGGCTGATGTTACCACGGACGCTTGGAATATCGTTTCAGCACGACTTGTCTTTTGCGCTTATGCTTGACTGTCGACTACCTCGTCATTGTTTTTGAGAAAAATATCCTGGCCATCCATAGTTCGACGAGTAGGTGCGGGTGCACTTACGGGCAGGAGGCGTTAACATTTAATTTTAGGGTACACTATACGTTGGAGACGGCCTTGGATATATATGGTACACCACGAAGTGCCCTGCACTGATGTACTTCATGTTCATAACATAGTCGGTGGCAGGGTTACACTCCCCTACAAGTAAACCGACAGTTGAAACAACTTATGGTTGGGGTTTACGATTTGGCCTGGCCAGAAACATCGATAACTGCTTAAGAACCCGGAGGTGATCAAGAGTGATTCACGTGAATAAGTTGAATCAAGAACCTTAAATCCGGGCTACAATGTAGGGTCTTCCACCCAATAAACATGCTCCTGTTTAACTCAAACGCCGCCTTCACGTTGACCCACTCGATCGAAACAATTCACCTCAACACGGGTTTGAGGTTGCTTTCTCTGGGCACAGTGTATCCCTGCCAGGTCTTATCGCAGCATTCATGCACGTATCGAGCGGCAGCTGATCTTCGTGGCCAACCGTCTCGGTCAAGCCTTGATGCTCGACCCTTGTGTTTCGTACTGGAGCATATCTTGTGCGGTGTGCTCTTCCACTCGATTGAAACGTGTATGACGCTTGAACAGCGCCTGAGGAGAACTCTGCGAGGTTATATCGCAAAGAGTAATTTATATGGCCGTCGGACAAAACCCATCGGGAACTCCTGCTAAAAAACAGAGTTTACAGTAGTCTGTACGGTGCTCCACACCCACACAGGGCTGTGAGCGAAGCTAATGATAACCTCCAAGACAAGTACTGGCACCCCATTCATTGTAACCATCATCCTTCTGTACTTGGGAAGTAACGAAGTAGCTTCACCACATGTCCGCGGTTGCAGATGTATATACCTTGTGAATATGTTGGAGAACCTACAGCAACGCCGCACACCCAACATGCCGGCAATTGGTAAATAAATGCTACGCACATATCTCTTATTCGTCGCACGCTTGAAGTTACATATATATTCGCTCATCCGCTACAGTAGATTTCCATAATATATATAGCAACGCCGGCCACAGGTTTTCCATGACCGACTGTACTGTCCCGACAAGAAATTTAGCTGAAGCCTAGAGGGTAGACACCATGAAAGTCAGGGACGAGATCCACTCTCGATTGATTTTGACATTGACGACCGCCGAAGTTGTAGAACTACGACGATCTCGATAAACTCTGTACTTGGGAGGGTAGACATGCGATATTCTTCCATTTATTTTTCGGTAGCTTCAGAGAATGTCCATGGTATCACTTTGAAATTCTAGTTCAACTATTGGACCCAAAAACAGATGATCCAAACAACATACTTCTTCCCCGAAAGTTGACGAAACGCAACAAATCCAGCCACTATCAACACTCTTCCTGCAGGTATAGCTCTGTTGAGACAGATCAGCGCTGCACTGCAGAACGTTGACCATACTTGCCTAGAGAGCTTGAAACTCAAGCTAGGTATTGATTGTTTTATACGAAGTATTAAATTAGCGGCATGGCATCCCTTGACAATCCGGTCAACGTTGGTGTCGACTACGAGATGCACAGAGATTTGACTTTGGTCGTTGTGTTCTGGTATCGCAATACTAAACGTCTACTGGTAGTGGACAGTAAATACACATATAATGGGTAGCCACTTACCTCCATGGCGTTCCCCAGAATTGTCGCGCGATTGGGACTCGCCGGAGAGGTACATAATAGAGGCCACCTGTACACAGATAGCACCTGCGGGTAGGATAACGACTTGTTGGTGTTTCCGATTCGTAACATTGCACGCAGTTGCGGTAGAATACATATGAGGTCTCTCAGCCCACGTTCGTGAGCGTGCGAACAAGGACAGACAAAGCAGTTCCAAGAGTTGCTGCAAGTATTCGAGGCTCTTTTTATCGGAGAACCAACCATGAATGAGGTGACGCCTACTACGTAGATCCACTAAGCGTTATAGATCTAATACCCTTCTGGAATTAACATGACGTTCAGGTTTTGGTGAGAATACAGGCCGACGTTGAGGAAATGCTACAGGTGGGACGTGAGGATGCCACGTCGATATTTTATTTATTTAACTTCTATATTTAACTTCGTTCTATTTGTGCACATAGTGAGAGGTAGCACACCAGACTACGGTTTAAACAGGTTACAACGCAGCATTCCTCATACGTACCTTCTGAATGAAAAACCGGTAGATCTTACTCGTACTCACGACCGATCGTAATAGGTAACGCTACGCAAGCAAGAGTAGTCAACGCTAGGTTTAAGGCCCGCAAGGGAGACGAAAATAACTTGCTACGGACGCTCGGACACGGTGCCAGGAACATGGTGCCGATCTGACAGGCTGACGAAACCTATTTAGGTTGACGCATCAAGGCGAGGTGAGAGATGATAAGAGCATCCAGAACCACATACTAATGCCAGACTTCGATGTCTTCGATACTATACGACAGTTGGGCTTGTATGGTAATACAACTACGCCCTAGGCCTCGGCACCACGGGTAACTTGTACGACCTTTCAACAAACTAGTTGGTCGAAATAACTGCCCTTCAAATTTGAGTATCATTTATTTCAAGTACGAGCTATTAAAAATAACTGAACGGTACACATTCGCGGTGCAGGGCACAAACTTGCAGGATTTTAGGATTATGTTATATTTTGTTCGTCTTCGTAGCTCTGGAATTTTAACAAGGGGGTCTACAACCCACAGCAGATGTGCCGCACTTGGTTTTTATATAATTATGAAATACGTCAGCTAGCTGTGAGTTCGACTGATTATATAGTTAGTTGATACTCAACTTTGCAAGCTGCGTAATATTCCTCGTCTGTATCCCATTTTTACTGAATTTCCAAATTTTATGATGAGCCGTTTGCGCGTATTCTATATGTATTTATATTGGTTTGAAGAAACACCCTCGCTAGTATTGGCTTTACGAGTATTATGCAACAACAGTACATCAAGTGTTGCCGCCGTTCATATGCAGGCCTAAAATGCCGACCAAGCATAATCCTAAACACTCTTCAGCAAGTTGTAACATGATGTTCCACACGTTCTTCTAGCGATCGAAGTACCATCAAAGGGGGCGTGTTGAAATAGGGCACATCATGGCCGACAGTTGATTTTGTTTTGTCCACATTGCCTCTTCCATGTAATGAATAAATTTGGGCGGACTTGGGTTTCCCCGATGCCCGCTGCTGTGCTATGAAGGGCTCATAACAGGTTTTGGAAGGAGGCGTTTGATCCTGCGTTTCCTGCTTGGAGAACAAAACACGCAGCGAACACTACTGAAACAGTCGGCACGTTGGTACGTCGTGTACTGGACCCATCGGTGACCTTAATACAACACGATTTTTATTGGCACCGGAAAAAACTCAGCACTTCCAATTTTTGTGCATTTATACCAAAGTAGAGTTCGAGAGACCTGTATCTCCTGTTGGAACCATCAAACTACGGAGGGTTACCTAGGTAGCGCGACGCTTCGATTATTCGACCTATTGAATGCGTTCAGAGGGATTTTATCCGACCTGCAGTAGTGAAAGCCTTTGAAATTGTCATATCGGTGTATGACTCCTGACGGTTTACCCATATGGGGGTGTAGGCCAAACGCGCCCGCGGGAGGCGTTCGCACGTGCCCCAACCGGCTCGAAATTCAATTGTGACACGCTGGTGGGGTGCCCTTGGCCTGTTCGGGCAGATGTGGTATCTACAACAATTTCCATGAGACACTGCACATGAGACGTGGGCGTAGACAAGGGGAAAACAGACTTACCAAAATACTAACAAGAACACAACGACAGAGGCCGCAAACAAGGCAGACTAAACCAAACTGAACAATATAGTCAGTAAGCGGCGGCGCCAGTACGCTCGTACGAAAGGTGCTGCCATCATGTCAAAATTTCCCTCCTGTATTTTTTCGTTCTTTGTCGTTGTGGCCCCTTCGCTATTAATTATAGAACCACTTACTTAGATCCCAATCCCTGAGCTTGCTCGGTTGGTACATCCCTGGCCTCTCAGAGCTCCCACTTCGAAAACGCCTCGTTTTATTGCTTGCCGGACCTTTCCAGCTGTTATTTATTTCCTCGGTCCTTTCTTCCTCTTTTCTTCTTTCGTTTAGTGCTCGTGCGTGTACTCCGAGCACGGCACCGCGGGAGAGCCCGGCGCCGTCGCGGGTGTCAGCGGGTGCTGGCGGGTAGAGGGGGAGTTGCAAGGAGCCCGTTCACCGCTTTCGAGCCTAGGCGTCGCGTGTCTCTCGAGACCCGAGGGAGGCATGAACGGGCTCTGTCTGGCCTCCATTTGTGATTTTAGATAGATTACGTACGAGGTACACGGGTCGTTCGATATTGCAAGATAGCATTCATGTGGTGCATACTTTTGAGACTACGTTCAAATTGAAAGAGAGAGCTCCGAAGTCTGAGTATCAACGTAGTCGAGAACTACGGCCACGGTGAGCACCGGATTACACGCGAGGCGGTCGACGGGGCTCACTGTGGCAGAGAGTAAGGAAACCTTTACCCGGATCGAATCGGTGGCGAGGTGGTCGCGAGGGGGGCGGGCGGCGTACGAGGCTGAGAGACAGAAGCTCTGCAGTACGAGGCTTTGTGTTTTGACCGGCGCACGGTGTTCCAATCAGACAGAACATTCTTTCATGAGGGGACGGGGAATTTGTTTTCTTCTCAATATTTTGGGTTTCATATTCAATATGTTTCCGGTGCTGCTGTGTCATGCTGTGCTTTCTCTTTCGTACATCAGCAGTACATACAGCAATCATATCAGAAGAGAAAAATGATTACCCTACCTCGGGTATGTACGTACGAACGGCATGTGAGCGAGCGTAGAGGACGTACGGCAACTACCCGGGACGCGAAGCGTATGTGGCGTCCGAGCTATATTTTATTCTGAGGCATGGCGGCAGGACTCTTGGCATTATTAAGTCGCCAGTTTGGAACTACGATCGATCATGAAAAAGCTATAGTATTAACAGTGTGCTTGCCATCCGGCAATGTGTAGTGCTGTTCTAAACGACACTACTAACAGAAAGTGAAGAACTCTCCAGAACAAAAGCGCGGCAGTATCATACGACAAACACTATGTTCAATCATGGACCTCTAACCGCTTGGCATAGTAATTTGATGTATTTTTCCTTCCTGAGCGAGCGTTGCGGGCGGCGTAGGCCGCCCGCGGAGCGAAGCGCCTTGTATAAATTGCGCTGAGCGTAATCAGTTTCTCATTGTAGACCTGGTACACACGACCCACTCCAAAGTTCTGAATATTTATGTAGAATGTAAATATTTGTTTATGCGTGACATTTCTTACCCTATGTGTTTTCCCTCAAATTGCGATGGAGACTACTTGCAACTAAACTGCTGGTTGTTTGCCCTTAGGCTGTTCGAGCAGATGTGCTATCCATACCAATTTTCATACCAATTTGGCTGGACATGTTGTGGAGAAGATGGCCTGCTTGCAGTCACGCTCGAAGCCGCTGGGCACCCGCGTGCTGTTCGCTGTTGCCCGGTGTGCTACTTCGCTGTGTTGCTTGGGTTCTGGTCCGTTGCTGTCTACTGGTGTCTCATTGTAGACCTGGTACTCACGACTAGCTCCAAAGTTTTGTGTACTCATGTAGACCATGGAAATTCGTTTTTTCATGCCATTTGTTGCCCCGTGTGTTCCCCCCTAAATTTTGATTAGGACTACTCGCAACTGCTGGATGTTCCGCCCTTGGGCTGTTCAGGCTGCGGAATAGGGTGAAGTGTACAAGTGTTCATACATGTTTCTGGATGTGTGACAAGTGGTCATCACGGGGTAGTAGACTCGGTCAAAGGGGGGTAAGATGGTCTTCACGCAGGGGTACTAGCTGAATTTAGTAGAGCTTTGGGGGAATACCCCCCCAATACTTGGTCAAAAGGGGGAATTTGTTAGACCCCTCGTTCGCGGCGGTGCAGATAACCCCAATCAACAACGTGCCCCCCCCAACCAAAAGGCGGGCGTGCTCGACATGGGCGGCGGGCATCTCACCAGCGCGTCAGAGTTGATTTCGGAGCCGGTTGGAGCACGTCGGAGCACCTCCCGCGGGCGCGGTTAGCCTATATCCCCATATTATGACTAAAACGTCAATTTGAGTACCAGAGTGCCATCATAAGAGTATCTCCCTAAATTTAAAAGGCGTCGAAAGGGACATCTTCACTATTTAACACATTCAAAAGGGCATATTATGGCCTATCAACGCTTTAAAATGGACATTCGGCTTACCAAACGTGTCAAAAGGGATATCAAACCTATTCCAAGCGTTCTATGTAGGACCTAGCACCTTCCACCCGTCAAAAGGGACGCGCGATCTATTTCAAGTGTCAAAAAGGACCTCTGACCTATTTTAAGCCCCTAAATGGGGCATATGATCTACTGAACGTGCCCCAAAAACGACATCCGATGTTGGCAGACGACGGGCCTAGGGGCGTCGCCCCGCAAATTAATTGTCTGCTCAGAACAACACGGCTCCATAACGTAGGGAGTTGGTGGTTTCTCTGTTTCTTGATCCTTTGGCATTAAGCCCAAGCACCAAAGCATGGTAACTCGTACGAGTAGAAACATATAAAATGGAACCACAGTATATCGTTCAATCCCAAACGCCATAAAACCAGCATCGTTCAAACCCCATGCATGGCGTCTCACCGCCTAGTTAGTGTAGTAATACGACGACACGACACGATATTATTATGCTATAATTAATGATGAGTCTTTCCTCACCTCCGTGTTGGACCGCTGAATTGTTCGTTATCATAGTCCGCCCGTCGAGGGATATATTCGAGCTGGCGGTGGAAATTGCACCTGCAAATAGGGGGGATAGTAGTGAGGCACATCCGCTTTAACAAGCAAAGCGACATACTGTGAAATATTTGTAGCTACAAGGCGAAGAAGGATCTCAAAAAAAGTCTGGCATATGAGGTCAACAATTGGGATGCAACATTAACATGTGGGAGTTGAACGGACCAAACAAATATATACACACTACTGTAGAGATACGTGTACATACACCGGAACTACTTGCGTCGTTTCCTTGGACCGGTGCACTTGCATTATCTCCAATATCTCGACGGATTTGAACAGCTCTCAACATTTTCTTGACGATATGTTCTTGTTTTCTAGGAAAAGTTGAATTTAATTTGAAACCGTTTACCAAACTGGATCTGGAAAGTCGGCTTCATTGGTTTTATTCGGGATACCTAGCCATATGACTTCAAAACGAGTGCGGTAATCAATTTCTTCGATCAATCCCTTTTCTTCTGAGATATTCGTATTTTTTTGCGAGACAATCGTAAAAGTTGTTCTGCCCCCACATTTTGTGGAGCCAGAGAAATCTACGTAGTAAAAATAATATGAATATACGATGTACTACATACTAAAAATAGTGTTTACAAAGACAGTGCATGCTTGAAAAGTAGCACGTGTTGCTTGAGTGAGGCTTGTCCTTGGTGTACACCATGACAGATACATCTATCTGCCAGAATCATGGGATAGCTCATGTATATATCGTATCGTAAGTTCAATGTACCTAGTCGTAATTGTATGTTGGTTGCCTTTGCGTTGCACAGCAGTGCAGCTTGATCAATGAGCATCCTGTGTGATGATGTTGTTGATGATGATGATGAGGATGTTCTCACATTATTATCAATTATAGCTCATTTCCCTGAAATCGTGCCTGTGCTCACAAAACAAGCGGAAACAAAATGCATATCGATGGCAGAAAACAAACAAGTACGAAGTAGGGCGTACTGCACTATCATACCAGTCCGTAAGGGAAACGGTAAGAACAAGCTGTGGTATACCATCCCGTATCACTATCGACCAAACAACGCCAGGAACATATCGATCGCATTATCGTATGTCCACTCGAAAAAAAGGAACCGAAAAAAAAAATCACGAAGAGGCAGCAAAAAGAAAAAATCAAAGGGGGGAAACAAAGTATGTACGGGTGGCCTTAGCGTCCATTTCGGGGAATCTCGGGGCAATTTCGGGCCAACTCGGGGTAATTACTATCGAAAATGTTGCATTTTTTCAAGAGAAGAAGCTCCGCGGCTATCGACGTAGCTCGCGAAGGCGGTCCCCGCCTTTTAGTTTTACGTTACGATTATTTTTATTTTAAAAGACATGCACTGAAAAGTGAATGGATAAATTGACCTGCATGGACCATGGAGCTCCGCATGTTTCGTTTTTTTTTGTTCAGTTTTATTGATTTGAGCTTCCTGATCAGCTGTTTGAAACAAATAAATTCAATACATGTACAAGGAATTTTTCAAGAACACTATTATAATGTATTCACCCTACAGGAGTAGAAGCAGGGGGCGACTCGCAACGAAATAAATGGAGTTGTGTTCTGGGGCAAGAGTTGAACAATGTAAACATGATGAAATTTCAGAGACCCATTCCAAACAATTACCTGATATATATACACGCTATTTTGTTGGTCCTTTGCTCTCATCGCTTTTCAGCGTTTGTTTCTGAGACGCATTTGTTAGTGTTGTTTGTGCTAGCGCGAGGTGAGGTTCACATCACGGGGCGAAACTGCCTCATCGTGATCCCCGACCTCGACTGTGTCGGAGGCGGCCTTGGGCGTGCTTGCGCCGTGCTCTGGATTCCGGCCGGCCGAGTATGAGTGCTTCAGCTGCGACCTGGACCAGTTGGGTGGTCGATTATACTCGATTCGTAACAGCCTCATGGCCGCAGAATTTGGTTGACGGCCTACCTTTGCCCCGTCACGACTACGTTTGGCCCGTCCAACCCTCTTCGAAAATAAAATAGTTGTCACCATGGGGATGTCCTTGACAGCTGTGGCCGAATGTGCTGTGCTCGGTTCTTACATAAACGTTTTTTTGAGAACGTCGGCTGTCTGTGAGTTGGACTACTGTAGGTAAGTGAGCACCACTTGACTTATCACAGTCTCGTGGGCAAAGATTTTGGTTGACTACCACTCTCTGCCCCGTCAGGCGTACCTTTGGCCCGTCAGACCTTCTTGTGACATATAATAATTTCGAGGATCGGAAGGTCCTAGATGGCTGCACTGAGATGTCCTCGACGGCTGCCCGCCAAGGGAGAAATGTGCCGTCTATTGACATCTATGCTCGCTCGTGACGCTTAAAATATTATGTTTTCGATGCCAGCACCCAGATTGGACGTCTTCTCCTTCGGCCGAAACGGGAGAGGCCGATCCTCCGCGGCGTTTGACAGCTCATTGCGGCAAGAGTGCGTTTTTATAAAAACGTCGGCGGTGAGTTGGACTACTGTAGTTGAGTGGGCAATACTTGACTTGTCACAGTCTCGTGGCCAAAGATGTTCGTTGACGGCCTACCTTTGCCCCGTCCGGCGTACCTTTGGCCCGTCAAGCCTTCTGGAAGATAATAGTTTTGATAATTGAGATGCCCTTTACGGCTGCCCGTCATGGGGCAAATACACCGTCAACCGACATATATATGTGCTCGATCGTGGCCGCAGAAATATTCTGTTTTCGATGCCAGCACCCAGATAAAACCTCTTCTTTTTTGGCCGAAACGGGAGAGGCCGCATGCTTTGTGGCTTCCGACAGCTGATGGCGGCAAAAGTGAAGAGAATGTGGGCTGGGGTAGCGTGCTTAATGTTCCGTCGTTGGTTGTGCGTTGAGGGTTGGGCGTTCCAGAAACGAGTGTCGAAATTCCGATTCAGGCTGTTTTACGTTTGAAAGCACGAGTTTTTGCGGACAACTGTAAGGATTCGTAGGCTATAGCATATGGTCGCAAAGCGAGCGTCGCGAGCCTCTTCGGTTGCTGTACATGCCGGGCGACCAAATTCTGCAAGGCAGAGAGGACGAGGTCTTTGGTTCCGACCGAATCGGATGAGCCTACGCCGCGGCAAGAGTGGCACGGTGGAGGAGGTACAAACGATGTCTACGAAAATCAAATTTGTACAACATGGCACTGGCAGACCTTGCCACAAGCCTCGTGGAGCTTTGGTTGTGTTGTGAAGGAGTTTTGTGTTTTCTCATGTAACTGCCAAGAAAAAAAGAAGAATAAGTTATGAACGAGTACATGCATGCATGTATGTGCGCGATAAGCTCCCCCTGCAACATGTTTCGTTGCTGACCCTCGAAGGCATGGTCATACCTTTCCTCGTCGTGACTACTGTTGTAGGAACGAATGGAGTAAGCACTCGGTGAGACTCGAACCACAACTTGACTTTAGTGGGGATGAGATTCACCCAGTACAGAGCAACTCCATCGGGGACGCCATTTGACTTTACCTCGTCGCGCCCCACGGTTCTTTCCTGGCTCGACTGCTGTGCCAAGCACGGCCTCGGGCGAGCTTGTTCTGTTATACTGCTGCCGCTGTCGTTGCTGCTCTGCCACTGCTGCTGCTGCTGCTCTGCTGCTGCCGCTTCGTGCAGGTGCTGTTTTGTTCTGCTGTTTGTTTTGCTCATGCAGTCCGTCTCACGGAGTAGGTCGGCCTGGAATATCATGTTATGCCTTCCCTGCTCGTGCGCCACCGGGCTCCCCTTCCTCGACTGAAGTGCCAGGCGCAGCCTCGGGCGTGCATGATGTGCTACTGCGGCTGCTCCTACCGTTGGTCTGCCGCTGCTCTGGTGCGGATGCTATGCACATGCTACTACTGTGCTGTTCTGCTGCTGCTCTTGCTATGTCTGAGGTATGGTTTAGCTGCTAACCCCCGTGAGACTGAATATATTGCCAATCGCCTCCTCTCGAAAATGCGTTTCCGCATCTTGAAGTTGAAAGACAGATCGATCTGCTCGGCACCTGTACGAGTACCGTCTTGCAATTGACATTTGTTTGGCATCTCGGCGGAGGTGTCGCGCCAGCGTAGGTTTCGTACGATACGTACCGGTACGCTATGCTGCTTCCTTGTGCTAAGTTTGCTACTCCTACGTATTCGCCGGCGACTCGCATAGTCGATTAGCTCAATAGATGGCTGCTCAACCAACTGTTTCATGGCTATCTGCACACAAAGTATGCAGTACGGACACCGAGCGTCTTGTACGTGACACTTTTTATAAACAACGTGCTGCTTGCTTCTGTGCGAACGAGTTACGTGTTGTTGTGTCGGATGGCGGATTGCAATGGTCGTTTTTCCGGTGTTTCCAGCGTTTCGTTTTTTTTCACTCAAAAAGGTTTTTTGTAATGCACCCCTTGGTCGTACTGTCGCACTAACACCCTCGAGTTGCATACCGGTACGCGTCCAGCCGCTACGGGCATGCGCGGAGCCGCCGGCGAAGCCCCCCTTGAACCAAAACATATTTTGAAAGCGGAGCCTTCGCTGCGGCACACTGGCGGCCGCCCGGGTCCCACGCAAACCCGTATTTGTCGAGGACGTCATAGACAGATATTGAAATGCGACAAGACTGGGTGAGGGAATTCTTACACAGTCGGGAACGTCGATTGAACAATTGAACAAGCCGGTTTCCGATCGGCTATTTTTCCGACTGGGTTATGAATTATTACTCCTCTTGTCGTCCGTCTATCGAAAGTACAGTTTTTGGGTATTTTTCCGGAAGCGTTTGATGTGAGGGAGTGACTGCATACGGTAGCTTAACTGCGGTGACTCCAAGAAAATATCGTAGGGTAGGCTGAGGTCGGTTCAAAATTGCTTCGTCGTATTGCTCGTGGGGTCAGAGAGGTCTTCATCTTCCAGCAGCTGCGCGCAACCACGCATACATGCTTAAGCATCGCTACTTCCTCGAGCAGCGTGTGAGCTTCACACGTTGGGCGTTGTCCTCCATCTCGTCCTCGAGACCATCGAGTCGCTAGACTTCTTCGACAGTTTTGTTGCCAAAGCCACAGCCAGCGCAGCAGTTGGCAAAAGGTCATCATCGATACCGCACACTGCGGCCATCGGGTGCCGACACGTGCTGCTAACGGGCGTAGAGAACGACTTTTCACGCTGACTCTCGGCGAGCAGCAGCAGAGGTGACAGCAGCCAAGCCAGCGTTGCCGATGTTGAGGTGTGATGTCTTGTCGTATGTCGTGTTGTTGTCGCGTAGGTGTTTGATACTCGTATGTGGTTGGACTTTCCAATTTTTCCGATGCATGAATCCGACTGGCATGTTGGATTGAAAATCTTTTTTCTTCGACTATCTGCTCCAGTTGAAAAAAAAATCGAAAAATATTGAATAAAAAATACGCTTTTTCAACTACATAAGAAAACTATTTCTTGTTTCTGATTGGAAACCGGCTTTTGGAATCCATATTTCCGACTGCATACGAACTGGCCTTCGGGGTGCGATGAAAGGTAAAACGATTGGGTTGCATTGATTTCATCCTCCAACAGGGTGGTCTCGCTGACGAAGTAACGACGATGGTCGCCTAATTCGTCGGCCCCTTTAACCAAAACTTGCCGAGGAAGGCGGTACCCTTTGACCTACTCCCTGGCGCTCCTCGCATGTAATAGTCTACCTCGTACGGCAGTTCACGACAAACCTTTAGTAAAACTATGACGGGGGACCAAAGTTAATGAGACCTGTCGGATACATAAACACCTATATATTTCACCATTTCTATTAACAATATTTGGTCCTATTAACTATGGTCCCCCGTAATAGTTTGTTTGCTACGGGTCTGATCACAACGCATACGCAGGTGCGGGATGGCATTGCCCCATACAGCATAAAGTACGCTACCTTTATGATGAGTCAACTGCACGACACAAAATTGATCAATCCCAAAATGATTGTGCTACTTCTCACCTCCCGTACCGTCGGCTGAGTTGTTGTGAAGCCATGTCTCGCCATCGATGTGTACGTCCGAATCTTCCGCAAACAAGGCACCTACGTCAAGTGAAAAGAGCGGAGCATTCGCGACCGTCGTGCGCGTCGACGAGAATGAGAGCGGTTGATTCACCCCCCCCTTCAATGACCAGGATTGCGAAAACAAACGAAGAAGGCGCTAGAATACGCTAGGAAGTGGAGGGTGACGGCGAACACCAGGAAATGCGTAGTATTTGCTTGTAACGAAGATAAGGTAACCCCGATCAATTTCAGTTGGAAGTGGGCGGAAGATGAGTTGCCGATCGTAGACCGGTCGACGTACCTTGGCGCCGAGATATCAAAAGACTGCTCTTGGGATACACATATAGCAAGAGTAAAAGTAACAGGAAACAGTAAAGCACACGTAGACAACATCGATGCCATCCTAACAGACTCGCATCTTCACACTATTAATAGGATTGAGAGGAATATCCTGATTAATGTAATATTGCCAAAGCTAGAATATGCAGGAGAAGTATGGGAAGGGAATGCGAGACTGGTAGTACAGTTGGAAACAGTATAGAAGACAGCAGCTAAAACGCTTATACGATTCTCAATTCCGCCTGGTAACACAGCATTAAGAGCCGAACTGGGGATGCACTCACTTAAACCAAATAGAGACACGAGGATGTTGAAGATAGGAACATGCCAAAAAAGAACTTACGAGCCAGACGTAGTTGATAGAGCTGTACGTAGCGAACATATTTCAAAGGGCGAACTGGAATAAGGTGGGATGGCGTAGTTGAGAAATTATGGAAGGATGTGGGGGGAAACCACCAGAAGAGGTGATGCCCGCCGGGAAGTTCGGAAGGTACGAGGCAGAAGAAGTAGAAGAAAGGATACAAAGAACGGAAAAGCTAGCGCTAAGAAACAAGGGGGGATCGGGAAAACACTTAGAGGTATACGGGGGATTGAGGAAAGGAATAGGAATGAAAACATATTTGCACGGACCGATGACGTTCGCGAAAAAGCAGAAACTGCGTTTTTGTGTAAGCGACTTGAACCTGCCCGAAAAACAAAAGAGGTACTCCAGTAGCCGGGAGGAGGAGGAAGTAGATGCGCAGATATGCCCGTGTGGCAAAGCAATAGAAAGAAAGCTCACATAGTAGGAGAATGTGAAATATGAAAGGAGCAACGGGATGTGCCAGAAGAGGAGACGAGGGAAATAGACGAATGTAAATTGATACACTAGAGAGAAACGAGAAGACGATCGCTATCCTAGGAGATAAATTGTGGCCACAGTCGGTCTAACAGGAAGGGGTTATTAATAGCAAAACGTTTCTATGTAATATATGGAAACAACGTCATGAGCGCCCAATTGTTGAACGTGTCTCTATTAGGAGTAGGAACGATGTTCCGTCACGAAAGGGATGTATGGTCAATTGTCAAATGACTAAGGCAAGCAACACACAACACGCGAGCGCTGTTCTGAAACATGGTGAAGTCAATGGATGCGTTCTACGATAGAGGTAGCACATTCCCGCGGATTTGTTTTCTGAATATCGGGGTTCCTTTACCAAACAAACGTCGGAATGCCAGTCTTGGGCCATGGGAGTATTCATCGGGAAGCAATTTGATTTTTGCTGGAGGCCTCAGAAAATTTAGGGTGAACCTCTATGGTAGAACGCATCAATGGTTTGAAAAAAGTTAGCGATGAACAATACCTGGTAAGGGTGTTGTCTTATGGCTGTGAAGCTGCGCATATTGTCGGACAATCGGTTAAAAAGGGCCTATAGTACCCGCGCATGCCCCATTCAGCAGTTTTCCTTCGCCTTGACCAAGTGCCCAAGCGGAACACACATGCTACCACAGCAATGCTAACGTATTCCGGCGTGTGTTGCCTACCTCTGATAGACAGCATGTACTATGCTAGGACACACCAGTACAACATAGATGTCCGTGCACCTGGCTTACGTTTACGAGGCGAGAAACCTGATAGATATCCATGTACGACGGACGACGGTATGTTTGTTTGTGTTCACCGTTCATGGCTCCGGATACGCTTGCTGTTTCCCACCACATCCTCACGTGGGCAAGAGCAGCGGGCAGGGGTTTCTCCTATCTACATTTACTCACGAATAGATGCTGAGAGAAGATGGGTGGTGGGGTACGCCTAGTTAACGTGCGTGCAGCACATCCTGCCGCTAACCTAACGAGCCCATGGTGCACCCTTTCTTAACCCTCTTTCCGATAGCCGAATTGCCCACAAACGTAGAAATGCCATGGACATAAATCTCTGACTCGTACGCAGACGTGGCACCTACGGGCGAGGCGGGAACAGCTTTTTGATATACACTTGTACTTAACTCACTGGAATATATTTGTGACCACTTGCTCACGGTGTGGCAAACACTGAGAAGCGTAAAGGGTATTCGAACGAGACAGACATGATCAATGATGCCATGGCACCGGCGGAGCGTTGGTGAATGCTATGAATGGTGAATGGAGGGAGCCTTATGTGTGTCCAAACTTGTCCTGCTCCGAAACTAAACGATACAGAGTTCCCAACGACAGCAATTTTAGCTTTGCTCATACCAGGAAATACGTTTGGAACTGAGGAGTTGGCATTACCGACCGGGTAATGTTTGGCGGCCAATTTCGAAATATCTCGGTGTACCCGAGCCACCATGAGCAGGGTTGGTACTTGTCAACTATCCGATACAATACAGTAGTAGGTTGACATAGGGCACGGAGCACGGGTCATTGACGCTATCAGCCTGCGGTTCTGCCTGTTGATATGGTGATATGCCTACTTGAGGAGTGTATATATTGATGCTTTGATCAGCCGCGTTATTTGTTTCAACGTCCAAATCTTGTCATTTTCAACTTGTCATTTTCAACGTTTCTTCTTGCTATTTATATTTATGGTTTCGTTTTTACAAAACAAATAATACGAGTTTTGTACTCGCGTGGGAACCCTATAAGGCATGTTGACGAGATCATGGCGCTTCACGGTGCAAATCAAACGCTAGCCCCTGTCATATTAGGGCCTAGGCCACTAATCTGGAACCGTATTACGCGCGACCCTTCAGCAACAGTTGGAAGACAACTCGGGTTCACTACACAGGCCAGTCGCTTGCAGGGGCTATCGATCACTGTGCAAGCAATGCTGATGCGTTGAAAGCCTCATACAATACGTAGTATGCACAGCAGTACTACAGATGCAGAATAGAGTTTAGCGCCCAAACAATCGGAAGCGTTCAGCGGCTCGGGCTTCCGAGAGTGGCGATCCTAGATACGCCAAGCGATTGGGTATCACAAGCACGACATATTCCCAGTCCTTGACGGGTGCCCCTGTCCCGCTAACATTGGGTCCAAAGACGCTTCCGTTGATGGCTGGAACAAAACCAACGGTCAACGTTTTTCAATTCTGTTCTTCGCCACCAAAGGGTCGGCACACACGACCATCCGCGCACACGAGAGGACTTCTGTGCAGGGTTCTCTTGGCGATGGCGAGGCGACCTGAGCCGTTCTCTCCGCGCGCTTCGACGGCAAACCCAAGGAGGTCCGTCGTGCATGCCGCGAGTAGCTCTTGAACACGGTCATGCAATCGGGGGAGGATCCAGTGGACTTCTTTCCTCGCATGGACGAAACTCGGCTTTGTTTGAAGGACACGGGGGTGGATTTGTCCCGATGAGAGCTACGAAGATCTGATTCTGCGGGGTCTGCCGAAGGAATACGATTTCGTTCGGCAGACCAGCCATCGGGATCGTTCTTTCGGCTTGGCGGAGATACGGACTACCCTGACGAACATGTACATCGATGAAGGTTCGCGAACGTGGTCGACACCGTCTGTCTCGGGGCGTGGTGTAGCGATGCCGGCTGGGTCTGCTGCTGTCCAATGCCACGCGTGCCATGAATATGGGCAAGATCAGAACTCTGCCCCCAACGTGAAAAGCAACAAAAGCAGCAGCAGCAGCCCCTCGAACTGGGCCAAAGGAATTCACGCATCGAAGAAAGGCGGGGGCGGTGACCCTCCGCCAAAGTGGTGCTCCGTGCACAAGGCAACCAGGCGCAGTGACGCTTAGTGCCTTAAGCAACAGGCACAGCGCCAATCTCAGGCGCACTTCGCCAAGTCGGGGAGCGCCCGGCTTGCCTAGAACACCGACTCTGGCGCGCCTACGCTCGGCGTTTATTATTCCGCCGTCGGGGGGTCAGAGGCTGCGGCAGCAGCATCCACGGCACCGTCGGTGGTTGCGTAACCTGCCATAGACCTTATTCGCCTGCACCGAAACTCTTCTAAAGAACCAATGCGATTCTGCATCGGGGCTGTTCGGAGGGTTCAGTGAGACGTTCATGGCGGCGTCTAGTGCTTTCGTGACGGCGACGGATCTCAAATTACGATAATGGTGGATAGTGGTGCTTCAGGACACTTCTGGGACCCGTTTCTGAGTCCTGGTTTGCGGGCCCTGATACGGGACTACTGCTTCCTTGCCGTTTCCCACAACATCGTCACGGCCAGGCCATACGTGCTCGAGGGTATCGCGACGGGCGCTGTTCGCCGAACTGTAACTGATGGGAGTGGTGTCAAGAGACTGGTTGCATTCTCGGCGGTGGTGGTACCTGGTTATGGGAGAAACCAGTTATCTGTTGCGATGTCGTCGGCCACGGGCGTTGGTACGGTGTTTGCCTCTGTTCGACCGCAGCTGGAGATGGGGGGAGTAGTTCTGCCGATGGCTCCGCTTAGGGGCGATCGGGCGCTCTACTCATTCTCCATGGACTTGGTTAGTAACTCCGATGGCGCAGCTATGCGTGTCGAGCCTGCGAATATGTGGCATCGCCGCATGGGACACATTATCGGCGATAGCATGGCGGTACCACGGAAGGTTCCTCAAAACGGTGTCGAGTACGACGGAGATGTTGGGGCTTGCGATGTTTGCGCCATATGGGAAAGTGCGCAACAACCTCACCCCATAAGAGCGTCTGACGACGTGCAGAAGCCTTTCCAGCTCGTCACCTCCGACCTCGTGGGGCCAATCACTCCTGAGGCGCTTGGTGGGTTCAAGTACGCGAATTAATTCGTCGATCAGCACATCAAATGGGCTGAAATCGTTCGTCTTAAGACGGAAGAGGACATCATCAACGCACTCCGGCTGTTTATGCTAACGGTCGTGATCCCGGATGGGTGGCGCCTGCAGCGACTGAAAACCGATAAAAATACGGAATACACGGCGTCGACGTTCCGCCAGTATTGTCGAGACATCGGCGGTAACTAGAATTTGCTTCGGCTAACACTCCTAAGCACATTGGTGCCTGCGAGAAAATCGGTAGGATGCTGTCAGGCGCTGTTCGGTGTTTGCTGGCGGTTTCCGGTCTGTCATCCGTATTTTAAGGGGAACTGAGGCAGACCGCTGTATACCCGCGGAACCGGGTTCCGCACTCCGCCCTGAAGAACACTACACCGTAAAAGACTCTCTACGGCAATGATGCACCCCTAAGACATCTGCGGGCCATCGGCGCTACAGCGTTTGTGCACGTCGAAACACACGTCAGGAAACTGGACCCTCGCGCTTGGGAAGGACGCCTTCTTGGGTACAGCTTCGATGGCAAGTCGTTTCGCATCTACAACCCCGTGATGAATAAGGTGCGTGAGAGCCTCAACGCAAACCTTCATCCAGACGCCATCGGCAACGCCTGGGCCGGACCTGGACTCGGTGAGTGGTTTGTACGAAGGGAAATTCACGTACGACAACCATGAGTATCTTGTGCGCGATATGCGCGATTACTCTTCGTGTCTCGATCTCAGTATCCCCCCTGTCGAAAATACGACATCCAATGCTCCAACACTCGACTTCACTGATCGCGTTCGCGAGACCACGGATCGTGAGTTCGGCGGAACACCCGCGATCCCGGTCAATAGTATTGAAACGCCTGCCCCGGCCGCCACTGATGCATCAGCTGCGACCCCTTCAAACAAACCATACTTCGTTTTATCGGCAGCCCCTTCAAACAGGAATCTTCGTTCGCCTGCGGCAGCCCTTTCAGCCAGAGCTCTTAGTGAACTGGAACAACTGGCCCTCTTCATGAAAGGGGAATTTCCGGATGTCGCACACCGCGATGGTTTTCACAATCTCGTGGAGTACGCCTAAGCGGCCACCAACACGCAGCTCTGGAGTCGTCTGGAGGGGGAAAAACTCAAGTTTATCCCAAAAGCCTTTAAGCAGGCAATACAGTTGCCGGAATCGCGGGAGTGGAAAGCTGCTTCGGAAAAGGAAAGGAAAAACCTGGAATACCTCAACGTGTACACAACTGTACGTCGCTCGGATGCCCCTCCTGGACAGAAAGTGATTGGAACGAAGTGGGTCTACAAGATCCAACCGAAGAACTCGTTCAAAGCACGCTTGATGGCCCACGGCTAGAATCAAGTGCAAGGAAGGGACTGCGGCAGCACTTTCTTCCCTGTCTGCAGACTACAGAGCATTCGGATGATGGTCGCCATCGCTGCGGAAGAGGATTGGGAGGTGCTTCAGCTGGACGAAAAAAACATTTACGAAGACAAAGAGGAGGACGTGTTCGTGGAGATGACACCACGCTTTGAGGCTACTGACAAGAAAGGCGTGCGACACGTCAGGAAGCTTGGAAACGAGTCTGTACGGGTTAGCTCAAAGCCCTCAGAAATAGTGGAGGACCATCGACCGGCGCTCGGTCGAAATCGGATTTGTGTCACTCAAATCCGACCCGTGCGTATGCAGTCACGACCATGACAACGTGGTCGTCGTCATCACCCTACACGAGGATAACATCCTTGTTGCTGGAGGCAACATAAAGGTGATTACAAAAATCAAGAAACAGCTGATGGATAAGTTCCAGATGCCCGACATGGGGGACGTACCCCTTGTTCTAGGCATGGAGGTCACGCGCGAGACCGCAAAGCCGGAACGATATCAGTACGGCAGGAATAGCACACCAAATCAATCCTGGAGTGGTTTAGCACGGGAAGCTGCAAGCCCTTGAGCACACCAGGGTTCGGCGCGGAGTTGTCAATGGAGCCAGAGCATCTGCTGAACGCTGAAAAGACGCAGCGCTTCCAAGCGATAATTGATTCGGTTATGTATCTTGTACTGGTTACGCGGTACGACATCATGTACTCTACCTTCCAGCTTGCTCGGGCGATATCCAAGCCTTACAAGGTCTACATGGGTGCCGCTAAACATATTCTGCCTTACCTTGCCGGACGTCCCGACTTCAGCCTTGTGTATAAAAACACAGGGTTCAAGCTGACCACATTTTCGGACGCCAACTGGGGCAATAATCTGGACAACGGCAAGTGGACATCGTGCTACATCATCATGAGGTCCAGGCCCCCCGTAAGTTTCAAGACGGAGCTTGAGAGTCTGACAGCCACGTCAAGGATGGAAGCCGAGCTGGTGGCTGCGGCACTTGCGATGAAGGAAGCCGTTTTCTGCTCGAACATGGTGGCTGAGCTGGGGTTTGGAGGAGACGCCGGGCAAGTACCTCTTCATATCGACAACACAGCCACTTTCCACGTCATAGGAAACCACGCGTGCAGCTCTCGCACCAAACACATAGCTCTACGTTATTTCTACATTCATTAGATGGTAAAGAACGGCAGCATCTCCACCCACTACATTCCCACGGAGAACCATCTCGCTGACATCGGCACCGATCATCTGTACAGGAACCGTCTACACTTTTGACTTGACAAAATCAAGAACTTCGTCACCTAAGCTTCATCTTCAAACGACATAAACTCTGTATATATATGTGTATATGTTTATGTGCGTGTTGTTGATGTGTCTGTTTCTTGTGTGAACCGGCCTACTGTTGGTTCAATCGTTCAAAATACTTCTCTGGTAATGATCGATGGTAATAGTTGTGAGAATGTTGGAGTGAAATGGTAACGTTGTTTGTGCATATAATTGTTTGCAGTAAATCTCAGTGAGCACTCTCATGAATGTACATATGTTCTTCAGTTTCAGAGTTGTTTTAGTCTGGCTTATATATAACGAGGCAGCCAGTATCAATACAAGTTTATCACATGCTTAGGTACTAGTTTAGCGGTACAACACTTTGTAACCAACACAATATATTGTATTTGAGTTTCAGTTTAATTAATGGACAGAGGTATAGGCAGACGATGAAGTTTCATGTCCCTGGGCGGCCTTGTCGTCGCAAGCGCTGACATTATGCCAGAGATCATGCGACGGATCCGACTCGCATGGGCATGCTACAATCGTTCCAAACGGGAACTGTTTGATATGGAGGATGCCCCGTTCACCCTAAAAGTGCGCATGCTAGAGGCCAAGGTGATGACCCTGCTGTACGGGTGAGTCACGTGGACTCTTGGTCAGGAGCACTTTGCTGAGCTCAGAACAGCACACCACAAACTCCTCCTACGGATCATAGGCTTCCAGCGCCGGCAACGCACTGACCACCTCATGTCGTACGCCAAGGCCCTCAAAAAGGCACAATGCGAGAGCGTTGAGGCGACCATCCCCAAACGACGCCTCCTCTTTACGGGGACCGTACAGCGGACGACCAATTAGCGGCTGACCCACCGGGTGATGTTTGGGACGATGGCTGGTGGGGAAAAGCCGGGACGAGGCCGACCGAACAAGAACTGGGCCCAATGCCTAGCAGACGACCTCAGGGTTTTTCAAGCCACCGAGGGGTCCACGGAAAGCTCCCCCCAGCTGTTCGGAATAGAGACGTTGGTATGGCCGAGGGCGGCTAAGAAGAGCGGGAAGTGGTACCGGGGTGTCGTCGAAGCGGCGGACTGCTTCATGGCGAGGTGGCACAAGGACGAAGCACAGAAGAGTCGGCTGCGCCACGCAACAGAGGACGCCAAGAATGGCGACAAGCGGAGGCGGGGAGGGTGGAGGGGCAGCTGTTCTGATACAGCTGTCGACGAATGCAGAAACGAAATGGTAGATCGGGTGGCTAGGTATCGGTTCGACTAGCTCTTTACAGATTTTTGCCTGTACCTCCCTCTCTTTCGTGCTGCTTCGTCCGTGCTGCAGATACCTGCCCTTCCTGAGCACGTATGTTGTCCGTCTAGCAGGCTTTCTGAAGTCCTTACGTCGTTTGCATTCTGTTTTCTTTTTCTCTTTCTTCTTTTTTTCATTACAGTTTTTATTTTTTTTCATCGTCTTTTGCTCTTATTTTTCCGGTTTTGCTTGTGTTGTTGTGTTCTCGTACCCGGTACGCTGACACTTCACTTGCTTGATGACACTTGAATTTGCTATTTTTTTTTATTTTTTTTGGTCTTCCTGTGTCTCACAGTCTGTCACCACAGAATCAGCATCTCTCTATGATAGGGAATCAAGACGGACACTGGGTGTGCTGATGAAGCTGGGTAGAAAGGACGATTTAATGTGAAGAAGACAACAAAAACAACAACAACTTATATGTGTGGATCTATTGTCGCATGCCAAAGGCAATTTTCATCATGGGGGAGTGTTATGGAAATGCCTACGCATCTCCCGTATCTTTGTGATCAATGTTCAGTAGGACCATTCTATGCACTTCATGTGTAGAAGCATATGTGGTCGGTATGATTAATGCCGGTTGACATGTAACGTATGCGGAGAAACAAGTGTTAGCACTCGTAGAACAACCGATGTGGACGGGTACGTGAGTCTCACTCTTCTTTGTGATCTCTCTGGCTCCTCTAGATACCGTAGCTACTCTTGTCAACTCCTTGGCACTGCCATCGACTTGCCTGGACAACCACCAGTATTTCTGTTCTATCTGTCGGTGTTGGCCGCATGCGCCGTGTTTACAACATCGAAGCATCGTCTTCTGCACTGAAGCACTGCCGTACTTCTGCTGCTACCAGCTCTCCGAGCTACAGCATCGACAAACGTGGGTGGGCGTCAGCCTCTGCCACAAACTGCCTGACAACACATCACAATTTCCGTATTTCAAAGCATACGCCCAAATAGTGTACTAAGTTGCAGAATGATGTAGTGAGGGATCGCTGGATACCGACTCCACTTAGAAAGGCCTCTTGGGTATAATACATATTGGGATATGTTGTGTACTCAGCCGGTTCACTGTGCCGAACTGATGGACTCTGAACTGGACTACACATACATACCGAGTCTCTGTGAATCGGCGCCGGGATTCGGCACACTAATATGGTTTTGATCAAGATTTCGCCTAACCATCACATAAACTATCTTTGCATTGCAGTCCCTGCTCGTTGGTGAGGTCACTGGCTCAGCGAATATCAGAATGCCCGCGACGGTCAGAGTTCTCAAACCTAACACTAGTACCAGGTACCACATTTGAAACAAAGCCTGCGATTTAGAATAAACTCATGGATAGTTACCCAGCGAATTCAACGCGTCGAAGGTCGTAGAGAACGCATTGACTATTTTCGTACCTCCGTCCTCTCCGGCATAGTGGTGACCGAAGGTGATGCTGCCGCTGATGCCGGTTGAACAGTTATTTACAAACAATGCGCCTGCATGTAATATAAACAGAATGAAAAACATGTATAGACATGGTCAAACCTCGTAGACGAACATGGCACAGGGAAATCAATGCCGCACTGAACGTCTTCTCCGAATTTGATACTCCAGACTGGTAGGTTAATCGCTAGGAGGACGGAAATCTGGGGCATGCGCTTATACCACTTTATGCAGTGGATGTCGAATATACCACTTACTTCAAACTTCGCTTGCACCATTGAAGAAGGATAGAAACTCTACTTAACACTATGCTAACGGCGCGGAAAAACTTGGATATTAAGCTACAGTACAGATCAGTATAGACATTCCTGTGAATGGCCTCCGAGGCAAGATCCCTTGATGGTTTCCAATACACGTTTGCCATACCTGTGCGAGTTAGTCGCGCAGTACGACCTCAATACAACCAGCACGTATTTAATTGCTAAATTGTTTGTCTATTGGTCTCGAAGTGTACTTAACGTTTTCGTACTTACTGTCACTATCTCAACATGCTTCAGACAGGGGAGGAAGTATTCCCTGTAACTTCCCGGTTTGACGCGTGTTGACCGGTCAAAATAATTAAAGCGGTGAGTTTGCAAGAGCTGGCCATCGGTTGTTGACAACTATATACTTCGTCGCTTGAAATACGGAGCTCAAAACCAGTGATAGCAACGAAAGTACGAAGTGACAAGGTTGGAATGAGCACTAGCGTTTCCATACTCGGCACAACTACCATCACCACCAGATTTACGTCGCAACATTCATGCCATCATATCTGCGAAGATATTAATGCATGACGCGAATTGATAGCTTACAGCACTGCACTGGAAGTCTCATTTATGCTGTTCTATACCAGGTAGCAGGTAAACAGAGAATGTATGAGATACGCGTGCACTAAGGCGATGACCTTACCTCCGCTGCTTCCAGCTGAGTTGAAACCAAAATATGATTCGCCGACGATTTGTACCTCTGAGGAAGACGCGTAGATGGCACCTGGGGGGAGGGAACCGGGTTGTCGGTGAGTCTTTCACGGGTAACGAGCGGATAGCAAGGTAGGACTCGACGCCAAATCTGGTGGGTGAACAGATATTTCGTATATCCATCTACCCGGGTAGTCGATATCCTGCCGGCGTTCCAAGGTACCCGGTTGCGCAACGGACATCCCAATCGAAGTTCCTGCTGGTGCCACCCGGAAACAGACCAATCGTACTGTACGAGCAGGTCCGAGTGACAGGTGAAACTTTTTAGCGTCGGAAGTTAGCACCATGGGTTTTGAGAGTTGAAGCACAAATTTCGACACGGTTGTTTATCACGGCGACAACTGAGGCCCGACCGTGTTCGACTGTGGTTTTGTCCGTTCTTAAGGCTCAATTTTACACTAAGTCATTGAAATTTCGAGATTTTCGGCTGCTTTGACTTTAATTAGTGAACGAACAAAAACGAAATCTAGCCCAGCTAGACCTCGCTTTTTAAAATTGCCATGAAGAGCAACCATGTCCAATGTTGGTTTTCAAAGTTTATTAAACCATGGTCCTTAAATGATTTCCCGGATGGGTAATTTGCCCCTCAAGGTTCCGATTTAGCTCCATGCGTTTTTTTCAATACGTTGTTCTAGTACGTTGGCAGGCGTTTCGTATTTCACCCTTGTAGGCTAGAGGAAACAAGAAAGTGGCATGCATTTCTTCCCTATACTGATGCGATAATCTCAAGACGCTTAGTGTAAAATGTTTCGTATTATTGACCTAGACATGGCTTAAATAACTCTAGCACTGGTTTTATTATATCGATGTTCTCCCCTACAAAATAGCTACTCTCCAAGAAATACGAAGAACGCCCATATCTCTCGAACTACAGCTCGCACACCCAAACTCTGTTTGTCGATGAGAAATATGTTCAGTATAGAAAACGTCGACGTGTTCTATGTTTGATCGCCCGAAGGTGAAATCAAGTTGTTTCTCGCTGAAACCAGCTCTTAGCATGCACAGGTTTTCATTGGGTGTAGACTTTTTGAGGTTCGCTGTCGAGTGTTTCTCGAAAGATCGTCGCACTCCACTCACCGATGAAAAAACTATCGCAGGTGTGCCTACAATGTCTTAAGTACCAATCTCGATCATCGACCAACATCCAACGGCATGTCTACAACAACAGAAGAAAGGGGCCTACGCGCACATCAAGTCAGTTGTCCTTCATTGGAATATTTATAACGTATAATATCGGACTGCTGTATGCGTAGCAACATTAATTACTAACCCTGCACCGAATAGTCTCGATGCGAAACGACTTGTTGTGTAAGTGCTATCGTTGTACCGGTGCTTGTGCTGTGATCTTCCATTTTCAGCTCATCTATCATCTGCAGGAAGTAACCTGCTGGTAAATAAACATGGCACCGTGCTTCGAAAACTTCTAGGTTGAGCCAGTATTGTTGTTGATGTTGATACTGACGTTGCCACTACTATAAATAATACCACTGGCACTGAATCATGATGTCGATACTGATGCTGTGATGTTGGAGCAAAAAAACACGACGGTGGCTACGTTCGCTCGATTTGTCGCTGATGATGACACTCCCATTTTCCCTTTCAACGACATCGCCATGCATTGCAATGACGCAGTGAGCTTCATTTGTCCACGTGGTGGTCGCACTACATTCCATGTCGAGCAAACCGCGCGAGTTCACAGTGCAATTTACAAGCTATTTACGAGGGGCCATGGTAAATAAGACAAAGCATTGTAGGCCAAAATAGGGTGGAAAATATTTACCTGGCATGTGTGTACCGTACGCCCTATATACTATTGGTCCTCCGTGATAGTGAACAATCTAACCCTAACACTAAGTGAACCACTTGGAATTGAACGTGGTGTGTACTCTACCTTCTTACCTCCTCTGTTGCCGGCTGAGTTATTGGTAAACGAAATGGTGCCGTCCACTCTCATTTCCGCATTTTCGGTGAAAATAGCACCTAACAAAACGGGAAACATGACGAGTGTTATTTCCTTCCCCATCTTGAGGCCTTCGCACAACAAAGCGCAAACATATGGTAACTGAAATGCGTTGGCGCTAGATACCTCGTGAGGTCGATACGGGTAACGGTATCGGCACCAGCACCCTACAGCAGTTGCTTTACGAACACGTATACACCCAAAGTTTTGCACCTAACCTGTAGTCCGGTCTGCAAATAAGTTGGCACACATATTCTATATTACATCCGCATGTATGTGCTGCGATTGGGTGTATCACTTTGTAAAGGCAGCGTGAAATATGAAATGCCTTACTTCACTAGTCAGCAAAAAAATTAGGGTGCAGTTTGTACCTATTGGGTGAGGCCCGTCATACGTTAATAGTTTGTTGACCGTCCAAAAACGCATGGTCTCAGCTGACGGTCGTGTTTTCCATCGAATTAGAACAATCAAATACGCTGCATGCGGGCACAGCAACTGCCTTTTCGCACAACGAACGATACCCCTCCCGAGCAACCACTCATCGTTGCCTTTTATACGGCCGAGCAATGCCAGTAGGTCGCTGCTGTGGTATTGAAATGTCGAACGTGTTACTGACAATCCGTGTGTGGTTCCCCACCCGGACTAAATATTACTATTATTACTCTGCCGCATATTATCTGAACGATCGCACCCAGCCCAGGCAGCAAATACATGATTGTCGAACATAAACACGGCTACTTCTGTGAGAAAATATAAGTATCAATAGATAGATGCAAGGGAAGAAGTCGAGGTTGCGATCGACAGCTAGGTGCTCAATTCTTAAAATACTCAAGCAGAGGGCTCCTCAATTTCCTCTGGTGCGTCTCTACAAGCGGAACTGATATTTCCAGCGCCATATATATTATGCCACAACATATTAAACATTGCATAACACAGCATGATCGCAAACACATAGTGCTTCTGCAGTATGGTGGTTTAATATACGACATCGGAGACGCCGTGAATGGTGTCGATGTAAGCAAGTATTTCGACAAAGGCGTGCAATGAAGAGGGTGCCCTTCATACCTTCTATGAGAGAGGTAGCACCTTTCTGCTAAAACGTTTTCTAAATGACGGGGTCCCTCAACCCCAAAACGTCGGAATGCCAATATATTTTCGGGGAAATGACTTTTGTATACTTGGGCCATGGGATTGTTCATCGAGATGCAATTTGATTTTTGCTGAAATCAGTTTTTGGATGAGGTATGGAGCTCCTTAAGTGAGGGCCCTCAGAAAGTGTAGCGTGAACCTATATCGTAGAACGCCTCCCTTCCCGAAGCACAAACGTGCTACATCGACGATGTGGGCCGTAAATCGTGCACCAGGTATACGTTTGTTTGATCGTGGATGCACCCTCATATCAGAAGGAAGACCATGCTTTTGCACGAATCACGCATGCCGATGCACACGATTTCATGGGTGCGTAGGTGTACGCCTGCGCGCGACTATATGGCGCTGTCTGAGATATATTACCACCTTCACAGGACCCCTCTTTCTCCATTTTTTGTGCGTCACGGGTAGTCAACAGGACACGTTGCTGCCTATATCTATGCCTAACTGGGTTAGTTTAAGCTACAACCAGGCACATCGCCCCCATTATATGTTACAAGGTACAACAACACGTAAATATCACAGTGGCTCAAGATCGTACCGCCAAGACAGTACACATAGATAGCACGACCTTGTGATGGCTGCATTGTTATCAATGTGGCAATAACATACATACCCACTGTTGGTCTTACCCACGAGGAAAATTTATGCGTTACTGTGGGCGTGAAACGAGATAAATATGCTTGCTGATAGAAAAAGAGGCGCCCCATCCGTGTTCTCGGTTTAGTCGGAGTATGTTGCAAGCGCTTCCTTTCTGGGGTACTTGAAGCGCAACGGTGGGTACTTCAGTTTCATATCATCAAGTTTGTCTGGCGAAAGTCCAGGAATACCTCACCTCCGTTGTTTTCAGCTGAGTTGCCCGCAAATACGGTGTTGCCGTGTATGTATACCTCAGACTTGTAGACATATATAGCACCTGGCAGTACGCGAAGACGGGGAACAATACATTTAGCACAAATTAAAAATCTCAGCAGTAGCATAGTGAATCTTGCACTGACAGCAACGTTCAGTTACCGTATTCTCGAGGGCGGGCGGGGACGCGTTGGGATGCTGTGCTTCGCGGAGTAGTTCTTTGATGATCGTATTTGACTTGCATAAACTACGTTTTCGTGCGGGTGTACACACTCCCGAATCTATTTCACAAGGCGTGGATATTCTGTACGTGGACGCGCGCGGAGTGAAACTCATAAATCACCAAGAGAGATCACCAAAAATAAACAAAAATGCTGTATGCTGGAAACAGGTGAACGCTATGTAAATGATCGTCATGAAGACATTCAAGCTTGCATCGCCTACCCATTGCTCTACTGTAGTATCGTACGCTACGTCTTCGTGTCGGCGTTATTTTTCGCTGATGCTTCCCTCGCCCATCGAGTATCACGAGCAGTCTAGCTTTATTCGCCAATGTTTACGCACGCGATATGCAATACCAAAAGCAAAACCTCGATGATGATCGTAGCCGTTCACTGCAGTCTTCGCGAAGACCCTGTTTATGCGGATCTTCCAAAAAGCGCTGTGTTGGCACCCTCCTGTTGATTCTTGCCAGAGGCCTCCTAATGGTGTGATTGTTCATTGCCCATCTAGCTGTATACGTCAAAGTGTTCGGTTACCCTAACCCTTATTTAACCGACAAGGCAGCCAGCACCAGCGATACTGTCGGCAAAAGGCCTGCCGACAGTCGTTCCAAGCCTGGCTGGTCGTGCCATGGCCATGGCTTGCCGCGAGACGTCGGGGCCGAGGCGCGGCCAATACATGTGTACCAATATAATATTTCTTACTTGTAGTTGCATACTGATTGAATTCCAACAATCAACCTTTTTACATTTGGGCGTTCTCTGAAAGTCCTCATAAATAAACAAAAAGCAAGGGCATAGGCGCAAAAGCGGAGTAAAACCAGCCATCTGAGCCCGATATAGGTGAACTACATTGTGCACGCGGGAATGCCTTCGTGATGCTCCTTTTGATCGTTCAGCGCCCGATCGCACGTACTGCTAGCTGAAAGGTTGCTGGTATATCTAATCAAGTAGGGCTACACCTATGCTTTCCTTCAATAGTGCCAATATGGCTCAACCTGTACATACATACAGGCCTCTTTGCCGAGTGAGGGAGATCCACTAAGCCAACAGCCCAGTTTCTTTCCGGTTTCTTACTGAGTGCGCGGTACTCTGTGTAATAATACAACACCCCCTCCCCTTGTAAATGGTGAGGTCGCCCAAGCTGTTGGTAATTTTATTGACAGGTTGATTCACTTCTTCTTCCGACGACCGTGTGGCCGTATCCTCGCTTTGACAGGAAAGGACTGAATTTGGCCAATTATAGATGTATTTCAAACCTACTAGACGTCAAGCCCAACTTTATTAAACATTAGGAAATGAGTCTTGAACCTCTCAGCTAACAACAGGTACGATCGGGCGCTGACCAATCAGAGGGAGCGGCAGAGAGCCTTTTCTTAAGTGCACTATGTAGTGTACTTATAAACGGCCCAAAATGTGTAAGCACACAGATGTGAGTATACGGACGCTGCTTTCGTGCTAAAACCTCGAACAAGATTGCCCGCAGGACCCACCGAAACGTAAAAACAAATATGAACATATTTCTTGGATAAAACAATGGCCTTCTGCCCGTCGAACCATGCCCGTAGCAGGTATAAACCAACCGTTTTGCTGAGCAGCGGGATTTTGGTAGATGCGTTTTAAAGAGTGTTAAGGGGAGGAGTGATCTTTGAGTGGGTGAGAGGGAGGTATGTATGTAAGTTGTGGTAGTCTTCATGTGCGTCACATTGGTTTTGGTTTGTCGTATGATACTGCCGCGCTATTGGTCTGCAGAGTGTTCTACTTTCTGTTCCTTAGTCGTTTTTGGAACCAAACTGCACATTGTCGGATAACAAGCATATTAAAAAATATATTGTGCTTCCAGATCATAATGCCGGCAGAAGTACGTACGTATTACTGCCATATAGCAACAGGTTAACACAAGCAACAGAGTGGACGGTTATCAACTCTGATGATGGAGGAGAAATATTATCCAGTTCTTTGGTTTCGGAGTGATTACCTTAGACTCGACCAAAAAACTCAAAAACTCCCCACACGAGGACAGTTTCTGTCGCTTCAGGACTTTATAAGAAAGTGGGGACACGGGAACTGGGGCCTGTTCTATCTTGCGCCCATCGCTGTATCGTTGCGTGCACGATGTGACAGTACCAGATGTCCCGTGGAAATGCCGCCCAAGCCGCCAAATCGACAATCAATCGGCAACCAATACCGTGCTGGTATCTCGTTGAAAATCTTCGCATACTACAGTAGTACTCATATCGTGCATGGCGGTTTTAAGATCGCCGTACCATCAACGTCACTACTCAGCACACTTCCGTGAAACACCGGTACAGTCCGCGCGTGTTCGAAGTCTATGATCAATGTCGATATCCCGTGTGACAGCTGCAAACAACACCCATTAATGCACAACACGCCATTGCTTTGAGACTTCCAACATGGATCGACGCAGCGGAAAAAGTCCAAACGCTGAAACGGTAGCTCGAAGGCAACTCTTATGTGCACAACTATTTGGTTCAACCCCACAATTTACTGTTTTCCGTGCCGTTCAGTGTATAAATCTAGCAAATGCGATAACTTTACACACCTACATACCTGAGAATATATGATTATCTTACGGACAAACACTATAGCGTGTTTCGGTGCCGTAAAACCATCAGAGTTTTCTCCGAGGCCGCATCAGGCTTCACCTTGAAACGCCAAGAGCATGCGCGCAGAAAAGTATCACACATTTGTTAATAGCGGTCTGAACCCATAGCGCAGTACATATTCATAGCGTCTCGAGTGTTGTTTGCTGCTTGTGTGAAGTGTGTGTATACCTCTATATGAATAGTCTCACCTCCGGTTGTAGCGTTGTTGTTCGTGAAGCCACAGTCGGTTAAATAGACAGAACTGGACACACGTGCGTCGATCGCGGCGCCACTGCTTGAAATTCCCCCCTCAAGCAAAACATTGTTGAGGCTGAGCGTGGACCCGTTGCACACTATAAATATTCCCGTCGTGCTCCCGGCGTCGATGGCAGCGCTCGGAAGGTTGGCGGGAGTCGAAGTTGACCCGGTGACAGTCAGCTGCTTCTTTCCGCATACCTCAATTGTCTGCAGGAGGGGTACGCTGCCGATCCACGTCACGTCGAACATTCCCTCACCAGTGCAATTGATAGCGGTAATCATGGTCTGTAACTCTGCAGTCGTGGCCACCTCCATGGAGACGGTACCAGCTGGGCACGGTGCTGCCCCTGCTACTAACGTGAACGACAAAAACAAACCCAGTTTGGCCGCCAAGACGGTGACAGAGGCAGACACCATGCTGTAGAAAAAGACGCACGGAAGGAGTAGACAGTTAGGGATTGCCTTCCTGCATATCTGGTGTTTACATGTATGACGCTTCACAGAGACATCCCAATGACAGTAATTTCGTCGTGAATGTGTCTCGGGCTTGCATCGTATCCAGATCATCCTAAGCGAACTACTATGTCGTCTATTAAACTTCGGACCCTATACCGACAATCAACCGAATGCTGATTGGTTCATTCGCAAGAATGATGCCTAAGAATAAACCTAGGACATGCATTGCGGTGAAAGATGATGCAGAATGCTTCCCGAACACGTACAGGTTCGGACAACATCGCCACCGTTAGTGCGCCCTACCAGGTCTTGTTGACGGCGCGGGATACTTGTCATCTGGTATTGAGGGCAAGTCGATTGGTTTAGATTATTCAGAGTAAGATGCCGAGGTTTATCTTGGCCGTCGAACGATAGAGAAGAACCTACCGTGCAATAAATATTGAATGATTTCCACCTATTAGCGATTAGACCCTTTGAGGACAGATGGGATATCAAGCATCAAGTATCTGCTGTACAGTACCAGCATGCATGTCGGCGGTCGGGGGACCTTTGGCATTCCTGATATTATGTGCTCGAAACAATATTCGGGAACCAGACGTTCCCAGTTCAACCGCAGTCACTTGAATGGATTCTAGCAAGGATGTAAGGGCTAGATACATTGATGTGCCATCAGGAATCCAACACGACATCAAACGAATAGTTCGTTCCCCCCTCACTGATCTTCACAACAAACGTATATATTGTTTCGTGGCATGTCGCACAGCCAATTCAGAAACCCTTGAGCCGTGATTAGGGTCGACCAAATGTCCACACAGTTAGCGGTAAGCCATTTCTAGACAGGTGGGTACGTACGTATCCTCGAGCGCGCCCCGCGCCGTCGGCTTCAGGTGACAGCAACCTTGCCAAATGCCGGACAAGTTGCTTTTGACGGCCAAATGAAATATAAAGTATTCCTTACCCTAGTAAATTGAAGAAATGCCGCGTAGCAGAGTATCACGCTTCCATCTAGAGGCACCGTCGTGAGTTTGCACTCCCGTGGCACCCCTCCCGCCTTCATACCACTGACCTTCGTGATATTACTTACTGCCGTTCCCACAACGGACCTACTAATGCATCAATCTTCAGCAAAGGGGTACTGCTACCGTCACGGGGAAACAGCCATGTCCGCAACAGTACTTACCAACGGGTGGTGCTTGCCATGGCGATGCCTACATGAGACAGCAACGACCTCTACGACACAGCTTTTCTAGCCAGCAATAGTGGTGCAGACACCACAACAAGTACGCAGATGCCACCGGTGCTACACTACTTGTCGTCACCCCGTTTTATGGCTGTTCCATTGTATCTTCTGTCTCCATATCCTCGATCTTCATGGCAGCATTTCCCTTCGTTCTTGTTAGAGACTTTGATAGCGAGCCCTTCAGCCGGACTGAATCGCAGAGTTCGCCGTGAGGTAGAAACGCGAGTCACTCTAGTGCGTCAAATAAACATAGAATAAAGTGGTGTCGACCTCGTCGCCCAAACACAGACATACTCGCTCTCCACCCCGGCCCCGTCGTCGATTACGTGTCACCGTTCCTGCATTCAACCGTGGGCAAAGTAACTTCACCAGAGCCTCGTGGTGTTGCCCCTGATAGTCGTGCAGCGTTCGCCCCTCAATCACTGGCTGCTCCCAGGCTCCTGCCGTCATTTCGGAAGGGCAATCGCAGCTGGATTCGGAAACTTTAGCCGAGGAGGCAGAAGTGATTTGAACGACTGCGGCAGATCCTCCCGGTTGAGACGGGTCACCACCCTTCTCGACGACCGAGTGAGTCGAGACGAGATCAGCATCTTCTTCTTCCAGTATCCTCATAATTAAACGTCAGGAGCCTCGATTTCGCTGTGAGGTGCGTTGAAAGAGGATGTTCTCGTGCGTATGAATCCCACAAGAAGTTTCGGATTTGACCATGGAAACCACTTGTGTACTGTTCGTTGCTCCACTTGGTTGACTCTCATTGTTACTTGTGTTATATCTTCCAACTATACTTGTCAAGTATGCATTTGTAATGCACAGCGTCAAATGGGAACGGAGTTGCCCGGTGGGCTTCCGACGCAAGCACTTGGTACCGTGGGGCGTGGAGCAAACAAGGCTCTGACGGCGCTGATCAAGATACTTGCATTGCCGCAGACAGTGGCGTTGCCTGTTTGGGGGGGGCTAGTCCAGGTTCGTGTGGATGCCAGTGAGATGGGTGTCGGTTATCCACTCACATGGGACACCAGAGGAGCAGAGTTAGTGTTTGATTAGGTGGCGGTAGATGAGCCACCGGTGGTCGAACGCAGACGCCAAGCTTTCGACGGCCGAACGAGAGTGATGTTAGATATATGGGCGATTCATCATCACCAGCCGTTTGTGTGGCAAAGAAAGTTTGTTCTCATCACTAACTACCTGATATGTGGCTCTTCAAAGCACAAGCCCTCTTGTCAAAGCTTGACCACTAGTCGCTTTGACTGATGTGGTACGGCGTGGTCTCGGGCTGGAGCCACGTGCGAACCAAAGATAGACGGATGCAATGTTGCAAGGCTCCCGCTGGGTAACCAGACAACGTGTTAAAAGCGGCCGTTGACTGCTCGCCCTCGGGAGATGCTTCCAACAAAACCACCGATAGAGCCCCCAAGTGCCGGCCCAAGACAGGGCGCTTCTCACCGGACTGGGGAAGGACGAGGTGGACACGCCAAAACTGGAATAACGCGGCAGTGGTGTCTAGCACAGTATTCACCTTGGGTGAGGCCGCTGTCGACAGTGCCCCCGACAGCGCACCCGATACCGCGGCGGAGGCCTCTGCCGAGGACCCAGTCATAAGGTGGCCTTACGCGGAAATCTTCCGAAATATGGGCAATGGTGAGTGAGGTCACATTGTGGTGTTGTGCGTCGCTGAACGGTTCTGCATGCCATATTTCCGGCATTCTGGTGAAACTATAGATTATTCCAGTGGTGACCAGGCCAGAGGCCAAGGGAATCACACCCTTACCGTATCCAGTGCCCGTTATACTTCTGAATCATCAACGCTTTCGGGGTTGCTTCTGCCGCCTAATTCACCACCACCACCGTAGCTGCTTGTACAACCTCCGTCGCCAGGACCGGCACCTCGAACAAGGTGTCGGCCTCGAGCGTGGAGTACCCCGGCCCGCTGCTCTCTATCGTACACCACGTGGCACAAGCGCTGCACGACACGCCTCGGTTGGTGCAGAAAAACGACACGCTGGAAAATATTGCGGGAAGCGATCGATAGGAAAGCACCGGGGGGAGCCGCTGACTCTGTTATCAACGTCAGCAGCTTGCTTTGGGACATTTCTCAAGGAGAATATTCAAAGCGCTGGCCGTTTCGCAAGCGATCAAGGGAGGGGAATTGGCGCTCGCTAACAACTTCTACGGTCGACGGGTGTTCTGCGAGCTCTCAAGCTCATCCGGGACAAGTACTGGGTGCCGACCGAAGCTCGTAACCCAGGACATCAGGGATTACGTCCTTGCATGTGGGTACTTGCGGGAGAGACGGGTCTGGGACCAACGAGTAGGCCTGATTCCCTCCCTACTGCTGTGACCGTGACATGTACTCGAGATGGGACTCCACGAATATGAAGTAAGCCCCCGGTGCGGCGATGAGGTACATTTTGGCAGTGGTGGACAGAGTCAGCGAGTTTCTGTCGCGTATAAAGCGGAGTTTATATATTTCGTCCCTGAGAACTGCTGCATAGTTTGTCTCTGTAGTGTGTCTCTGTTGACCCGCAGAGACACCAGAGAGACGACCAGGGCCACAATAGTCGCCCACTTGTGCCAGTGGCAGATAGTGCAGCTGAACTATGCGTCTGCCGATCACTCTCGAAATGAAGGGGCCATATAGATAATGGCGTAGTGGCTCCATGATGTGGTAGCAGAACTCTGCAAATCCAGCGCTTCGAGGTGCGATGACTATACGATTGTGCAACCTGCTGGATTCAGTGAACGACGCCGGACTTACGCCTAACCTCAGGCGGAACACCCTATTTGTGCATTTCCTCGGCCGCGACGCGCACACGACCCTCGCCCTTCTGTAACGCCTGCTGAACACCTTCTGTACGGGGTTCGACACTTCCGTGGCAGGTACCAGGTATGCAGCAGACAAGTGTGGTAGTGGCAAGTTAACGACGACGAGCGCACCACAACACGGTGAGTAGGCGAGATTCGTCTGGTAAGCTGGGGCGGGAGGGATATATGGTATTGGTGAAGGTATTGGACAGAAAGCTAGCCAGGGAGGACATCCACGAAAGACTGGCGAACGAGTGCTGAACCCGGACGTGACGGGTGACGGCCACCGAGCAAATGTGTTTCAGCGACCAATCTACCCCGAGAGGTTGCCGTATCACGGGGAGAACGGTGTCGGTGGCTCAAGGTCTTCTCTTTGCAACCGGAGCACTTGCGGTACGCCTTTAAGGATAAGCTTACGCGCCTTTTCTGGGGTGCAAAGCTACGGGTAGCTGGGCATTCGACGGCCACCGTGCTGCTCTCGTCCATTCTGTGTGATTGGCGACTGCTCGGGAGCCCAGGAGGCAGGTGGTGATAGCAGTGCTGGGCTTGTGTCAATGTGGGACGGGCTGTGAGTGGCTACATGTGGAGGAAATCCGAAACAGCTTCGCGCCGTTGCAGGTCGATGGTTATTCTGCCGGTTCAGGGCGTGAACGTTGCAAAGGAGGGACTGGCGCCCTTTGTTGAACGTACCGCCGTCGCAGGGTGCCTGAGATAACGGGCTGCAGATGACGGGGAGTGACGATGTTTCGATTGACACCTGGGTCGGGCCATCGCTTGATAGTGCTCATGGGGTGAACCGGGCGGCGGTGGGAGGGGGGTGTGTGATATCCAGGGGTTGTTGTGTCGGTTGTGATACCCGGGCGGAGACTGGGTATACCTTAACCACGGCGAAACGACGCATGGGGCTATGGGATCGAAAGAGGTAGGATCGCCAACGGCAGGGGATGAATGCCTCTGCTAGCAACAGGCGAGGAGCGAAAAGGGTGACTTGAATAAGACGAAAGGCATGCCCGGTTGTCGGGGGTCCCGTCTAGCACGGACATTTACAGGTCTCGGACAAGGGGGATAATTGTGTGGTCTGGGCACCGAGAAACTATGACGTAAGCTGTGTCCTGATACCGAGGTTGTGACTGGGGGGCTAGGACGATGGTTGGGGTTTAAAGATGGTGGAAGGGAGCCGATTCAACCGCCCATCCCTCTTCTTCACACTGTCATTTTCGGTATCATGTTAGTAATACTCGCTTGTGCATCTCATGTCGGTAGGCACTCTCTTCCGCTGCTGCCCTCCGACAAACATCATCATGCACGCATTTATTTGTTGTTACATCAGGGGCATGTGGTTGTACACGCATGATGATGATACCTGCTGTGCTCGCTTTATTTTTGACCCCGCCTGCCACAATATCCAGCAGTAATCGGAACATGCACGCACCCGGTATGCGTTGTGATTATAATGTTGCTATGTCTATATTGGCATTTCACTAGTATGTAAAGCACGTTCGGTCTGATAACGGGCAGTGATGATGTCTTCACTCAGTAGTCGACGAACACATAGAAGTTATAGCCCAAACCTGGTACATCTAGTCCGTTTTCACTCGACACAAGTATTTGCTTGAGTAAATAGAAAAAACAAGACACGAGCCACGTGATTACCCCAATGTGCATCGCATCATACGTATTCAGACCGGTTTGACGGTATGGGGGGGTACCCCTATTTTTACCAGCAAACTAGGAACCCAAGGGCAAGTGGCTCTCTGCCTCTATCGAAATAGGTAAAATGAAAAAACCATATGGCAGAGTAATAAACAATCCCAGCGCTCGCTCGCAAAAATACACAGACAGGTTAAAATCACAAGACTCCCAAGCAATATGGTAGGCACAGGGCAGAGTGGCCCCGATCGGTTGAAAGTAGCACGATTCTTTATACAGAGAAAGGATACAGTTACATCTGAATAAATATGGCAATATTTGGAGGAGAAGTGGAAGTACCGAGGGTGCTTCTGTCCGCGTGCACCCACTCATCATCACTGCATTGAGCAAACCAACCCTGCACGCGATGCACATTCCCCCCCACACACTACACGCGACCACCCATAAATCTCGGCAGCAGTAGCAGCACACCAGGAGTAATGTAAGGCCGACTACTTCTCTGGGTTATATGATATGTAGCGGATAGGCTGTCCTAAACCTGACTCCCAGCAACGCCAGCAGCAAGCAGGCATTGGGTTCTGTGTGAAGTTGTCGCACACAACGCGTTTGACGCTACACAAAATCCTACCGAGCGTTTCACACAAAAAAACATTTTTTAGTTTTCAGTGGAATTCCAAGCTTCTTCTCTTGTATGCAGGAACCATCGTGCTAAATCTCGTACTGTAGCAACAAAAGAAGATAGCCGACGGACTTGTCCAGCTCGCAACGCGGCAAGCCCCCCATAGCAACCCACCGGTTCCAAGCCGGTTAGAACCAATGACTTAGCGTCTCTGCACAATCGGCTAGCTGAAGAGCTCTCTATCGCGAGCAATCAAGAGCATCAGCAAGGCTGCTGTTTGCTGGTATGATTAGTCCTATGATACCCCCAGCGGATGAACCACGATAAGGACATCACGAGACGACTAGGCGAAATCCGAGACAAAAAGCTGATAAAAACACACAAACTGGATCGAGCACGACACAATAGCACAACAGCACAACAAACACGAAGAGGACCGAGCAAACGAACCAAGGGGGGTTGAAAAAACACTTCAACAACATCGAACCAAAAAATAAGGAAAAAGAGCAACAGGCCACACAATATAACAATACGATGACACGGACGACGCAGAAATACAGGGTACCTGGCGGGGGGGCATTGACTTGGCAGGGGATAGGGCTAAATCAACCAAAAACACCGAACAAAATAGGAATTGTAACACATCATAAGGCCGTAGTCACTAGGCGTCTCAACTGGAAAGACGGCCGGTACGACGTTTCGGTGGGTGCCTTCACTTTTTTTTTATTGGCCTAGCTGCTGTTGCTACGCCTCTTTCAACGCAACTCCTCTTCCTCTCCCTCCTGGGCCTTGAGTCTGACGTCGTCTTAAATTGCTGCGCTTTTTGTATCTCAGGCGTCCGTCGTTCTACTACATACACCCTCCTTCTCCTTAACAAACCATCGCTTCACGTAGTGCTCTTCGGCTTCCTCCACACGTCTGAGCCACTTGCCCGAGATTTCTTCGCGGCCAGCGTCCATTGTTTCTCTTCCGTAGGAAAGTGCAAAAACGATAGTTCCCGTTTTTCGACAACCCATCCAGTCTTGCTCTTGCCCTCCCGAGTAGCCCTTTTCTCTCTTCAGCTCCCCCAACATCATTCGTTTAGGTAGTCTTGATACCCATACGAGCCACATACCCCGCGAACGGTACCTGGTATATTCCTATTCCACACCGTCGTCTCGACGTCCTCACGACGTTTACCTATGGTGTCACAACGCGGTACTTAGAACACTTGCCCGCTCACAACTCCGATAACTTGTTCATGAAACCCGGACAATATATGTCACGGGAAGCCGTGACTCGACGGGTTAAACGGGTCAGCGTCCAAGGACGGAGGGTCCGCAGACCCCGCCCTTCAAGGAGCTGCTTATAGATGGGAAACATGCCAAACAACACGCGGAAGTTGACGCCAGCTATCTCTCAATCAAATATACCGTTCATTCAAATCGCTGTATTACCGCGAACCACGCGACCTCATGCGGCCCGCAAGCAAGCAAACAGACACCGCTCGCAGCTCAAACACCCACAGTCACGCGACGATTGGCCTTCGATCTCGACATATAGTCAACCCACAGTCAACCAGCTTCATACTCGACCAGGACAACGACTGCAAACGATGGAAGCGTTCTACCCTAGAGGTTCAGCCCAATGGTTTAGAGGCTCCTCACTTAAGGAGCTCCAAACCTCAACCGAACACTGACCTCATCAAAAGCCAAATTGCATCCAGATGAGTAATCCCAAGGCAAAATACACTCCGACGTCATTCTTAAACAAATATGGACATTCCGGTGATTTGGTGGATGAGGAACCCATCAGTCAGGAAACAGGCTAGCAGAAAAGTGCTACCAATATCGTAGAACGTGTCCATGGCTTCGAAGGTATCACGGGGGTCCGTGGTCAAGAGGGTCAGAGGTTGACAACGGCGTCCTACGCTTTTAGTCCGAACATAAACAAAACTGTTTCGTGCCAACCAAGAGGTATCGAGTGTTTGGATCGACCGGTTTCTTCACACCAGCTGACAAAAATGTTTGCAGTAGACGCCTGTCCTACACACGCCATATATCTCCGCCAGATGTTTCAGCGCTGTGGTACTAGCGTAGGTCGGAGCCCTTGAACAGCACGCTCCGTTCAGAGTTCGTGACGCAGTCGTTGGGTTTGCCGATATATGTCAAACTGAAAAATGGTATTTTTTCATCAAAGGATAGGGGTCCAGATTTCTGTCGTCTGTCTTCAACTAACCAGGGCAGAAATGGTTTATCGAGCGCCTGATCAGCCCCCGCCACATATCACGGACCGAGGTGTGAGCACTGTGACACTAGGGGGGTCGGAGACCCCAACAAGCGCGCCTCGTTCAGAGATTATGACGGAGTCGTTGGTTTTGTTTATCGATGTCTGCCGAGGATTTCCATAAGAGGTATCTCTAGTCTCAGAGCCTGTCAGAACAGGGGTAAAACAAATCATTGCTTGGCGGGAAATTCATGCCCGCGAAAGCTGTACCGTGACGTTTACTGTTTGCCGGTGGAGTAAGTAAAACATTACACAGAGCAGTTGACGCCGGGTATCTTGTAATCAAAAGCTAAAAACACGTGAACGGTGCGAGCTATTTTCCAATCAAATCCCTGTCTTACCGTGAACAACACGAACGCATGCAACACACAAGCAACAAGACAGACACAGCTCGCAGCTCGCATACCCGCAGTCACGCGACGATTGACCTTCGATCTCAACATAAGCTCCACCCACGGTTAACACGATTCGTACCCAGCACGACCAGTGAGTGTAAATGATGGCCTGTAAGATAATGGGAGTCCGTGGTCTAAGGAGCGAGAGGTTGGCCACCGCGTCCTACGCCCTTCGTATAAACATTTAAAAGTCATGTTTGGTGCCAACGAAGAGGTTTCGAGAGTTTTTTCGTTGTCTAATTTCTACACACCAGATGTAAAGATGCTTTTAGTATAAGCCCGGCCCACCCACGCCACATATCACTGCCCGACGTGTGCGCGCCATGAAACTAGCGTGGGTCGGAGCCCCTAACCAGCACGCTCCGTTCAGACTTCGTGACGCACTCGTTGGGGTTGTCGATCGATGTCAAACCTGATATATGATCTATTTCTTGCCATCGGAGAAGAGTCGAGATTTTTTGTCATCTGTCTTCTATAGACCGGGGCCGAAACGGGTTTTATTAGACGCCTGGTCGGCCCCCGGCACATATCACCGAGTGAATTGTGAGCACTGTGACACTTGGGGGGGTCGGAGATCCTAAGCAGCAGGCTCCGCCCAAATTTAACAACGGAGTCGTTGATTCATTAGGTCGATGTCTGCTAGGATTCTCACAAACGTTGTCTCTGGTCTCGAGGGCCTGCCAAAACAGGGGCTTTATAAAATTACGAAAGAAGGGTTTTTATCGACTCTGGGCGACGCGTAGCAAAGACCACGAAAGCTGTCCCGTGTGACTGTTCAATGTTCCGGACGGATCAAGTCTTAAATAACACGGGGCAGTTGATACCAGCTATCTAGCAATCAAATCTCTGAAAGAACGCAAAAGACGCGAGCCAATATCCAGTTACCACCGCGGACCACTCAAAACCACGCCCCACATAAGCAAGCAAACGGACACAGCGCGCAACTCACACACTTGCAGTCACGCGACGATAGGCTTTCGATCCAGGCAATATTCAACCCACGATAAACAAGAGTTATACCCGGCCAGGCCAACAAGTGGAAATGATGGCTTCGAACGTATCATGATACTCCGTGGTCTAGGGAGCGAGAGGTTGGCAGCCGCGTCCTACGCGCTTCGTCTAAACATGCTGAAAGTTATGCCATGTGCCAACGCAGAGGAATCGAGAGTTGTTTCGCGTCTGGTGTCTTCACACCAGCTGCCAAATATCGTTATAGTAGACGACTGGCCCACCACGCCACATATCACGGGCCAAGGTGTGAGCACTCTAATACTGGCGAGGGTCGGAGCCCCTAACAAGCTCGCCATCTGGAGTCCGTGACGCAGCCGTTTTGGTTGTCGATATATGTGAAATCTGAAAAGTGGATTATCTGTTGCCATCGGAGAGGGGCCAAAATTTTGTGTCGTCTGTCCTTTGCTAACCAAGGCCAAAACATGTTTTACCAGACGCCTAGTCGGCCCCCGTCAAATACCATTGACCAAGTGGTAAGCACTGTGACACTAGGGTGGGTTGGAGACCCTCACCAGCGCGCTTCGTTCAGATTTCAGGACGGAGTCGTTGGTTTTGTCGTCTGATGTCTGCCGAGGATTCTCGTAAAGGTATATCTAGTTTCCAGAGCTTGCCAGCACAGGGGGCATATATACGTTTCGCGGCGTGCAACAAAAGTCCGCGAACGTTGTCCCGTGACGTGTAAATGTTGCATGCGGAGAATATGCCAATTGTACCGGGCAGTTGACGCCAGCTATCGTCCAATCAAATCGTTGTATTACCGCGAATCACGCAAAATCAACTTACTCACAAGCAAGAAGACACACACAGCTTTCAGCTCGCAGCTCGCACACCCGGAGTCACGCCACGATTGATATTCGATACCGAAATAGAGTCAACCCACGGTCAACAAGATTTGTGCCCGGCAAGGGCAATGAGTGTAAATTATGACCTCTGAGATATCATGGGAATATTTCGTGCGCGGGGTCAGAGGTTACCCGCGGCGTCCTACACTCTTCGTGCAAGCATACACACAAGTATGTTTGTGCCAACGAAGAGGAATCGAGAGTTTGTGTCTATCGGGTTCAACACACGAGCTGCTAACCCTAACCCTAATATGTTAATAGACACGCCTGGCCCACCCATGCCACATATCACCGACGCGGTGTGAGCGCTGTGACACTAGCGTGGGTCGTAGCCCCTTACCAGCACGCTCCGTTTAGAGTTCGCGACGAAGTCGTTGAGTTTGTCGATCTACTTCGTATGTGAGACCTGAAACTGGTATTTTTCTTGCCATCGGGGAGGGGTCAATATTTTCTGTCGTCTGTCTTTTACAGATCAAAGCCAAAAATGTATTGATCAGACGTGTGGTCAGCCTTCGCCACATATCACCGACTGAAGTGGGAATACTGTAAGACTGGGGTAGGTCGGAGACGCTGACTAGCTCGCTCCAATCAGATATTATTAAGCAGTCATTGGTTTTGTCGATCGATGTCTGCCGGGGAGTTTCATAAACATCGACTCTAGTCTCCAAAGCCTGCCAAAACATGTGTTTTAAAAACCTTGTGAGGCGCGCAAGTTACGTCGGCGACATCTTTCCCGTGACGTGTACGTTTGCCAGGCGAAGCAAGACTGGAATAACACGAAGCAGTTGACGCCAGCTATCTACCAATGAATCGCTGAAATAACGCGAACGACGCCAGCCAGTATCCAATCAACACACTGTATTACAGCGAACCAGGCCCAATCAAGCCGCACACAAGAAACAAAACAGACACAGCCCGCAGCTCGTACACCGGCAGTAAGGCGACGATTGGCCTTCGAACTCGACATATATTCAACCCACCGTCAACAAGCTTCGTACCCGGTAACGACAACGAGTGTAAATGATGACCTCGAAGGTATCACGGGAATCCGTGGTCTAGGGGGGGAAATGTTGGCTCTGGCGTCCTACGTTATATGCCCAAGCATTAGAAAAGTTATGTTTTGTTCCTGAAGAAGAGAGGAATCGAACGTTTTTTGTCGTTCGGTTCCTACACACCAGCTACCAAATATATTTTGAGTAGACGCCTGTCCCACACACGTCACATATCACCGAGCAAGGTGTGAGCGCTGTGACACCAGGGTGAGTCGGAGTCTTTTACGAGCGCGCTTCATTCAGAGTTCGTGATGGTGTCGTTGGATACGACAATCGATGTCAAACCGGTACAAGGATATGTTTCTTGCCATCGGAGAGGGGGCTAGATTTTGTGTTGTCTGTCCTCCGCAGACCAAGGCCAAGTAATATTTCATCAGACGCCTGGTCAACCCTCGCCAATTATCGTCGACCGAGGTGTGAGCACTGGGACACGAGTGCGGCAAATATGAAACATCACGGGACAGCTTCCGCGGACTGTAATTGCGCGCCGGCCATTTTAGATCCACCCCTTGTTCCGGCAGTCTCTGGAGACTAGACATACATACCTTTTACGAGAACCCGCGGCGGACATCGAACGACAAAACCAACGACCCCTTGATCGGAGCACGCTTGTGAGAGTCTCCGACCCACGCTTGTGTCACAGTCCTCACGCCTCGGTCGTTGATGTAATGCGAGGGCCGACCAGGCGTCTGATATCAAACTATCTCGACCCTTGTTTATGGAAAAGAAAGCCTACACAAATCTTGACCCCTCTCCGATTGCGAAAAATAACATATTTATGAGGTTTGACATAGATCGACAAACCCATCGAGTGCGTCACAAAGTCTGAACGAAGCGCGCTGGTTAAAGGCTCCGATTCACGATAGTGTCACGGTGCTCGACACCTTGGTTTGTGATATGTGGCGCGGGAGAGTCAGGCCTCTACAAACAACATTGTTGGCAGCTGGTAAAAAGAAACCCGACAAAACAAATGCTCGGTTCCTCTCCGTTGGCAAAAAACAGAACTTTTGCAATGTTTGGGTTAAGCGCGTAGGACGCCTCAGCCAACCTCTCGCCCCCCTAGACCACGGAATCCCATGATATCGTCGAGCCCATTGCACTCATTGGCCAGACTAGGTATGAAGCTTGTCGACAATGGATTGACAATATGTCGAGATCGAAGGTCTCTCTTGGCGTGACTGTGGGTTTGCGAGCTGCGAGCTGTGTCTACCTTCTTGCTCGTGTGCGGTGTGATTTCGCATGGTATTGCCGGACTACAGCAATTTGTCTGGATAATGGCTGCGTTGTTCGCTGTATTTCAGCTATTTGATTGGAAGATGGTTTCCGTCAACTGACTTGAGTTTTATCAGATATGCTCCGCCTGCGGAGCCTCCGAGACTTGAGGTTAGGCGGAAACCCCAGGCGTGTTGTCTATAGGGGCAAAACTCCGATGACGGAATGAAACCAGACCGTGACATCGGGAAAAGAGGTGAGATTTTCGGATGCCGAAACAACGCCTTTGACGTCGGTCCTCATGGATGGCCACATAGGGCAGTTCTGAGCAACGATTGGTTGCCCGAAGTCATACCAAGAGAGTGGTGTTGCACGCTAAATATGTCGCTGTTTATTGCCCATAGAAGTTTGGGATATATATGAGTAAGTTTATCCTCAGAACGAGGCTCAACAGAGTACACCATGAATGTTTTGTTGGTGCTGTTAATCAAACACACACAGGAGACGCAGAATCGCGCCGCGGACCAAGTACATTCCTTAGGGTTACTGTATACCAACAGAAGCGAGACACGCATACATCATCAGGCATCGGTGGCACCCCTGTCGGCCCCATCCTCAAAGGACCATACAATGGCTGGCTCAAACATCGTCACGCTGCTTGGATAAAATAGAGAGGGTGCCGGGGAGAAAGAGCGAAACCGTATTCTGCGTAAATGGCTGTTGCGGTCACCGAAACGTACTATTTTTGAGGATTACTAGCTACAATAAAAAGGCAAAGAGAGATGACCAAACCTGCGGGAATATATATGTTGACGCAATAGCACTGAGTGCTGAAAAAAGTATTCGACGAGATTTTGTGGTGTCGTTGCTGCTGCCGCCTTGTCTCTCAGGCAGCCTCGAAGTACGGCAACTCCTAGCGGTGTCTGCCTTCGGTTTCGTGACCTACCGTACAATAACAAATGCGCGACCTGGCACAAACTTACACACAATTTGTATATATATATGTCGATGTTGAGTTTGACCCCCCACAGCCACACTGAGACAGACCAGTGACGCTACGGCCTGCGTTTGGCTTTGATCCGACCTCAGATATATTGGTATTGGCTGCGTACTGCTGTTGCTACTGTCGTTGCTGCTGCATGCATGGTCGCGCCGGCGGTCCTGGGTTTGGGTACTCGTAGCTCGCGAGGTAGCCGGCTGCTGTTCGTCAGTCTATACATAAAGATCCCTCTGATTCAGGAAAATAAAAACGTATTTTTTACGTACCAGGGAGTTTTTTCACAACTAAAATACCCGAAAACGTAGTATCTATTGTAGTAGCCATGCCTTTTTTTGTTTGTTAATAATGGTAGATATGATACCCACAGCTCTCATACGATGTTCTACGCACAATGTTGTTGCTGTTGTTTTTGTCCCAGTCTAGGGTCTTCCACACGCGCTGCACGGAGCCCTCCATAGAGGTGCCCAACTCCGACCGCAGCACCCTACGCAGCACAGAACAGACAAGTCTGAAAAAGGGGAACGAAGCCTAAAATGAGAACCAAGCCGTATCTCCAGAAGAACCATGTGGTGTATCAGAGAACCAAAATGATCCTGCGAAACCCCTTGGCCAGCCCTGTGAGAGGAGCTCGTCAGAACGGTCATGCTCCATCTCGTGCCTTCGGGGGCGCAAAAAGCGATATACGCTGGCTCTATTGTGATTTGTCTAGATGCTGGCTACCGCGGCGATGCCGAGGACTTCCAGCCTGAGCGACAGCTCATTCGAAGGCTGCTGTACAGCCCCACAGGACTGTCAACTTTTTTTCTTGGAGTTGTACAAAATAATTGGTTTGCTTTCTAAAACAAAACGTCCGTTCCCATTTTTTGTTTCGTTCCCATTTTTCCGTTTTGTCTGTTACAGCCCAGTGCATATTCTCGCAGCCTGCGTTTCGGTTTGGACAAACTGCTCCAGTAGCAGCCGGAGCAACAGTGTGCGCATTCAAATAATTTACCAGTACTCAGGTTGTGAATCAAACCCATGGTAGTCGGAAAAAATGTAAACAAAACAGGATTTCGTGCCTGCACTACGGCAATTAATTCCTTGGTCCAAGTTCAATTTTCTAGGATGCAACTACATGGCATCGCTATGGTACCAGGTGCTATCAATTAGGGTTAACTATCAATATCATGTAGACGTTGGTGTTTTTAAACGTATTGTAATCACGACGATTTATCTTGTAACTGAACTGTCAACCCCTCCCATCTTTTCCGGAGCAATGTATTCAGCTCACTTTCCAGGCATTTTCTTGTAACCCAACACGCAGCACAATAATGAAAGGAAATTATGATACCTACCTGCGAAGAAACCTCTCAACGTCGCAATTCCACAACTCATTTCCGGAGCATGTGCGCCGGTGAATGCGCTGCCTCGTACTACCTCTATACTCCAGTACCTGGTATACCATGTATTTCGGAGGCTGGAAAAGGCCAAAACTTGGCTCGTCGAATAAGATTCTCGGGGAAGGTATCGTTTTCACATAGGCCACAAACCAAGCACGAAATGTTCACGGCAGCCATACAAAAGAACGCCGACCACGCTCACTTGTACTTTCTACTGTCGATATGGTGTCGTAGGCAAAGATTGCGAGAGAACGCCTTCGCGGCTCAACTCTCACGTATGTATGCAATCCGGGTGCAACACGTAGTGTGTCATTTTGAGCCTAAATTCAGGAATAATTATAATCAGCAGCCATCTCATTGGCCCAGGCCTCTGGCGGCATGAAACCTCATTCGTCTTGCAACCGAAGTATAAGTGAAATAAAAAACGCGGATAGCGGGGGGGGGGGTGGAGACCCTGCCCGAAGACCTGTGGATTTGTTTTTCTTTGTCTTCCAGCATGCGTTCTGTCACGTGAAATTTACACCAGGTAATTGTTCTAGTTGCTCAAAATCATTCCGGCCCCTCTACGCCGTGAAAAAAACGTGCCCTTTCGTTTGTTTGTCAGGCCTGTTTACTCAGTTTATTTCCAGCCTCCCACATTTTGCTTCATAGCTCCTTCGTTCATCGTGTTCCTACTGTCATGGGGGGGCTTATTCCCTGAAACTTCTAACCAAGCTCTCCACGTACTTACGACAGAGTGCGTAGTATTATCAAGGTCGCTTTTTTGTATTGTGTGAAATGATCACAACAAACACATATCGTCAGCCGTGCGTACGGACGGGTCGGATTCTTGAGTCATCAGCACTCCACTTTGAACGCTGCGTGATACATACATACCTGTTACATTGTGTTTGCTAAGACTGTTTCATTTTTTCCTGTTTTACACTCATGCATTATTATTTGCAAAAAATAAAACTAAAAAATGATTCAATGGTTGAGAGCGCCTTGCAGCGTGGGTAGGCACAATTCGATGCGTGTCGACGAGGGAAGAAAAGGCTGAAATCTTCTCGCGATAAAAATGAAGGCACGTACCGTAGCGGGAAGGGGGGAGAAGAGCCTGCTATGTGACCCCCGATCTGAGTTACGAGTTGGAAGGAGAGAGAGAAGAAGATGGGCGAAGATAATAAATGGATTGAGCAAAAAAAACAAAAAACAAAACAAAACAAAAAATGTCGCTGTCGGTTACGATTTGGTTTCATGATTCGTTGCATGAGGTGACCAAATTTCGTCATTGTGGCCCTACCGCCGTAAAGGCAGTAGGACCTCTTGTTGTATTTTATAATAGTAGTGTATATAATGTACGTATAAACACGTACATACTAGAGCGCGCAACTACTGAGCCGCTGGCCAAAACTGAGGACGTTTCTTCCAGGGGGACTATTTCACCCCAGAGTTTTCTGAGCCTGTCCTGTGACCATGCACTATAAAGCGCGCCCGTCTCTCTTTTGCGAAAAAAGGTTAATTACAACCTGTCTCTGACCTATCATCATCATCATCATCATCATCATCATCATCATCATCATCATAACCACAACATCATCGTCGTCGCCATCATCATCATCATCATAATCACACCATCATAATCGGGTTCATTTACGTGCCCACCCTGATTTCGCATGGCCCTCTGATTCCACCCCAACCTGATCGCACTCGGACCTGGGCCATCCAAACTGAACCTCCCTGTACAATTAGTTACCGAGAGGGCACACCTAAGCACCTGGTATCAACCCCCTTAGATTAGCCCTTGAAGCAGCTCGAGGGACTATAAAGTCTCACAATCACATTGGAAATATCTATGCTGTCTAACGTCTCTTACTAGATTAATTGGTGGTGTTTTAGTACTTACTTGTTGAGCGACCCCCAATGTTCGGTTCATGGGGATGAAGTAATACTAGTCCATTCGAGAACAACAACAACACTGACGCAAGGACACAACAAATATGAGCGCACGAATGGCAAGAGCCGGGGTGATACGGCTTTCGGAGTATTATATGTTGAATGGGGCGATAGACTATATATATAGAACGTTCTGACACACCAAGGAAGGGGCGAACCAGTCACTCAACTTTACTGCAGATATATGCGTCTCTAAAAATGCTGTATTTTCTACTTCTGAGATGCTGTAGGTTGTTGTTGCTGCTGTTTTCACATGCATTCGTATAAATAGTAGAGGTATACAGTTACTACACCTACCTACCTAGGCACGTGTGAGCGTTTCACCAGTCAGTGAGAAATAGAGAGACATCCGAAGTGACCCACTCCAGAGTAGTGCTGTAGAACCAACCTCTCAATCTAGCCCCCTTCAAGTAAGTTAGTATGCATCGAGCGCAAGTTCCTGCAGGAGAAGTAAGATCTGGCTAGCTTGACATTGCAACAACTAACACGCACCTACAAATCTCTCACATACATGGTGACAGCGTTCAATCCCCGATGTCGCAGCCGATGACCTAGGAGGTGGTAGTACTCTGCGAAGTTGACTCCGATGGCGTTGGTTTCCGTTATCGGAGCAACCCACCGTTCCAACGACCAGGAGACAACGGGAATTACGATAAATACGTGGCATTAGGGAGTCGACAAGCCGGAAAATATATGTTGTTCAAGACGTACGTAAGTACTCACACGGTGACCTCTGATTATTTGAGTTGCACCGGATCGCGGGCAAAGGCACAAAATTGCACCCTCAGGCAATCATCTATATTATGAAGAATACGTCGTTTGTTTGGGCCCAGGAGATTTCTAACCCTAACCACATAGACAATTGTCAAGGGTAACACATCAAGAAAGAGGTTTTTGGCTTGCGAGTTGCAGGGCGAGCGATATTGACAATTTTTGCAACTGTTGAAGAGGCCCGTTTCCCCAGATCAGATGATGATAGATGTTCTTGCTGCCGAATATATGGAAGCACACGCAGGCACGAGGGGGGGGTGAAAATTTCGGAACAAAAGCATGGATGTGAGACAACTACCAGCAAACTCAGTCGCCTTTACTTAGGGGAAGCCTCTGACAACCTGCTGTACGCTGTGGAAAGAGGAGAACTCCGAAGGAGCGGACCATCCCACCCTCCCATCTGGAACAGGCTACTCGTACACAGTAACTGTGAGGTATCAGGTAAATAACATGTACTTTTGATTTATTGGCATTCGAGTTGTAACACTTCCGCGGTCACCTATACATATATAGATAGATAGGGTGATAGCCACCAGTACAACGACTGGAGGCCTCATGCCAGCCTAATAATGGGTGCGCACATAGTGAGTGGCAGAAAACGTCAGGATTACCTTCCTATAATCAATGTACTATGTGTCCCTGCCATATCTCGGTCAAAAGGTATGTATTTATGTGGAGTACTTTCACTCCCTTGACATATCATATTCGCATCGACATAGATAGTAAGGGCGAAGTTTGCGTCACTTTTTTTTCTTCGAGTCTTCAAGGCTGTGGTAAGAAACACCTCCCAATTTACTCCAACAATGTATCGAGCCGATTAGATACGTTAGAGCAAATTATGCACACCTTGGGCAGACAATCGATTCCCACTACTTCATGATCTCGTACATCTTTTAGCAAGAAAGGCGGATTTAATCTCGATGCTGGACGATTTCGCTCATGGTACCGGGTGGCACCAGTAAAATTGCATGTCATTGACCAAAAACATGCTTGCGAGGTTGAACTTGTACTACAGTATGCAGAACCTGCACAAAAAAACTCTCAAAACGGCGGGTGGTACACAACTATAATAATAGTACATAAACTAGATCATCACGATTGATGCTCTTGTCTCACGAGTGTGGGATTAATTTCGCTTCTATGGAATGTTTTTTGCGCCATGGTTTTTGAGAATTAGAAAACAAAACTCGGCATGGTTGTTTTTCATGGCAAAAAGCAAAAAGTAAGGTCTAGCTCTTCCAATCTGCGTAATTTGAGTTCAATGTTGAAGAAAATCCCGAAAGAAAAGAAAACGAAATACATACGAACAAAGGCAAGAGATAACTTTTCACATTGCCATGAAAAACAACCGTGCACAATATGGGTCTCGACTCCCATCAATAATATCAAAGGCACATACATACCTGTAGCTCCGAAGCCGAAAGGTTTTCCATCTAAGATTCTGTAGTTGGAAACACAGCTCGTACATCCGAGCGTCTTTCTTTGCATGATTCACCCCCCGGATTATACACTGGACAAAGAGTTGTTGTTGTTGCTTTGAAATCAAGGAGCCCCTCGTCACACAAATGTGCTGAAGCCGTCGTAATATCTGAAAAAAAATGACAAATCAAATTCGACATAGGAAACACGACGCTTCCCACCTGGACATTATACTATTATTACCCTAAGTTAGGATATCACACGAGGATACGAAGAAGACGCGCACATGAAATTAATCAATGAATGGGCAAACTGACCTAGCATGGCTGTGGATATCCACTGAACGACACAGAGACAGCCTGAAGTTCCTGCCGTTCCCACAACTAACCCTAACCCTAACCCTAACCCTACTTACTGACCACAGCAGCGGTTGCTGTCTGGAGTGCTGCCTGCACCGTACGAAAAGTATGTTATAGTCGTGAACACAAAGAGGAACACACACCTACTGTCTGGGGTGCTGTGAGAGTGACCACTTGCGGATTGCGGTAAGAATTGAGCGATCAAACCAAGAACCACCATACAAATATCACCGATCACTATATATTGTAGCGGGCTGTCTGACAAGAGGTGCAGCACCGCTACGATACCACGCCCCTAACAATTGCAGGGAATACAACTCGCCAACACTACAAATACCAGCAACGCGAATGACAGGCACCAGGTACATACTACTGCCCCTTGAACACCAACATCAGAAATATATGATGGCTATTTATTATTGCTCCCGGTATGGTGTGTCCTCGCCGATCGTGGATCTCCGTGTGCCGTGGGTCTCCGTGTGCCGTCCTGCTGCGGTTCCCTATCATGGCCGCCTCGTCGTCTTCGCCCAATCGGCGCGGTCCTTCTCAAGTGCTCTCGTTGTAACTTCCTTTCATTCGGTTCCCTTACCCCCCGTACTTGCGGATGTCATCTGAAGCAGTAAAAATGCCTCGCAGGGTGAGTTCAATACGTATTTCCCCCCCTCGTCGACGCTCTGCCTTCCACTTCTTTCGTCGTCGAATTCAGTTTTGTACCGACGCAATAGACCGTGCCGTAGTTTGGCCTGTGTTAGCGCCTGCTTCCGCGCAAGGACTTCCCGATTTAGCATTGCTTCTCTGCCGCTGCTGTCCAAAAGTACGCGCGAATCGTTTTGTATTGTTTCCGTGTCTGACTCATCACATACGGACCAACTCTACTACCCCGAGTACGCCTCGGGGCCACACGCAACAGTAATAACGTATCACTTCTTGAGGGTGAGTCCGGCTTTACACCCGCTAGAAAGAGGAACCTGACTCGCTAGAAGCAAGCCTATGGTAGGGTCAGTACCCGTACCTGTCCATTCAGATATGTTCTTATCGGAGAGCGACTTTTCCATAATTTCCCAAGTTTGGAGGCAGTTAGTTGGAGGTACACTCGTATGAATATACGGAGGGGTTCTGTCACTATTCGTGATATTTTCCTCACGCAAAAAAAAACAATGTTCTCGTTGAATTTCACATATATATTTGTGGTGAAACAAAAATCAGGAGACTTGGGAAGATTGAAAAATTGCCCGAAACAAAATTTAAATAAATGTCGAAATGATGATTTTTTGGGGGAAAAGACTAACCCGAAGAGAATGAGTCTAATATGACGTGAGTTTTTCGAGCATGTATGTGCTGCTTTCCGGCGGCCGAGGGTATTTTCTCGAACTTTCAGCTGCGGAGCAGCAAGGGGGCCGTGGGTACATTACGACGCATGTCTGGATCCCGGTCGCGCTCCATGGCGGTGCTCGGCGCATTTAACGTTGCTGAGCTAGCTCGAAGAAACAAGGGATTGTTTTCCGCCTCACCTCGCCGAGTAAGTGTAACATGGAAAACCCCGCATTTGTTTGTTTTGTTTTGTTTTCACTAGTGAACAGCCCGCCACCCTCGACACTTTTTCGAGCCCCCCCTGCTGTGCATACGTTTTCAATCTCAGCAGAAGAAATAGCAGCAGCAGCAGAAATACAGCAGCAATAATAGCAGTACACATCTATCTGTGGGCCGTCGTATATTATGTTGCACCAAGCCCTTTCATGGGTGGTGTACACCTAAAACCGAGCACGTTCATGACCACAAGAATGCCTCCCTCGATCCGTCTACCCGGGGGGTTGTTTGGTCCCAGGTATTGTCATACCAGGTATCTTCGTATTGATAGCTAGTGATGCAGTCGCACGCTCACATCAATCAGCAGGCAAGAGCAACAAACAGGCAAGAAGAGCAACATAACCAGTCCCATACTGCCTCCCGTCTCGCTGTACTGTGTGTCGGCGTGGCGTCTAGCATGGCCCACACTGCCCGACTGCCTGGCTGGTATCCTGTTCGTACGATTGAGATATCAAGACGTTTATGATATTATGTCAAGCTGTGTGCACTTGCGTTCAAGAACGAACAATATTCTCTGCTGAACTTACTCTGCCTTGAAAATTCAATATTTTTTTAAGGGAAAATGCCAAAATCAGGTATACCTGATCCGTTTGAGCCAAGATCAAGTACATCCTAAAACCAAGTGAAACCGCGCGCCAGGGGCGGCGTTGTCCATGAAAATCCTGTAAAACAGGGATGCGCCTAAAGCAATAAGCGTGCCACGTGGCCTCCAAGATCTGAATAATTGCTGTGTTTTTTTAGGGTTTAGGTACCGCGGGCTCCTGATTGACCTGCAGAGAGTCACTATTTTGTTCCATTATTTGTTTGCCTTCTGACAATGTGCAGGGCGTTATTCATTCAAAATGAAAAAGCTGACATAGTTCGTCGAATACCACTAACTTCATCTAACCAATTCTCCTTCCCTGCGTATACTCACTTGAATATGCACCCCCACCATTTACCGAGATATTTTACCTACTACTATGTATCTATACGCCATGCTTCCTACTCCGCATCTACATTCCACCCCCACGCCATGGGAAGTAGTCCTCTCTCCTCCTCCCTTCTTCCCCTGGCGGCCTGGCGGTCTCGCAGGGCGACCTTATATCGGTGCACTCTGCGCGAGATCGCGACCTAGGTAGTCACCGATATGACCTGGAAAAGGTGCTCCTTACAAACCCCTTTTCTTGCTAAAGATCCCCCGTCCGCGCCTCCAACGATGCTCGCCGCCGGCTGGTCGATGAAATCGCTACCTTCCTTCCCGAGGCGTCCAAAGCTTTCCACCGCGAGGGTGACAAGTTTATGGCTGCGCTCGTCGAAGGACACTCGTCCTGCACGAGCGTAGTAGTAGTTGCGCTATTAATTGGCTTCGTTTGTTTCGCCACGTCGGGAGCGTCAAGAGTATTTACGCTGCACCCCCAGCTTTGTAGTTTCTAGACCCCGTCCTCGCGGAACCGCCTACTCGGCACGAATTTTTTTTGCCGTACCAAACCTAAGAGCACATCGACGCGGGGTGGTGCAGACGAAATAATGCCGTGTGTCTAAGGTGCTGAAAAAGTGAAACCATAGTACGCATAAAAACAGGGAAATTTATACAGTAGGTTTTCTGTGTACCGTAAGTCGTATTTACTGTGGTCCCCCATAATAGTAGTCGTAGTGTACCAGGTAGTATTGATAGTGACGTATAGGAACACAACATAGAAGCCAACCCACATGGTACCGCTTACATGTAGTGGTGTATGATTTTCACCACAGAAAGAGCAGTACTCAGTATGCTGACTTTTAATACTCTTTCTTTCGAGCAATATACATTAGCCCATGCTTTACGTTTCCGCCAAGAACAGCTATACGTGTGTTACCTGTGACTCTCTTTTCGCCTTTCGACGCCCCCGGGATTTCACGTTACCTACATCCCGAAGGGGAACCTTGTACAGGTATTATAGATTCGTAATCGAGGTTATTGGCTCCGAGTCACCACTTAAACTGAGATTTGACCATACTACAACGCCTGACAGCTTTGACGGCACGTCTTCAAACTACACGGTTTCGCTCTATTGATGCACGAGAGAGTTTCTGCCCCCAAGCCCTCACTTGGCACCAAGATCAGATAGATGCGAACGAACCCGAACACCGTCGCCAATATCACACGCGTTTAACCCTTTTTAACCTTTTTTACCTTCTAGAATCTCCACAAATAAATATTATTTTTCTCAGACCAAAAAAGTCAAGAAAAAAATACCGAGTTTCTCGTGTCGTATTTCTTTATCAACGCGTTGGCACAGCAGCAGACTCGACCTTCCCCTTTTGTCCCGTCGCTAACGGCGTCCTGTTTGTGGTCGTTGAGCCGTAAATATAGTTGTTGCGCTTATATAACCACAGTCAGTATTATTATGCGGGATCTTTGCCATGCAGCAGCCACAGCAATACTTCGAAGTAGACATTTATTTCATCAACCATCGGATGACTGTCGATTGAAATTTTCATACACCTTTCAACTAACTGTGAAATAAACCACTATCAATCATAGTACTCAAGATGGAATAAACGCACCAGCTACTACTGCTGCTGCTGTACGGTATACCTAGTATACAAAGTAGGAGCGGAGAAGTAAAACCAAGCTGGCACCCGAGCGTCCCCCGGGCCCCGGATTTATTTCCGGTTACTCTAATCTCCATATGTTTCATCGGAACAGGGAATAATCGCCACCACCTTAACACCTTGCGTTTATAGAAATTCGGCTGGTTCGTGCGTAGGACCGTTTGTAACGACGCATATATACATAACAAAGAGCTGGCTAACTTTCTAGAAATTTAATGTCAACTTGCCAAAATTGCAAAAACCTTGCGACGCCTTTCTTTGGAGCTTACACTCCCTGTTCGTTGGCAAAGTTCGTGAAACATAATTTTGCAGGGCTGTGAGTCGGCTGACTAGTAGTTGCCAGCTAGTGATAGGTTGGTTAGGTATTATAGTGAGTTGCGACGGTGCCAACTACCCAGCTATTTTCACATCTGGGCTTCCTTGCTTCTAGGAAGGCTTGCTTGGTGCGGGGTACGTATTTCCCGGCCACTCCAAGAAGTACTGCCACACTGCGAGACACAGAGAGGTCTTATCTTCTGCAACTCATGGCCCATAAACCCATCGCCATCGACTGTGCCGGTGCCAATGGTTGCAGGGCTGAGGGGGCCGGCAGCACTGAGCCTGGCTTGTCAACACAGGCCAAGGCATTACGTCTCTCTCGTTAGCATGTTCAGTGTCCAGTGGGTGATGAGCATCTCTGGCTTGGGTTTGAGCGATGCTCGCCCTGAGCTATGTATCTATTCAGCTAATACCTTAACGCTCAGATCTAAAACCTCGTAGAGCAGAGAATCGTATTGTGTTTTGTGAATAATAGTTAGTAGCTCATCCAATCAATGCCACTGAGGCTATGACATACTTACTTGCTATTACGGGGGGCCATAGTTAATAGGACCTGTGGTATACATAAAAACCTATATATTTAACCATTTTCACTAACAATATTTGGTCCTATTAACTATGGTCCCCCGTAATAAATAGCTCAACTATGAACCGCTCTTGAATCGCTGAAGCACTGGCGGTGGAAAATCTATTGCATATTCTCCTGTCAAAGAAGAGGGCCCAATATGGTTTCTATTGTTACTTGTTGGTGTTTTTTACTGGTGGTGTGCTACTGCGTGCCGCACGAAGTAGCCGCACGAGCAATCACGTATTCGCTGTAACGACAAATTGTAACACCTGTCTGTCAGAAACTTCTAAACGGGAAGGGCATGCCCATGCTTCTGGTGCATCTCTATAAGGGCCCGTCTTCACGAGAAACATTTTTCATGAGAATCGCATAGGAAAAAATGAATTTGATTTGGTTTGAATTTTATATCGTAACAAATATGCCTTTGGGTTCTATCGAGGAATAGCGTATTGAAAAAACACGGATAGCGCGCACTAGGGCCAATAAACACCAGAGACCAACCAAAGAGGCGACCGACGCCCCCTGTCCTCCCCGGGGTGCCGCGGTCAGCGGCCGACTGTTCCTGCCGGTACCGGCGAAGGGGCTATCGCTCTTGGGAAAAATTGGGGGGCTGGTGGATACAGCGATTGAACTTCTGAGCGAAGTTGTGACGTGGTCGGTGCTTGTGTGGTTTGCGAAGAAGAAAGGGATGCAAAACAGGGTTTGCGACGGCCTTGTATATTTCTGAGGCAACACGGATGGTTTACTCTGTGCTAGGAGCCGTCGGACTACACGCTGCGGCTATACTCCGGTGGCCCTGTCTCTCGGGAATGGTGAATCTCACCTGTGGAGCAGTCAACAACACGGCTCAAGTTCGCGTGGACTGCTTCGGGTTCAAGAACATACATGCCACGTCAAGTCGAAAAACTCCCTAAATCGAATAGCACGAAGGACAAAATATGTCCCAAAAGACTCCTTGTCGAATTCGTTTTTTTCTGTTTCATTCGAATCAAATGTCGAGATGCCTGGTTGGTGATTCACTGTTCGACCAATCAGATACAATCGAGTAAAACGAAAAAACGATTGCTGGAATATCATTGAAAGCATATCGTTAAGATGGGCCCTAAAGTCTGAAAAAACTAAGACGAACTTGAAAAGTTACACGTTTCGCGTTTCAAACCATAGGTAAACCTGGCCGATTATTCATACTTTTTAGTGTAAAATTAAGCCAAATAGCGTATTTTTATCCTCCGGCGGCGCCTTCAACGGGGGGCGCCTCCAGCGGGGCCTCAGCGACTGTTTTGTTTTTTTTAGCTGGCTTCGCCAGCCAACTAATAACTACTTCAGGTGGGAACCCCGGCCAACTCAGAGCCCTAGAAAAATTCTATTAGTTCGCTATTTTAGTCCAATAATGCAACCCGAGGTTGTACAAACCAGGCCACCCCACGACGCCCTACGCTAGACTCGCCCTAACTTGTGTAGTAGAGGGAGATACGAAGGATACCCGAAGGCATCGATCATACCGATGTTAGGGCTAGCGACGCAGGAGATGAGCCCCGTGTGGAGGCGACGTGTGTGTCGTTTTATTATGCGGGCGCTATAAAACAGAATCACACAGAGCAGCCGTCCCAGTTTTTCCCAGGGGATTTATGCCGGGCTAGGAGGACCGCCGACCTCTGAGTTCCGTGGGCTGAGCTTGGAGTAACTTCTGCGGCAGCGTTTACTCCATAGAGAGCGTCAGCGTTCCGTCGGTTACCTGCAGCTGCTGTGAGGAGTTAAATAAAATCTGAGGGCGTTATGTTGAGAACATTTATTTGCGAAATATTGTCAAACATGAAGGGGTTCACGATAGAAGGTTTTGGCAACAACTTTATGGAACGTTTGTCTTGCCAAAAAAGCAAGTTTTGTGCTATATAATTCGGTCATTAAAATCGGCCCTTACCGGACAGCGGCGGTGACTTTTTGAGAGTTTCATCACAGAAACTTATGTTTCTCTCGAAAACAAATCCCGTCCGTTCTCAACAGGAAGGAGCCTACACCTCGACTTAAAGGTACCCTCCAGTGGTGGTTGAAAGTGGTCGAAATTTGCGATGCACGAAAAACGACAAAAAACAAACCCCAACTAAACGTTTGTACTTCACTCACTCACTTGTGAACAACAGCGAAATCTCCTCACAGGAAACCTACAGCTCGCGAAATTAATTGAGAGATGCTTCTGATGTGGTGTGTATAGAGGTGGGCACCTCAGGGCCCATCTTAACGGGGACTTCAACATTTTTTAATTTTTAATTTATTTTTTCTGATTTAGTTTGCATCTGATTGGCCGAAGAGCGGACGACCAAGCAGGCGAATACATTAGAAACTTTGAATATGAGTGAAAAATCTGTTAGGACTTTTTTCGTGTAATTTACAGAATTTGAATTTGGAATTTGGGAGTCCCCCGGTTTTGATGTAGCATGTTCATAGTGGTTCAACCCCCTCGGTGGAGGCTGGGGCGATCCTTGGCCGTTTCGGTGACCACGATCGAGGCGATAAAACGAGAATCTCAACGAGAAGTGACAGGAGCAATAGCCGCGCCCGCGCCCCCAGACCATATGACATCACACCCCGGCGTTGGCGCCTCAAAACTAATCATGACGGCCGCAATCCCAATTTTTCGGCCTGCTCGATCGGCCAACAATCTCGAAACCCGAGCAAACGAGCGAAAAAAAAAAGGATACGCTCGAGACCTCGATAGCTGCATCACCGCTGCTGTTCCGCACGTGGCCCTTGAGGGCTTCCTCCGCCCCCCCAAGACACCCTGAGAGTGATAGCTCCCTATCCTGTGCGACCGAAACGAAAAAGAGGCTGGCGGCGGTGCGCACGCGGCAGCGCAAACCTTCGCACTCGTCTACGCGCGTCGTTGTTTGTCGGCTGGGCGTTGTGTGACGCGGTGCGTTTTTTCCGAATTATGTTTCGGTTGAAAACTAACTAGTGCACTGTTCCCCGATTGGACGCAAACACGTTTTTTTGTCGAAATCAATTTAAAATTCATTGAAATTAATATTATTTTTCCAAATAGCGTTCCCCGTTAAGATGGGCGATTAGGAGAAAATAAAAAACGAAAACTTGATAATGAGGCATTATCCTGAAAACGAAAACCGAATAAAAGCGGGGGGGGGGGGGGGTACCAGGTTTCAACGCGTTCTCCGAAAACGGTTTAAACCGGATGTTAAAGTGAAACGCGCCTCCATGTATTTCACCCAAAAGGTAATTGTGCGTCCAATGCGTGCTGTGTATGTATGTGGATTCCGAGCTATATTGGTGGTGGCGTTCGGCCATATATATAATGAGGTGGTGTGGCACTCACTGATATATATACCTGGTATATAACAACAGGACGCAATGGTACGGGGTGGCGTGATCTCACAGAATAAAGCAAAAACTTGCGTACAGATATGTGTACTGAAGTATACAGAGTACCACAGTACCGTACAGCTGCCGCCAAATAGTTTATCATAAAATTGTGAAGAACCTCAACTACTTACTGCAGCCCTACGAGGCTGTTATATTGCTCAAATGCTTTGGTAATAATGTAGCTATATCTCTAAAACGAACTGAGCTATGGTGGGCGTACGTACGTGCAGCAGGCTCGACGATCCCAATTGTGTACCTGACACATATATATATATATAAGGTGTCCCTGGTATATTTTAGTAACGATACCTCTATTGGCAGGGTTTTACCCAACAAGTTGGCATGGACCGTCGTGGTCATGTGTCACAGGAGACACAAAAGATATCAGGAAATTGTGCGGGTCTCGCGACGATGCACTGCATGGGACCTAAGGAAACAACCGCTGGTTGGTGAGTAACTTATCGTTTTTTTCACTTACTTGGCTTTACATCGGTGCCCCCCCCCTGAAGACTATCGAATACCGGACCGCAGCCAGCTGTTCACGTGTAGCAACAAGGTGAAACACCCACCTCTGCAGTAGTAGTTACTACAGGGCACCGACCTGGACAAAACATTACCTACACTCCACCGGAACAAATGGGGGGGGGGGGGTTAACTGTCGGCAGCCCCCTAACGGGCAGGGCCCACACCCAACACCACATACATACATACATGAAGCTACGCCACCTGAACCAGCACCACCCGCGCACATGAACTATGCTGACACCCAGATAAATCAGCATTGGTTTATGGTCAGCGTGCAAATTAAATACGCATTGAAAAAGTACAGAATGGCAGTGTCACAAATTCACAATTTCATCCGAAAACAAGCTGACAACCAGTTTTTTTTGTCGAAATCATCGCCCCATAAAATGCAACGTCCTTCTTACGTCACAAACTTGTTATCTAGGATATAGTGCGGAATATGGGGATGCAATGTATCCTCTGGGATATGCCACTCTGTCGGGGAATATAACATGAACTTTAGATATTCAATACTATAAAACGTAAAATACAGTTCCGGACACATCTAATTATTTTCTGAAGTAAGTTCAGAATAAAATAGTCATGATTTGATTATTTTACTAATAATAGCTGTCGCTGGGACTCCTGTACGAGTGCACCTACCTGGATGTATATACCAATTATAGCTGTCTTCCGAGATTGGAAAATGTAAACCCTTACCGGGGTACCAGGTGCATAACATATTCTACTAATAATAATATTCCTCCAATTCCTGCGGCTGCGCAGGTAGTCTATTTAAAATAGGCTGGTAATGGTGCTATTATTCTGTCGAAAATCAGAAACTCAATGAAAACATATACTTGTTTCTGCCGGGTTAAACCGGTCTTCCGTTTTATTCCGTTTTTATCCGGTCGTCGATTGACGGTTTTAAACCGGCAAGAATACCGCGTTTTGCTTTCCAAAAGCCGACTACTCGAACAAGCCTGCTGGGTTTCTAAATACCGGCTTGAGCCGTTTTTGTTTTTTGAAGCTGCCCACCTCTACGTGTGTGAGGGCGGCATGTGCACTAGGAAGTAGTCGTAGCTACCCAAAAACGACTCAAGATGTTTTTTCGCGTATTCGAAAAGTTGCGAGCGAGTTGCACACCAAGCTTGCAAAAATGTCAAAATGCTTTTTTCAGGCAAGAAGAGAGCATAATATATATTATATATAGGAGTCACCCCACGGTAGGGGTTGCACGTTTCGGGTCAAAGGTTTCTGACCGACTGCGTTCCCAAAGTGAGGAACCAGCAGTTAGTTGGGATGAAAATTTTACTCGTATATATATTCGTTTTAGGACTAGCGCATAGAAGTGCCGGTCGGGTGGCGAGAACAATTTTTTTTCCAGTACTCTATCGGGTGAGATATTGAGCTCCTATTGTGAGGGGCTCAGGAACGTCTGGTGGGTGCACCCCTACCGTGGGATGGCTCATTTCATAGCACAAGTAAGAGCTACATCACCGAGGATGAACCGGCCTTCACTACTCGTAGAGAAGATTGTTGTTAGACAGGCGGATGAGATACCTTTCAGGGAGTCGTCGTCAAAGATGACGCAAGAAGAGGGAAACAACTACGTTCCCTTGATGGATGGACGATAGTAAGTTATTGGGCCCACAAAAAAGGGGCCGAAAAAGGCTAAAAACCCAGGATTCTCGTATATTTGCATCATCAGCTATTATCCTACAAACACAAAATGCGGAGCTTGGTTCGAAACCCTGACTCTAGTTCCAAGTCGTATGTTTATGTCGCCGAAACGCCTTCGCGCGCGGACTTTACGACACCTTCCTGAGGATGCTAACCCTAACCCTTGAGGCCTGTGACCGCGCTTTAACATGTTTCTAGGCCCCTTGCGGGCAACCCTCGACACCCTCGACCGGAGGAGTATTTTTGCATTTTTTTATTCTGGTTCGCCTCGGGTGCTCGAGTTTGCTCCCCTAGATCCAGTTTTGTTTCTTATAGCTTGGCCACCCAAACAAACTGCTGTTTCCTGTATTATTGATTAGTACTTATAGCCGACCATCCAGTCCATCCAATCAATTTGACCCTAATATACTGAGCTGTTACTTTCGATGCGCTTTGTTGTAGTGTCATTTTTCGTAGAACTCCAATATCATATGTACAATCATATTATTTTCATGGGGGTGGGTGAATCAGGTTATCAATAAGTACATTATTATGAAATCACAAAACGTCAAATTATAGGAAGTTAAGGAACCTGGATTTTTCATGGCGGAATTTTGGTCGATTCATTAACTCGTTTCGTCAGTGGTTACCCCCGGTCATAGTGGTCCTACAGCGGCCCCGCTTGGTACCAGGTGTTAAACTGGCGCTGTTGTTATATTACTGTTGTTCCCACGTCAACTCGTGTCCATCAATCGTGGGCTCGTGGTCACGGGAGAGGATCCAAGAGTAGAGCGAAAGAATACTCCAGGGAAAAAACTACAGTCATCTCAACTACATGCGAGTAATAATGATACCGGTAACGTAACTCTTAATATATATGTTGTTGGGTACGAAGAAATAGTGGTTGAAATACATTAGTTGTGGCTACAGAGCTTGAATGCCTCGAAGGTCGAGGATTGGCACGAGCACTGCTGGATGTGCTGGACGTCGACGGGTAAAAATATGAGTTTACTCTGAAGAACACACACGAGGAAATCGGACCAGGTCAGCGCTCGCAGGTTTTTACGTGCAGGTTAGTTAAGTGCCGCGGGGGTTTGATACTCTGAAGTGACGCCTTCGCAGCAGTGCGCTTTCAAGAGTAATCCATCTTCGGGCGGAATCGGCGGCTGACACGGACACACGTGAGTCAGTCATCACCATGCTTGAAACTGGCTGGAAAAGTGGCTAGAGCTATTTGTTTTCGAGCTCGCTCGCATGTCTATCTTGCTAGACAGCCGTACGTATAGTTTGTTTTTTGACTACCGGCTCGACGCACTACACCACAATGTCATGGTCTGAGCGGATCACGACCTATCTATGGTTCCACACTCGGTGTCCCTGCCCGTTTATCAGGCGTCAGAGACGTTCGATCGCCCGTTTCGAAGTCGAACCCTTCATATCAGATCACACAGTCTCCCGAATAGCAGGTGAGTCTACTCGGGCCTGGTTTTCTCCGTCCTCTAGAACCAAACAACCAAACAATGCTGCTGCTCTGCTGTAGTTTCAAGAACCGTACAGCAGCAAATAATCGTCTATAATGTGCGAACGATGCACGCGCATTCCACAAAGCTCCGTTCTGCGCTAATACGAGCCGCGATCTGTTCCGAGTTTGAACGTTTCTTTGGGTCTCATGTGACTGCTTTGACCTGTGGTTGCCTAGTACGCCTGGGACTAAACAAATACCTGGTATCATGTGTATGCTACTACGGTAACAACTGTACATATTGAGCATATTGTACGTTGGTGTGAGGGATCATGAGAATATATATAATATGCTCATCATCGATTCGGTCATTACTCCCACACCGAATAAAACCGCACAGAAAGGACGCCAGAATAACAGTACTGCTGTGCCGCCATTGGGTCTTAGTCGTAGACTCGCGAGTCTAAGCCAATGTGAAGCGATGAGCTCCCAGGGTACCATAATTTTTCTGAGCCGTCGAGTATCCCCAGGGCACATGGGCGACATGACTGAGTCTTCGCAAGTCCCAAGCGTACCAGAGACTGAACGACTCAGTCCTCGTGAGGCCCTATGACCCATATTCTGATATGCATCGGTCCTGGCGAGTCCCCAGGGTACCAGGAAAAGCCTAGAGGGCTGTGCCCCCGCGAGTCTCCAGGGTACGGGAATATGATCGGGCAGAGTTCTCGCGAGTTCCAAGTGTAACCGGAGCTGAACTGACTGGAATACGCATTGGTACTGGTACTCCGACGACCTTGAAAAATCGGTGTCACCTCAGTCGGATCGTCCGATCTCGACATTATTCCCTCGTCTATTCGGATGCTACACCTGCATTCGATAAGTCTACCAGACCATTTGCCTCGTTCTGCTCTTCGCACTATGTGCTCGTTCATTTGATTGATTTAGCTCAAACCTGCAAGTAAACTTTCAGGTCCCCGTCCTAGCTTTGTCCGTTCGATCTTCGACTACTACTACTGCTGTATTACAATATAGTATCGTATTCATTCGTTGTTTTCGTTGTTCGAGCCAAACGTCTACTACTACTACTACTACTACTGTAACAGTAGTCCGAGATCACCATGAAAATATACGTTGAGTGACAGGATACAACAACACCAGATAACCCCAGGAGAACATGTATTAGAGAGTACATCTTACGTGCTTGAAGTGCAGCAGTACGAAACAACACATTATATAAGACCAGTATCCCCTAAGAAGAGTTCGACACCCTGCATGGCTCTCCGACGCATCTCCGGAGGGCTGCAGCAGGCGCAATTCGCGTTTTATTTTCTAAAAACAAACCCCGGGCATTACGGGTCAAGCTTGCATTTTGTCGGATTGGTATACCCATTTACGGGCGCTAAAACCCACCCCCTCTCCCCCTAGTTTATTTAGGTTGGGTTGGCGTCGGTTGGCAACGACACCGAAAAAAACATACCGCTCGCTACGTGAGCTAGACAATCAGGGTACCGTTTTTTTTGTTGTTGTTTTTATGCGGTCGCACCCAGCTGGTTGTCGAGTTAGACCTCTTGTGCGAGGTAAAGAGCCTTTACCCCGCTCAAGAAAATTGATCGTATCACGTAGAGTTCAAGGTAAGGCACCCTAGAGGCAGTCACATAGTTCTCCCATTGCTGCCTCTGGAAATAAATGCCTACACCGGAAATTAAATCAACTCATTGAAGCCGTCATCCTTATGCAAGTCCGCCTCACAAGCGGTTCTTCGTAGGATACAGCTCACCCTTAATGCGACTCGCCGGACACCTCACGGCGCTTCGCGCTTGGTGCAAGCAATGGGTGCCTGGTCGGTGAAAACCCGACATGCTCCGTCCCGGCACGGTAGGGATGCGAGGATCTATGACTCCGGCCATGCATGAGATTGAGTGCATCCCTCTTATGGAGTGCACCCCACCCCCCTACCGGTGTGGGTATATATGTACTGCTGCGTACTACGAGATTTTCCGAGTTGGTGGCCCCAAAATCACTAGCATTGCGTTCAAGTAGTTGTAAAACTGCCCTCTATTGCGGCGACACAGCCTTCAAAAATTGGAGCCTGGGGCGAAGAAAATCCCCCCAAGGATTTTGCAGCTCCGAAACAGTTTTCACTTCCGGCGAAACGTGATGCGCAGTGCTAATCAAGTCTTCTTGCGTCAAGATGAAATACGCCTTTGGCGCGTGTGGCGCACATAATATAATATATACCAGGTATATATAATATGTATATATACCTGGTATAATATATAATATAGGTTATATACATATATTCATATTACAGCACCGTGGACAAACGACAGTTCGTCTGCCCCACCCCACGCCGAGGTGCTCTCAGGTTTTTGGTACGGCAAGACAACTAGGTGCCGAGCAGGCGGCTCCGCGAGTATGGTCGAGAAGCTTCAGAGTTGGTAACGGGGGGGGGGGTGCCAGCATAAATAATCTAGGCGCTCCCACCGTACTACAGTAGTAGAGAAACAAACACCCTCTGCAGGTCTAAGTGGAATCCGTGGTACCTATACACTACACAAATAAACGATCAAGATTTTACAGGCCACACGCTTGATGGTCAGGCGTATTTAGTTTTGTATGGGTTTTCATGGACGAAACACCGTTCGTGGCGCGCGCTTTATACTCGGTTTTAACATTACGTAATTTTGACCCAAAACGATTGGGTAGATCTGGTTTTGGCCACAGCCCCTTCTAGGGTCGTTCTCAAATAAAACCACGGCGTGAAAGTGACCATACTCCAGATGGACAAAAAACATGGCATCTCGTGAAATGATACGCAAGCTTTTATGTGACATAGAGACCTTTAAATTTGAAAAAGTGAGGAGCCCCATTAATAGAGGGGTTGTCTCTAACGTGTAGCTTACATCCTCTGCGTCATGTAATTTACGCATGTAACCCTCCGCTCCGTCCTCGAGCCACCCAAATCATTTGCCAGCCTTCTGTGCCGCCTCGTGCCACCCTTCGAATTTGATGGGCCGTTAGCATCCTCCTGACAATATTTAGTCCTCAAGTAAGTTCCTGATTTTCCCGATTTTTCCCCATAGAATACACGTATTGATAGTGTACGTACTTCTTCGCTAACTAACTGCTCTACAATTCTACACGAGAAAACACAATTACACAAGAATACGTCGAAGCACAATAATACTATATATACAAGATTACTACTGCTCCTGGAGTACTCGTACACGGAGGGAGTGACGTCATCTACTTTCCGCGCAGGGATCATTTGCTGCGCTCGACAGCAGTGTCTTACTGTAGTTTCACCAAAGCGTGATATCTAAGCAAACATTAAGAAGAGTAAAGCTGAGACGCGCGTTATATGGCGATCGCACCCTCGTGCGAAACTATATATATAGGCTTACGGTGCTACTACTCTGCCCTACTGTATTGTACAAAAGGGGGTTTCGCCCGGCGGGCTGACACCCGCCTGCGGCTCTACGCATGGCCGTAATGGCTGGGCGTGCCGGAATGTTCTTCGAGGCTGTTTTAGTGCGACAGTACTGCCAAGGGGTGCACTAAAAAAAGAGTTTTGAGCAACGGAAAAGTCCAGAGGAAAGTCCTGCAAATTTCAAGTCCTAATCCGCAGTGGTGCACGAGATGCGATCTTCGGAAGGTTTATCCATTTTTCGGGTGGTCCTGCCCGTATGTGCGGGACGCTCGGCGTCCGTACTGCATATATTCCGAATGCAGATAGATGCAAAACAATCGTTACTATTTATTTGGGCGGTAGTCGATCGATTTGAATTAATTGACAGTACGAAGCGCCGGCGGCTACCTTGGTGCAGCAAGCTCACACATCATCAAGCACCAGCAGCATAGCGTACAGGTACGTATCATACGAATACTACGCTGGCACGAGACCTCCGCCGAGACACCAAAACAATGTCAAATGCAAGACGGTACACGTACAGCTTCCGAAGCAGGTGGGTCCGTATTTTTCTTTGATGCAGAAATACATCACCGAAAGGAATTGACTTGCATATTTACCATGCTCATAGGGGTTGGCAGCAACGACATATCCCAGGAATAGCAGCACTGCAGCAGCAGGAGCAGCAGCCGCAGAACAGGACAGTAGCCGCACATGCATGGTAGCAGCACCAGAGCAACGGATAAGCTGCTGAAGCAGCAGCAGCAGCAGCAGCAGCAGCACATCATGCAGGCCTGAGGCTGCCCCTGGCACAACCGTCAGGATAGGGTAGGCCGATGGTGCACGAGGAGGAAGAAGCACGACGTCATCGTCGTACATCGTCATAATAACCGGTACATACATGTTCATGCTTGGTCGTTACATGAAAAAAAGTAAAGAAAAACGCCTTCACAGTACAATCGAAATTCCACGCCTCGTGTGATACTGGTGCTCCATTGTAATGACGAGTATTGCTGGTGCCTAATAATGGGAAAGACTACCATTCCCATTGACGGCAATCATTACCATTGCTGCTGCCTGCTGCGTGTAAACAAGAAATAAAATCGTAGACGCCGTTTGTACCTTCACCACTGTACCGCGCCTCCCGCGCCGTGGACTCTTCCCATTCGGTCGAAATCAAAGACCCCGTCTTCTCTTCCGCACGGAGCCTGGTAACCCGGCGTGCACAGCGGATAAAGAGGCTCGTGACGCTCGTTTTGCGACCATATGCTATAATTATAGCCTATGAACCTCAGCATTTTTGCACATAACTCGTCGTGTCACACGTAAAACGCACCAACCGGAATTTCGACAATCGTTTCTGGAACACTCAACCCTCAACGCACAAGCAACAGGGGAGCATGAGACCGCCCCTCCCAGCCCAGATTCCCCACACTTTTACCGCCATGAGCTGTCGAAAGCCGGGGAGGATTCGGCCTCTCCCGCTTCGGCCGAAGGAGAAGAGAGAGGTCTAATCTTGGTGCCGGCATCAAAAACATAATATTTTTACCGTCACGAGCGAACATAGATGTCAGTCGACGGCATACTTCTCCCTTGGCAGACAGCCGTCAAGGACATCCCGAAGCTCAAAACTATCATATTTCAGGAAAGGGTTTGACCGGTCATAGGTCGGCTTGACGGGGCAAAGTTAGGCCACTAAACGACAAAAGGGGCCACGAGACTGTCATATATAAAGTATCCACCAATTAACTCGTCCAACTAACAGCCGATGTTTTAATATAAAAAGCTTCTGCAAGAAACGAGCACAGCACACCCGGCCAAAACTGTCAAGGACATCCCGATGATAAAGACTACCAGGGAATCGTATTTTGGAACAGGGTTTGACGGGCCAAGAGTAGGCTTGACGGGGCAAAGGTAGGCCTAACCAAATCATTTAACCACGAGACTGTCATAAATCAAGTATCGACCACTCAACTGGTCCCACGGACAGCCCACATATTTACACCCCTCCAGCCGGCAGCCAGGGCCCGGCGCAAGCATGCCCGAGGTCGCCCCCGACACAGTCGGGATCGGGGATCACGATGAGGCAGTTTTGTTCCGTGAGGTGAACCTCATCTCGCGCTAGCACGAACAACATAAACCAATACGTGTAAGAAACGCTGAGGAGCGTTTAGAGCTCAGAGCCAACAACAACCTAATTTTTTCTAAATGCTTCGCACTTTGGTGTGTCGTTGTATGTATACGCGAACTGCCGAAACGGGCAAGTCATCAAACTCCCATGATCTGTGTACGCGATCGACATTGTACGTGTTCCAAGGTTCCCTTTCGGAATGTGGGTGGGGTGAAATTTCGGGGGCGTCGCAAGGCGAACAGGGAGTCGCAATGAATACATGTCTAGCTGTTCTTCGCGGAAACGTGAGCCATATAGGTTAGCGTATTGCTCAAAGCAAAGAGGAATAATGGTCAGCAGGAACTGAGTACTACTCTATATATATGTGGTGAATACTACACTACTACATGCACTCAGCAGTACCATGGGTTGGCTACCTTACTTACTGTTTCTATACACCACTACCACTAAAACGTAGATGTAGTACAGGTAGAAGCAGCATGCTCGCTATACAAAGTACTGCCTAGTACACCCTCCTACTACGATTAAATAATATACTACTACTAAGTACTACTCCTGAAGCATGACCAAACGCTCATACAATACAGACAACCTCATGGTATACAGAGAGGTCAAATAACCTCGCGGTACCATGGGTTGGGGCATGATTACTATACTGTTACTATTCACCACTCTCCGTGATACGTGGATGCAGTGCGGGTAGAAGCAGCATGAATAAATACTACACTTCTACCTACTACTACTACTACCGCTACAACAAACTTTCATACAACGGCAACATAGCATGCAAGCGGTGCCGTGGTGGGTTGGGGGCATGACTACTATATACTACTCATAAATATATACCACTACCACCACACTACGCAGGTAGATGCACTATGAATGTAAAGGCAGAAGCAGCATGACGCTATAAAATCCTATACTACTACGACCTCTAATGATTTTGTACATCTAGAGGCTACGTATTAGGTACTGTAGAGGGCATATACAGCTATTGGACAGATAAAAGCAGCATGCATACGGCAATACCAGCAGTAGCGGACATCACAACGACTACGACTATTGCTACAGCTTATAGTACAGGTACTACTACTACTACTCCTACTACTACTACTACTACTACTACTATTATTATTGGACAGGCATGAACTCGGTACCATGTGCTACTATCAATACTACAACTATTTTACACTTACAACTACCTACTGCAATACCTGCGTGTCGAAAACAATTCGTCAGTAGAACAGAAAAGGCGAATTAAACAAAACATCACTTTTTTTAGGAAGCAGATTCTCCGTATCTACTCACGTACAGGTACACGTATGGTTGGGGCACGATGAAAAAGGTATCTGCTTTTGACCTGAAAAGTTTCTAATGACAGACAAATGCGCACTCCCGGCAACAGCAGCTGCAGCTGGCTCGTGGCGGCGGCAGAAAAACTGAATCGTCACTAGTCATATCAACAGGCGGCAACTCGGCTGTCATCGTTGCTGAACAGGTCAACATGCGATTGAGGGTATCATGAAATAAATGTCCGCATTAATCCTGAAGTATATATCTCTTCGCTTAAAGTAATAACTGTCAATAGCCCCTATACTACCTCCTACTATTACGGGGGGCCATAGTTAATAGGACCAAATGTTGTTAGTAAAACTGGTAAAATATTTAGGTTTTTATGTATGCCACAGGTCCTAATAACTATGGCCCCGCGTAATACTACTGCTACTATTACCGCTACTACTACTACTACTTCTACTACTACTACTACTACTACTACTACTACTACTACTACTACTACTATGACTACTGCTCCTACTACTACTACTACTGCTACAAATACTACTGCTACAAATACTGCTACTACTACTACTACTACTCCTACTACTACTACTACTACTACTACTACTGCTGCTACTACTACTACAACTACTCCTACTGCTACTCCTCCTGCTAGTGTTCCTGCTATCACTGCTACTACTATACACTACTCGTACAGCTACTACAATGACTATGCCGGATGCGCACAGAGACCGGGGGGAGTAGAGAGAGACGGGGGGCAGAATGAGCCTGGCTCTGTGTCTCTTGCCGGGTGCGACTACCTGCTGCTGAGAGTGTGCGACTGGACAACTTACTATTACGGCGGACCATAGGTACTAGGACCAACTATTTACCAACTATTGTTAGTAAAAAATGATAAATATATAGGTTGTATGTAAACCATAGGTCCTATTAACTATGGTATCCCTTAATAGGTATGCTACCTACTGTGTACACACACAGTACGTTTATGGGACTAATTCCCCCCAGGTAGATGGACCGAGGGGGCCAGTTTGCGGTCATGTACATTTTCGGTGTGAGGCGCGTCGTGTACGTCAAAAGGGTCGGTGAAATGTAAATGCGCTCGCCAGACTTTTACTACTCTACCGACGAAGTTGACAAAAAAAACAAAACCTCGGGAGGTAAAAGCGGACGATTTCAAATTTGTTGAGATTTTCAACGCAGAGAAAATTTAGCCGAGAAAATCCTTCGTTGTTGAAAGTGCACACAGCCCCTCGCATCATACGCGTGTCCTGACATTTTGCTCGTACAAATAGTATAACCCTGAGATAGTCGGGCAGGGTGGCCCTTGCTCAGTCCCACACCCTTAAAACGTAAAGCGAGAAGGGAGGCAATATGGGCCTGACTCTTTTGCTCCTGCCCGTTGTGATTGCCTTCTGCTGAGACCGCGCGACCGGACAACTAGCGACTATTAGGTATATGACAATACCTGGCACCAAACAATCAGGTGGTCGGACCGAGGAAGGCCCTTTTTTGTCACCAACGTGCTCGGTGTTTGGTGTACACCACGCGTAAAAGGGCTTGGTGCAACAGATACGGCGGGCGACAGATAAGTACTGTCATAGAGTCGAGCGGTGCGCGTGTCATGTATGATGGCGTAGTATCGTCGGGCTCTCCGGCCGATATAGCTCATGTTACTCGAAAGGATGATCAGATATATTCCCACTCTAAAACCATCATGTACTACTTCGTTTAAGCCGCCTGGCACTCATTCACACGCTCAAGCTCTTTCAGTTCGCTGCAAAGACTGCCACCTGCATTCTCGTGGTTCCACCCAGCTTGCGGAACATACGCCTGATCCATCTCACAGTTGTCTCGGTCGTTATAGGCACACACTGCCGGCCACGAGACGGGGTATAAAAAGCTGAAGGGGTGGAGAAAGGTTGTGACCGTCTGCTCACATCCCCCCGTCTCAGGGTTCAACTCTCAATATCCCCCTTTCACACATGCCATGCCCACTTCTGGAAACCCCTCGGATCCTTGGACTACCACCGTACCATCCTCCCCAGCTGGTTTAGCCGATGCGGCAAGCCACGCGACATCCTATACGGTGGACCCCGATCAACTGAAGACAGAAACCCCTGCACACCGCCCACTCGAACTACGTTCCTGAAGCCCCCTAAACTCACCACAGATCCCCCGATGTGCAATATTGGTACCACCTAACACTATTGTGTCAATCCACAGGAAATATCACAATCATCGCGCCTCCAAGATGAAAACTTGGCAAAAACAGAATGTCAAAGATCGCAAGGAACTCCGTTTCTTCGGACAATAGTCTCCTATTGCCCCCTTCTCCCGCCATAGATACACAGATCGCGACGGTAATGCGATATGACAGGGTCTTCTCTGCATGACTTCAACATAGTAATCATCTGGCGCCTACCAAAACCATGGACTCCTGCTAATTCGTAGTGCCGTTGCCGAGCTAGGTTGGTTCTCAAGTGCCACTGGCCTAGAAACATGCCCCCCAGCGGCATCCCGCTCATCGTCCACGGCCTCAACCAGCGCTTCCAGAATCGCCACTCCGCACCAATAGCTGTCGCCACGCCAGCAACAGCCTAAGCTGCTCCTCGTCCGTCGATCCTCCCCGAAGCCCCGAAGCCACTATCGCCCAGCCAGGTGCGCCGGTATCGTACGCGACTGCACCCAAAGGTGGACCCTGGTCGAAACACGAAAGGCGGCGAGCGTGAAAGACACAAGTGCGGGCGCACGTGCGAAAGCAGACGCGGGTTCGGGCGCCGGCACAGACACGCGCGGCCAAACACCCGGTGACGTGCCCAAGTGATGGCGCGGGGAAGGGAGAGAGGGGGAGAGAGGGAGCGAGAGAGGGACAGAGAGATAAAGAGAGAGAGAGAGAGAGAGAGAGAGAGAGAGAGAGAGAGAGAGAGAGAGAGAGAGAGAGAGAGAGAGAATAGGGGAGGGGAGGGGAGGGATAAAAGGAGAGATCTTGTGCGAGATGGCGCGCCCGCGGTCCCGCCATCGCCCTCACACTCCGAACCTTTTCATTTCTGATGCTGTCAGCTCTTCACAATCGTTGTCGGCGAAGCGGACGCGCCAGTACGGCGAGTAAAAGTCGTAAACTTGGCCGGGCCGCCCCGCGAGCCCCTTTCTGCCCCCGACCGGCTTGACGACCTTGGTACCGATCGGCAACCTTCTCAGAGCTTCGTTTCTACTCAGCGCGGGGCATCTCCTCGCCTCCTCGTCTCGGGCTACGGGGCGGCTCCGCTCGCTGCTCGGGTCGTACAAGTTCCACAACGCGTGAAATGTGTCTAACTGCAGCGGAGTGAAGCTGTCCTATGACTCTCCCTCCGAGACCCATTCCGACACCACCCCGTCAAGGTACCGGCCGCGGTACTCTTATATCGCGACCCCGGTCGCGTTGACCACGCGCCTCCTGTCCAGCAGCGTGTACATCGGTGCTGCTGTAGTCAAGTGCCCTCCGAGCCCCAGGCCCGCGCCCCACGTCATTTGCGCGAACTCATCCTCCATGGGGTGCCGAAGATCGGACGGCCTCGTGTAAAATGGCTTCAGCGATGCAGCGGAGACCGTCTTGGAGCGCGTCGTCCTGCCTTCCATCTCGATGACGACGCTCAGGCCTTCGATCACCACCTCCACCACCTTCCACGGGCCAGTCCACTTCTCATTAACCAGTTTAGGCTCTCTACCCTGCCGGTGGAGCGAGCTATCGCTCTCCCTCGCCAGGACGAGGTCGCCCGCCACGACCTGAGTGCCCGCCGATGGTCGCTGAATTGATGCGTTGCGACGTTGTCGCGCCTTCTCCCTGCCGTTGTGCATCCTCTCTAGTGCCTCCCGGACCTCCCGTAGGTTGTGTCGGCGCTCTTCGATAAAGTTCTCGAAGCCTCCCGTGGTCTTCGTGTCATCCATCTGAGGCACTAAGATATCGAGGGACGTACGCGGGCTGCGACCGAACAGGAGCTGGAAGGGAGTCATTGCCGAAGGCAGGGACGGGTCTGGCATGGTGCGTTCGGTCCAGCATGCTAGAGCTACATACTCGTCCCAGCGGGTTGGTCATGCCTTGCACAGCTCGGACAGCACATCGACTATCCACGCCCCTGCCCGTTCTACACTATCCTGTCCCCGTGGGTGATCGGCAGGGCCGAAATCAATCTGTACGTTTAGCCAACGGCAGAGATGCTCCATTACAGCGGCTGTGAACTCGCCTCCTCCGTCGGCACGGATGAACGAGGGTACTCCGAACGTTAGACACAGGTCCGGGAGAAGTCGCGCGATCCCTTGGGCCTCCTTCGAGGGGAGCGGGTATGCGAACAGGAAGCGAGATGCCTTGTCCACCACCAGCAACAAGTACACGTTACCTGTCTCGGACGTGTTGGGGATCCTCAGCAAGTCCACCTCCAGGACTTCCCATGGCTCGGGGTACCTGGCAGGCCGCATAGCTATACGCTGGCTTCGCGGGCGCTTCATACGCCGGCACCCGCACGACAAGACATACTCCCTCGCGTCTCTACACATCCCTGGCCAATGGAATCGGGCGCGCAGCAATGCAAGCGTCCTGCCGACCCCTGGGTGTCCGTGCTGGCAGTGTACTAACGCGAGCACGTCGGCTACCAAAACGGCTGGAACGGCTAGGACCGACGTGCGCCTTGTTAGGATTCCGCTCTGCTCTACCTCGTACCATACTAGGTCCTAATCATCGAGGAGATACATCGCTACCTCCTCCTCGCCCATACGCTCTCCCCTTCTCGTCTCTACCTCGCCCCCAAGCGCTTCCCTAACCTTACCGAGGAGAGGGTCTTCCGTCTGTCGCCTCACCAAGCCCGGCACGTCTTGCAATGCGTCGATGGCCCGCTCCACCACCGCTCGTTCCGGCGGCTGCTCACTATGCGGCAACCCTTCCCTCCTCGTGCAAGGCCCATCCGAGCTATCCCCGGGTACCGCCGTGGCCATCCCACGACCCGTTGGCGCCGCCGCTGATGAGGTGTGCTTCTCCGTACCGCCGCCTCCCCTTAGACGCTGCCCGACCACCCTCGTCGACGGAAAACTCGCCGACGTCGTGCAAGAAGGAGGGGCCGGGGCCGCCCGAGGTGCCCGCACCTTTCGAGCCACGTGGTCGGGGAGTCGACGAAGCCGCACGGACAACGCGGACGCCCGCGACCATCGACCCAGCGCCACCGCCGGCGTGCCCAACCCTACCGCGCTAAGCCTGTCGATAAACGCGAGTGTGCCCAGCTGTCTGTCAGTCAGGCCCTCTTCCCGCGATGTCTGTAGGGAGACGGCGCCGCGGCGAGTCTGAGGTATGCTGTCAACAACGGCTCCAAGCGGCGACGGCGCGGGTGGCGGGCGTGGCCTCGGCGTGGTGTGGTTTCAGCGAGCATGACTCGATGGCGTGCGGCGTGATCGCTGGCGTGCGGCGTGATCGCGACTCTCTTTTCGCGCATCCCTCCCGGGTCTACCACACTTTTCTTCGACGGCTCGAGCTCTCTCAACGGGAAACCATTCAACACAGGCCCTTGCGGCCCTACGTAGGCGTCGGGCTCGCCGGAGGTCACGTCATCGGAGAATGAATCGTCGATATGATCCGCGGCGGGGCCTGGTCTTAGCAGATGAGATAATGCCTCTGGGAGCTGGTGGGACGAGCCCGCCCTCCACTGTATGATCAAGTCATATTCGGCCTAGGCACAGCGACCACCAGTATAGCTTGGGGTTGAAGTTGCTGCTACGGAACAGCAATGTGAGCGCGGAGCAGTCAGTCACGAGCGGGAAAGGTCTACCCGCCAAATACGGACCAACGTGTGCCATTGCTCACAGTATCGCCATGCACTCCTGTTCCGTGGCCCCCCTCCGTGAATCCGTTGCTGACCACTTGTGACTTGCGAAAGCGAGGGGTCGCTCCGCCCCCTCGTTCTCCTGCGTTAGGGCGGCCCCGACCCCCGCCGCGCTAGCATCCGTGTTCAACACGAACAGCGTGTCCCATATTGGGAAGGCTAAGATGGGGGACGACGTTAAGGCAAACTTGAGGGCTAGAAACACGTGTTGGTACAGCTCTAGCCACGGGATCAGGGAGCGTCGGGAACGTTTAGAGGCGAAGGCCTTGTTGCGCAGTATGTCGGTTAGTGGCGCCGCCAATACGCTGTATCCTTCGACAAACTGCCTCAAGTACTCCGTCATGCCAAGGAACGCGCTCAACTCTTCCACCGTCGTAGGCGGGGAAAGCTCCGCCACCGCTGCAATCGTGGACTCCACCGGTCTCACGCCCTGTCGGTCCACTACCATGCCCACAAACTCCAAACTCGCGCAACACCACTTAGACTTCGAGACGTTCACCGAAAGTCCCGCCCCTTGCAAGCGGGCGAGTACAGTTTTTTCGGGAGCGAGGTGTTCATCGAAATCCTCGCTGTAGATCAGAATATCGTCGAGATAATTATCAACTCCGTTACCCTTCGAGTCTCCCAACAAGTCTGCGACCATGCTGGCGAAGGCCGGCGGTAGTATCTTCAAGCCGCACCCACACCGCTCATACTCCCACCGCTGCCCGAACGCGTCCCGGAACGCTGTTTTGTGGCGATCCGGCTCCGCGATCGGGAGCTGAAAGAACCTCGATGCCAAGTCAATAGAAGTGAACCATCCACTACCGGCCAGCCGCTGGAAAATGCCCTGAATATCGCACAAGCCGCCAGTACCAGTCTTCCCTCAGCTATTAAGCGAGCGATAGTCCTGACATAGGCGCAGGGTGTCGTCCTTCTTACGAACCGTCACGCATCGAGCGGCCCACGCAGATGTGGATTTGCGAATAATCCCCGCCTCCGCCAGCTTTTTAACCTCTCTCTGAATGGCATCAGCCTGCTCTGGCGAGAAGCGCTGTTGCTTTGCTGCGATCGGTGCACAGTCCTCGTCAATCAGGGGAATTCGCAACACTCTCACCGTACACGCTCGGACTCTCTTCGTATCCTCCGGGAACAACCCCGGCACGTTCTGGGGCTTCAGCGCCCTCATCAGCTGGTTCTTTTAGCCCATGCTAAGCTGACCGATGCTTGCATCGGCGAGCACTACCCCGCGCGTCGGGGTCTCGTCGTCGTTCGGGTGTGGGAGAGACGAGGGGACGTCGGACAGCTTCGGGTGTGGGTCAGGGGGAGGGGGGGGGTACGAACAGTGCGTGGAACCGATCTTCATCCCTTACGTTAAGCGCGATGACCTTCGCAATCTGGTGCCCGGTTTGCACTACTACGGCCGCCCTCCCCGTGTTGACTACCTTGCAGTACAACGGGGTGTCCGGCTCCCACCATTGTACCCCCCTCGCCATCCCTACCACCGCTCCGCTGGATCAGGGCCAGCTGTCGCTCGCTCGGCTGGGGTCTCTCTACGTACCCTACGACCGCTATTCCCACAATTCCCGCAACTTTCACTCGACGCGACAGTCGCAACTCCCCTTGCAACGTCCCGTCGTCCTCCCATGCTGCCTGGCCCACGGTACACGCCGGCAGCGGTGGAGCTAACGGAGGGGCTGAGGCGGGTGTGAAAAAGTTATCAGCGGGTTGAAGTGCGCTGTACCGGTCCCAGGAATGCTTCGTGGCCGCGCTCCGCGGCTGGAACGGCATCCACGGGGCCCCGGGCGATGGCTGGAACCCCTTGCCCTCCCCGAGCGAAATGACCCTACTGTGCGACCTGAAAAAGCTGGCCCCCAAGGTAAACGCAGACGGCAAGTCCCGTACGATCCTTACCGAGACGTTCCGGGCCTTGTCTTCCGGGGGCAGCACCACAGCTAACACCGTCGATCCCACGATCGACATCCCGGGGGCCTTGCTACCTGCCGGATTCGCAGCTTGCAGGGACCCCCTACCTCGACGGCTAAGCTTACGCCGTCCTGCGCGGCCTCCCCATGACTGGACACTGCTCCAAAACGCCAGTGAAATGTAGTTGCCTCCCCCAGAGCCCGTGTCGATGAGTATCCCTACCGGGATGCGCCCCGCCACTCTCCGAGGGTTCCAAATTCTGCCGTGGACCCACAACTGCTGCCCGTTCTGCGTCGCTGCCAACCTATCATCGGCGCCCATGTCCACGTCCGGCGGAGGTCCCGGCGCACCCACCTAGTTCCCCGGGGGCCAGTGCTTCCCCGGGGCGCGTCTTCAAGCGTCACGCCCGTAGACGGCCGCGTCGCCGGCCGATTCCACATCCTCGTCGAAGTATGCGGCTACAAGGTCGACCTGTTCGTCGGATAGGGCGTACAACCTGCGCTTAGGACGCGACCCCTCGCGTCCTCCCTCGCTCTGGTTCATTGAACGCTTCTTGCTGGCGTGCGCCTTAAAGTAGCCTGCGGGGATGAGAGAGTCATCGTGGTTAAACGAACAGTCTTGGCAAGGGCAGGCTCCCTGGAACGCAAATGCAAAGCAGATCCTATGCCTCGACAGGAACGCAACACGCTCCTGGCGCGGGGCGTCCGCCCGTTTAAGCCGCCTGGCACTCATTCACATGCTCAAGCTCTTTCAGTTAGCTGCAAAGACTGCCACGTGCCTTCCCGTGGTTCCACCTAGCTTACGGAACATACGCCTAATCCATCTCACAGTTGTCTCAGTCGTTATAGCAAAGTAGTATAGGCACACACTGCCGGCCACGTGACGAGGTATAAGAAGCTGAAGGGGTGGAGAAAGGTTGTGACCGTCCGCTCACATCCCCCCGTCTCAGGGTTCAACTCTCATTATCCCCTTTTCATACATGCCATGTCCACTTCTGGAAACCCCTCGGATCCTTGGCCTACCACCGTAACAGTACTGCTGTTGCTGCTGTATGTTTGCTGATGTTGCCACTGCTACTTCTTCTGCTAATGTTGGAAACATACGTACTGCAGAAGGGGCTTAAAAAACGTGTTCGAGGATGACGAGCTATTTACTTGTGAAGCAAAATACAGAAATAGGGTTTTCCAAGATACCTATTCAGCTCGTTGAGGCGGAAAGCAATCCCTTGTTTCTTAGAGCCAGCCCAGTGGCATCAAATGCCCCGTGCACCGCAACGTAGCTTGACCTGGATCCAGACATGCATCGTGATGTACCCACCGCCCCCTTGCTTGCTCCGCAGCCGAAAGTGACAGAAAAAAAGATCGGCCGCCGAGAGCAGCATGCACATATATATATATATATATATATATATATATATATATATATATATATATATATATATTATATATATATGCATCTTATACTTACACAAATTTGTTTTTCTCCGTCCCCAATTATTGTGTTTGCATTTTTCTATATCTCCATCCATATAGTTAGTTGCGTGACGCAGATCCGGGGTCACAAAGGCGCTTCAGCCTTTTTTGTTCCTTTCGATATTTTTGCGACTAATCAAAAAAATCTCACCACGGAGAGATTTCGTTAAGATCATGGACTGCGGGACACTTTGTATCCCTGAACAGGTCTGCTTATTAAGCCGGTACTCGTTGGTACTCACGGTGATGTTCGCTTAGACATAGAAGAATCACCTTACTATTCCTTTCGCGCACGACGGAGACTAGGACCACGCTCGTCGTGCCTCTCTGGAAAACCCCTGGTTTTCCACCTAAGATACGCCTTCCAAGTACTACAAATACGTCCCCAGTGCCAAAACCCAGGTAATTACCGGGCTGTCAACCTCATACAAAGCAGCATCGTAACAATATTTGAACACTATACTATTAATGCCGATGCTAGCATTCGAGGCTAACTACTAGATGGTCATGGGCGACCGGCTACTTGAAGTTGCTGTAAATGACCAGCGAATCGGTATTAGTATATCCTATTAAGTAAACATATGGATACAAGGCTATCCTGCGATGTGGGAGTAAGGTTAGGTAGTTTTCGGTATACCTATACGACTCCAATTATTTTTGCGGAATAGCCCCAAGAGAGCCAGCCTAATGAAGTTATAGTTGTGCTTGTGTAGGAAACGAAAATATTTTGTTGGCAGCTATACTATGTGACCGGTGAGCGGGTGACGTGAGTATGGCTGAAACGCGGCGAACAGCAACAAGGCAATAACAGGTGCTATTTAGTCCGGGACAAGGAATCAGTGGTGCATGGTATGGGGATGATATAGTACGTATATATATGCCATACATTTAATATTACATGAATGTTTGGTAAAAGGCAGCAAGAAGTACCCGGTCCCGCAACCCAGACAGTTCGGTTACAGAAATAAAAGTCGTACAACAGTTAGTCGTTGGGCCGCCGCGTTTCCAATAAGAATATTTTTTATAGTAGAATCCCCTTCGTCGTCGTCGTGTGATACAACAACAACGACCGTGACGCAAAAAGAAGGTCCAAATCAATGTGACTGATTAATTTGTGCATATAGAATTATCTAAATGAATGCGCTTCGATCGTCTGAAGACCCGGTTTATATTCGCTTTTACTGTGAAACACTGGTATACGCCAATGTAAGCCAGGGCGGGGCAGGTACAATATGTAGCGGACATAAAGAAATAATTAACGAAATTAACTGTCTCTACGTACCCACATGCAAGAAGAATAAAAACGTTCACCCACACGTTCGAAGTACGAACCGACCCACTCACCCACCTACCCGCATACCCACCCACGAATCGTCGACATACGCACCAAACGACCCACCCTCCCACAGCGCTCTGCCCAACGATGTAATAAATTTACTCAAACCCATATAAAATGGCTGTACGTCACCAAAACGGAAACATAATACCTTTAGAATTAATGAAACGTTAAATGAAGGACAACCAATGCGGTCGCCCCGGTGGTTCAAGTGGTTAACCTCGAATTCTACTGGTTTGAGTCCTGGGTTCGAGCCCCTGGTGGGTCGGACTTTGACTTTATTTGCAATAAAAAAAAGGATGAAATTGTTGAGAGCGCCTTGCAGCGTGGGTGGGCACAATTCGATGCGAGTCGACGAGGGAAGAAAAGGCTGAAATCTTCCCGCGATAAAAATGAAGGCACGTACCGTACGTAGCGGGAAGGGGGGAGAAGAGCCTGCTATGTGACCCCGGACCTGAGTTACGAGTTGGAAGGAGAGAGAGAAGAAGATGTGCGAAGATAATGAATGAATGCGATGAGAAAAAAACAAACAAAAATAATCGATGGTAAAAAAGAGTAAATTATTCTGGTAACTGTCGTACGGCCAAACATTGTAGTTTGTGACAAATAATATGCCTTGTAGGTTATATCTATCGTGGCAGGTAGCGGGTGCATAATTAACAAATAATACAGAACACAAAAAATACACCCACAATCTCCAGAGCAGACGTTTGCGAGGAGATTGTCTGAGCGTTCGCAGTAGAATCCCCAACAACAACAAACAACAACAACAGCTGTTTTGGTACCGTTTTGAATGAGGCTGAAAGCCCGGTAGTAGTAACCTGGGTTCAGGTATTGGATCGTACTTGCAGTACTTGGGATGCGTATCTTAAACGGGAAACCAGGGGTATTCCCGGTGAGGCACGAATCTGGCTCTCAGCCTCCTCGTAAGCGAAATTAATAAAGCTGCTTTACTTCTATCTCATCTCTAAGAGCAAACAGCGCAAGTGAGTACCCACGAGTACCGGCTCAATAGGCAAATCTGACTATTTATTAATAGGGATACAAAGTGCCCCGACCTTTATCTGAACGAGAGGCGTCGACGGCAGGACAAAATACCACATCACCGAGCACCGCCGGCAGCAACAGTAGAAGAAGCTGTAGCATCACACAGAGCAGAGCAGGACCTTTCCCCCTCCTGTGATGCTCTGTCTTTCGTTGTCGCAATGTCGAGTTTCGAAAAAAACGATTTAGCTCTGCACTATTTCGGTATAACTATAGTGGACTATTTGTGATGTTTTAGACCACAGGGTACTACTGTAGTATAATATATACCTGGTATATTCTAAATGTATGATACCAGGTATACTATAGGGTTAGGGTCCTAACCCTATGGTGGTGAGCTACCAGATCTACCGACTGCCGCTGTATTGCGGGCTCACCAACAGCGTAAGTCAATGCTCCTACATACGACTACTATACTCGTACAGGGTTATACTCCTGCTGTACATCTGTTCTAAAAAAACGTGATCTCTGCATCGAAACGCCCTCGGTTGACACCCAACTCAGCCTCGAAGTCGGTTGGGGTTGGGGATGTATGTATACTATTGACCGCGTAAATTGATTGATAGCACAGACAGGCACAATCCAGACGGCATCGTCGTTCTGGGTACTGATGAACGGTAGCGACAACTACACCGCTTCTTGCTTTGGAACCAAGTTGTGTTCTTCTTAGGCTTGTCCGCGCTCCAATCGGCCTTTCTTCCATACTGCCTCAAATACTGCTGTAGTTACACAAATGTCGGTTTGCGTCGACGCACAGATGGCTGACAATGGCACCGATGCCCAGTAGTCGATGTTGGCAGCGCTAGATGCTTGATGGGAGTATGACCGCTCTGGTCTCGTTTTACTATCGGTAAAAAATACACATTTGAAACGTAAATGTCTGTGTGAATTATGTTCGTTGGGTATGTTTGCGTGTGTGTGCAAGTACGAAGGATGTCCACTGTTGACACACGTTTCAGGTGAATACACACCCCACACACGCTGTCTTGGTCACATGTACAATCGGTAATAGGTAGGTAACACTAACCTCTTGGTACCGGAGATGTGTTGTACAATTTCGACTTGTGCCAACGGTGTGTTCATGGATGGGTGGTTGTCAAGATACACACAATGTCATGTACAGGTCTCAACAGGGGGGAAGACATTGAAGGTTCGAACCTGCCGCGGTAACGAACAGATGCCAAGTACAAAACTCAGCTATTAATAGCTATGTGGGTATCACAATAAAAACGAACCTATTTGGCGACGTTTTGGACATATTCCACCTCCCCTCGTCATTGAACTTTCGGCTCAAGGCGCGACACGGTGGTGCGATCGACGAGCGTAGCGAGAAACGATGCTGTCTAACCGAGTTCGCTGCACATCGCTCTGCAACACAGCAGTATGCCATACTCATTGTGTCACCCTTATCGCCTGAGTCGGGAATTCTTTCCGGCACAACTACAGTCCTTTCTCTCCATGGGCTCCCTTGCCAAAGCAACTGACTATTATTCCAACAAGAGGCATTGATATGGATATATGTAAGCCACGTCGCTATTATTAGCTGTTTGTCGCTGAGTTGGACCGACGCATGCTACAGTAGGGATGTACCTTGTATTTCTAAAGCTCCTCACGAGGCCCTCACTCGAGGTGCTCTTACCCTAGCCCAAACACCTGACTTTCGCTACCGTGTACGCGTAATAACCCGATTGACCATCCACCCCAAAGACCATTCCATGTGCTACTGTAAGTTCATCACCTTATCCGGTACTGTATGGGGGCTCCAGCGGCATTACATGCGTGTTGCACAGCAGTAGTAGTAGTGTAGTGAAAATATTTACAGGAGTAGACAGTATAGTATTACAGCCGTTCCTCAAAAAAAAGGGAAGACCCGGCACCCAGAAATAGTATGGCTTAAAACTGCTATCATGCTCCTATCATATCCCTGTCATACTCATCATGCGCCAAACGTATAACGCGTCGGTTGCCAGTTTGGAGCCTCGTGACGATAGGCACATCAGTTTCTGGGGGAGGCTAAGGTGTTGAGGTTTTGCTGGTAGGCGTCTGGTTGTTGTTGTTGTCCATACATGAACACATCGTCACAATACAATGCATTCTGTGGTCGCAGGACAGGCTTCAATAACTCTGGAGTGGAAGAAACCCTCGGCAGAAACGAAACACAAGCGAGTAACACACATACATGATACTGTAGTATATCCACGCCCCAGACAAAGATAGAAAGTGAGGTCTGCGCACGTAAGTATCAGGTACATGCGGTGCGCTAGGTACGCTGTGCAGTCGATATAGAAACCGGGCATGCTGCATACTACCCAGGAAAAAATATAATGGATGAAAAAAATCAACTCCACGTCGAAAAATAAATGGTAAACAAAGTCGAAAGAATAAAAAATAAAAAAGGGAAGAAAACAATCAAATCAAGCAGGAAAGCAAAAGTAAGTTCGAAGCGGGGAACATACAAGAGTGTGCATATTTTCAGAGAATGAATGCCGGCTCGTAAGCTACGCGAGGGGTGTAGAAGAGAGATAAGAACAAAAAAAAAAATCCATACTTACTCCGCTAGTAACAACAACACCAGAGAAACAAAAAGGACACTACTGTTACAAAAATGTAATACTCGTAGGCAAAGATCGAAAAGGAAGACGATGAAGCACACCAGAAAACGAAAAAGCAGAAAGCAAAAAGCAATAAGGAATAAATAGACAGATAGATACCCGAAGCGGCGCAAAAAGGAAAAAAGAAAAGAGGAGAAAAAACAGAAAAAAAGAAGAGAAGGCACGAAAAACGAAAGACAGGCCCTGGTGCATACAGACACGCAAAAATCCTCGGGTGTCACCATGCTATTTACTTGGGTCCCAAAGAAGGGAGCGCATCAAGACGATAATGGCCATACGCGGGCGTCGGTCTGTGGGGCAGACCGATTCCCCTCCCCCCCCCTTCCAGTACCCCCCTCTCCCCCCCCCCCCCTGCCCCCTTCCCCCCCCCCTGTACCCTCTGGCGCTAGGCATTGGTCCTGCTGGGAAAGACGACATTAGTACTGTCATCTATACCTGTCCTGGCATATAAACGTCAACTGCCTTCTGGAGCAATCAGAGTCCTCACAATGGCGTCTCAGGGCGAAATATGTTGTCTCGATATGATCGGTTCATGAGCAGATTCGAGATTGTTCGAGCACCACCGTGGGAGCTGCGCTATACGATATGACATTTCTTTAAGGTCTCGTCACACACATGTCAACCGATTTGTTGTGCCTAACCAAGTCCAGAAACCGCTACTATATCCAAACTTTTGTGTTACATTTTTTCGAAAACCCTTTTCGCTTTCGCACATGTTTATTTCCTCGAACAGACAGAAACAAATCCCCAAACGCTCTAAAGTCCTGTAGTTGTCAGTTCTTACTGCTCCTGCCAAGGATCAGGCAACACCATCAAATGACTTGTCCTTTACGGAACCTATCTATCGAAACCTTTTTTTGTTTGTATATGAATGCGTGATTTAATTACCTACTATAGATACGAATGTCATGATACTGAGGCAAATGGTTACCAGCTATCGCGAACAGTTTGCGCACTCTTGACCTGTTCCAAGTCTACGGCTATTACGGGGGGCCATAGTTAACAGGACCAAATATTGTTAGTAAAAATGGTTAAACATATAGGTTTTTATGTGTACCATAGGTCCTGTTAACTATGGTCCCCCGTAATAGTCTTACCACGAGCTTTATCTCCACTACATATTGATAGCCAACATGGCTCAGATGACATGTTATTTGAAAGGAACACTAATAATAGTTTAAGAGCACTTGGCGACACGTTGACCACTGACTGCTGCGGGTCCAAGAGGGTGTAAAACGTCCAATGTAATGTGTGTATAAGGTCATTCTCCTACGCCGTCGTGTGTGTGTTTTTCCCGTTGACCGCTTCGAACAGCATGCGTCTTCATCTTATTCAGGCGATGGTGGCAGCAGTACTAGCATTGCCCTTCATGTCCTTCATGCCTGCGGCGTCAGCTCCATGCATTGCTGGTACTATTGCGATGGAGGTGGGTTCAGCTGCTGATCTGCAGAATATGGCCGGCACCATGAATTGCACTGGCAAAGGAACGTTCCATGTAACCTGGATAGGGAGCCTCCAACTCGCCGAACGAATGGAACTGTCCGGCAACAAGGAGTTGACTATCACTGGATCCACTCCTCTCTCCACCGTTCTTCCGGAAGCTGTCATCGATGCTGGCAAAACAACCGGAATTATTTCTGTATCCGATGGGTCCACGCTGAACCTCGTCAGCTTGGTGCTCAAGGGAGGGAGCTCAGAGAACGGAGGAGCCGTCGACGTGAGTTCGTTCAGCTCCGTTTATGTGGCCGACTGTTTCCTGACGAGCAACACCGCTTCGACTGGAGGTGAGACAATATATAGCGCGTTAGCTATCGCTCAGAAGTGGGCAACGCCTAGTAGTGCAGTTTTCCTGAGCTGCAATTTAGCACGCTGCTTGTGTCTCAGACTTCACCATTTTCTCTTTGACCAAACCACTCCATGCCATCGAAGCGGGAGTACAGCCATACTGCGATATAGCTGTCAGTGGAGCAGCCTTGAATCTGGGGAAAACCGACCAAACGGCCTCCATGATTCTGCCCCACAGGCAATATCCACCAACTATACCAGTGCTAACACTATCTACACAGTAAAATGTTTTGTGTATTTGTATCGTTTCATGATACCTTATTGCGCCCAGTCGCACACGCTGTAATCTATAATAGCTAGCTGGTACCTACCAGTAACTGCTTAGTAGTCATGCCGGCCTGTCTCCTTGAAAGTCTGCTGATGAACTGCGTTGTTGATAGGTGTGGCCATCTCAGAGGTTGGACCCTCCGGGTACCCGCCAACAACGACAAATTGTATAGTCCAGACCCTACACTACCCGTTAGGCAATGCCCTTTCGACGATCGGGTACCCGGCGTCTTTTCATGCATTTTCTCGTTGTTTCAGTGTCACCAACAATGACATTTGAGTGGAAGATAGTAAAAAATAGTGTTAGATGCCGGACGACAAGTACGAACAGTTTTATTGTTGATGCGATACACAAACCGCCCAACCGTGCCGTATCGTGTGTTGTTGCATTGCGTGGGCGTGATGTTGACGGATTTGAATGCGCGAAAAGAGTGAAACGATATTCTATGGGGGCGATGGTTGACGGTCTCCTCATATATATTGGTATTTTCTTGACCCACGACGTACTGGATATCGGACTCAAGTATTATTTCACCTGCGTATATTCTGATTGACCGTGTAGTGAATTTGAATTGGTTAGATATTGCGGAAGTACCGCGGATGGCTGTAATGCTGAAAACTATGTTGTTGTTCCATAGTAATGTGGAACTACTGTAGGTAGAATACCAACTACCGAGCGTCTTCTTCTTGCTGGATGCCGGGGAGGCTCCCCCGCAGCCTGCTTGTCATTATGGTACTTTCCGAACCAGCAGCAACCTCTGCTATCTTGCTTGGGCTTGGGCCGGTGCACTGCCAGTAGCTGCGCCCGCAGCAGCACCTAAACGCAACTTATTGATCCTCGGATTTCCCGCGGCTGGTGTTACCGCTTCGACGAAGTCATTTCATTCGTCCTCCTCCGATTGTCCACTACCGCTGCTGCTGTTTTCTGATTGTTCACTGCTGCGGATGTCAAAAACAGAGCCTGCAGAGTATTCGCTGTCGTCGTTCTGCAGTCCGCATCACTTTCGAGAGCGCTTTGCACACATTCCTTTGACCGTTCGGCGGGATTCTCTAAAATATCGCCCCCCGCCAGAAGTCGGGTTCCCTGAGAGACCGCGCCATGGCTGATCGTTCGCTTCCTGGCTTATCGTGCCCAGCTGGTGTCGCGTGACGATACTGCCGTGTGCCGTGCGTGTGCCTTTCAGCTTGGAATGTAACTGGTTGATAGCTTGTGAGGCTGAAAAGTGTGAGAGTTTCGGTTGGAAGGGTTGCCGGCATATTGAACCGGAAATAAGTACCAAATTACATGCGGGTACCGGAAAACCCGCGGGTACCCGGGTACCCGGTTCCCATCGACCCAACTACCCGCAGATTCCGAACACACGAGGGGTTTGAGAGGACCCTACCCATCGAGCGGGTACGGCCTTCTAGGTATACCTGTGTAATAGAGCTCAGGGTCCTACATATAATCCTGGCGCTACCGGCGTTTGAATATGAATCAGACGTATCGGTCATGGTCGACGTAGCGCGGCTTCGATGCTTCTGGACTAGTTTGGAACTTCTGCAGAAAATCGAAGAAATTGCTCACATTTCGCACGGAGAAGTACAGTAGCTAAAACCGACTATGAATAATGCGTATTAGGGTAGCGCTTGATGAAACAACAACAGTCGGCATTCATACGCTTAATTTTCGGCATTATGCTTGGAAACCTGCCGACGATATCCCCCCAGCGTTTGCACTTCATTTTATAACGCTGATCTCTCTTAGAATGCCAGCTGCTCAACATCCTAGATATGCTTGAACGTACTTCGGCAGTCGGTGTACTGAAACACCTATTAATAATTGAAGGGAGGGATTCCTTGTTGAGCAATTTATTAATTTCTATAATGGCTGCGCTCGGAGATCGGCGCAGTTCTGTCGTGAACTGGAGAACTTCAAGTATCGCGTGGTGGTCTTGTGGTTAACCTCGAATACTAGTTTTAATTATGTATCACATTGACGCCCCAGGAGGGGATTGCAATAAAGTAAAAACAATATTCATGCGCCAGTATCTCATCGTGAAAAGCGGCACAGGAGACGGAAAATGATCTGGAAGTTGAAGAGAAGTAGGAAGGCCGAATGAAACCTACAATGTAATGCGCGATAAAAAAACGGAGGGAGAAGGGATGACTCGTGTGAGTTTGTTTCCTTTGCGGTTTAAATTTGAGCTTCAGACTTACTTCTTGTGTTTTTCGATCAAAAACATGAATGCCCCCCTGCTTGTGCAAACTATAACCGAGTTTTTTCGAATTGAATTATCTGATGGCCCAAGGCGACACATTCTGGCCCAAACCCGACGCCTTGGGTCATCACATGTTTTGTTTTTTAAACGGCATACTCTCTGAATTCAAAATGCTGTCCACGACAGCTTTCAACAGCAGAATGATCGATGGATTTTATGGTGTCATACCTGCATAGCGACAGTGCTTCGTGCCCGACGCACGGTCGACGGGCAGCACGTCTCTCCGAGGCAAGACTACAGTCGGCTAGGGCGGGCTCGGGCTCGGCGCGCACCTCTCCGCGGATACGTAATCAGACTACAGCACCAAACGGAGCAGACCCAGCAGCAGTAAGTCACATTGTGAAAAATACATAACTGTTGGGTTAGTGAATAGTCCGCCAAGGTGGAGCCGCGAGTTCGAATCTCACAGACGTAGACCCCTTATTAATTATTTTCGAGAGTGCGTCCTAGAAACAGTACTTAATCGTGAATGTTGTCCTCTTGCATACTCAGCATTATTAGCAGTATATGGCGGGGGGGGCACCCCGGAGGCAACTGTGAAGAAATCTGCGTTATTCGACGGGCTCAATAGCAATTATTTCGTTGGGTATATAACATTATCCTCTGCCCTAAATATTGTAGTCACGTGGAGTTGTGGACCATTGGAAGTGATGAACCAGTATAGGCAATATCATTAGACTGAGTAGAGTGCTTTTGTAGAAGGTAATCCCTTCTAACCGACATGTTTTTTACTGGTGGGCAAGTTGTATTCTCGGCGAATATGTTTTTTTCCAGGCGGGAAATAGATGACGTGAATTCCTTCGTTTCGATCAATAGCGCAATCAGAGGGCTTTCTCCACGGAGATTCTTGCCGGACCCCAGTCGAACTTGTGGCCCTAAGCCTCGCCCTGGGCCTAGGTCTAATGTCCGATACGCTGACTGAGGAGTTGGGGCGAGCCTGAGTTGGTTCGTCGAAGGGCACTCATGATGTATAGAAGCCCCTCCGGTTGAATGTACGTATGCACAAGGCGCTTCGCTTCGCGGGAGGTCTACGCCGCCCGCTACGCTCGCTCAGGAAGACACATACATCAAATTATGCATAGCGAAAAGAGATCCATGATTGAATATAGTATTTCATGATTGAAGTCGCTACCTGGCGACTTGAAAATGCCAAGAGTCCCGCCGCCATGCTCCAGGAGAAAACTGCTCAGACGCCACATACGCTTCGCGTCGAGGATGTCGTACTTACGTACACACCCCAGGTAAGGTTCTTAATTTTTTCGTCTGGTATGCTCCATGTTTGTACTCGTATCTAAGAAAGAGAAAGCACAGCTCCTATGGGGTATGAAATCACCGTCATAGCCCATAGCACAGCACGGCACAGCAGCACAGCAAAAACAATAAAGATGAAGCCGATTTTTCGGGAAGGAAAAAAATCGCCGTCCCCTCTCGTGTAATAACTGCTGCTTGATTGGAACACCTTACACCGGTCAAAGCGAAGAACACAAAATCGAAAAGACGAAGAGCTTCTCTCTCAGCCTCGTACGCCGCCCGCTCCTCTCGCGACCATCTCGCAACATATTTGGTAAAAAATTATTCCCTCTGCGCCCGAGTGAGCCCCGTCGCTTGCTTCACATGAAACACGGTGCTCACCGTGGCCCTCGTTCGCCAGCTCCCCAAACTTGGTGCTCAGGCTGCGTCGCTCTCTCTTTGATTATTAATTCCGTTCCAAAATAAGCACCGCTTGAACTTTTTTTTACATATCAAAACGACCCATATATGCTCGTATATAGGATTAAACCGGAACCACACCAGGAGGCCAGACAGAGCCCATTCATGCTTCCCTCGTGTCTCGAGCGTAGCCTCCAAAACGGCGACCGCGCTTATTGCGACCTCCCCTCTACCCGCCACCACCCGCTGATACCCGCGACGGTGCGGCGCTCGCCCGTGGTGCCGTGCTCGCAGTACACGCACGCACACGAAACTAGATATGGAAAAGGAAACAGGTAATAAGAGCGCCAAGAGAAATGGCGAAAACGAAGAACCACTGGAAAGGTTCTGCAAGTAAATTAAAAAAGGCGATTCCCAAGTGGGAGCTCTGAGAGGCCAGGGGTGCACGAACCGAGACGGTGCCGCATTCGTTCGTGGTGCCGTCCTCGGAGTACACGCACGTACACGAAACGAAAGAAAAAAGTAAAAAAAATAAAACACAAAATTGCCAAGAGTAGTATAGAAGACACAGAACCGCTGGAAATGTTCGGTAAGTAAATTAAAGGAGGGGGTTCCCAAGTAAGTGGGAGCTCTGAGAGGCCAGAGATGTACCGATCAGGCACGCTCAGAGAAGGATAAATCTGTACCAGGTAAGTAGTTATATAATACCTGGTACACATTGTTTCTTTTTTTAGGCATGTTACTCTGTGGCGGGCGAGGGCTCTTTCTCGCGCTTTCGGCTGCGGGGCAAGCAAGGGGGCCGTGGGTACACTATGACGCATGTCTGGATCCTGGCCGAGCGCCGTGTCGGTGCTCGGTGCATTGAACGTCGCTGACTTGGCTCTGAAAAACAAGGGATTGCTTTCCGCCTCGCTGATCAGAGTAGGTGGCGACATGGAAAACCATACATAGTTTGTTTCCTCGAACACTCCCTCTGCTGTACATATATTTTCAACCTCAGCAGAAGAAGAAGCAGCATGATCAGCAGACATACAGCAGGAAAAGCAGTACATCTATATCGGCTGTCGTATTTGTTGCACCAAGCCCTTTGACGGGTGGTGCGCATCCAACAGCAGGCACGTTCATGACCAGGACGGTCCGTCTACATGAGAGAATGTTTAGTAGGTGTTGGTGTCACACCATTTGAAAGCTAGTAGTCCAGTCGCACGCTCTCAACAGCAGGTAATCCCAACAGGCAAGAGCCACAGAGCCAGGTCCATACCGGCTCCCGTCTCGCTGTAATGACGGCACGGGGAATGACCAACACTGCCCGACCGTGATGCAGGAGGGAGGGCAAGGGTACCAGTGATGATGATCCACAGAAGGAGTGGGAAACAGGTGTCTGTGCTTGGCCAAACTCAGACGCAGTTCGTGAGACGTTCTCTTTTATTATGAGTGTGCGGCTTGCTCGAAGGGGGCAAGAGACTAGTGAGCAAGGGAGGGGATGGGAAGCGGCTGGTTTTTGAGGACATACATATTATCTGTCTTCAACCGGCTATTATCTACTGGCAAGGGCGCACGCGTCACCCTCAACTGGGGGCTCGCGCCTCCCTCAACTTCAAGCGTGACATCCCGTAAAACCTCAAGTGTGAAAGTACTATTACTATGCAGTGCAAACCCCGTGAGTCCTGTATGAGGATACTATATAGTGCAGCACCCCGAGAATCCTGTATGAGCGCACTATGGATACTATGTAGTGTAACACCCCGGGAATTATGTATGAACATAGTATCCTTTTATGAAGATACTATGTAGCGCAACACCCCGTGAATTCTGTATGAGCATAGTATCCTGCATGAAGATACTATGCAACGCAACACCCCATGTGTTCTGTATGAGCATAGAAATACATACTTAGATCTCAACCCCTGAGCGTGCTCGGTTGGTACATCCCTGACCTCTCTGACCTCCCACTTCCAAACCGCCTCCTTTTATTACTTGCCCGACCTTTCCAGCGGTTCTTTTTTTTCTCGGTCCTTTCTCGTTTATTTCTTCTTTCGTTTCGAGTGCGTGCGTGTACTCCGAGCACGGTACCGCCGGAGGACCCGGCGCCGTTGCGGGTGTCAGCGGATGATGGCGGGTAGAGGGGGGGTTACAAGGAGCGCGGTCGCCGCGTTCGTGCCTAGGTGTCGCGTGTGCCTCGAGACACGAGGGATGCATGAACGGGCTTTGTCTGGCCCTCCATTTATGACTCTTGATAGAGCATGTACGGGTAGTAAGGGTCGTTCGGGATGGCAAGATAATAATCAAGCGGTGCTTATTTTTGCCACCACGCAGATTTTGAAAGAGGGAGCTGTGCAGTTTGAACGCGAATGTTATCAAGCTGGCGAACAATGGCCACGGTGAGCACCGGGCTTCACGCGAGGCGGGCGATGGGGCTGATTGTGGCAGAGAGCGATAAAAAGCGTTACTCGGACCGACTCGGTGGCGAGGTGGTCGCGAGGGGGGCGGGCAACGTGCGAGGCCGAGAGAGCGCTTATGTTCGATTTTTTTTCTTTTCTTCTTTTTGACCGGATGTAAGGTGTTCCAATTAGGCAGAAACTTATTACACGAGAGTGGACGGCTTTTTTTTTTCTTTGAGAATTTTCGTTTTTTTTCATTGTTTTTGCGGTGCTGCTGTGCCGTGATGTGTTTTCGCTTCCTTCGGACCAGGTACATACTAGTACATACATAGAGCATACAAAAAAAAAAAAAAAGTAGTACCCTATCTGGGGTACGTACGTCCGTACGACATCCGCAATGTGAAGCGTGTGTGGCGTCCGAGCTGGCGTCGGACTGATTCTCCCTGAAGCATTGCGGCGGGACTCTTGGCCTTATCAAGTCGCAGGTTTATAATTACGATCTAAATACAAACGTGGACCTCTGGTCGCTTAGCATAATTTGACGTACTTTTTTTCCTTCCTGAGCGAGCGTAGCGGGCGGCGTAGGCCGCGCGCGGAGCGAAGCGCCTTGTAGTACGTACGTATATCTCTATCTCCTCGGCTACTTAGATACTAGACTGCGTATCCATTCTGCAAATACAACTATCTTGTTTACTGATGGTTGGTCTATATACGTGTGTGTGTTCTTCACATTAAATTGTTCTTTCTACCCGTCGGCATCCAGCACAACCAGTGTCCGTGCCGATTCTTCAATCCTAGAGGAGCTTTGCTAGCTCGCTTGCGTTGCTTGTCATCGATGCCCGCACACGGTGTGTCGCTCGGCGGCAGCCTCGAGAGGGCATCCGGCAGCTGGTGGTCTGCCCCCGGTCGCCACTTGAGGTGAATGCCGTGCTCCATCAACCTGAGCGCTCACCGGTGGAGTTTCGGCGAGAGAGCCTGTCTCTTGAACAGCCACGTGAGCGCGGAGCAGTCGGTGAACAGAACGAATTTCCTTCCCCACAAGTACGGCCGGAAATGCTGGATGGCCCACAGCACTGCCACGGCCTCTCGGTCAGTTGCGGATCGTTTGGCATCTGTCCTTGAAAACCGGTGGCTCGCATATCCAATAACACGTTCTTTCCCCCTGGTGACCTGCGTAAGCCCCGCTCCCGCACCCAGCTCGCTGGCTTCCGTGAGTAGTAGCTGAAACGTGGCCTCCCAGTTGGGCAACGCCATAATCAGTGGCGATGTGAGCAGGTCGGTCAGCGCCTTCAAAGCCTTGTCATGCTCCACACCCCACGGCACCGTAAGCTTCCTTGCCCTTTTTGACGCGAACCGCTTGTCTCTAAGCAGGTCCGAGATAAGCGCTACGATCGAACTGTATCTGGGCACAAATTTCCCGAGGTAGCCTCCGATGCCCAGAAGTGACCTGGCCTCCTCTACAGTGTTGGCGCGAGAGAGTTTATCCACCGCTTATATCTTCGCTTGTGAGGGTTGTACGCCCGGTCTCCTGACCCCCATGCCGACAAATGCCTGCTGCGGGGGGCACCAAATCGACTTTTCCAGGTTCCCCGAAAACCCGAACCGCTGGAGCCGTGCGAACACCTTCTCCACCAGGACCACATGCTCCTCGACGTGTTTGGTGTGGATGATGATGTCATCTAAAGCCAGTTCTGAACGCCTTTTCGTTTGGAGGACCTAGCGCCTCCCCTACATAGGCCGCAAAGCCAGAAGGAAGAGTCTTTCGCTCAAAACCGCACCGGTTGAACTCCCATAGCCCCCCGTGGGCGTCGCGAAACGCGGTCGTGTGCTTGTCTTCTTCAGCAACTTGCAGCTGGGTAAAGCCTGACGCTAGATCTATGGACATGAAGCACGTGGCGCCCTTCACGTTGTCAAATATGCGTGCGATATACCCCAACCCTCCGCTGTTGGACTCCAGCAACGCGTTCAGCCCTCGATAGTCCTGACGGGCTCTCACCGTGCCATCCTTCTTTGCCACCGCGACACAGTTTGTTGCCCATGCTGACTGCGACCGGCGGACCGTCCCCGCCTTCTGTTTCTTCGTCACCTCGCTCTGGATCATGACCGTTTCCCCCAGCGAATACCGTCGCTGTTTAACCGCGTGGGGCGTGCAACTGCTGTTGATCAGCGGAAGCTGCAACTTAGCGCGATTCCAGCCCGGGACGATCTTCGGGTTCACCGGGAACACGTGGCGGTACTTAGTGGTGATGTTAGAGTTGTGAAGGTGTTACCTACTGGGCTATAGAGGGAAAAGACCGATCTATTACCTGGCCCAAGGTAATCCTTATAACAGAGTTCTAATGATGTAGCCACGAATCAGCTACTGTCGTCGTGGGTACCTATTTGACACTCTTTACCATTTTTGAATGACAAGCATATGCACACAACTTTCTCATCGTGCCCCAACCGTACGTATACCTGAATATGGATACAGAGAAGCTGCTTCCAACAAATATTAATAGTGAGTTTGTTTTGTTATTTGACATTTCTGTATTATTGACGCTGTTTTTGACACGCAGGTAAATAATTCTGACGTACTGCTGTAGTTAGTAGTAGCAACCAGGTACTATAGTTGTAGTTAGAGTATTGATATCAATAGCAGCCCATGTGGTACCGAGTGCATGCTGCTTCTGTGAATGTCTGTCCATCAGCAGCAGTAGCAATAATCGGAGTCGTTGTGGTATCCGCCACTACTGTTGTTGCCGTCTGCATGCTGCTTCTACTTGGCCAATAGCAGTACTAGATGCAATCAATCGTGTATACTACGTAGGCTATTCATTTACCAAATGTTGATATCACTAGCAGTCGTAGTATAGTATTTGTTCCGTGCACGTTGCTTCTACCTTCAATACAGTACATCCTGCGTAGCAGTGGTAGTGGTGTTTACAACGAGTAACATTTTAGTAGTAGTCACGCCCCCAACCGATGGTACCGCTTGGGTGCTACGTTGCCGTTGTATCGAATTTATTCCTACATTGTAATAGTAGCAGGTATAGTACTGGCATAGGCAGTAGTGTGGAATTTATTCAATCGGACATTACCTGTTCTGCCTATACGTACTGCTGGCAGGGGTGTATAGTGTATCCATACGCTGACAGTGTAACAGTATATAGTAGTCATGCTCCAACCAATGGTACCGCGAGGATATTTCACCTCTATGTTTACCATGAGGTTGTCGGTAGTGTATGGACGATTGGTCACGCGCTAGAAGTAGCAGTATAGTTAGTAGTGGCAGCAGTACAGTGTGTCGGGTAGTTTTGGTAGAGTGCATGCTCCTTCTGCCTGTACTACACCTTCGGAGCAGTGGTAGTGGTGTATGTAACAGTAAGTAAGGTAGCCAACCCATGGTACCGCGTGCATATACGAGTAGTAGTGCAGTATTCACCACAGAAAGAGCAGTGATCAGTTCCTTGTGACTACTACTGTTACTCTTTACTTGGAGCAATGCGCTTACCCTTGGCTCACAAGGCGTCCTACGATAAAGGTTCATCGTAATTTGTCTAAGGCTCCTCACTTAAGGAACTCGATACCTCACGCGAGAACTGTCTTCAACCAAAATTAAATCGCATCCCGATGAATAATTCCATGGCCCAAGTATACAAAAACATCTTTTTTCGAAATAAGATTGGCATTCCGACGATTTCGATGTGTGGGGCCCCATCATTCATGAAAAATAATAGCGGGAATGTGTTACCTGTATCGTAAGAGGCGTCTCACGTTTCCGATAAAAACAACTAGCGTGTGTTAGCTGTGACTCCTTTTTCGCCTTGCGACGCCCCCGGAATGATTTGACCTTACCTACATTCCGAAGAGGTACCTTGTATATAAAATAAATTACCTACGTTGAACACAACAAGAAAAGGAAGAAACAAAATAGGCATGAAGGCAAGGGGTAAGTGGCGGACAAAACATGCCACAACCCGTGGGATGCTCCACACAGAAACATCCATATTTCCTGCGTGGATCTCCCAAATATCGTTACACATGAACCCCTACACCGCGTACGTGAGCACTCCGAACACCAGACCCTCGCCCTCAAAATACCCCAAATACTTCGTTTCCGACTCATTGGCAGGTGCTATATCTGCTCACTTATCGGAGATATACATCGACGGCAGAACTAAGTTCATGAACAACACTGCGCAACGTCACGGAGGTGAGGCCCTTTGATTGATCTTAATCCACCGTCACACGTCACCATGTATGGTACCCTGTATGTTATTGCCCTCCGCTCGACCGCAGCATTTGCTTCTAGGACGCCAGGCGCGTGCCCCATCGCAAAGATTGCTTGTACGTACCAACCAACGCGAATTTCCTCTTCCCCTAAGTTCAGGAGCTATCTTTGCTAACGAGTCGGAGGTACACATCGAGGGCGAAACATCGTTTGCAAGCAACACAGCTGATGCTGACGGAGGTGAGAAATATCACTGAAGATACAGGAATCGTAGTACAGCCTTGTATCTCTCTAGCTGCCTTGTATCACGTTTGGACGTGACATTTTCATTTTCACTCTAGTGCGCGATCGTCGATACTATTAAATCTAATGTGCCCAGGATACCTTAATGGAATATAATTGGGGCTCTCTAGAATTGTGAAGCGTAACGCGATCTAGAGCATGTTTAGTAGACCTTCTAGAAGCTGTCACCGTACCGCATCCCGGGCCCTTTACACGTTTTTACCAAAAACACGTTTCTGCTGGTACGCTCGGGGAACGACGATCGTTTCACTTTCTTCGGCCAGTGTTAGGCAGTTTGTTTCGAGTCGGGGACCCTCACTGGTCTGGCCAGTTCAAATCTCTGAATGTTTGCCGTGGTTTACTTCGAAGCGCTTAAAGCTCAATCAGGGGTGGGAGGGGGTCTGTACTCACTATAAAACATGGCCGTAGCGTAAGACCGCAGACCCTCGCATCCCTACAATGCCGGGACGGAGCACGTCGGGTTTTCACCGATCAAGCAGACATTGCTTGCACCAAGCGCGAAGCGTCGTGAGGTGTGCGGCGAAGCGCATGAAGGGTGAGCTGCATAGAACTATTTGTGAGGCGGACTTGCATACGGATGACGGCTTCAACAAGTTACTTTAATTTCCGGTGTAGCCATTTCAGAGACAGCAATGGAAGTTCCATGTAACTGCCTGTTGAGTGCCTTACCTACAACACTACATGATACGACCGATTCCTTTGTCCGGAATAAAGGCTATTTACCTCGCACAAATAATTATCTCGACAACCAGCAGTGGGCAACCGTTAAATCAAAATAAACAACGTACCCAGGTTGTCTAGCTCACGTATTGAGCGGCATGTTTACATCGTCGTTGTCAACCGACGCTTACCTGACGTATATAAAATAACGAGGAGAAGGGGGGCATATTAATTTGTTGTTTGCCTTAGTCATTTTGCCATTGACCCCGCATCCCGTTCGAGACGAAGCACCGTTCCTGTTCCTAATGAAGACACCTCCAACAACTTGGCGCTCATTACGTTTTTCCATATATTACATAGAAACGTTTTGCTAATCGTATCCCCTTCCTGTTTGGCCGCCTGTGACCACCATCTATCTGATCTCCTAGGATAGCGATCGTTTTCTCGTTGTTATCTAGTGCATCACACTCCTCCATGTCACATCCGTCTGATTCCCTCATCTCTCATTTTAACACATCCCGACCATCGTGGTATACATCACATTCTCCTACTATGTGAGTTCTACTTTATATTGCTTTGCCACACGGGCACATCTGTGCGTCTACCTATTTATCTTCCCTTCTACTGATATACCTCTTCCTACTTTCTGGTAGGTCCAGGTGACCTACGCGAGAGCGCAGTGTTGGCGTTTTCGCGAAGTCCATTGGGCCGTGCAAATACGTTTTCATTCATACTCCCTCCCTCATCCCCCCATTATCTCTCAAGTGTTCTTCCGATTCCATTTTGATTCTAAGCGCTAGCCGTTCCCTCTTCTCTATCCTTTCTTCTACTTCTGCCTTGTACCCCCAAACGTCCCGGCGGACATCACCTCTTCTTGGTACGCCCCTTTATCCTTCAATATTTTCTCAACTGCGCTATCCCACCTGATTACAGCCAGCTCTTTTTTACCTCCTCCCATACAGCTCTATCAACTATGGCTGGCAACCTTTTTTTTTGCATAACCCTTACTGTATACTCCATTTCCACTTCATCATGTCTCGATTTGTCTTGAGTGGGTGCATGCCCAGTTCTGCTCTTAACCCAGCTTGTATTACTAGTCGTACATGAGAATGTTATATTCTTTATGAGCTGCTGACATATGTACTGTTTTCAACCGTTTTACGAGTTTCGCGTTCCCTTCCTATACTTCTCCTGTATATTCTAGCTTTGGTACTATCATATTCATCGGGATACATCTCCTAAAAAACCGAGTGTCAAGGTGCGAGTCTGTTCGGATTGCATCGATCTTGCCTACCTGTGATTTGCCCTTTTCTACTACGTTCGCTATAAATGTATCCCACGAGCAGTATTTATATATATCTACGCCATGGTATGCATACTGGTCTACGACCGGCAGTTCTTCTTCTCCCCACTCCCAACTGTTAATTATCGGGTTCACTTTTTCTTCTTTAAAAACAACTATTGCGCATTTCTTGACGTTCGCCGTCACCCTCCATTTCCTAGGGTATTCTAGACTCTTCTCTATTTGTTTCTGCAACCTCTCCGGGTGTGTCTGATACCCCCACAAAGTCATCCGCAAACATCAATCCCGACACCGTATCTTCCTTTACCGTGTATCCCTGCCTTGCTGCTCCGGCTGCTTCTATCAGGTCGCTAATATTTTTCTTGAATAAGTCACATGACAACATATATCACTGTTTGTAAATTATCAACAGACTTCGATATTTCCCCGTCCAGCATCACAGTACTTCTCGCACATTCCGTTTTCTTTTCATCATCCCCACATCTTTCCTCTGATTGCGATTTCCCACAGATGTTTCCGCAATCCATTTCTCCACAATGCGTCCTAGGTTTTCTGTGCATCTAGGTAGAAATAGTACGTTGTTAGTACCGCGTCTTTCCTACTTGGGGGGGGGGTGTACTCGATAGGAGACATGTACTCGATATCATGTCGTGTGCGTATTACCCGCCTATGGGCGCGGAGCTCCTTGCGCATTGCACTCAGCGTCGTTGTGCGTGGTCTTCTTGTGAACAGAGCACCGCTGGCGCTCTGCACTGCCTCTTGGTCCGAACGTATTCTTGTGGCCAGCGGGCTTGTTGCTTCCCCCGTGGGTTTTTGCAGGCACGTCGCAGCCACTCCTGAAATACCCTGCCTTACCCCAGACGTGGCAGATAATATCACTGGGATCACCAGATGTAGAGGCTGATGTCACGGCCGTGCCACGTCCAGCAACCCTTTCCGTAATGGTTGTCGACAGCCCGTCCAGGTAGAGGTGACGCAGTACAGACTGAACCTACGGGAGGCAGAGGTCTGGCCCCCTCCAGGTTCTCCGCTTAACGTCCCGCTACTCCTCCGGGATACCTTGAAGAACGGCGTCGGTGACGTACCTATGCGTGATTGGTCCCTTCATCACGGTCAGTAGGTTGCGCATTTATTTGCGTGAGCTCATTGATCGTTGTCGGGTTCTTGTCCAGGCGTCTAGCTCGTAGTCGGGATTGCACCCTGTGTGATGCATATCGTCTCGTTGGTGATCTTCGAGTATTTCGACTCCAGCTATTTGATCGACCTTCAATCCATCGCCGCGAGTTCTCCGTGCGTCCTTTGCGTGCTTCGTTACCAGCAGTGCGACTGGTTTCCCGGCGATAGTGTAGATGATAGCAAAACAATCCTATTACGGGGGACCATAGTTAATAGGACTAATTATTGGTAGTGAAAATGGGTGAAAATGTTGGTTTTTATGCATACCATAGGTCCTGTTAACTATGTTCCCCCGTAATAATAGTTGGTTCTGCCATACGCGGCCTTGCGTTGCTCGAGAGACTCATGCAAGGAAACTACCGTCCCCGTCGTCGTGATGCTGGGCCTGGCTTGCCCCTCCATTATGTGAACGACATCTCAACACAGAATGCTCGTCGTGAACCAAGCCGTTTTGTACCAGTCATCGAACTTGTCGGTGTTAGTACCCCTGAATGGCTCCATAATAACCCTCAGTGCGCTAAAAAGGCTCGATTTAAAATCGTCCATGTTTCATCAGAACTGTATTTTCTGTCGTTCGTAGTAACAGCAGCGAATTAGGGCCACTCCTAAGGAACAAAAAAATACACGCTTTGTGAGTTTTTTTGTCGTGAATCGTGATTGTTTTAATCGTGAATCACGACAAACAAAAGACGATTCATGACTCTGGTTTGTGTCAGCTTTTCCCTGTAAAACAAAAATCACGATTCGTGACATTTTTCGTGTCTCCAAATACGCCTGATCAAGGCACTACGCAACCGAGGCGCACCAACGATATCCGAATGTCGACATAGGGGCATGGCGGACTCTGCTTCGTAGGCCGCTTGTGGATTACGGGCGGCTACGCAACAATACCCCTGGGCGCGGGCTAATAACCAGGTTATGGCCCCGTAATTTCGAGGAGGGGGAGCCACAGCTCGAAGACAAACGCGAAACTGACCTGGGGATGTCAAAGGCCACGCTGGGCAGACGCCCTGGCAGATGGAATCTTGCGAACCGAGCTTGGCCGACGGTCGGTGAAATTGGAATCTCGCAGGCTGGGTCAGGCTTCGGACCGTGATCCGGGTATACCGCGGGCGCGGTCGGCCCGTCTTACCTGGCATTGTCCCACTCGCGAGAGTAGGCTCCACCCGCAAAAACCGTTGGGTTTGAAATATCGGAAATTTTACAATTTTGAAAGTATCACGAAACGTGACGTTTTTCGGATTGTTTTCGTTAGAACTGAAATTTCACGGAACGTGATCGTTTGGCATGCCAAAACATCACCAATCGTGTTTTGGTTTCGGTTCGTTAGGATCGGCCCTTATACGCACTCGATCAGAAGAAAGCCCGTAGTTTTGATTATTATGCGCAGTCCGTAGTACCCTACCAGCAGCAGCAGTGCAGCAGCAGTGATACTATGTATCTGGCCTGGAATCAGTCCATCACGTACTCACGAATGCGACCGATTATTATGATTTATGGCAAATGGGACCCCATTCGACCGAATGCATTCGTACTTGAACAAGTAATCGGCTTTCTACTTACTCCAAATGAGCGTTTAGACCGTTTGGAGAGTTTTGCAGCAGTGTACTCGCACTCACAATCTAGGGTTCACCACATCGCACAGCAGCAGTAGTATGCTCGTGGTTCGTGAATACCTCCAGATGGGGATGATCGTGGTAGGTGTGTGCAACCCTTCGTATCACCAAGCAGCTCCTGATAGCGATTATTGTGCCAGATCTGTAACTTTGTTGTCTGTTGTCCGTTGACGTTCTTGGTATAGCATCTCGAGAGGGTTAGGGTGATGGTCGTCGCAGCTCTGGAGAAACTCAATCTACCAGCAGTCCGTTCTCTGTCGTAGTCGTTTCTCGATAATGTTAACGGCTCGCGGCTCTGCAATACTGACTTAAATCACGCCTCATAAGTCCTTGGCGAAATCCTCTCGGTAGGCGTCTGTGCTTGGCTCCTCAGTTCAAATAGGCAGCCCGCAGCAGAGGCAAGCACTTTAGCTAGTGTCTTCAAACGTATGCTCTCGGAATGAACAATAATATTATAATCGCGCTCTAGGTTAGTGTCGAGTAACGATCTTGTCCAACAGCACAGGATGAGGACGAGTGAGAAAAGAGTCGGGAAGTGAATACAAGTGTACGATTGTGCGTATGCACGGGACATTGTTGATGTGGAGCTGTCACGTCTTAACATCCCCAGTATACCGAAAAAAGCTAAAAAACGATTATATAATCTCGGCTGAAGTCAAAACGATATCTTGGGTTTCTGCCGCTGGTACACACAAGATAACTGATATCTGATCCAACGAGTCCACCGCATTCAGCTGAATCGGCATTGAACATAAACCGCTGCTTGTCCTGCTGTAGCCCTTGTGCTGCTGCTGTGGCCTACTCACTACCTGGCACAGGCGACTATTATCACGATCAGTGACTCGGTATAGACTACTGGCTACTGCTGGGCAGGATTGTTGATATCCTATTAATATATATAGCGATCAACGATGTAAATATTTATTCTGGGATTGATGACAGCCGACGGCCGGTGTGTAGATCAGTATTGCGGTGGTCGGTTGCAGTCAGCATAGCTATTAGGTCTACTGCTGGTATGTGTTATCTACTTTCTGAGGGTTTTTAGTCACTCGAAATAACCACAAATTCACCGGGACTGCTCCCGCTCACCCATGTGGTTAATGCTCTTGCCGCGCTTCTTGTGATACTGAAATAAGTATGTTTTCAACATCAATCAGCAGCCGCACCTGTGACTATTGCGCCCCATACAGGCGTTCCGACGCGAACGCGCTCGAGTACCTACGGAGACTTCTATGAACAATAATGACGTGAAGCGATTGAAGGAGATACTAGAGGACGACAATCTGACAGTGATGTCGTTATATTCAGATGTTGTGCAAACGATTGAACAGCTTGCTGGACCTTCTTATTCCCGCGATTGTTTTTTGTTTTCTATTTTGAACTCGCCATACGCATATTCCCTGTTTCGCTGGAGCAGAGCTGAACGCGATATTTACCTGGGTATACTTGTATGCGCATTGTTCAACTTTGTTTTACAGGTGTAATTTCCCGAACCCAACCAGCCGCAGGGATCAGCAACCCTAGATCTTCCAATCTCGTCTCGTCTCACCCGTTACATGTCTAGTCTACTTGAGCATCTTACCAGCAATCATAATAGTAAATTTTGAACCAGGCTTGTCTTGCTTCCTCCAATTGTAGGTGCCGTCTATGCCGTGAGTTCGGACATTCATATCAACGGCAACACTGCGTTTGCGAACAACTCAGCGGGGTGCATTGCAGGTGAGAGTTGCGCTGTCTAGAGGAATGGTTCGGACCTGGTTCGGGGTAATATTCGTCTGTAGTAAACCCGAAAGATTCGCAACGAGTAGAACGCCTGTCTCGCGATCTAGTGCATATTCCACGAATCCTATGGATTTAAACGCATGGCAGTGCAGCAACCACTTTTCTTCTCGATTAGAGTTCTCCGTTTTACTTTACCGTCTCTCACTCGTTATTGTCATGTCGTGTTGGCCCGGAAGGGGCACACACGACTGTTTTTGCCATATTTGCTAGATTTCACTCCACATCGATGATGAGGTAGTATCGTTTATACCAGCACGCCATGTAGCCTGTGCTTACCAGGGGTGTGTCTGTGCTTCCACCCGCCAAAGGTGTGCCTGTGATTTACCTGACCTGACGATGGCTGTCTCATCATGCCCGACCTGCTTTATCCAATGATGTGCGTCCTGTCGAGAGCGCTGTACCCTCAGTGAACTAAGCGTGTGCCTACTGGTACATCCGAGTACACCAATACGGCGGTCGTCCACCAGAAGTCGGCCCCTCACTGAGGCTGACATGCTATTTTCTTGGCTTATAGTTGAGATTATTAGTGTGATTCCAACCTGCACTCGTTAATGCTAAGCCGCTCTCAAATTTGAAATACAATTTGTACTCCACGTTTCTCACGCCCTCGGGTACTGTTGGGAACACTCAGTCGGCGTCGGCGAATGACGATGCTAATAACGCTAATTATTCGCGTCCCGCCATGTTCCAGTGGCGTGTTCAGAACGCGCTGACTATCACTGTCAACCGGGACCCTCATCTTTTACTTGGCATAAGCCGGATGCCCCGGAGACAAATCTGTTTGTTTTGCTTTCTGCGGTCACGACACTGAGTGGTAGTCGGGATGCCCAGCCCTAACCCCATTTCGTATTGTTGCCACGTGATAAAGTGGCTGCGGAGCTCATCAGGGATTTTTACGGGTCTCGGGGGTGTTCAAAATGGCATGGGTCGGGTCGTGTCAAGAGTTTTTGAAATCTTGCGGGTCGGGTCAGGTCGGATCAAGTGTTTTGCAAATCTCACAGGTCGGGTCGGATCGGTTCAAGAGTTTTCAAATTTCACGGGTCGGGGCCAGTTGGATCCGGAGGTGATGAAAGGCTCACGGGTCAAGTCAGGTCATGAGCCGCGAGGACAAACGGGTCACTCGCGGGCAATCATGACCCGCGAGTTCTTTCTGCTGACGCGCGGGTCGGACCCGTGCCTCTGGCTCACATATCCGGCCCTTGTAACCCTTCCCGCTGTCTTGCCCAAAGGCTTCTCTCGTACCCATACTTAGCAATACCCCTTCTTTGTTATCATATGAAATAAGTAAAACATAACCAAATCCGTGTACGCATGTCCGCATCCATTCGTACGTACTACAGCCAGTCCACATATCGCTGCACAGAAGTTAAGTTCAAATTATTTTAGAACTGTCGACCCACGGGCCGGATCCGCGGGTCGAATCTGCAAATCAATATCAATGGGCCCGCGGGTCAAGGTAACTCGACCCGCATGGAACCCGTGTCTCACGGGTCAATCGGAAGGTGGCGGGTCGGGTTTGGTCGGATAAGGTGGTTTTTGTAATATTTCGGGTGGGGTTGGGTCGGTTAAGGAGGTTTGTTAATCTTTCGGGTCGGTTCGGGTCGGGTTAGGGAATTTTCAAATATCACGGGGTCGGGTTGGGTCAAAAACACTTTTCTCGCCGGTCGGGTCGGGTCTAGAAGGCTTTCAAACTCTAGCGGGTCAGGTCGGGTCGGGTCACGTCAACCCAACCTCGTTATTTTCGCGGGTCGGGTCACGTCACCTGACCCGACCCGACCCCACCCGGGCCCGCCCGGGAGGTTTGATCTGACCCGCGAAAAACCCAGGGATATATATTGTATCACCTTCCACTAGAAAACTTGTGCAGGCCCACCGTTGTGAAGATTATAATATTACCCTGTAAGAAATGTGCATTTTCGTACATGGGCATGTTTCTCTCTTATGGCCGAGCATTTTGTCTCGTTGTCTCGGCCGTGCAGCACACAGGAGGGCCGCGTGTTGACACAGCTCAAGGTTGGGGAAGGCCGGTCCACTTGAAGCGTTGTCTGGGCATGCAAAAGTCACGGTGTGTGGCCAGTAATCGGGGGGAGGTGCCCCGCCGAGATGAAGGCATGCAAGATATCGGAAAACCATACAAAACAAAATAAACGGCATGTTTTCGCATATTTGATGCTGTTTTGTGCAATATCTTGCACCCCCCCTGGTCTCAAGGCCACCTCGCACCTCGAGCGTGGTCACTGACCACCTCGGAGCTCGGTCCTCCTCGCGTGCAAGGAATCCCGCTTCGAGCTAGTTTCTTAGTAGCATATTTTTTTTCTTACTTAGAGAGCTATCATTAATTTATGGGAAAGAGAGGGCTCAACGCGAATCTAAGCTTAGCACATCGTTCCGACTGTAACACAGCGTAAATTAATAGTCTTTCGAGAAAGTTATGAGTGATCCATGTTGAAGATCATGCTGCACATTGTTGGATGGCAAGATAAATAATAATAATAGTTTGATAGGTTGGGCACGATTGCCCTCGTTTTTGAATTTTAGAGTAGTAGTAGCCATTGTATAACCCAACACACGTGTATAATGCGGACTAGGGGATCATCGACAAAATATCAGAGGCGCTCCGAAATAAAATTGCCCATACGGTTTCAAAATCACAATGACATTAGGGTTAGGGTTAGGGTTATAACTTAGGCAAAACTATTACCAGGTGTACGTGAATGTCACCAGCGAGAGTACTGCTGTACGAGTAAACACCTAAAAAAGGCTCGATGCTGCGACATGATTTATTTTAGTACGAAAAGGCATATATATATATATATATATATATATTTATATATTTTTTGCAGAACCAAGTCAATATTTATCCTTCCCTCAAGGAGCATTAACAATACTTCCACCGTTCGTTTTTGGTTGCTAATGTTGTGGAGGGATGAACGAACCGTCCTGGTATTGTAGCAGTAGTACAGGAAATTCCTTGGTTGCTCTTGATCGTGCATCGAATAATTTTGTTCACAGATTCGCCTCGCTGAACGCCCGATTACGAGATTGATTGGTAAGGTGTGATACGTTGCCGGCAGGCACTTCAGTCCTTGCCAAAAGGCGTTGGGGAACAGCCGTAATCGTTTTGCGTAAATCTTGTACTACGTATTTGTGCCATGGCTATATATACCCTAAAATCGTTCAAACCCAGCTCTCGCCGCAAGAAAGTTATGTATATTTGAACCACTTGTTTTCTCGTACACGAGTTACAGCGAGCATCACGAGTCGCTGCTTCTTTTCCCTAGGTACCATATTCGCCCAACGCACGGATCTACACGTAAACGGCAACACGTCGTTCGAGCACAACTCAGCCGGTGAAGGCGCAGGTGAGACCACACATATATTTGCGTAACCTAGTGCAGTAGGGTAACGTCTGCAGTGGGGGTGAAGGCGAGATAAGTAGACAGTCGTAAATTCATAAGGCCAGCTGCAAAGTGGAAGGTGTGCTCAGTAAATACTCTATGATGAATTCCTTGTCAGCTTAAACGTGTGTAAGCAGCACACCATTAAGCAGCACACCATGAAGCATTGACTCATCATCTCTTAGTGCGAACATTGGTCGAAGCTTGAAACTCTGTAAAATTGGTTTTGGGTGTATTTGGAATGGTATTAGTCAATGTATTCGCTGCGCCCATTTTCACACGAGTGCGCAGTACTACCTCAAGACCATCGTGGCGTGGGCGTGTGTAGGTATTTCTACCCGATTCCTTGCACTCAGCTAGCTGTTCTCCATCACCAGTCACCGCCTCTTCGACGAGCAGTGTCTTTTCTTCAGCACCTGTGTACATTGGACCTGTACTAGTTGCAGCATTAAATAATTTGGATAAATGTTTGAAGACAACCACGGGTACGTGGCACAGGCTGGTGCCCTATGCGGCGTGTGTTTTTCGTGTCCCGGCATTTATTTGGCTTTACTCGACCTTGGGTAAGGCATACTCGCACACGTCCACTCGCATATTGGCTGCTGTATTACGGTGCAAGAGGCTGAACCCGACATCTACATTTAACCTTCAACATCTGTATCAACGTTTGAAGACAACATCTCCACTCCGGCTGGAATATCACATGGATAATTGTTTTCGAGGGTGTACACGCACGTCGTACGCTACGTGTAGCCGTTTGTTTGATAGGCGACGTATCGTATGTTCGCATCAGTCGCAGTTGTATGGACCGTGTGTTCGAGGTACCCGAGTTTGCTGCCGCCTCTACGAACATTGAAAAATTGTATCAGATGGTAGTACTAGAGCCTTGAATACCAACGTCACGGCAACATCGAGCTCAATATGACTGTATCTTAACTGCGTAACCATCGAAACCACTACATACACTCTATACTCGTCACCTCCTGGGGATTGTTACGACATAATTTTGTCTTGAAAATATAATGTTTGGATTGTGGTATCGTCATGCGGCAGTATTTTTTCTAAAGACTATGCATCGGACTGCCCTTATTATCTTGACACTAAATATGAAGTGTAGGTTGATAATATTTTTTGTCTGCCCTCAGGTGCCATCTATGCATTTTTTGCAGACGTACACATCGACGGCGATACCTATTTTGGCGGCAACTTCGCCAATGCTTCCGGAGGTGAACACGTCCATGGTGCGGTGTGCTGGCTACAGTACCCGTTATTTTTTAATACATGAAAAATATCACCCAAAGTACAAGACTCAATTTTTGCGGCTGCGTACGGTGTAAGCCGTAACTTATATTGCCAATTGGCTTCTTCTTCAGCCGCGTTCTACGATAGAGGTAGTACATTTCGGCAAATGTTTTCCGAGTGAAGGGGCTCCTACTCCCGATATGGTCGGAAAGCCAATCTTGTTTCGAAAAATGACATTTTGTATACTTGGGACATACATGGGATTAATTTTCGGGGTACAAAATATTTTTTCTGACTTCTGTTTTTGAGTGAGGTACGGAACTCCTCAAGTGAGGATTCTCAGAAAAATTAGGGTGAACCTCTATTATCGTAGAACGTCTCCTCACGCTACTTAGGGCGTTCTCGGCAACGATTCTTGCACATCGCAGACACAAACCGACACGGCAAATACGGTGCCGCCTTGATCGTTGTCGTTTCACAAACAAACGATGGTCACAGTAGTAACCAGAAGCTGACGATGCATGTGCCAGCACCATGTTTGATTAAAATCGTACAAGGACCTCATGTTTGCAAAGCCATTGTCGGAAGGAAGACACTGCAATGGGGCAATCCTCCTGTAACGTAATGTACATGACACAACGCGCTCCCACATATGGTCTTCCTCCCGGGTGAATTAACTGTTGAACATACTGAGTTTAGTACCAGTAGTAGCATCAATAGTACATTCATACGAGGGACGATTAGTTTTGAGATGTACGGAGCCACACATGTCGCTGGCATAGATAGGTGCAGGAAACTAAATGAAGAATGCGGGTATTTGGCGTGCGTTGACGTATCTATGTATATATATATATATATATATGTCGCTCGGCCTGTTGGCGATACAAAGTTTATCGCCATCATAGAAATCAGCGACCATAACCTAAAGTACGTAGACAAAACTTTCCACTACAGCGCGAAGTTGTAGCAACAATGCCGCCAGGGTCCAGGCTTTTGACCGAAACATGGGCAGCCGATCTTTGTCGCGTTCATCGACGTGTTCCCTAAATATCTTCACTTTGGTGGAAACAAACGAAAGTACTCCAATCCCGAGTCATCTTCACAAAATATGTTTAATCCAGCCCTACAGTAAACTGGTGTGTGTCGCTATCTGCCCCCACGCATTTTCGCGGGAATGAAAAGGGTGTTTGAACCGTCGCTGATTTGGCTTTGTGGGTTGCAAATACTCCTGATTTGAATACCTCGCCACTTGCAGGTGTTTTTTCCTTGAACAATGGTTCGACCTACTTCCATGGAAGGGCCGATTTCCGGCATAACTCTGCCACCTCCGACGGAGGTGAGACCTTTTGCGGGAACTTCGGAACTGCGCGGTTCATCTTTACATGTATGTCCGTGTAGCACAACGTAACGGATTGTAACTGGCTGGTACCAATTGCGTCGTGGCACCCGTGCCGTCGGCTTGATTGTTGCGCTTTTAACCCCGTGGGCTGGAGTATTGATACAATGACGATACGTTCACTACCAAGAAGGGCGTCACTTGGTTCGGGACATGTATAGTTTGAACGGAATGTATGTGTACGATGTCAAGTAAGTCAACGCAGTCATCTCCCATTCTTGGGTGATTATCCTCTGGTATTCAACAAGTAACACGGTTGTTTGACCAGGAATAAATGAATCTTCAGAAATCACACCTCATGACGACGGAATACACACGAAGGGCAGTCCTACCAAAGGCGATAAGCTATAGATTTCCTGTCGCACTTTTGTGCATACTACGCTATTGCTTTGGGGTACGGATTTGGCGGTGATTGGAACCACCCAAACATTTTGTGCCAGTACGCTGGTTCAGACCTGTTGGTGAATTTACCGCAGTACAGGTTTGTTTTAGACTAACTACCACTGACCGCCGACCGTTTTTGGAATGGTGCCGGCGACCGATTAACCCTAGCACAGAACGCTGTCTGGAGAACATTGCCGAGTGCTAACCCTCACACCCGCCTGGTTGCTAACAATCATGCATGTATAGTCAGTCCAACGTATTGGGATGCTCCGAATTTGTTGATAAGCCCGGCATCGGGCTGGACGAAGGTAAACAAAACGTCTAACCAAACGGGTTCGAATTTAATTAAGTGTAGCATGTTATCACAAGTCGTCTTGCTTAGTTCCAGAGAGGGCATACATATATATGTGTGTTTTTTTCACAGACATCATCGAACTTGCACTCGGGGTGTCGGATACCATATGAATGTCTATGGGTTAGCCGTACTGATCTGTTCGGATTGTGTCTACGGTCGTTCTGGGCCCAGCATTACCTTGCTATCTAGACGCAACTTGTGTTGTTGTTGCGTTGTAGTGGAGGGCCAGAGGGATGATGCTCTCAACATGTTCTAGCGACCTGCGTATTTATGATGGTTCCCGTTTCCGTTGTATCAAGCTATTTATTCAAGCCGTGCCGGGCTTAAACGTACGGAAGGGCTTGCGTCGCGAACCATAGCAAAACTACTTTCCACGTACTATGAAACAACCTTCAACCTACACTTCTTGTTGGAACGGGAGTAAGCGCCGAGCAGTCCTATCTCGTTGGGGTGGCGTAGTGGGTCAATAATCAATATATTAGACTATACAATATCCGAAGACCCGTTAAAACCGCCTCGAGCCCATTTGGTCCTTCATGAAGATAACCGGATTTTTTCTTATTTCTTTAAATCTCTCACTACTTACTTACCACGCGTTTCTGCGTACAGAGTGGTCTTATGATCATGAAATGTAGAATGCGTGAATACACGTACGTACGTGTTGGTCAGAGCGTGCTGCACCCTAACCCTAACTCCAAGTCGGTTAACTGCTCTCGTACAATAGTTTCCCAGACCAGCTCCAGCATATACCACACCACATACCCCACCACATGGATACTCTCACATAAACTGCGTCAAAGTGGCCCCTGAATTCTAGGAGTATAGGCCGACCTGTGCGATTATTCGGAAATATCGGATACATGGTATTGGGTTGTTTCCCATGGTCCTATCTCGTTACACTGCGAACCGAGATAGTATCGTTTTTTTGGTCCTTTGTCTGTTACTACGTCGTTCGCATTGTCCAGGGCCATTTTGGTACTTTGCGTATAAAAAAGCTAGTAGGATACTGATAGTAGAAACGCCCGCAGTCGTTTCACCTGCACGAACTGTTGTTGTACTCTTACTAAACTGGTATGAACTACCTAGATTGAACATGTCGCTTGCCTCATACCTGGTATGCACAGTACTGCCGCAGTGCTGTAAAACGTACCCGCGAGTCGCCAACGTTAATCGTAGAGGGGGCGATTGCCATCGGTCTCTTTTCTTATCCGTAGGTGTCATTTACGCCGTAAAAGAATCTGAAGTACGCGTTGACGGCAATGCCTCTTTTCTGCACAACTCAGCGGGCTCATCGGGAGGTGAGAAACAGCATGTGCTGCATATACCTGTCGACAGTGAGATAACTGTAACTGAAGATGTTTTATATAACGATGAAGATAACCTAGTGTACTATAAGGGGCAGGGCTGAAACAAACTAAAAATATATTATGTCGTTTACCCTCGGTATGCGCGTGTATTGAACATTTTACCCTCCGTCTTCGCGGAGGAATTTGATTAATTTGTGTGCGTTGGCGCTTGGTTGTCGCAAGTGGCAATAACCCTACGCCTACTGCGATAGTTATCGGTAGCTGCCGATCTCCGCGTGCTCGAGGTTAACCCAACCCCGACTTGTATGGTGCACTGCATACCGGTACCCTTCATGCGTACCAACGGCCAAGTACTCATCTTTCTGTATTTGTTCAAACCACGAAACGCACCAGTATTCGTACTTGTTTATGATCTCGCCTTGCCCTATCCCACTCTAGGTGTTATCAGCCTCGATAAATCGGAGATGCACCTTGGCGGCCACATATTATTCACGAACAACTTATGCCTTGGTTCCGCAGGTGAGAAACATATAATCTCATATTATATTTCGTGAGGGCGGGATGCCTGAATTTCAGACGATACCTACAGAGCCTTCTTTTTAAAGCAGTAGCCACTTGCAGTCAACTTAGGGTCAGGGCTGAGGGAAACAACGTTTCTTGTACCTTAGAGTTGAAAGTTGGACCTCGTACCAACGTCAGAAGAAGTGCACGATCAGCCGTAGCCTTCCTATCACAACGAATCGCTTCGTTGATGGGGGGATTGCTGAAGTACAGTCGTGCAGTTTACAATGCTAGAAGCCAGAATTGATCAACGTGTTTGGCAGAGGATATACCTAGCAGCTTTCTCCACTCAAGTGCCCTGTACTGCGACGGGAGAAAATTAGGTAAGACACCTGAAATGCTTGCAGATGCGGTATGTCTAGTAAAACATCAAGCTGTTACAGATCACTTCGGGCTATGTAGCCCGACTTGATATTTCTGATCACTGGCGTATAACGAGGGCATTTCCAGTGTCGAAGATAAACGCTCCTGGATGGGCTAATTTTAATTTTTGCGTCTGATATTCAACCGGGATACCACTCATGAGATCGACCCTAACCCTTTCTCCCGCGGACTAACAATCACGCCGAGGCTCTCGACTAGCCCTTTTTCCGTTTTCGTTTTTCGGACCAGACACTCTGCATATGGATCGAATGTAAATTTCGCTCCTTGCGATATTAAGCAGTCGTTGGTGGTGTCCCCCATGCCTCATCTAAGACACCGATTATTGAGAAACTACGTGTTGTATTGTGTGGGCAACTGTTATCGCCATCGCTTTTAATTTTGTGAGTTCATAGTTTTCACCACCATCAGCCGTTCCAAACATTGACAGAATCAGTAGATCATACCGCCAACTCGGTGTATTACATCATGTCACGACGTTAATTGTGTCTGCGTCGGTTGGGCATAGATAGTTATTTCGTCTTGTTTTAGTTGGCGAACGATTTTCACTTGAAAAAACGTGTTTAGGATAGTTTGTTTTACTTTGATCCTCACATGTACTTTTCAGCATGGTTCGTAGGAGATTTCACCCCCAGCGATCTTCTGCACACGACCTGGTGGCAGGTGTCGCCCCTTCTCGCTTGATCGTAACTAAAACCCTAACCCTAACCCTATCCGTCTGGTTTTATCGCGCAAAGGGTTCAGCTTTCCCACTGCATGTCGATTTCATGTAATGTTGCTAACTCACGCTCTCTCTCGCGCTTTCCGCCAATCACTTTCCATGCGAGAAAACGTCCCTACGAACGTGCACTCGGTGATAATCGAACCCACCATGAAGAGCTTAGTAGGCACGCGAACCACTTACCAAGCTTCTCCGGGAAGTCTGTAAATTTTAGACTTGATGGTATATGTATCGCATTTAGCTTACTCTCTATATATTTGCTGTTCCTACCACACCCGAACACGGCCTTGAAAAGACCAAACCCCAACGAAATCCTGCCGCACTCGATCCACGCCACGAACACCACGGATATACGGCGATTGCAACCAACTCGAGACGGTGTGCCACGAAACACGCCAGGCACGTCGTCGCTCGCTTCTCTAGATTCCGGGTTCGTGGAAATCGGCTTCGTGCAGCTCTCGCAATCAGTGGGGTAGAACCCCACCATGAGTGCACATACAGATAGGCAATCCGAGCAAAATTGAAGTATGTACTCACTCCGGAATAAAGAGGCGTGTTTTGTTGTAGATTAAACGCGGCCTCAGAGATTTCCCTCCCTTGGCCTTGTTTTAGTAGTCATAGAGATGTAGCTGAGGCAAAGCGGCCTCATACCTGTAGGATGCCGTTTTCCTTTGCCTCGTGACGGTGCACGATGAAACACATCCCACGCTTTAGGCTTCAATTACTCGCTTTTGAAGGTCTTGTGTTGGTGGAAATCGGCCCCGTGCAGTTCGCACAATCGTTTAAAATGTAGACAGACAGCAGTTCACACTACGCACAACAAGAGTAACATAATTAGGCAGACTAGTTTCAGAATGGCGATCTGCGCACACCCCGGGTATGAGGATGATTCTTGGCTACAGCCTAAACACGGTGTCAATACCAACACGTGAAGAACATAGCTGCTGGCAACGTTTTTTCGAGTGACTGTATCCTCGACCACGAATGCCGGTAGCAGAGATACCGCGCAATGACATTGCCAATATCCTGCCAACTCTTGGGCTGGCTAGTTCAAGCCGCTCTAGGTATGTACAGTGGCCATTGCTCCACCCTCTGACGAACACTTGATGATAACCTCGCCAAGGCCGATCGTTTGGACGTGGGCCAGTCCAACAATACCCTCGGTGCTCGAGATTTTTACAAGCAGGTATATTGCCGAGAAGGGATGGATCTATATTTTGAAGTTTGTTTTTGTTCCCATCTGTCACTGAGTAAACTGTTAAAACCAAGATCATAAGGGATGGATCTGCCACTCACTGCTGTGGAGTGTACACGCTACTCGACGCCCGTGATGGAGGTGGACGCATCCCCAGAGCAAGCATCGATCGCACCGATAGTACAAAATAAGAGTAGTCGTTTTCAATGACGGTGCCACCCTACAAGACTCGGTTGAACTTCATGGCAAAGTAGCTTGGGACGAATCGGCGTCCCCTTCTAATGGTATGTCCCGAATGACGTATCTCGCGGCGTTTGTGCTTGGTGTGTCCCCAGGTTTAGACTACCCGGGAGTGCTTCGAAGTTCGCTGCAATATTGACTACGTCCGTTAGAGGGGGATAAGAATTCGCGTTCCATCCAAACTATTCCCCGTGCCCTCAGGTTGTACTAAGTATCTGCTCCGTTGGAAAGGAGACTTTTGGATTCAGCTGCCTACGGTATTGATCGTTATCCTGTATGAGCGGGCGCATGATCGGCTAACGATAATGCACTGATTGTATCGACAGGAACGCCAATTGGCCTGGCATATCTTGGATTCTTGTAGCATGTTTCATATGCCCAATACGTGTGGTCGAGAGGTTGTGGCGATCGTGTTCAGGTCAAATCGATGAGACAATATTCATACGGTGGCGGAGACCTGGGTTTCAATATATTTACGGTTTTCCCGACTTAACGCGTTGTTTCCCATTGCGACTGGCGTCCTTTTGGTACCGAGCCCGAGAGCTTTACTCTATTGTGAATGTTGCCCGTCAAAAACGCGCGCGCCAATTACCTGCGCCTTTGTATTTGATTGTGTCGGTAGTTGGACCGGAACACTGACGATCTGACGATACCCCGCCCACCCGCAGGCGTCGTCTACCTCGGCAACTCAAGGATGCTCATCGGCGGCGAAGCCAAATTCAACGACAACTCTGCGAGATTCGACGGCGGTAATACGATTTCTCCAACGCTATTACCCCGATGTGCTTTCATCGTGTGATGTATAGACAGCCCACAATGTCAAGAAGGCAGCTGCCTGTATAAGACGCTCATCGTCACATTGGGTCCCAGCTAGGCGACTAAGTGCATTGCCATAAGATCGTTCAAGCCAGTTTTGTATGTAAGACCCTCTCAAAACTACTGTAGTCCTCTACACGAAACAAACTGTGAGATTGTTGCTTGACTACCAGGTAATGTGAATATTGTTTTTTATTGCATCGGGAGGTTTAGTTCTTTAGATTGAGATACGTGTGACACACCGTCAACGATAACGAAACTTGAACCTATACGTAAAGTCTTGCTAACGTCAAGTTACCGTTCGTGCCTGGCCGGCCATCGAAAAGCAGCTCAACGTGCGAAAATATTTGACAGTTCAATAAGGATAGCGAGAAATGGAGGAAAAGCCTTCGCACCGAAAGTTAAATCGAGTGCACGTGTGGTCAGCGGTGCAAACGGAGTTGAACCTACAACAACCGATGTCGGGGAATCCCGCTCGTCGTCACCTTGGTGAATGACTCATTCTGTTAAGGCAATGAGGCAGGTTTTAGCGGTTACCTTCTCTTCGGCCATCTACGTGTCCCGTATTTGTGTGTTTGCCAACGACCGTTGGCTGTTAAGCTTTGTTCCTGTATCGCTTGTTCTTTACCCTGATATCCGCAGCAGCTACTTCTTCTCATCATCTTGTTCTTGGTACGTGCATATGCAGGTGGACTGGCATGGATGAAGTGCTCTTTTTTTTACAAGTGGTTAGCGTTTGGCAATCCACATCACTATATCACGTTTCCAGAGGATTTAATACACCTCACAACTACCGACAGTTGTTGGTGGCTGTGCTTGCTGTGGGCCAAGCCATCAGCGCGTGCGTCTTGGCTGGTTTCGTTCTGTTTCTATTTTGTGGTAATCCCCTCTGGGATTTCATTTTTTTGTCCAAGACGGTTTACTCCTTAATTAATGTGATAAGACCGATGAGATAGACGATCTAGTGTAGTACAACAACGAAAGCACAAAACAATAGCTTCAAGTAATAGACTTTGGGCAGGTGGCCGTAACCTTGACATTAACCCTGAATAGTGAGGTATGTATGCAGGTTTTCACACAATGGCATACCTTATTCGCTGCAGGGCGAGCATTATTTTAGAACGTCTACACGTAGCTTGTTTGAGGCCATTAGCTGTTGTTGAGATTTATATTTGTCTATTCTTCGATATAGTGCATGGTGCAAGGAGAATCGCTATATGTCGGTTTAGCGTCTACTGTTCCTGTGCTGCTGACGCGGGTTGTTTGCTGGTAGCCATCGTGGCCGTATGGCCCGTTACAAGACTAGTCTCCAGTATCAGCTCGTCCTGGAGAGGAGATGCTACAGTGCTTTCCAAATAACACTTCACACACAGTTTGTTTTACGAGCGGGCATCACCACCCTTCACTTAATGGGAAAGGTACGTCGCATCGGTATATTATATCCCACACGTGTATTGACAGTTCCCTACGGCACTGTACCCGCTGCCGATTCTACTTTGCTGTCGATTGATTGTTTCAGAAGGTATCAACCAAGTTTAAGCCTCTATCGCTTGTCACACATTTCCCCTAACCCTCTACCTGCAGGCGCCTTGCATCTGCATTCATCCAGCGAGATGAATATAACTGGCTATGCCTCGTTTGAAAACAACTCAGCCCTTAATACCGGAGGTGAGCATTGTCATACAAGTGTATCTGTCGTGTGTCAACGGCTTTTCATATGCTGAACGTTGTAGGCGCTTTCGTTTCTTGTATCAGGTGATGGTTTGACCTATTTTTAGGTGCGTCAGGGTGTGATCCTACACTTACTTGTCCACACCCGCCGTCGATATGTCCATGTGCTCGACCCAGAAAAAAATTGCGACGGCCGCGTTCGAAATGCAATGTGATAAAAACTGGTTTGTTGGCCATACCGTCACAAAAGCGACACACGATTGGATACACCCTAAACCTTCAACAACTCCGCAAGGCCAGAACATCGAAATCGAACTGAGGGTGCTGCAGTACGGGCGGTCGCTAAGATGTTGGCCACATACTGCAGTAGGCCATGTAGACAGCCCCGACACGCAGAAAAACAACGAATTATTAGTAGCGCTCGTTTCAGTTTGTGGATTGATCTGGTGTTCAGCCTCGTCGGTAGCCACATATGAAAACGGAACCGCAAAAACGGCGTTCAACGCTTTACAGCTTTGACCTTCGAATGCGGAAGGGTATTGCTGGCATTCATTTGACACCATAAATCGGATTGTGTGAGATTTTACACTGGGTATGGACCTCCCGCGTTGCGCTCAATATCACGTTTAGCCGCTGCATTTGTGAAACGAATAACGTTCCCCAGGTGCGTTATATGCTTCGACTGCGTCTACGTACTATATAGTCGGAAATACATACTTCAATCGCAACACAGCGGACCAAAACGGAGGTGAGAAATATTAGTGAAAATCGTTCATGTTGAATAAAATGTACATACTTCGAAGTATGTCCATAGGATTGTTTTATTTTTTGTGGCGTTGAGAGTACGTAATCGGGTGTGTTTCTGCTGCGGTGACAATGGCAATGCCGCAGGTATGAGCAAGTTGCGTTTTTGCGCTTTGATGGCCCAAACGATCCGGAGTGAGTGAATCATTACCACGTAACCGTCGCTTGTCGCGAGATGTCACCATGGTAGAGTTGACACACCGCGCCAGGGTGTAGCACACAGGTCATTGCAGCTTCAACAGCGGCATACGTGCTCATGAAATGACCCGATGGGGCTTTCTTTGATAAAACGTGTACGACTAGACGTACTATATGTAGATCGGATTGAGGTACGAATAAGTACCAAATACGGTTGGAGAGAAAGATGGCACATCACTCCAGTAGTAACGCTGACAGCAGTATGTATACCAAGGGAAATTGCCCCACACTCTTTTAGCCAGTCGTAATGGGTTGTAACCAAATGTATTCTCGCGTTGTTCCGGAACCGCACCTGGTGTCCTGTTTCGGTTGCGTTCGTAGCGTTGTGACAGTGGCCGGCATCTAACGAAACACCCGCTGCCATAGGCATGGCCAAGAAAGAAATGTGTATACAGTAGTCTTTGTTGGCGATGTGAGACAACGAACGAATATTAATAGTCAACGCATTCAATCTGCGACCATTTCAGAGGCAATACACAACGGTCCTCCAATTTATGTCGGTTAATACAGGTTCGCAATATCGGTGTTCCGGTAGGACCAAGTTGTTGGCTTATCGAAGTCAATATCCCACGCGACATCTGTTTCTGTGCGTCAGTACCTAGTGACGACAGATATGTCGTTTACGTAAATCCTGTGGTCAGATAGGATTTGCCCTCTCTTAGGCAGAAGCTGAAGACGGGGCATCTATTGGAGGTCGAGGCGGGAAGTCTCATACACAAGGCCACGGGTCGTCAACGGTTTTCCAGGTGTAGAAGAATGGAGAAACGAGGTTTGGCCCCCGTGTCCATGCGGCAATAGTTCACAGTGGAAGCAGGGTGTACCGGAGTTTGGCCTTCCCATCTATCCGACGTCGATCCCTGGAACGTCGTCACGAAAACCCCGCTGCTGGCCAAAGGCTTTGAAGGGCATAATACAGTAATTACTCTCTTTCTACATCTTTATAGTTCATCTCTGAAACACCCCGATTTTTAGTATGCTCTCAACGAGTGCATGCTCGTAGGGACTGTTTCTTGCATGAAACCTTTGATAGGCGGAAAGCGCGAGGGCGTGAGGTAGCTACATTCGATGAAGATTTAAGAGCAGTGGGAATGCTGAACTCTATCCGCGATTATAAATAAAGACACATACCGGGGGGGGGGGAGGGACGACACCTGTGACGGCGGCTTATCCGGAAGACCGTCGAGGGTAAAACCTCCCACGAGATCGGCTGGAAAGTAAAAGTGATGATTTAAAAAAAACAACGGTCACCACGCTTTAAACAGTGCCTCTACGCCAATGGTCTAACCTGCTGAGCGTTCGGCGCGCAGACTGCACCACCAGCCCAGCAGAAAACAAACGGGATGCTGGGCAAGTTTAATGTGTTTTTATCATACATCGGCATATATATGCTGTGCCTCTTGCATTTGAACTGCTTGGCGCCAGAGGCGTGTGCTTGTCAACGTGTTGTGTTCCGGCCCAAGGTGTACCCGTTCCTGAGCCTAGTTATGTCAAAATATGTATTTTTGTGGTCAGACTCCATGCAAGCTTTCCAGCGCGTATATCGTTTCTTCGGCAGGAAGTAAGTGCTGACACGGCATAAAATCACCGAGCTTGTGGTTGCGTGCGTACAGGTGTCATATGTATTTTCAGTGACTCGACCGTCTACCTCGGCGGTACTTCCAGGTTTTCTCACAACGCCGCCAGGTGGCGCGGAGGTGAGAAACATGGTGATCTGTTTTTGTTCATGGCGCGATTTCGCCGAAGCCATGCAGAGTACCTCACAGAAGCCTAAGAAATAACAAAATCGTTGTTATTGCGTGTGAAAACATTTTGGAACACGATACGCCTATCCGCCGGCATGCCGCCCTGCGGTAGGTTGTTACGGCTCAACGGACAAAACCCCTTCTCGAAATGATGCCTCAAACAAAAGTACGTTGCGGTTGCAGTGGCGTATAAAAATGAAGGTAGTCAATAGTTTCTACGCATGAGAGAGATCATATGTACATGTTTGGACGAGTCGTGGAGAAGAATAGCAAACCTTGCCACGCCTTTAAAAATACCAAATCATTTGAGCCTGCGGTACTCAGACCTCCCCATGAAACAATCGATAGGGGCATTGCGCTCCCTGGTTATTCAGCTAGAAGCATAACTTAACTGTGCGGTGCCCCTCTACACATCATGCAAAATTTTGTTTGGTGTGCAGGCCCCTACGAGAAGTGTTGTTAATGTCGGGGGAAACCGTGCGACAAGACGCTTACACACCCCTGTACAATACGAATATCATGCTTACATTATTTCGTATTTCGGACTAGCGAACTCCGTGCCTTTTTTCGTTTTTAATGTAAGGCGATTTTTCTGTCGTTACCTCTTAAGCAGTTCGGGAATACGATGTGTTTCGCAATGGAAGTATACGTGCGGACTTGAACATGTATCTGGCCAGACCTGATAGACTTGCAACTTCACGTCGTGGCACGTTATGATAGTTGGCTAAGATGCCCCCCTTCCACTTGGTGTGTTTCGCACCAGCACTATGCGTAGTAACACTCTTCGTTTTTGGTGCGCACTTGCAGGAGCTATTTATGCCGACACGTCGGTGGTTCGTATGAGCGGGGTGATATCGTTAATGAACAACTCAGCCTACGACGGAGGTGAGGCAAAGGGCAGCAACGATGTGAACAAACTAGCACGTCCTTGAAAAAAAAAAAAACGTATCTGGTACAACTTAAACGTAGGAGACAAACACGTCGGGACGTACTACTGTTCAATAATTGTGTCCTGATTTGACAACACTAAGTTGTTTCCACGACCAAGCAGCCGACACGTGCACGTATGAGGCGCTTTGGCTTGGGTATGGGAACCTCGTTGTTGGTCTACAAAACAATTCTGCTTCGGAACTATCACCCCCACGTTTTGAAGAAATAGGGCGATACCTCAATACCTTGCAGGAAAGGCCGAATCGGGGCAGGTGTAAGGCCTTTCGCTTAGAGTGCAGCCAAAACACATATAAACAGGAACAATACTGCCGGGCTGAAATCCTGTCTTCTCAGCAAATCAGTTGTTTCAGGAACGCAACAGGCCTCCCAATTATGTTGGATGATTTACCGGTGTCCACTTCGTTTTCGGCATGCCTTTGCTTTCCCGCAGTTTTCACCATTCCGTCTCGGTATACATGTAGCATACCCGGGCACCAAATTGTAAAATGAGGTGAGATTTCTGGAACAATTATACGGTGAATTCGTAGTTGTGCCCGTGGCAAGCAGTTCGTTCTGGGTGTGCCCACTGGTCGATATCCCAGAATGCGTAAACCAGGGATGCTATTAAACATCGCCGACCATCGCCTCCACTCCAAGTCGCTCTTTGTTACGATACAGACGCTTTGGGGTCAGCGCGTCCACCAATTTTATTTGAATATTTATAGTCGATTGATTTCTAGTGGCGTCGACGGTTTGAGGTGACTGCGGTACAATTGTTTTCGGTTTATTAATTATCGCATAAGCGCAATCATCGGAACCATTCTGAAGCAACGACAGCGAAACGCAGTAACATCGGCGACGCTGACCCCTAACGTTCTGCGTTATTATCGGCGCGCCGACGAATAGATTCAGCTTATCATGGGAGTCCCTAGGGGAAAAGCCTAAACCATTTACACCTGTCCCACGTGAGCCAAACTAGTTAATTACTGTGCCCAATTGAAAATCACACGCCACCAGCGGTGTTTTTATCCACGAGAAATCAAAACGTTTTTACGCCGAGACATTGAGCGTGTGACCTCCATTATCTGAATTGATTTGTTAAATTTTTGTTATAGGCCCCACGGGCTCCACTTAGACCTACCGAGGGTCACCAGGCTTTGATACGTTCGTCACGACGGGCACGCCAATAGCGTTTGTTTTGGTCCCCCTCCCTCCCCCCCGTTGCGAGCTTAGGAAGGTTGTCTCTACGATCCTCGCCGATAGGCGTTGTCAGCAAAACATTTAGGGTTAGGGTTATCGAAACTGACGCCATCTCGACGCGCGGGGTGAAGCAGACGGACTGCTGTCTGTGTCCACGTGTCTACAATGCTGTGCGACAACAGAGTTTACAGAATAACCACTGAAGCCCACCGTACACCTCAAAGAAGGAAAAGTGACGTCAGCGTACGTATGTATACATATAGACGTACGTACAGAGTGTAGACCAAATACTTGCAACTGAGAGACTGGAACCCGCACAAGTCAAGAAATACGTAAGGCCCCCTTGAAAGGCTCAAAATCAGGCAAAACCAGTGGGAATATATATAGACAATATAGACGACTCCAGATGTACCGGGCCAGTTTCAAGCGAAAAATAGGCTCGATGTGAGGCTGGTGTGAAGGTGTTACCTACTGAGCTATAGGAGTCAACGATCGATCGATTGCCCAGCTCAGGGTGATCCTTATAACACTTTCGCCCCTCTGAACGTCGGGATCGTTCGGTCGTCAGAACCGTGTAAGTCCGCACACTGACCTACCCGCTTCGCTTCATTACCTGACGAATCAGGGATATGTGCTTTTGCTGTTTTATCTTTCGATTTGGGATGTTGTTTTGATTTTTCTCTGAGACGTTCGAGGGGGCTTTCCACTGTTTATGATGCTACCGAATGTCGCTGACGGTTTTCCATGTTCATACCGACACCCTGTTACTCCGTGTAGTAGCCACTATCACTCCATGGAATAGTATTAGTACTCCCTCCCTTGGGCCCACTCGACTGGGGCATACTGTGCGGTCTCGGACGACCGAGTACCTCAAACGGTCGTCGACAATTCAGACTCCTGAAAGTATACAGATTAACATGATGTAGTTACTTAGTAGCAACTCCTTTCCTCTACCTTCGAAAAAAACGGGGTGGGTGGGCGGGCGGGAAAAACGACGTAGATTATGGTAGAGTGATCTTCAACGTTCCCGAAAGTTTTTGCTCTTGATCACGTAGTTCACTGGCCAGCTGAGGTCGCGTGCTTGCTGTTTGAGATTGCTGTGGCTGTCGAACTGTGTGGGAATGATCTCGTGTGCGAGCTCTCTTCTTTGTTTACCACGTATTTAAATCTGAGACTCACATCAAGTACATGGTAACTTCGTGACGTGCGCTCAACATGCTCAGGCTTAGTTTCGTTTAGGCTGGACCCTGACCTCCTGAGGGATATACATAGAGTATATGTTGTTTTTCATTCATCAATCATAGAATGGTTCAACCTCCAGATTCGCGATACGCCCGTTCACAACAAAACACGGATAGTTTCTCGATCTGCTCCAGAGCCTCCTCACAAGCTTTCCCTTCGTTGGCTTGTCTTTCGACTTTGGTTGTTGTCGGTCTTTTTATCTGAGACGTGGGAGGGAGTTATCCATTGTTCACCATGCAACGGACGTCGCCGCTGAATTTCTAATGTTCATACCGACACCCTGTTACTCCGTGTGACAGCCCTGTCACCCCGTGTAGTAGCCCCTATTACTTAATGCAGTAGTCCTATTACTCCCTGCCTTGGCCCCCCTCGACCCGGTCGTTCTGTGCGCGGACGACCAAGCACCTCAAATGGTTTTCGACCATTCAACTTCCTTCAAATCCGAGGTCCTTCAGATATATTGTAGCTTTCCCCAGACAGTATCCTGGCCTGGTTGTCTCTGAGACCCCCCTCCGGTGTCCGCCAATTTCCGGTGCACTTGACTGATTTCCTCATTATTGTTATGCGTGCATACTTTATACGCCCCCGTCTTCCATCGTCCTTCCCTTTGAAATACTCGCTCCGACACGGTTCCTCCCGAACCGATCGTCGAGCCCTCCCCGATACGGAGCGAATGTATTGTGAACTCGTCGGAGTTCGCCCCTGACTCTGTGACAATCTCTTTGGGCTCCTGAGTTGCTTGGCCATATCGCCATGTCGCGACTTTTATCTTGCTACAGTACGAGAAAAGAGGTGCGTGTTCATGCAGCATGGATTGATACGACATCAGTTCCTCGGTCGCCGCCTCCTGCTTCCCCACCTTCCCAGAACCTATACCATGGTCGTCACGGGCGTCCACTTTGATGTAGGCGACGAAACATTATATTACGCCGAAGTGCACTACCGCGAGCGCACGGAGTTTCAGGACTCTTACACCGTCGAATGGTGTTCGTGGCGTAGTAGCAGCAGCAGCAGCAGCAGTAGTAGTAGTAGTAGTAGTAGTAGTAGTAGTAGTAGTAGTAGTAGTAGTAGTAGTAATAGCACTAGCAGTAGTTGTTCACGCACCATGGCGGTAGTTGTTTATGCAGCATGGAGTGATACGACATCAGTTCCCCCATAAAGCGACGGCAGCCCCGTCCGACTGCAGCCCCGACCGCGTGCCTTGCACGGTGTCCCTTGTTATCACTGCTAAGTTACCCTCTCCCTGCTTGGTCTCCTTTGTGTCCACGAAATCGGGCTTCAACCCTGTCGGCCTGTCGCCAGTGTAAATACGGCAGCTGGCTGAGACATCTCTAAAACGCATTGTCGGCCCGTGTTATGCAGTGGGTGGGGTGCACCCCGCTCCCGTTCTTGGCCCACACGTCGTCGGAACGGGCTATAGAAAAACTCATAGCCAAACAAAGCCATAACACCCGACCCCCAACGATATGCGCTCCTGCCTTTCGAGCAGCATGCCCCATGACACCGGATGTCGCACCCGATGGGCGGTACCCGAGTCCGCGTGCGCCCGACCTATTCCTTTCAATGCCTGTTTGACTGTTGGTGACTGCGTGGGAGCTCCAACCTGTACTCTAATTGGTGGAAATATTGCACTTCAGGATATTTACCCGCGATCGTTCCCGGTTGATTACGCTGCGACGCGCTACACCACGCGGCAAAGCCAGCGATTGCCAGCTCGTTGGCTTTTGGCAGCCAGATCTGCCCTCGATTATCGGTTAGCCTGCGAAACCTAGACCAAGATGCCGAAACTGACGCGTACGTCTGTCCCGACGAGACCGTTACTGCGTTTCAGGCGTACTGGGGGTCAATACCTCGGACCTAAACGCGTCCCTGGCGAATCCCAGCCTCTGTTCCTATCAGTTAATGTCGGGTCGGATTCCGTGGAGGGAAACGTTGATGGACTTACGCTGCCATCGCGATATACCATCGGCTAACGCGTTGCCTACTCCAGCGACATGCTTGGCCCAAAACGACCAATCTGAATAGACTTTTAGACACCCTAATATTCGCATTAACGCCCCCGATCGAGGCCCCTTTCACCGATGGACCCAGTGAATTGCCGACGACGTGTTGTCTCCTGTTAGTCACAGACTTTCCCCTCCACATTGCGGTGGCGTTCCGGCGGGCCCAACAAATGCCCACGCCGTGATTACCGTACCCAACAGTTTCGGCACGTTAATGGACAAGTCATCCTGATCCTGCTTGTGCACTCTCAGGTGTTCTTGCACCTCGTCTGTCAAAATCCATCTGCCATCACCGGCCCGATTCCAAGCAGTACTCGCTCATGGCGGTGCCAGAGGGGTCGTATACCAGTGTGTGAGAGTGCAGCTGAACATAATAACTGTGTAAGGAAACACCGAGCCTTCCTCATGTTGAGATGTGTGCGCGGTCTACAATAAACGACAAAACCGCGACCTCCGCATGATCCTCGGGAGCAACGGCAATACGCCTCGTTCGCGAGCTTCCCGACGCTCAGTAGTTTAAACAAGTTGTGGATATCGAGCTGACTTCACCACATGTTGGTGTCGCGGAGTTATCCCTGTCGGCGGACGAGGCCCGCATCCCTATTCGTCGTTATAGTTCTCCGATTTCTTCACCCCTGTCTTGGGCACCTGCTTAGATCCGTCGGCCCGTGTCTTCGCGCTCGGACTCAAACCTCCTCTCGCCTTGCTTGGGGCGGTCTGCCTTGGTTTCGCGCCCGGACTGTTCCCAGCGCAGCTACCCTCGCGTCATTTATTGCTTGCTGCGTGGGAAAACGTGCAGTCTCTGCCGTGATCGCACCCCCGCGGGGACGCCCACCCAATACACGGAATTTCGTTCTGCGTCTGTGCCCGCTTGGCCGATGGTGCGGGAGATCGACCGCGAGCCCCGGCACGCTGACCCTCCTCCTCCTTTAACCCTCCCCCGTTGATGTAGCGAAGTATCGCCTCCGACCTCGGGACAGGTACAGAGGGAAGCTGCTCGATGCTTGGTGGTGAATTCCCCTTTCCCCGGCCGACATGGATGTGTTTAACAGAGCGGATGTCCATACTAATATGTCTTCGTTGATGAGCTTCTCGATGCGCTCCCTGTTCGATGGAATCCGCATTTCCTTGGCACATTGTTGCTTACATTTCTTCACAGCATTAATGCCTATCTTGAAGCCTCTGTGTAGGGCGTCCACGCGCGCCATGCTTCCAACAGATTCGGCGCCCTTTCCGATCACTTGAATGACCACGTCCACGAGGATTTCCATCTGCTCGAGCACGTTCAGGTCTGCCGACGGATCCCCGGGGTCCCCGTATGGCATGTAGTCCGATACGTCGAAGGCCAAACATTGCGTGACCTGGGAGGTATGCGCGGGTTTAACCAGTGCTACGTTAGCAAATACGGCTTGCAGCTCCTCCCGTGTCATCTCCCCAACCACCGGCCTTACGCGCGAAATAATCGAAATCCTCCTTGCGCTCGAGTTCTTCAAGGCCACGATATTTTCCTTACACATGACCTTGGCTTCTTGCCCCCGTACGATAGGCTCGCCCGTCCCTGCGTCCTCGCCATTTTCATCCTCCGCGCGTTCTCCTGTCTGTCTTCCAGCGATGATATCTCTCATTTCCATCGTAATGGCGTTCAACTAGGACACCGTGTCTTTCAAATGCGCGATGTCGGCGGTCTGCGCTTCCGCTGCCGCGTGTGCCATCCGACGACGTTCCTCCGCCTGCGACCGCTCGTGCTGCCCCAGCATACCCGGTGCTGGTTGGTCAATTGATTTCCCCTGAAGCGACCTCCAGAATATCAGCCCCCGCTGAGCCGCGTTACCTGGACCAACTCCCGCGACGTTGGTCTCCCCTGAACCACTCGCCTCAAAACCGAGCATCTGTATCCCTCGCCGATCCTTGGGAATCGATCGTCTTCGACCTTTGTTAGCAAAGGCAAGATATGACATTCAGTGACAAGAGGATTCTTTAATTGAGCCCTTCCGATACTGCTGCTTGTATGGTTCGCTTTACCGATTCTCATGTTGGTATCCCTTGCCTAGGGCCATCTATACCTCATGGATTTACATCTCGCCGCAGCTTCCAATATAGCATTCTAAATGGTGTCAAACTCTTCAATCTGTGAGAGACGCTTCGCCTTTTCAGAGTAAACTCTCTGAAAATCAGACGACATCCTGGTATGTATCTCGTCTTTGTTATACCACCCCCCCTCGGCACGGCCCTCACTAGATGACGTGGATTTTTATTTCGAGCCGGATCTCTGTCTTTGACAACTTTGAGTTATTGCTACTGCGCACAAGCGTCCCATGAATACTGCATTGTTTGCCCTCTTTAACACGCCTTGTCTTGTTGTTGTCACCCGGCTTGAGACCAAGCACGCCTCGTGGAAATACCTCTCACCGAACGTTCCATGACATCATTGTTGTCGCCCGGCTTGAGACCAGTCATGTCTCGTGGAATTACCTATCACCGAACTTTCCATAATAATATTCCAAATGATTCACATTCCGTTTGTGAATCTGTGTGAATCTATTCATTATGCATCGCCTTCCGTTTTAACTCTCTGAGGTTCCGACGATATACTGCTTATTATCCCATTCTCGGCGTGCCTCCTAGTCATATCGCTTGGCCCGGCTGTGTTGGCAGGATAATATATACCTCACACAAGTAATTCACTAGTCATGCTCCTTGTACCCAGATAATATCAGTATGACCCCCCGTACTCGATTGTCCTGCTACTATGCAGACGGAATACACCGTACATACGCAGCTAACCCTGGGGCACTGTCTTGTGTAGTCATTGGTCAAATCGAAACATGACGGCTGTCTCTTACGGGCCGTGCGTACGTTCTCGTCGACGAGCACACTTTGTAGTGACTATTGAGTGGTCCGTCGGTTGGACATCATATTCAGCTCTACCCTAATAATACCGTAGCCTGTGCCTATGCACTGCGATACTAACGAAATTTGATATACGGTAGTACCTGTCCACTACTTGGTGTATGACATACGCGCGACACATTGATCACTTGGCCATGCAAGTAAGTGTTCGACAACTTGTTGAGTCTGCACGACCGACCAAATACGTCACGCACAACTCCTGTTGGATACAGGATATGCTAACATCAGTGTATACCTTGACTTGATCAGTTTCGTGAATTTTCACACCATAGCACACTCGGTTCTGTAAGGGGTTTGGACACCATTCCTATCTCCTCTCAATATTCCTTGCTCTCCTGTGGTCGTGCTGCACGACACATTCTGTGGATAGGTACTCGAAAAACAACGCTCACGCTCCCGTACTACGGCCACATATTATTATATGTCATATAAACGGTGAGTGTAATCGACGTTGCAACATCAGCGCCGGCGCCAACTACCGTGCGCCTGAATATACCAACCTGACCTGATTCCCAAGAATATCAAGGGCACCAAGAGCGGTGGAGATAGCCACCCAGGGAAACCACCTTCCACCGGGTAGTGTATTACATGTCCCTGGCATTTGTAGTACCAGTCAATTTGATTGATATTAGATATACGCTCGACCCATCGCTCTCTTGCTCACCTGCCTGTACAAGGAGTTTGCGCGTCCGACCTAATCCAGCATTCACCCAAGTCCTGTTGGACACAGACTTGATCTAATATTAGTAACAGTGGTGTATACAATGACTTGGTCTGTCTTAGGGTTAGGGTTAGGCCCTTCAGTTCTGTAGACCATGCCGGCCGTCTCTATATCTTCTTTGGGCGCAGAACTGCCAGTGGTCTACCAGGTTGGATCCTGACCGGACGCGGTGGACATCCCAGCTACGAACTGTACCTGCTCGACATGTTCTGCTCCCAAATACTATGCGCGCAAGGCGACGATACCTCTTAGTATGCTGAGTATTTGAGCCGCAACGACAATAAATCAAGTATTTATATTTACCGGGTACGTCCCACACGGCGTGCATAATTAGTTTTACGTAATGTGGACGTTTTGTACCCACGTTTATTGTGAGTGCAGCCGGCGGTCTTTGTGAGCGAACAAGACCAGCTCGTATGTTGCGTGTTCGTGACCTGGCGCGTGGTTGTGTTTCACATTAAAATGTCCTTCTAAGTAACTCGAGGGCATCCAGCAAACACATTACTTGTGGTTTCGCTGATTCTCCACCCGGGAGAAATACAAGCTCTGTGGTCGCGAGGACGCGTCGTGGGACCACACCCAACCACCGACCACTGCTATCATCGACATGTCACCGAGGTATTATAAACGTACAGCATACCCCGCGTCGAATTATATTAGCTCCTACGTGATATCAATTGTTGTGTATGTGCACTTAAACTCATTGGTTCGCTCATACAGTCAGTATCCCTCCCGGTTCCATACAATACCAACCTGGGTTAGTTCGCTGCGTCAAATCATGCCTGCTCCCACAAGTATATAACCTGGGTTAGGTACATCGCGTGACTCGGTTTATGTTGTATGATATACAGTGCACTACAAAAATTATGATAGGTTATCTTCAATTTTCCCGGAAGGTCTTGCTCTTGATCACGTAGTTCACTGGTCAGCTGAGGTCGCGCGCTTCCCGATTGCAGTTTTGCTGTGCTTGTTGAACTGTGTGAGAATGATCTCGCGCGCGGGCTCTTTTATTTGTTTTCCCGGTAATTTAATATTAAACCCATATCAACTACATCGCAACTTTTTGGCGTCCGCTTAACCTGCTCAAGCCCAGTTTCATTTCGACTAGTGCCAGACCCCCTCGGGGATATACTTCGAAGTACATATAGTACGTGTTGTTTTTCGCTCATCAATCATATATAATGTTTCTACCTCCAAATTCGCAATTCGCCCGTTCACAACAAAACACGGACAGTTTCTCGATCTGTTCCAGAGTCTCCTCACAACTTCCCTTTAGGGGTGTACGCGCAAGTGATTCTAAAAAAGAAACGTTCGAAGTGAGGTTCGAACCCGTGACCTGGACGACGTCCACTGCGACGGTGTTGCCTACTACTGAGCTTTGGGGGTAACCGATCGATCGATTTCCCAGCCCAGGGTAATGCCTATTACACCGGCCAACGCGAGGACTCCTGGCGTGTGGATTGTAATCGGTTTCAGTGTGTATCTGGTTTCGACACAAGCGCGACAACGTATGCCATACCTGATTTTGAGCAAAACCCTATTCCTTAACCTGCTCCGAGAATGTGGAGGACGTTGTCCTCTTTTTCCGATGATTGCAAACATGTTAGATTTGTTTCTCTGTGGCTCTGCTCCTGTCTGGGGTTGGCGCTAACATCACGTTACGACATTTGCAACACCCGATAATTTGTGTACTAAATTTTCCGTGGACTCTCGATAACTATTTGAATAAATATACAACCCAGGCCACTTCAGACATACATACGGTACCTACAGCATTGCCGTCCGTGGTGTCCAACATGTACAACGTGACGGTGAGACGGTTGTGAGGGATCACTATTACGACGGTTTGATGGTCGCCCCCACATTGTACAGTGTGTTCCCAGCAAATACATGCCAACACGTTAAGCCGTTGGCGTATTCAAACAGCAGTGATGTTTGTTTTTGTACTGTATATTCGTTAGGACTCCAGCCTCAGTACTGACCCTGAGCGGAAGCGTGGACTGCGTGGTCAACCCCAGCCAAGAAATACCACTACTTCGATCCCACGCACCCCGATGAGTCAGCATATGTCCAATGTGATTTACTGTACTGGTCATTACGTTTATTATTGACACTCTAGCGTTTGCTTCCACAGAACAGACTAACCATGGTGTGCAGTGTTCGGATAAATATACATGACTAGAGCTAGGGTTGTATGGGGTATGCTAAGAAGAGAGGTGACCTTTGTTTAAGTCCTACCATGGAGGACGTCATATTCCTAATCCTACAAGAAGCCGACGTTGGAAACCCAAATACGTCTACCTTACTCGACGAAAACCCCATGGACTACTTGTAGGCATTCGCCCCGGAAATACTGCAAGAGTCAGAGGCAACACACTATTTACTAGGCTTTGGGGCTGGACCCTCTGCTGGAATGTTGAAGGGTTACTCTGAAAAGTGGGTGGGGACATCACAACATAAAAATGAGACAGAGTCGTGTGAAGGGTTGGGCAATGTCGATTATTCCCTGCAAAACGTGTATTAGTCATTTTCCGCGTAGATAATCAAGCTGGTGTGTTTGTTGCCGCAGATAATTGTGAAGTTGAACCCTCGCTTAAATCCAGTACATATACATTCAGGTTTTCACTGATACCGTAACGTTGCCGGCTTGTAGCGTTTGTATACGTACCATGAAAACATTACGTTTAGTAACAACCCTATATTTCGAAATTGTCCTCGAGATGTGAGGCTACGAATGGGACGGTTAGAGTGCAGCTACACCAATTCCGACATTTTAATCATCCCGTGCCGCAGGTGCTCTCGTCGCTCACGCCTCGTTACTTCACATCGACGGTAATTCGACCTTCTCTGGCAACTCTGCCGGTCATGACGGAGGTGAGTTCAAAACGAAAACACCCTACAAAGTGTGTAGTATGCGTGAGGCACTATGATACACTCGAAGCTGTTTTGCACGTTAAACGGAATTTGGGTTGTACAGTGAATACATTTTTGGCGTCGTGGAATAATGGAGTACGTGGCGGCTACAATCGCCCCAGCCATATTAATGTTTCGCTTTCGTTTTGACGCCGTTGCTCGTCGAACCTAGGTATGTGGCCCGTAATGTGGTCAAGGCCCCACAATTTCGCAGGTCGTTAGTCTCGCTTATCATTGGTCGGCCCACATGCAGCGGTTTACCGCTCAGATCCACAAATATTCGTTTTGCAGTTCATAGCTCATTGACATGCTCGCCGCGGTTGATTCAGTCGGTAACGTGTCGCGTTACATCCTATGATCCGTCGCACCGTAAGCTTGACCATATGTTGACTATGTACGATACGTAAGGCCCGAGAAAAGACTCGTTGCAAATACTGTATTCTGAGGGATTCTACCTAGGACGTACACGGCCTCAAACCGATATTGTTACACGTGACCTACATCTCTGCGGTATCGTGATTTCTGCTCCGTTCCTGCCCTCTCGTTGTGTATAAAAAACTTTGTCATTACTCGATTTCTTGAGTCATCGACTTCGTTGGTTGCAACTGGACTCTGATTGGCAAGGTCACAGATGAGCCGCTTTAAGTGGTTTGTAATCTGGACATGAATCTTACCTGAAAACCAAACATCATAGTTTGTGGAATATTTGCAATAATTTGTGAAATGGTGGCGTAGTTTGTTCTAATCTCTGTTGATCAACGTCAAACCACCCGACCCGACGTGTCGCCACATGTCGATGTGTGCCCGGTTTCTGGCCATCACTTCGTCGTGTGCTTTGTTTCTTCTACCGTACGACTAGGGAGGGTTACGACATACAGATCGCTGCGTTAGCGAGTACACGATTATCACTATATATACCACCTCTAGCAATAGAATTGGTAGAGACACCACTCGCTAAATAATGCATATAAAATCTTTGCACTGGTGCGTTTTCAATACTACTGTACTTCACTTTAAAAATAGTCTTGGTTGCTGCTATAGGCCGAAAAACAAATGTGTTCAACCCGGTGAAAGTGCTAGAGCCGTTCACTCTCGACTCGCGAAGGTTTTCTGAGCACGGAAGGCGGGCAAGCACGGCGATGGGTGGCCAGGATTTTGAAAATTAAGCATCGCACTTGTACAACGAGGCTGCTGTCTAGTGGCCACCTACCAGACAGCTGTATTTTAGGATTAGGCGCACGACGAAATGTGGCAATGCAGCTGTCGACATAGTCTCCAGTAAACGGGTACAGATGTGCCTGTATGACGGTATTCGCGCCACTTTTTATGCTGTTATGGGACCGATACTGGACTCGGCCTGCGTCTCGCTTGATACTTTTCCCTACATTAACATTTCCTATCCGTCTTCGCTGGCATGCCAAGTTACAATCGCAGGCTCCCATTAGCCGGGCCATTGGATTCTTCGTGTAACTGTATTCAATACTAGGGGTTTTTCAAGCTGCCGCCCCCGCCCCATAGGGGGAGGTGGCACATACTTGAGAGGCACCTACAGTATACTGTAGTTTAGACACCCTTCTTTATGTTTCCAATACTATATTTATCTGTGTGAGGACCATTCTCGGCGCGGTATTACCACCTACCTGTCCGGCCAATCGCGTTGCCTGTGTTTCTTCAGGGAGGTATTATTGTCAAAGTATTTCCCTGTTGTCTACTCTCCAGACATAAAGCCTTGATACTCTGTACTATTTTGTTCTCATACTACTGTATGTACTGAAGGAGTGTCACGGTTCGTGTAATTGCGAAAAAAACGTTTAGAAATGAGCCATTTCTTGAAAGTGCGCTGAGAAAACATATATTTTCGCGTGAGCACATCAGTACCAGTAAACAAAGCAACCAGACCTCGCATGTACCGGAAGTGTTATATCGCACACGAGGTAGCGAAATTTGGTGGTGCGACCTTTGAGGCGCCTTGAAAAACAGGCAGACAGTTTCAGCCGAAACAGTCTTTGACACGAACGCCAAATGGGGTGGCACGTACGGAACTTGACTTTCACGAAGCTAAGACCCGCAAGCGCAATTCAGCGTGAATGACACATTTAACTGTGGTCGGAATTTTCGATGCCAAGGGCCAGTGACCCGAGGTCCGAACGATAAATGCCGGTCGTTCAATTATTCTCTCTCTGAACCACAAAATGGCCGTGAACGTGGCAAACACGTCCGGACAGCCCAACCTGAGGAACGAGCAGGCATGTAGCCCCCCAAAGCGCGCACTGTTCCCTTTTGCGGGTATATGAGCATATATATTCAGATAAAGCGCGTGAAATTCTGGTAAAATGAAAAGTATTGAATCAAGAGGCTTGCACTCTATTAATAGCACCACCGTAAAGTAGGCGTCTAATGGGATCTGCTAGTTCACGTGGCGGATGGCCGGCTTGAGAACCCGAGCTTCATCCGAGATCGGAACCTAAAACACATACTGGTATGATATCTAGGCACACGTAGACTTCATGTGTTCGACTCATTTGTTCCATCGGCTCCACTATTAATAACACCTGTGGACCCTGAAAATTCTCATATGAACAACCCATTAGTCTAGTACTTACCGGCGAGCCTTCAAAATTCTTCAATATTCTGTAAAAGGAGAGCCTCCTTCTTACATCTAGTTCACATATTGTATCGTTTCGTTTTTCCAACTTTCGGTTACGCCTGATTGAATTTTATTTCGTTCACAGTTCGTATTCCATTTGTTCCGGGTATCTTTGTGAGGTTTTAGAATATTTATCATTTTCGATGATATTTCGATGTTTGTTTATCGTATTTCATGTTTGTTTCCTTGTTTATGGTTTCGTTATTTTTAGGATTTGTGTTCAACTTTTTCGTGGACCTTTTCCTTTTACGTAGGAGTATGTTGCCGTCGAGGATCTGCCTCCGCGAGCACGGCACAGATACATCAGCTTGCACAACATAGCAGCAAAACGAGTACATGCCAACCAGAACGCGGTAACTCACGCAAGCAAGCAGACAGGTTTGACCAGACAGAGCAGGTCGTCGAGCGTAGGTTACAGCTCGCTGTGCTTTGAAATCAAACGAAGAAATCGAAACATCTCCCCGGCCTACACAAGTATCCAGCCATTCACAAGCATATTTGATGGCGTAGTGCGCGAAGGATTGCTTTTGCCTGCGTTTCTAACCTCAGTAAGATCCAACACTACTCTGTCTCTCCACCCTTCTGATTTTGTACGGCATGCGGCGTCCGGGTTTTTTCAGTTGAGCATTGGGCCCTCGACATTTTCGAATTGTCAATTCACACATGACTCATGGATCTTTCTGTCGGCTTCATCCATTCACGTTTGGTTACTAACCCATTGTGAACAAGCGCAGCAGCGGCCGGCGGTAGCCATCCGCCCAGCGAAAGGCCTTCTATATCATAATCGTACTCATTCATGGACAGATCCCCGTTCGTTATGACCGATACATGATACCTGTGGTTATCGAGCATTATCTCCAAGGCCAAGGGCGCGCAGAAACACTAACATGACCCACGCCGCCCCCTCCCTCCACCCTGAAGGGCCGAAACATTTAGTTTGAACATATCGCCATAGTAGTAAGCTTCCCCAGATACATACGTAGGTGGGTGCTAACCCTAAGTTCACACACGTTCAACGAAGGCTATCTGTGAGTTTCCTGGCACCGAGCTTCTTATCAAGAAAATCACTCGGCTCCCCAACGGCTGAAAAAGGATACGCGCTGTAACGAATAGATGAAGGGGTTTTGGGGGCAGGTCACATATATATACACACACATATCTATATATTATACTGATCCTATCGTACTCAGCGCATAGGGTTAGGCTCCGGTTGTGAACCCTCCCTCCCCTGGGTGCCGAATACGAAAACGAGAAGTATCCGCCCTGGATGTTCTTCATGAGCGTGGGTTTTAGGAGCTATGCGTAGTCACGAAATGCGATACTTTCGGGGTGAAGCCAACAGAATTGCTATGGGCAACAACAGTAACCCTTACCCTTCTTCTGTCGGCCCTACAATCTTCTCCGCACCCGATAAACATTCCATGACCTCTTCTCACTTTCCACGGGTGACACACAGCAGCAACTCCGACCTACCTGTTGTAGACAAACAAGGTTTGCTATCAATAGTAATTTGTTCATACACGTCGACCGCATTCCTGAGCACGAAGGCTCAGATCGGGAGTTGGTCATCATGGTGGACGCGGCGCGTTGTATTGCTTAGGCGGACAGCCAACCAGCCAATACAGAGGTGTGCTCTGTGTCGACTGCTTGCGTATATAGGCTTCGTCCTCGCACTGCATTGTCGAGTGTGGCAGCTCGTGTCATCCACGGGGATGTCTAACGCACAGCACGGCTGCAGCTACAGCAGAAAAAAAACGGTAAGAGGTTGCCTTGGTCTGTGTGTCGAGATGTTAGCGTTGGGGGCTAGGAGGTGTTGGGGCGCCGCACTTCCGCGCTGTGTGGCGCAGCTAAACAAAAAAGAAGCTGCAAGCGTTAAACTCGGAAGCTGTTCACCCTATGTGGTGTTTCTTCTAAAATTGCTGCTGCTATTAATACCACAGTTAGTGTTTGGGCGATGAATTTGCTGTTAGACTGTGCTCAATGGCCTGGGCTTGCCAATGGCTAGCGATAGCGGCGGCATTGCTGCTAGCTCTACTGCAGCTAGCTGCTATCCCTACCACCACCGCTGGTGTAGCACACTTGCTTAAATGTGTTGCAATACACGGTGGTTGCTTGGTACCAAGTATACTGCTGGAAGGTCGAACCCCGTACCAGGTTGCTCTACCCTAGTATGGGCAGGCAATTTTGTTGGTCATTTCAATTTGTATTGCGTGGGCATCTCCATTTCATCATTTCGTACCTTGGCCTGATATGAAATGAGTGAAATGTTCGCCAAGTCAGTTTTTTAGTGGCTTCTACGCAAACCACGCCATACATACTACGTACGCGAAGTTTTTTTTGTTTCGAAACAAACACGTTGCACAGACTCTATCACCAGCTCCCCTACTGCTGCACACTTGGCCCGTACAATATATACATGTTCAACTTCAACAACGTCGATAGTTCCTTCAGTACAAACCCGTACCAGTATCTTGCTTCGTATTTCCGTCGTGATTTCAAAGTGCCACCTCATTTCCGTCGTTTTTCAGGGGCCATCAACATGCTTGGATCAAACGCCACCATTTTGGGGCTGGTGCAATTTTCGTCCAACACCGCCGTCAACGGAGGTACGGGGGTTGTGCAACGAAATATACATTTTTTAATATATTTTTTTATCATCCCATTCATTATCTTCGCCCATCTTCTTCTCTCTCTCCCTTCAACTCGTAACTCAGATCCGGGGTCACATAGCAGGCTCTTTTACCCCCTTCCCGCTACGGTACGTGCCTTCATTTTTATCGCGAGAAGATTTCAGCCTTTTCTTCCCTCGTCGACTCGCATCGCATTGTGCCTACCCACGCTGCAAGGCGCTCTCAACAACAATTGAATCCTTTTTATTTTTATTTTTGCAAATAAAGTCAAAAGTCCGACCCACCTGGGGCTCGAAGCCAGGACTCAAACACAAGTAGAATTCGAGGTTAACCACTTGAACCACCGGGGCGACATATAGAATATATATATATATATATATATATATATATATATATATTGCCACTGTGATTTCAGTATTTCGTTTTGACTTCTGACCTGCGGGAGGTAAAGAGAGATGAAGCGACTCGTTATTTAAAGTATATAGAAGTTGCTTAGATTCCTTCGTACATATGTACCAAGAGTTCGGGAGGCTCCATCATGGTTGGCACAAATAATAGTGGCGTATAGGTACATAGTGGGTAAAATATCTCGGTGAATGGTGGGGGTGCAAGTGAGAACACGCAGGGAAGGAGAATTGGTTCGATGAAGCTAGGGGTATTCGATGAATTATGTCAGCTCTTTCATTTTGAATGAATAACGCCCTGCACATTGTCAGAAGGCAAAAAGAAAATAAAAAAAATAGTACTATACCATCTATTAGTACTGGATTTTATAACTGGGGAAAAAGGAAAATTCAAAGCTTCGAGAAAAAAACTTTGAAGCGGCTATAGCTTCTCCAGTTAGTTCGTAAAATAGTTTGGGTGGAATGGGCTCAAAAACTATCTACCAGGTATTCTTTAACAACAGCAACCGAACGAACACAGCCAAAGGTACAGCAAAAACAAGATATTTTCCGCTCATATTCTGTACTTTACTCTTCAAACAAAAAATTGATTTCGCTGTACCATCGGCTGTGATCACTTGATTTCCTCAAGTCTTGAGTACGTGCGGTCGGTTGCTGTTGAAGGGCAGATAGTTTTTGAGCCTACCAGACTTGCATTACTTGACGAACTGAAGAAGTTGGCCGCGTTAATTTTTGTTTCTTAATTATTATTGCTTTCTTTTCATCAAGTTATTATATCTATTAATAGTGTGAAAAAATGGTATTTATTTGTTGTTTTCAGTACCTACGGTACAGTGGGGTTTCCTGGTGCCGCTGCGTCACCAGCGAGTAGTTTATTGATCATGTATTTTGCCAGTGACCAGCTTTTTACTGCCTCGTCATAAGCCTTGCAGTAAAATAGTCGGGTGTCTTACGTCTGTTTCTTCTGATCTCGACGAACACTTGGAGAAAGCGTCACGAATTTGGTATATACGTTGTAACTGGTGAATCAGCACAAATGTCTATGAACAATAACACTGGGTTTCGTAAGTAAGTTGAGGAAAAAACTGTTTTTTTTTGCCATGGCCTATCTATCCAGAAATTTACATGCCGAAAATGTTTTCTTTGTTAAACTCAACAGCATTATTCCCCCTAGCCAGTATGTTTCCTGGTTTCAACCGCGTACTCCTTTCGCAACAGCCCGAACTGTCAGTGCAGCTTCGGCAGAAGCAGCAAATACAAGCACTGCCTTAGTGCCTGTAGACAAGGGAGCCGAGACTCTATGATCTCATTCATTTATTGCGCATATTGTTTTATGTATTCCGCCGTCGAAAGTCCAAGAAGAGCGCGAGTTGGAAAAAAACGATAGAAGAATCGACAAGCTATGTGACTGCCGATATATATATATGTTTCCTTTTTTTTTCGTCATCCCATTCGTTGCCTTCCCCATTTTATCTTGCTCCCTCACAGTATATAGTAGTATATCACAGATACCGGAAACCATAGCCGGCGCTTCTCCCCCGCCCTCTCCTTGTTGCGGTCCGTGCCTTCATTTTTATCGCGAGAGTAATGCAGTTTTTGAATTACTCGTCGACGCGCATCGAATAGTGCAAACGTACGCTACGAGTACAGCAGTATTGAATAGTAAATGTTGTCTTCGAGACCTCCCCACCCACACGGCTGCATCGAATGTCTCACCCGTAATTTGCACTGCACGTGTAGAGCTACGCCCATTCGTCTATATAATATATGAGGAACGGCACAATTGTGTTCACCATGGTTACACTCACGAGACAGACGCTGCCACCTCTCATTCTCCAATGCGTTCGTACGGTTTCCGTCTTCAGGTGGTATATTCTCCGCCATATGCCCGAGTATTCGTCTCCTCGGGACGATGCTCTTCACTAACAATGCCGCGGTTCTTGACGGAGGAGCCATATCTCTCACCGACCCGTTCGACTTTTACATAGTCGGCATATCATTTGATTTAAACGAAGCCGAATCTGGTGGTGCTGTCGCTCTCATGACGACAGAACCGACCACAGGGGGGTTTGAACGTTGTCGATTTGATAGCAACGAAGCGTTGAACGGGGGCGCTTTGTTCTTGACCACCAGCGACGCCGGTGGCACCAAGAAGCCAAAGTTCGTCCAAGATTCGGTCTTCCGTCACAACGTTGCCCGTGAGAGCTCACCGATATATTGAACGTCTTGCGGTTGTCGAGTCCGTTGCTCAGACGTTTCCTTTCTTGTGACTGGCCTGAGCCTTAGTTGTGCGTCCGTTGGCTTGAGTGCGCTTTTGAATCATAAGAGCCCTAGATACTTATTGTTGTGTCTCAGGGTACGCGGTAAATTGCCCAGAGAGTGGGGCAACGCCATTATTAGTAAGGCCTACCCATAGCAAGTTAACTCGTGCGAACACCAGCCTAACCCTATTTTGTTGTATGGCCCAGGGAAAACTTTCGCCCAAGACATGATGACACCAATCTGACACGTGTAGAATCAAGGCCTCTAGAGTTCGCCTTCCTCGTTTCATGCTGACTCTCCTGTTTTGCAGGCGAATCAGGTGGAGCCATCTACAACATCGGCTCTTTGGGAATCAACAACACAGTATTTTCCGAAAACTCGGCGTTGGAAGGCGGGCTGGCAATAATGAACGAAGAGCCCGCCCTCGAACTGTGGAATTTAACGTTTCGTGACAACACGCTGAGCTGCTCCCAGGACGAGTACAGCGATTTTGATGACGTGAGACGTGTACCTTAGACTACTACGTTTCGCTGAAGATGTGAACGAATGCAACACTCTATATGAAATGAGAAACTACCCCTTTGCAACTTCACGGTTGTTGTTCGCAAGGCAGGTGCTTCAAAGAGTTGGCCTGACTATATTGCTTCCATTTGTTTAAAACTACCAACTAACTGTTAACTGTGGATAAGCAGTGCATGAACAATTTAGCATTTTGGTTCGACCATCGTACCGCGGGTATGCTCGCGCAATGTTTTGTCGTGTGTTGAGCTCGAACTTGACTTCCCGGCACTCCACGAAGTCACACGGACTCGAATAAACCCATTTTGCGTAGTATGTTGGAGTATATAAACGCCGACATCGCTCGCAACGTGTTCTAGGGGTTGGAGTCTACACAGTTACTACGTAGATGAATGGGAGAAACACATGTCCATGGCTGTTCACTCAAAAAAGAAACCTTGCAATTCAAAACTTGCAAAGGCGTGTCTAATGTATGCACCTGAAAGAGTTGTCAGCGGCATGCCGTCTACTTCTCGCGCTCAGCGCATCACATGTACTGCCATTGTAGCCACGCTCAGGGCGCAGAGCAACCTCACATGATATACACGCTTGCGTGAGATGACCCTATTGTACTGTCTGAGCTACAGTATGTTATGCATGCTCCAACAGGCTTCAACATAGGCATGCTGACATCGGAGCTACTGTCTTTTCAACTCTTACATGATCACTACTTCATAAAAAATATGCTGTAATGCTGCCACTTGCGGCTCTACGGCGCCTCGCATCGCCTTGCGCCGACGCACACATCGCTGTTGTGGATGCAGTTTAGCTTGGGTTGTCGCCGAATATAAGTCGGACCCAAGAAGTTTAGTAGTAGCAGTAGTAGTAGTAGAAGTAGTAGAAGTAGTATTAATAGTAGTAGCATTACTGTAGTAGTCATGTAAGTAGTAGAAGTAGTAGTGACAGTAGTATTGTGGTAGTATACACTGCAGTAGGAGTAGCATAATTTGTGATGTAAGGTATGGTAGTGCTGTCGTTGCCGCGAGTCTGCTGCTCTAATCATGAGCGAGCATATTATACCGTTTTTGACAGTCATTATTAAGTAAAACGTAGAGGGGAACATCTCATGACTAGTAAGTGCACACATTTTTTTCATGATGCCCTCAGTCGTATGTGGGCCGGTTGCTGCCTACTGATGTTAATGATGACGTTAGAGTTCTATCAATGTTGCCACGAGTCAGCTGCTGTTACCGTGAGTACTTGTTTGACAGTGATTGGATTTTTTCATGACAAATGATGCATATAGCGTTTTTATCGTGCCCCAAGTAATAGTGACGTTTTTGGTTGTCAGGCATTTTTGTATTGTTGACGCCGTTTTTGTCACGCAGGTACGAAAGCAGCTCGTTTAGTATATGAGGGTTGCAGTTGCATTATAAGAAACCCTAGTAGCCCATGGTACCGAGTACATACTGCTTCCACTAATGCCTGCCCAATAGCAGGAGTAGTGCCTGTACTCTAAGTAGTAGCAGCATTATTAGTCCTAGTCGTTGTGGTGTCCGCTATTATTACTGTTATTGCCGTCTTCATGCTGCATCTACCTGGCCAATAGCAGTAGATGCCATCAACCGTGTATATTACTAACCCTGCACATTTACTAAACGTTAGTAGTAGCCGTAGCAGTATAGTATTTTGTAGGGTGCATGCCGCTTCTACCTTTGATACAGTAAATCTATCTGCGTAATAATATTATAGTAGTATTGTAGTGGTGTATATTTAGAGTATTATTATCGTAGTCATGGCCCCAACCCATTGTACCGCTTGTATGCTACGTCGCCGATGTATGAAAGTTAGTATTATAGCAGGAGTAGTAGTACTCGTAGGAGGTAGTAGTGTAGTAGTTGTTCGTGATGCTTCTACCTGTTTGTACTGCGTCTACGTATTGCTGGGAGTGGTATTTAGTGTAACAGTATTGCCGTCATGCCCTAACCCATGGTACCGCGTGGTTATTTGACCTTTCTGTTTACCATGTGGTTGGCCTCAGTGTATGAGCGATTGATCATGCTCTAGCAGTAGCACTTAGTAGAGGTATAGTTAGTAGGCGTCGTAGTATAGTGTGCCAGGTAGTATTTATAGAGTGCATGCTGCTTCTACCTATACTACATCTGCGTAGTAAGGGTAGTGGTGTATAGTAACAGTGTGCGAAGTAGTGGTCAATTTATGGTACCGCGTGCATGCAACAATGGAGTATTCGCCACATAAATAGTACTCAGTTCCTGCTGACTATTCTTATTCCTCTTTCCCTCGAGCAATATATACGCCAACCCTTGGGTCGCGTTTCCACCGAGCACAACCAGTATACGTGTGTTAAACTGTGACTCTCGTTTCACCTTGTGACGCCCCCTAAGATGATTTCACGTTACCTACATCCCGAAGGGGAACCTAGTACACATGTATCTATTAGTTGGCATGGGCTTTAAACTTGCCGCTTCTACGTACCGCATGATAGATCCGATTTTGGGTTTTATTACCCTATTGTTCCTACTAGACTGACATACGGCAAAGTCTCTGGTCCAGTGCTAAGTCTCTGGTCCAGTGCGTTTTGTTTCAATTACGAATGATCTCACTGTGTTGCCTTCGCGGCGTCTACCCCTTGCAGGATTCCGCTGGCAACGGGCGTTTCCGAGTGGCATGTAAGCAGTGCTTGGACGGGTCCGAAGTTGGCCCGAGCATTGGGATCATCACATCCGACACAGTCCCAGTGTGCAGGGCGCTGCCCATCGGCGTGTCGTCATCATCTGCTACCACGCTTGCAACACTCGACCTTCTGGCTGGATATTTTCGCGTTTCAGCGAACAGCCGAAATGTTCTGGAGTGCTACCGAAAGAAGTCTTGCACTGGAGGCGCAAATTCTCTCAACTACTGTGCCACAGGATACACAGGCCCTTGTAAGTGAAGCACGAATTCAAGCATATCACGCCGATCGCGCTGGAACGATGACCTCTTGTGCATCATCAACTGCCCAACATGTTGGTCTTTTGTAACATGACAACATTCATTATCGTTTACTACTGCAGATACCCCTTCTAGGTGGAGAGCAATATCTACATGACAGACTGCATCGCAAACCAATCGTATTTCGTTCACAACCTGGCCTCGACAAAGCATAATACATGTATCGCCCCCCGCTGTGTTTCTGTAATGTAGATTGCGCGGTCTGCGCCGACGGCTATGCGCCGGGAGTGTCAAGTCGCTGCCGGAAATGCTCCACAGGGGATACGCGCCTGGCCATGGGTCTAGTAGGTGCAGTTTTTGCCCTGGCAATTTTGTTCGTGGTGTCGCTATGGTCGCGACCTCTGCTCGGGGCCGAAAACGAAACCCGAAATCGGGTTCGGCAGGTCATATTGTTACGCTTTAGATTGGTACTCCAGGCTCTTCCGCTTTCAGCTTTCAAGATCGTCGTGGTGGTGCTGCAAATCATCACTCAGGTCAGCGCTTCACCTAGGACCACATATATTTTTTTATGCAGTGCTGGTCGTCAACAAAACGTGCCTGGTGGTTTCCTACTCATTTGGGTTGCTTATGAAAAGGCGAGTCAAGGCAACTTGTTAGTTCATCTGATCCCATCAACACCATCCAACGGAACCCGCATAACCCTTCATTGTTAGTTTATTCATGTCTAAAAACTTTTTTACGTACGATTTGACTCCGAGATGTTGCATCGCGGTGTAAGTCTCGTCCGCACGAGAAACACAGCAGAAATCGCCCTCTTTGTCGTTTTTGATGACATGGCTGAGGATATATAGCAGGTCTTAACGGAGCAACTTCAGTGAACGTCATTGCAGGTCTTTGATACAGCGCAAAGGTTGCCCCGGGCAAACATGTTCATCTTCGACAACATCCCGCCACTACTACCGATAGTGGTTGCTGGCCAAGTACTCTCTTCTTGACGAAAACCAGGTTGGCCCATGGGACGCGCGTGCCACCGATCCGGGTGCTGAGCGTGATGTAAGACCTGCTATCAACCGCGGTTTGACTCGGTACGTGGGCGTCCTTAGCAGCGCCGAAGCAATATTGTTCCGCAAGAGGTTCGACGGCAGTACGTGGTGTTGCTGGACAGGGTGTGATAAGCCTGCAGGTGCATGTTTTTATTCCTTCAGCGGGTTGGTAAAGATTTATAGTAGCTCAATACCACTGCCTACTTCGACAAGGACATCGACGGGGCCCCGTGGCAGGCTGTCCTTGAACATTCTACGACTGATACCCGTTTCAACCCAGAACTGAGGGGAGCAACGAGGGTAAGCACTCCCAGATTTATCCTGGTGTCCGACGATTCAAGCACAGGATTCGGAATTACATGGTTTGGAGGGTCGAACGTCGAGGTGACTATGATGTCTTATTCGAATATCATGTAATTCTGCTGATGTTTGATGTCGCTGGTGTCGGTGTCTCTATCGTTCTTCGCAATGTCGTTGGTCCTTGTCGGTGCCCTTTCCACCCATAACTACGATGCTAAGAACAAAGTTCTTGGAGATAGGTATATAGAATCATTATCATTCATTGCAGTGGTAAAAGGGCAGCCCCGGTTTGTAGGACAGCCACTCTAACCCTAAGTAAAGGGTCACTGGTGCATTGGTCGAGCGCTTTCGTACTGCATCCACGTCTTGTAGGATAGATTTTATCGACACACGTACTGGTAGCTTAGATAAGGTTTGCAAATCGGAGTTATTGCATAGCAAGAGTCGCACGAAAAGTGGCTGTTTTTAGAGTTCAAAGGTTTAGGGTGGTTTCGCTCGAACTTGTTGCCGTTGCATTTGGTGTCGTTGAGTTTTTCGTTTGTATACCTCATAGTCCGTTTTGGAATTAGATCAATAAATAGGCTGGATTTCTAGAGGCGTTTTTATCCGGCCCATATCCAGCTTTCGCAAACGAAAAACACACACGAAAAACTCGGCTTGAATACACCGGGGGAGGGAGAAATTCGGGAGCGGTCATACCTGAGATAGTGGGGAACACACGTTTTTCAAGTGAGGAACCTAGTCGGGACTACTGTAGTACACGGGTCGATTAGGTTAAATACGTGTGTGCGTACCAGGGAGGATACGAGGTGTGGCAAATGGTAGGACCTGCGCAGAAGCAGCAGGCAGACGGAGTGGTACATATGAATATAACGCAAAACGCAGCAAGTATTACTATCTAAGGTTCAAACGGAGCTGTCTGTCGTGAATCGAGGCTTAAGTGAGGCGCTCAGGAGCTCACCACAGCCCTCCCCGGGGTAGCTCATATTATGACCAACGGACGAAACCCGAACGTCACTAATCTGCTAATGCGGTGTGGCCCAGAGACAAATGTCGGCGTTTGATGTGCTGTGAGTTGTGGCTTGGCCGTTGTTGGCGGCTGTACAGTGCGCTTGGGGTTTTTGTGAACCTTTGGAAATCACGACATGAAAGCGCTTTCTTTTCCATTGAAACTGATCAAATAACCGTGCTGAACTACGCAACGTTTGGAATACATTAGTAATCACGCGACTTGCTTCAAAAGCAGCTAAGCATGTTTAACCCCTTCAGAACCACAGTCCCTTTTTGGGGACAAACTACTTGAAATTAGAGTGGTTTGCCCCCAAAACGGGACTGCGGTTCTAAAGGGTTTAACTGAGTAGGAAACACACAAATTGGGCAACATAGGTTTGCTTTTCCTTGCCAACCCTGCTCCAGTTCAGTACATTAACCAGCACCTGTGCTTTTGAAATCGGTGTGCTTCTTGAAAGCAGTAGAGTATCCTACGTGCGTGCTTCTTCTGGGGGCACATCGTGCAGATACGGCATCATGATACTGTTCCGGGACATGCAAAGGTAAACCCCTGAGAGGTCCGTGTTGGAAATCGTAACCAAATCATGTTTGAACAAGCCAATCTCAACGATTCGGAGCAGGCCTACATATCACGCCCTGTTGCACGCTAAGTCGTCCGTCGTTGTTGTGGGCTCGAAACCACAAAAAAGAATGGGCTTTACCATACATCTGGGCGCACCTATCCATCTAAATAGTGGACTTAGCCTGCCTCAGCAGAATGAGTAGGAGCTTAAGCCGCCGAGATGTAAATAGTGGTTTCAGCTGGCTGTCATGCATAGGACATCGTATCCACGTTGATTTATGTACGACGAGGTCCGTGGTCCGACGATTCGCTTCAGTACTGCTATCAATACCCTGTGGTCGGTATACACGCAATGATTCCGTGGCCCTGAGGCTGTAGGGCGGGTAAGTGCTGCTTTGTTTTGTGTAGGTGTATATAATCACAGGTGCTCCCAGACGTAAGAATAATTTGACTTCCGTGAGCTGAGAACCAAGTTAAAGAATACCTGGAATATATCTTGCACATACACTAGGTGCTGCGGGATTTTTGTAGTGTATATCTTTCGAACTGCGTTAGTTATTGCAATTTTGGGTGGCTTGGAAGGGAGACCAGCTTGCCGACATGGTTACCGCATTATCCAAGTCGGTGCCATACCCATCTGGCTTTGCTAATAAACGCATCTATCTCCCTCCCGTCGCTGCCTGGGTTCTACTGTACGGACTCTCAGACTACTGCTGCACAGCTGTGTCAATAGAAGCCTTGAGTACTGCTCTTCAGCAGACAAATCATCCTGTAATGAGGCGCGCGAGCGAGCTGTTTTCTTTGTTTTCCGAGAAACAAATACCTCTTCATAATCATAACGCGTCGTGTTCGAGGGTAGAGTGCCTTGTTTTGAGTTTCTCTGTTTTTGTGTGTCAGTCATCATGATTCAACATTTGTTCGGCCACGTTTGTCGACCACGCTCAATGCACACGTGACCATTTCCAGTAAGTCGTTCACAGTTGGTCGAGCTAGGTGCCGCAACGTGTGTAGGCACATGGCTGGGTTATGATTTAGGAAAAACAGAACCAACAACCGCCAAATATCATAACGATTTCGTTTTGTGCTGTACCTCAGTAGAAGTGATGGCACCAGCTGCGAGAAGCTCTGCTCTTGGAAACTTGCCAGGTTGTAGATGTTCCGTCTTCAAAATATGAGTGCGGCACCAGGAAGCACACAACCAAATCGACTACGTGTACAAAGGTTCAAGGGTTAAAGCGATACAAGCCGAGCGTACAGCGACGCTGACCCTGGGGCAGAAAAGAAGGAGAAGATCCGCTGTAGATGTTATACAGAAGTAGTAGGAGTGGTGGCACCTGCTACGAGAAGCTCTGTTCGACACATGCCTGGTTGTAAATTTTTGTCTTCTACCTATCTATGAGTGCGGCACCAGAAAGCACACAACAATGCACTCAGCCAAACATCGTCAAGATGGGGGTCTCGAGGGGGTACTACATAATTTAGTGGAGTTTGGGGAAAATATTCCTGCGATATTCGGTCGAACGGGGGAACTCGCTAGACCCCTCCTGCGCCGTGGTGCCGTTAGCCCCAACAACGTGCTAAAACAATACAAGGGTGGGCGTGCTAGGCATGGCCTGCAAACACCTTGCCAGGGAGTCAAAATTGAATTCGGAGCTGGTTGGGGAACGTGGGAACGCCTCCCGTTGGCGCATTTTTACTATACCCCGAGATGGCCAAAAAGGCGAGAGGTATACATACCCCCATGTGACCATTTCCCTTACGAAAACGACCCTTATGTCGAATTTCTAGGTCAGAACCAGGAAACACACAACAAAAACGAGTATGTGTAAATAGGGTTTAAGGGTCGAATCAGACCGGCTAGCCGAGCCTATAACGACGCTGATCTTGGCCTCGTGTACCCAAGGGCTGTTGTTGCTGCTGCTACTGCTGCTGCTGTTGCTGCCGTCGCCACAAAAACTGCTGCAGCTGCTGCTGCTGCTGCTGCTGCTGACGTTTTTTGTTTTTTTGAAAAAAATGGACCCAAACGTCATATATATCGTGGTCACGGATGCATACGACCGCATACGTAGATGGTCGTTCGTGTTGGTCCGGCACAGTACACAATAATCAGTTTTCGCCCAGCATGATGAATCGCAGATATGACTACTATAGGTATTACCGAGTTCGCGCCTCATCACCACCAAATAATTGTAGTCTACATAATTGCGCCTCATCGTGACCACAGGAGAGGTAATCAGGCAGAATATGCAGTGCACAACATCCTGCCACATGTTACGCTATACGTTTGTGTCGCCCTGCCGTAACCTGTGGTTTATGCAACTTAGTTTAATTTAACACAACAAGACACAATTTCTGCCCTTGCTTGCGGTTGACTTTTTACAAGTTACTTAGTATCCATGCTCAAGAACTCCAAGAGTGTTCGGCTGTGAAAATTCCCTCCTGCCCGACAATGCGGACGGAGACTCATCCATTCGTTGTGCCATGTTGATTACATACTTGTACTTGCGCGGAAACCCCCTGAACACATATACCACAGCAAAGACTCCTCGACATACATACCACAGCAGAAATATTCAGTAGACACACTAACCGCCAGCAGCTGTGATACAAATGCCATCATTCATTGTGTCTTACATACTCGAAATATCATGGTATCTTCACGTCCAGGCTGATGAGGAGGACGCAATCACCTTACGCGATCACTCTCTCTCTCTCGATTACGAGTATCGTGGTGTATTTTGCATGTGCTTGATCGTGAGGTTAATCGTTGCTATTCGGCCGCTTATTGTATTTATTTGCACGTGCGACACAACTCGCTGAAGCTATTTTCTAAAGCGCACGCCCTCGGCCCACAAGTGCCGGGGTTAAGGGGATAGGTAACCACCCGTATCTGGCCCTATGAGCATACCGGTCGATGCGATGCGCGGTGCCTCCGCGTTCGCGTTCGCTGTCAGTTCCACGTGCCACGTATGAACTCCGTATGAAGCGTTCCCCCTCCGATGTGGCTTTTGGTCTTTGACCATTCTCCACCAAGAGATACATCAACTCAAATTCACGAATACCTGACCCAGCGAGCGACCGCTCTCCAGGTGAAAGCCACGGACCCTGTCTGTTCGCGTACTGTACCAGTTTGCCAGCACTGTTCCGTGCGGCATCCACTTGGTACTCCCACTAATGCGGTCAATCAAATAGGGCCAGCTGCTGCCGTGGAAGTGAGTTACGTTTTATTGATACGTAACCAGCCAAATAATATGAAACATAACGCCTAATTCTATCTACAACAACAAACATCAGATTTACCATATCGGTCCCGATCGCTACCAAATCGTTTCTCTCAAGAGATATGTTCTCCAACGTGACGAAGTAGAGTTGAACGTGCCCTCCCGCTTGTTGGGTCGGAACCTATAGTTTACCCGGTAAACATGTTCCTGTAAGTCGATTGGTCAAACAATACTAATCCTTAATGTGCTGTTAACCTGACAAAAATGCGATGTACTCTCTCTCTTACCTTCCGTAACGCCATACTGGGGCTGAAAATGCTTCGGTGAGGTAACTAACACAATGTTTATTTTTTTTTCTCTTCCCTATTTATGGAATCTCAGTTCACTGAGATCGCTGGAGCAGTCTACCCCGAGGCGTACGAGGCCTTCCTTTCCAGCATGTCAGCAATAAACACCAACATAGGGTTTATCCTGTCAACGTTTTGCATCGTTGCAACGGATTTCTACGACAGACTTTTGCTTGCTACGCTGGGGCCCTTGGTCCTTCTTTTTGCTATCTTCGGCATGCCCTTAATCTTGGAGTGGTGGAGCAAAAGGGAGGTCGACGAGCCAACAATACGGCGTCAAGATTTGTCAGCAGGACTCTTCATTTTATTTTTTGTGTATTCCTCAGTATCTTTCACTATTTTTCAGACTTTTGTCTGTGATGATCTGGACGATGGAAACGCCTACTTACGTGCGGACTACAGCTTGACGTGCTCGACCGCAAAGCACGACGCGTACAGGACGTACGCTATCATCATGGTGTGCGTTTACCCAGTCGGTATTCCTATGTTATTCGCGTGGTGGCTCGCGCGCAATCGGCAGCAGTTGACAAAACCGAACAGGGAGGGTATTGCGCATCTTCAACAATTCCGCAATCTGTGGGCAGCCTACAAGCCGTCGTGTTACTACTACGAGGTAGTGGAGTGTGTTCGCCGGATTGTGCTCACTGGAGCGGCAGTTTTTGTTTTTCCTAATAGTGCGGATCAAATCGCTGTGGTGTTGCTGCTTGCAGTTATGTTCACGTTTGTTTCAGAATCGCTTTCACCATTTGAAACCATCTATGGCATGTGGCTTTACCGTTGGGGAAACGGAATAGTTCTGGCAAGCATGTACGTAGCTCTGCTCATGAGGATTGAAGTAACGGGACCAACAAGCCAAACTTCAATGGGAATGACGGCTCTTCTTATCGCGGCAAACTTGTTAATGATCTGCACTGTAATTGCGCAAGCCGTTCTGTTGGCGAAAAGGCTATACTTCTCCCGGAGAATGGCGTATATTGAAAGCGCTCCCGCTACGTTCGATTAGGGCACGCGAACGTTTTATAGACTCTTTGTTTTTTTGGAAATAGGTGGCACACAATGGTTGAGCGCGCATGCTCAAACGGGGGGGAGGGGGGCACGTCTTGATCGATTGCAGTCCGAGAATATGGGGTCATGTTCTCCTCTCTAACGCATTAATGTGTTTGAGCGTCAATATATTTGGGGATGCCACTGAATGTGGGGTGCTAGACATGGCCCTCCTCTCGCGCAAAGACGCGGCAACGTACAAGACAGCAAGGTTGGATTGGTGTTAGTAAGAAGGGCGAAACTTGGATACCCTAAGATACATCTGGTGTCTGGGAACTACTTAGTCTGTTGTGTATATGTAGTTGTCGGCAATGGAACGGTGCCTAGATCCAGTGACCCCAACGTTTGCACAAAAGGTGTGGCGATTTCCAGCTTAACTAGACGTTTCACAACCTCCTCGAGCAGGTCGGACGTCGTCAGTCATGGGTGTTCCCGACATTCAGCGTTCATTGTGGTGTTCTGTGCCTTGAAATGGTGTCGATACGGTGAGGTCCCGTGACGCACTTTGTAGTAGGGAGAGGGGGAACCGCGCTTCAGTGGAGGAGTTGAGTAATTGGATTAGTATTTCTCTGGGTAGATCTGCATTGCAAAGTCAGTGAGAATATCCATACGAATTCGGGGAATGTGTCCAGCATACCACTACGGTTGCCGCCCGAGGTGTACAATATCGCATTCGCAGATGGATGTTATTGAATGTGGTATACGTTGCGGCATGGGGTGAAGCTGTTCTTAAAGAAAGGAGAAACAGGAGGGTTGCACACCCTCACGTTTACTCCCCCCACACGGATCGGAACATCTCAACTCTCCGCAGTCAATCGTACGAGAGTGTTTCCGAACGAGCGCCCATTTGAGTACACCCTTATATTCATAGAATTCATCGGTTCTGCCAGAAATCCCACCACAATGGCACTGTATCGGCCCATGAAAACTCCCATTGGGGAGTCCCATAATTGTGTACTTTCCAATTTCTGAGGGACGGTGCTCAGGTGCATTAGTGACAAAAACGACCATCAACACACCGAGGACATGCCCATAAGCCCGCGGATGGGGTAGTAGGTGAGGACCCCTTACGAAACCAAATATTGCTGTTTGCTCGTTGAAAGAACTTAGCTACTTCCACTTGATTGTGATCATTGTCATTTGTTTGACTAGGTGGAGTACCCGATGACTATGTATCGAAAAAAACCCTCGAGCGCAAGTGCAAGCGATAGTGTGCACAGCGAACATGAAGGCACCTTTATCACCCGGCGTTGGTAATCGTTTTCACAATCCCTTCATCTTAGAAACGTTCTCGGGACAACGTGCGATGAGAAGTTCTGCAACTTGCCGCGCAAGACCATGCACATACACGTGATGGAATTATCACTTCGGGCATGACAAAAATACCGTCCTTGATCCAAGAACAGACACCTCATGAACGGGACACGTCGGACAGCTCAACGTACGATTACCAGGTGGTTTAACAAACACCCTCTGGAGGGCAAGATATATTACCCTCTGGAGGGTGCCCAAAAATGGGCTATACTATCGTGGGTTAGGGTTAGGCCCACCACACCGACGTACAGAGTGGTCGGCCGCGCACGCTCTGGAGGCCGACGTCACAACAAAAACCCTCTGGCGGGCAGAATATCTTTCCCTCTGGAGGGTGCCCAAAATAGGGCGATACTATCGTGCGGTAAATTTTAGACCCACCACACCGACGTACAGAGTGGTCGGCAGCGCACGCTCTGGAGGCCGGCGTCACAGTAAAAACCCTCTGGAGGGCAGAACATCTTTTCCTCTGGAGGGTGCCCAAACTTGGGTGACACTATCGCGCGGCAATTTTCAGACCCACCACATCGACGTACAGAGTTTTCCGGCGCGCACGCTGTGGAGGCTGACGCCACCCCCCAAAACTCTCTGGAGGGTATGCGACCGTATCCGCTGGAGGGTGCCCCAAAAAGGGCGACCCTACAGTGCAGTCGAAAACGCACCCACCACACCGACATCTAGTGGGTTTGTACGGTGAACCGCCACAAGACGCTGACAGTCATACGCGCCCCCTGTATTTATAGATATGCGGAAACAGTACACATTGTTGCATCCAATATTTTGCTTTATATTATGAATCTACTACATGTTTGCTCAATCCAACTGGCCCTGTGTGGACAGTTGTTTACACACGATGTCCAATATCTGCCACGCCTTTCGAGAATATTCTACGCCATACAAACACCGGTAGCGGGCATGTAATGTACAACACTGTGTACAGTATGTCGACCGTGCGGCGTGGTACCCGCCTAACCTACCCCTTGCGTGTCCTTCTGCTTCCTCCCTGCTCAATGCATCTACGTGCGTATGCTTCGGGGAAGCCCGTGTCTCTCTTTGACGAGTTCTAAACCAATGCGCCACAATGAGGCAACAGTATAACAACTCCCCACATGTCGTGGTTGAGCGAGTATCATAGGTAATTCACAAAACTTAGTAACCCCCCTGTCTTGAGCTTTCGCCGACAAACAGTTACAATATAGGCAGCAGCCAGACACAGAGATGTGGATATTGAAATTCCCAGCATCAACTGGCCAGAATACAAAAACGAAGACGGTATCATCATTCGAACACAAGAGGGGGCATCACAGTGTGGCAACCTGTGTGAGCTAAACACGCGCTTTGAACAAAACACACCCTGCGGGCACTGCAACCGAACAGAGATGGCGCAGCCACAACACATAGGTCAGGGACATTCCAAGAAAATTACTCACACCTGCCACCATCGAGCACGGGAAAACAACGAATATGAACGCAATCCAATCGATAGAAAACAGACATGCCCTGATGCTCTGATCCCCCCCTCCCCCCGACTAATCAGAGTCCTAGTAATCATCCACGACTGTTCAGGCGCCAGCCGCCTCACCCCCTTCCCCCCTCCTTATCGTCTATGGCTGAAAGGCCGTAACCTACACAAGAGGAGTCTTCGTGCATGGCAAGTTATCCCCACGAGTGGAGGTTTCTTCGACCAGGACCGGGTGATCGTCCTCGCAACAGCTGTCTTGGCTATAGCCCTCGCCATCGCTACTCCTCCCGCCTGTGGATTCCTCTGAATTTCCCCCGTGTCGTCGACGGGGCCACTCTGACTTCTATGAGCTCTTGTTTTTAACCTTCCGTCGACGTCGGTTGATGGCTATGGCTCATCGTCATCGGTTATACCTGAAATATGGTACGTGAGCCGCGCCGAATATGTGCGAGTGCAATGAAGAGTACATAGTCGACGATTGGGAGAATGCAACGGAATTGAGTTGGGTCGTCGCGACTTGAACAACTGGCACGGTTAAGTTCTCAAATGGGACGCGGAAAATCCTTACTATGGCGGCCGACCTCTAGCTAGGGTTAGGGTTAGGGGTTAGGGTTAGGGTTAGGGTTAGGGTTAGCGGCTGGGGTTAGGGGTTAGGGTTAGGGTTAGGGTTAGGGTTAGGGTTAGGGTTAGGGTTAGGGTTAGGGTTAGGGGTTAGGGTTAGGGTAAGGGGTTAGGGGTTAGGGTTAGGGTTAGGGGTTAGGGTTAGGGTTAGGGTTAGGGTTAGGGTTAGGGGTTAGGGTTAGGGTTAGGGTTAGGGTTAGGGTTAGGGTTAGGGTTAGGGTTAGGGTTAGGGTTAGGGTTAGGGTTAGGGTTAGGGTTAGGGTTAGGGTTAGGGTTAGGGTTAGGGTTAGGGTTAGGGTTAGGGTTAGGGTTAGGGTTAGGGTTAGGGTTAGGGTTAGGGTTAGGGTTAGGGTTAGGGTTAGGGTTAGGGTTAGGGTTAGGGTTAGGGTTAGGGTTAGGGTTAGGGTTAGGGTTAGGGTTAGGGTTAGGGTTAGGGTTAGGGTTAGGGTTAGGGTTAGGGTTAGGGTTAGGGTTAGGGTTAGGGTTAGGGTTAGGGTTAGGGTTAGGGTTAGGGTTAGGGTTAGGGTTAGGGTTAGGGTTAGGGTTAGGGTTAGGGTTAGGGTTAGGGTTAGGGTTAGGGTTAGGGTTAGGGTTAGGGTTAGGGTTAGGGTTAGGGTTAGGGTTAGGGTTAGGGTTAGGGTTAGGGTTAGGGTTAGGGTTAGGGTTAGGGTTAGGGTTAGGGTTAGGGTTAGGGTTAGGGTTAGGGTTAGGGTTAGGGTTAGGGTTAGGGTTAGGGTTAGGGTTAGGGTTAGGGTTAGGGTTAGGGTTAGGGTTAGGGTTAGGGTTAGGGTTAGGGTTAGGGTTAGGGTTAGGGTTAGGGTTAGGGTTAGGGTTAGGGTTAGGGTTAGGGTTAGGGTTAGGGTTAGGGTTAGGGTTAGGGTTAGGGTTAGGGTTAGGGTTAGGGTTAGGGTTAGGGTTAGGGTTAGGGTTAGGGTTAGGGTTAGGGTTAGGGTTAGGGTTAGGGTTAGGGTTAGGGTTAGGGTTAGGGTTAGGGTTAGGGTTAGGGTTAGGGTTAGGGTTAGGGTTAGGGTTAGGGTTAGGGTTAGGGTTAGGGTTAGGGTTAGGGTTAGGGTTAGGGTTAGGGTTAGGGTTAGGGTTAGGGTTAGGGTTAGGGTTAGGGTTAGGGTTAGGGTTAGGGTTAGGGTTAGGGTTAGGGTTAGGGTTAGGGTTAGGGTTAGGGTTAGGGTTAGGGTTAGGGTTAGGGTTAGGGTTAGGGTTAGGGTTAGGGTTAGGGTTAGGGTTAGGGTTAGGGTTAGGGTTAGGGTTAGGGTTAGGGTTAGGGTTAGGGTTAGGGTTAGGGTTAGGGTTAGGGTTAGGGTTAGGGTTAGGGTTAGGGTTAGGGTTAGGGTTAGGGTTAGGGTTAGGGTTAGGGTTAGGGTTAGGGTTAGGGTTAGGGTTAGGGTTAGGGTTAGGGTTAGGGTTAGGGTTAGGGTTAGGGTTAGGGTTAGGGTTAGGGTTAGGGTTAGGGTTAGGGTTAGGGTTAGGGTTAGGGTTAGGGTTAGGGTTAGGGTTAGGGTTAGGGTTAGGGTTAGGGTTAGGGTTAGGGTTAGGGTTAGGGTTAGGGTTAGGGTTAGGGTTAGGGTTAGGGTTAGGGTTAGGGTTAGGGTTAGGGTTAGGGTTAGGGTTAGGGTTAGGGTTAGGGTTAGGGTTAGGGTTAGGGTTAGGGTTAGGGTTAGGGTTAGGGTTAGGGTTAGGGTTAGGGTTAGGGTTAGGGTTAGGGTTAGGGTTAGGGTTAGGGTTAGGGTTAGGGTTAGGGTTAGGGTTAGGGTTAGGGTTAGGGTTAGGGTTAGGGTTAGGGTTAGGGTTAGGGTTAGGGTTAGGGTTAGGGTTAGGGTTAGGGTTAGGGTTAGGGTTAGGGTTAGGGTTAGGGTTAGGGTTAGGGTTAGGGTTAGGGTTAGGGTTAGGGTTAGGGTTAGGGTTAGGGTTAGGGTTAGGGTTAGGGTTAGGGTTAGGGTTAGGGTTAGGGTTAGGGTTAGGGTTAGGGTTAGGGTTAGGGTTAGGGTTAGGGTTAGGGTTAGGGTTAGGGTTAGGGTTAGGGTTAGGGTTAGGGTTAGGGTTAGGGTTAGGGTTAGGGTTAGGGTTAGGGTTAGGGTTAGGGTTAGGGTTAGGGTTAGGGTTAGGGTTAGGGTTAGGGTTAGGGTTAGGGTTAGGGTTAGGGTTAGGGTTAGGGTTAGGGTTAGGGTTAGGGTTAGGGTTAGGGTTAGGGTTAGGGTTAGGGTTAGGGTTAGGGTTAGGGTTAGGGTTAGGGTTAGGGTTAGGGTTAGGGTTAGGGTTAGGGTTAGGGTTAGGGTTAGGGTTAGGGTTAGGGTTAGGGTTAGGGTTAGGGTTAGGGTTAGGGTTAGGGTTAGGGTTAGGGTTAGGGTTAGGGTTAGGGTTAGGGTTAGGGTTAGGGTTAGGGTTAGGGTTAGGGTTAGGGTTAGGGTTAGGGTTAGGGTTAGGGTTAGGGTTAGGGTTAGGGTTAGGGTTAGGGTTAGGGTTAGGGTTAGGGTTAGGGTTAGGGTTAGGGTTAGGGTTAGGGTTAGGGTTAGGGTTAGGGTTAGGGTTAGGGTTAGGGTTAGGGTTAGGGTTAGGGTTAGGGTTAGGGTTAGGGTTAGGGTTAGGGTTAGGGTTAGGGTTAGGGTTAGGGTTAGGGTTAGGGTTAGGGTTAGGGTTAGGGTTAGGGTTAGGGTTAGGGTTAGGGTTAGGGTTAGGGTTAGGGTTAGGGTTAGGGTTAGGGTTAGGGTTAGGGTTAGGGTTAGGGTTAGGGTTAGGGTTAGGGTTAGGGTTAGGGTTAGGGTTAGGGTTAGGGTTAGGGTTAGGGTTAGGGTTAGGGTTAGGGTTAGGGTTAGGGTTAGGGTTAGGGTTAGGGTTAGGGTTAGGGTTAGGGTTAGGGTTAGGGTTAGGGTTAGGGTTAGGGTTAGGGTTAGGGTTAGGGTTAGGGTTAGGGTTAGGGTTAGGGTTAGGGTTAGGGTTAGGGTTAGGGTTAGGGTTAGGGTTAGGGTTAGGGTTAGGGTTAGGGTTAGGGTTAGGGTTAGGGTTAGGGTTAGGGTTAGGGTTAGGGTTAGGGTTAGGGTTAGGGTTAGGGTTAGGGTTAGGGTTAGGGTTAGGGTTAGGGTTAGGGTTAGGGTTAGGGTTAGGGTTAGGGTTAGGGTTAGGGTTAGGGTTAGGGTTAGGGTTAGGGTTAGGGTTAGGGTTAGGGTTAGGGTTAGGGTTAGGGTTAGGGTTAGGGTTAGGGTTAGGGTTAGGGTTAGGGTTAGGGTTAGGGTTAGGGTTAGGGTTAGGGTTAGGGTTAGGGTTAGGGTTAGGGTTAGGGTTAGGGTTAGGGTTAGGGTTAGGGTTAGGGTTAGGGTTAGGGTTAGGGTTAGGGTTAGGGTTAGGGTTAGGGTTAGGGTTAGGGTTAGGGTTAGGGTTAGGGTTAGGGTTAGGGTTAGGGTTAGGGTTAGGGTTAGGGTTAGGGTTAGGGTTAGGGTTAGGGTTAGGGTTAGGGTTAGGGTTAGGGTTAGGGTTAGGGTTAGGGTTAGGGTTAGGGTTAGGGTTAGGGTTAGGGTTAGGGTTAGGGTTAGGGTTAGGGTTAGGGTTAGGGTTAGGGTTAGGGTTAGGGTTAGGGTTAGGGTTAGGGTTAGGGTTAGGGTTAGGGTTAGGGTTAGGGTTAGGGTTAGGGTTAGGGTTAGGGTTAGGGTTAGGGTTAGGGTTAGGGTTAGGGTTAGGGTTAGGGTTAGGGTTAGGGTTAGGGTTAGGGTTAGGGTTAGGGTTAGGGTTAGGGTTAGGGTTAGGGTTAGGGTTAGGGTTAGGGTTAGGGTTAGGGTTAGGGTTAGGGTTAGGGTTAGGGTTAGGGTTAGGGTTAGGGTTAGGGTTAGGGTTAGGGTTAGGGTTAGGGTTAGGGTTAGGGTTAGGGTTAGGGTTAGGGTTAGGGTTAGGGTTAGGGTTAGGGTTAGGGTTAGGGTTAGGGTTAGGGTTAGGGTTAGGGTTAGGGTTAGGGTTAGGGTTAGGGTTAGGGTTAGGGTTAGGGTTAGGGTTAGGGTTAGGGTTAGGGTTAGGGTTAGGGTTAGGGTTAGGGTTAGGGTTAGGGTTAGGGTTAGGGTTAGGGTTAGGGTTAGGGTTAGGGTTAGGGTTAGGGTTAGGGTTAGGGTTAGGGTTAGGGTTAGGGTTAGGGTTAGGGTTAGGGTTAGGGTTAGGGTTAGGGTTAGGGTTAGGGTTAGGGTTAGGGTTAGGGTTAGGGTTAGGGTTAGGGTTAGGGTTAGGGTTAGGGTTAGGGTTAGGGTTAGGGTTAGGGTTAGGGTTAGGGTTAGGGTTAGGGTTAGGGTTAGGGTTAGGGTTAGGGTTAGGGTTAGGGTTAGGGTTAGGGTTAGGGTTAGGGTTAGGGTTAGGGTTAGGGTTAGGGTTAGGGTTAGGGTTAGGGTTAGGGTTAGGGTTAGGGTTAGGGTTAGGGTTAGGGTTAGGGTTAGGGTTAGGGTTAGGGTTAGGGTTAGGGTTAGGGTTAGGGTTAGGGTTAGGGTTAGGGTTAGGGTTAGGGTTAGGGTTAGGGTTAGGGTTAGGGTTAGGGTTAGGGTTAGGGTTAGGGTTAGGGTTAGGGTTAGGGTTAGGGTTAGGGTTAGGGTTAGGGTTAGGGTTAGGGTTAGGGTTAGGGTTAGGGTTAGGGTTAGGGTTAGGGTTAGGGTTAGGGTGGGTAGGGTTAGGGTTAGGGGTTAGGGGTTAGGGTTAGGGTTAGGGTTAGGGTTAGGGTTAGGGTTAGGGTTAGGGTTAGGGTTAGGGTTAGGGTTAGGGTTAGGGGTTAGGGTTAGGGTTAGGGTTGGGTTAGGGTTAGGGTTAGGGGTTAGGGTTAGGGTAGGGTAGGTTGTTTAGGGTTAGGGTTAGGGGTTAGGGT